>CANUEZ040000006.1:0-620000 GCA_948099385.1 Fasciola hepatica
TAGATAGATAGATAGATAGATAGATAGATAGATAGATAGATAGATAGATAGATAGATAGATAGATAGATAGATAGATAGATAGATAGATAGATAGATAGATAGATAGATAGATAGATAGATAGATAGATAGATAGATAGATAGATAGATAGATAGATAGATAGATAGATAGATAGATAGATAGATAGATAGATAGATAGATAGATAGATAGATAGATAGATAGATAGATAGATAGATAGATAGATAGATAGATAGATAGATAGATAGATAGATAGATAGATAGATAGATAGATAGATAGATAGATAGATAGATAGATAGATAGATAGATAGATAGATAGATAGATAGATAGATAGATAGATAGATAGATAGATAGATAGATAGATAGATAGATAGATAGATAGATAGATAGATAGATAGATAGATAGATAGATAGATAGATAGATAGATAGATAGATAGATAGATAGATAGATAGATAGATAGATAGATAGATAGATAGATAGATAGATAGATAGATAGATAGATAGATAGATAGATAGATAGATAGATAGATAGATAGATAGATAGATAGATAGATAGATAGATAGATAGATAGATAGATAGATAGATAGATAGATAGATAGATAGATAGATAGATAGATAGATAGATAGATAGATAGATAGATAGATAGATAGATAGATAGATAGATAGATAGATAGATAGATAGATAGATAGATAGATAGATAGATAGATAGATAGATAGATAGATAGATAGATAGATAGATAGATAGATAGATAGATAGATAGATAGATAGATAGATAGATAGATAGATAGATAGATAGATAGATAGATAGATAGATAGATAGATAGATAGATAGATAGATAGATAGATAGATAGATAGATAGATAGATAGATAGATAGATAGATAGATAGATAGATAGATAGATAGATAGATAGATAGATAGATAGATAGATAGATAGATAGATAGATAGATAGATAGATAGATAGATAGATAGATAGATAGATAGATAGATAGATAGATAGATAGATAGATAGATAGATAGATAGATAGATAGATAGATAGATAGATAGATAGATAGATAGATAGATAGATAGATAGATAGATAGATAGATAGATAGATAGATAGATAGATAGATAGATAGATAGATAGATAGATAGATAGATAGATAGATAGATAGATAGATAGATAGATAGATAGATAGATAGATAGATAGATAGATAGATAGATAGATAGATAGATAGATAGATAGATAGATAGATAGATAGATAGATAGATAGATAGATAGATAGATAGATAGATAGATAGATAGATAGATAGATAGATAGATAGATAGATAGATAGATAGATAGATAGATAGATAGATAGATAGATAGATAGATAGATAGATAGATAGATAGATAGATAGATAGATAGATAGATAGATAGATAGATAGATAGATAGATAGATAGATAGATAGATAGATAGATAGATAGATAGATAGATAGATAGATAGATAGATAGATAGATAGATAGATAGATAGATAGATAGATAGATAGATAGATAGATAGATAGATAGATAGATAGATAGATAGATAGATAGATAGATAGATAGATAGATAGATAGATAGATAGATAGATAGATAGATAGATAGATAGATAGATAGATAGATAGATAGATAGATAGATAGATAGATAGATAGATAGATAGATAGATAGATAGATAGATAGATAGATAGATAGATAGATAGATAGATAGATAGATAGATAGATAGATAGATAGATAGATAGATAGATAGATAGATAGATAGATAGATAGATAGATAGATAGATAGATAGATAGATAGATAGATAGATAGATAGATAGATAGATAGATAGATAGATAGATAGATAGATAGATAGATAGATAGATAGATAGATAGATAGATAGATAGATAGATAGATAGATAGATAGATAGATAGATAGATAGATAGATAGATAGATAGATAGATAGATAGATAGATAGATAGATAGATAGATAGATAGATAGATAGATAGATAGATAGATAGATAGATAGATAGATAGATAGATAGATAGATAGATAGATAGATAGATAGATAGATAGATAGATAGATAGATAGATAGATAGATAGATAGATAGATAGATAGATAGATAGATAGATAGATAGATAGATAGATAGATAGATAGATAGATAGATAGATAGATAGATAGATAGATAGATAGATAGATAGATAGATAGATAGATAGATAGATAGATAGATAGATAGATAGATAGATAGATAGATAGATAGATAGATAGATAGATAGATAGATAGATAGATAGATAGATAGATAGATAGATAGATAGATAGATAGATAGATAGATAGATAGATAGATAGATAGATAGATAGATAGATAGATAGATAGATAGATAGATAGATAGATAGATAGATAGATAGATAGATAGATAGATAGATAGATAGATAGATAGATAGATAGATAGATAGATAGATAGATAGATAGATAGATAGATAGATAGATAGATAGATAGATAGATAGATAGATAGATAGATAGATAGATAGATAGATAGATAGATAGATAGATAGATAGATAGATAGATAGATAGATAGATAGATAGATAGATAGATAGATAGATAGATAGATAGATAGATAGATAGATAGATAGATAGATAGATAGATAGATAGATAGATAGATAGATAGATAGATAGATAGATAGATAGATAGATAGATAGATAGATAGATAGATTAGATAGATAGATAGATAGATTAGATAGATAGATAGATAGATAGATAGATAGATAGATAGATAGATAGATAGATAGATAGATAGATAGATAGATAGATAGATAGATAGATAGATAGATAGATAGATAGATAGATAGATAGATAGATAGATAGATAGATAGATAGATAGATAGATAGATAGATAGATAGATAGATAGATAGATAGATAGATAGATAGATAGATAGATAGATAGATAGATAGATAGATAGATAGATAGATAGATAGATAGATAGATAGATAGATAGATAGATAGATAGATAGATAGATAGAATAAAACATGCGGAGAGATAACAATATACCACAGTTGAAATAAACTGTAAAAAATGCGCAATAATTATCGCTGAGTGGCTAGTCACTTTTCTCCATAGAAATACCCAAAAGCACATCCCAGGAGCGGAAAATGAAGAAAATCCGTACGCAACCACCTGGCCACAGGGGCAGTCAGTGTGTAGTGACCTCGATCGTTTTGAGAAAATGACTATTTTCTGGACACCATCTGGGATCTATTTTCTCCACGATCTTTTCTGACGTTTGACATTGACCTCAGTGTTCTCCGGTTGCCTACGTTTTACTGGACTGACTTTTCCGAGGTTTCCGTCGACCTCGTTTAAAATCACTTTCACTTTCGGTCGTTCGCTCGCGGTTCGCTCTCTGCACAGCCGTCGCGTTTCGTTCCGTTTTTCCGTTCGGTGTATCTCTCGTATCGGTACTGTTTCGGTGCCACGATATATAGAATACACCTCGCATCTGTAAACCGACTTACGTCTTCTCTATTCGTCCGATAGAGGGGATATCGTTGGTATTCGCTGCTAGACCCGATAGGAGACACGTTCACCAGCCGCTCTCGAACGTCTTCTATATTGGTGGGCCCAAGAACTTCCAGAACCTCCTGGATTATTCGCCCGCCCGGTGAGTCTGTGATTTATCGCTGTTTCACGTCCTCCTTTCGTTGCACGATGTATATTTTTTACGATATATTATCGCAACGTAACCATGACAGAGGATAAGGCGCAGCTCGACACAGATCTCACTCTGTCTTCGGTTGCCTTTAAACCAGTGGCGTTTATCCCTCATGATCCAGAGGTTTGGTTTGCAGCCTTAGAACTGCAATTTGAGGCACGTAGGATTGTTGGCCAACGCCAACGATTTTCCTATGCCTTAGAGGCAATTCCAGGTGATGTTATCGCCTCGGTGAGGGATTAAGTAATAAATCCTCCTCAAGTGCAGCCGTACGATCGGCTTAAGGAGGCTATACTGCAACATTTCCTTCCTTCTCGGGAGGAACGGTTACTTCAGCTACTAGCACGGCACCCCATAGGGGATACTAAACCCAGCCGCCACCTAGCTCATCTCCGGTCTTTGGCAGGGCCCGCCGATAAGGATTCGGAGATAGTTAAGGAACTGTGGTTGGACTCTATACCCTTCCATGTTCAGACCACCGTTACTGCTCTCCTCGAGGGCTCGTCCTTGGAACGAGCAGCCGCCGTGGCTGACAAGATTGTCTCACGTGACGGCAGTAAGGCTAATCCCCTCATTGCCACGACATCGCGCAATCCTAGGGGTGTCGACCTGGATGAATCGCCGGAGAAGCCTCGGCACTCTCGATCCATCAAGCGCCGCCTGTCCTTCAAGAACAGAGTTAAAATACCTACTCCTCGCAGTAGTCCACGTAAACAACGGCACGGACGGGCGCCCTCCACCACCCACGTCCGCCGTGAATCCGCCTCACCTGCCTCATCCAAACCTGATCATCCTACCAGCGGCTTTTGTTGGTTCCACCGCGTTTTCGGACCAGCCGCCCGTAGGTGCAGACAGCCGTGTTCATACGTGGCGGGAAACGCCACTGCCAGCGAGTAGAAGCGGCCGTACTCGCCGGCAATCAGTCTCAGGTTGGCCGTTTATTTTACATGCATGGTTCGTGCACTAACGCTAGGTTCCTAGTCGATACTGGGGCCCAAGTTTCTGTCTTGCCGGTTGGTAAAGACAAGCCACGAGCTTCTTTGCTTCGGCTGTCAGCGGCGAATGGTTCTTCCATTCCTACCTACGGCACGAGACAGCTTGCGGTCAACCTGGGACCACGACGACGGTATCTGTGGACGTTCATTCTTGCGGATGTTCCCACAGGCATACTGGGAATCGATTTTCTGCAGCACTATGAATTACTTGTTGATTCACGTGGGCTGCAGCTTATCGATCCCTCGTCGGACATTAAATTTACGGGCATTGCAGCTCAAACAGATGCACACCGAATCACAGGATTGTTTTCTAACATTCTGCACGATTTTCAGTCTTTATTTATTAAATTCCCCATACTGACTAAACCGTTTGAAGAGATAGAGACAGTGACCGATCGTGTGGCACACCACATTGTCACTAACGGACCACCAGTCACGGCACGACCTCGCCGACTGGCACCGGACAAATTGGTTTTCACCAAACATGAGCTTGACACTTTACTTTCTAAAGGTATTGTTCGTCCTTCTCACAGTCCATGGGCCTCACCTCTGCACATGGTTCTTAAGAAAGATGGCGTTAGCTGGCGACCATGTGGCGACTATCGCGCACTAAATTCGGTTACCCGTTACGATAGTTATCCGATACCCCACATACACGACATCACGGCATCACTTCACGGCACGACTGTATTTTCTAAGATCGACTTGGTGCGAGCCTATCACCAGATCCCAGTCGCCGCTGAAGATGTCGAGAAAACAGCTGTCATGACTCCTTTTGGTTTGTTTGAGTTCCTACGTATGCCTTTTGGTTTGCGAAATGCTGCTCAGACATTCCACAGGTTTATCGATAGCATTACGCGAGACTTGGAATTTGTTCACGTCTCTATCGATGACTTGCTAATCGCATCGTCGAGCGTAGATGAACATTTTCAACATTTGACGCTACTATTTCAACGTTTGTCCGAACATCAAATAGTAGTCAATCCTGATAAATGTGAACTTGGCAAACCGGAACTTGTGCTCCTCGGCCACAAGATCACTCGAGATGGTATTAAGCCTTGCGAGGATAAAGTGCGCGCTATTCTAGATTACGCAGTACCGTCCTCAATCAAGGAGCTCAAGGCATTTTTGGGGTAAGTTAACTTTTATCGTCGTTTCATACCCCATGCCGCTGAATGTTTGCTTCCATTAACTGACCTACTTCGTGGCAATCCACGTAAGTTATCGCTTACGGATGCCGCACGAGTAGCGTTTTCGGAGATTAAAGCGACATTAGCTCAGACCACTCTCCTAATGCACCCAGTTCCGTCCGCCACGCTAAGCATAGCGGTGGATGCCTCCAACTTTGCCATCGGAGCGGTCCCGCAACAGTCTGTTTCTGGGATATGGCAGCCATTAGAGTTCTTCTCTCGACGCCTCAATCCCACGGAAACCAAATATAGTGCTTTTGGTCGCGAACTGCTGGCCGCATATGATGCCTTTAAGCACTTCCGCCATGCAGTCGAGGGTCGATATTTCATCCTCTTTACAGACCATAAGCCTCTGACGTATGCATTGCATACTAAGTCTGATCGTTACTCTCCACGAGAAGTCAGACACTTAGACTATATTTCTCAGTTCACGACTGACCTTCGACACGTTAAAAGTGAGTCGAACTGCGTTGCAGATGCTTTGTCGCGTATTCCGCTTAATGCCATTAAATCTCCGGTTTTAGACATCCCTGCCATGGCTGCAGCACAGGCACAGGATTCTTCATGTATGGAAGCAGCTCAGTCATCGTCGCTACAGTGTCAGTCCGTACCTCTGGCCACCAGTGCTGAGACTATAATCTGCGACATGTCTAATGGCACACCTAGACCAGTCGTACCCTCTACATATCCACGTCTCGTGTTCGATACCCTTCATGGACTCTCACATCCAGGAATCGCAGCCAGTCTCCGATTAGTAGCTGCACGATACGTCTGGCCGTCTATGAATAAAGATGTTCGTACGTGGGCAAAACGGTGTCTACAATGTCAACGATCTAAAGTGCATAGGCACGTAGCTTCGCCTATCGGTACTTTCGCTACGCCTGATGCTCGCTTCGATCATATCCACGTAGACATTGTGGGTCCATTGACCCCATCACACGGGTATACCTATTTACTAACGTGCATCGATAGATTTACGAGGTGGCCCGAGGCTATTCCCATCTCTGTCGTCACGGCCGAATCAGTGGCTCGACATCTGATGGAACGATGGATAGCTTCATATGGTTGTCCTTCCACAATCACTACCGATCGAGGGCAACAATTTGAGTCCGATCTATTCTCTTCATTAACTCACATGCTGGGTACGGAACGCATTCGCACGACCGCGTACCATCCGGCATCGAATGGTTTAGTCGAGCGTTTTCATCGCCAGCTCAAAGCGGCTCTTAAGGCACACGACAGCCCCGACTGATACGAAACGTTACCGCTAGTTCTGCTTGGTATCAGGACTTGCATAAAGGCAGATATCCAATGTTCCGCCGCAGAACTTGTCTACGGCACGACATTCCGACTGCCTGGGGAATTCTTTACGCCACGGAGTACAGATTCACTTGCCGTACAGACTTACATTCACCGTTTGTTTACGTACATGCAAAATCTCGCTCCGGCGCAGACTCGAATGCAGCGACGACAGGTTTTTGTTCCGACCGAACTCGAAACTTGTTCGCATGTATTCATTAGTGTTGATTCGGTACGGAAACCATTACAACAGCCTTACGAGGGTCCCTTTCGCGTGATTTCTCGTCACGATAAGACCTTTGAGTTTGATCGACACGGTCGCGTCGATACCGTTAGCATCGGTCGTCTCAAAGCCGCGTACGTTGATGATAGCGTGTCGCCCGCTGACATGAGATTCGATGTTAACCCTGCACTGCCTGTTGACGACACTTCCGTGTCACGTCAAGGTCTGCAGTTAGCGTTGCCTGCTACGACTTCGAATGAGGCTATCGTCTCACGTTCAGGACAGCACCCAGTTGGTACTGCTACGAATTCGAATGAGGCTATCGTCTCACGTTCAAGTCAGAAGCCAGTTGGCCCTGCTACGTCCTCGAATGAGAATACTGTCTCACGTTCAAGTCAGCAGAGCACGCCTACGCACCCGTCCGTGAATGAGGCTCCCGTCTCACGTTCCGGTCGGAAGATCGTTTGCCCAGCAAGTTTTCGCGACTAGGTCAAACACGATCTTAACCATTGCACTTCGCAGTAATAACTTTCGTGTTTATCGTTTTGACACGATTTAACATACTTCATTAGTTATTACTGTATTCTATCCAAGTCCATTGCGGTTGCTACACCAGTTTTTCGTTTCTTTTCGTTTCATGGAACCTCGCCATATGGTACGCTTCGCTGGTCCCACGAAATCTGGAGAATTTTGGCACCAACGTTTGCATTCTGGATCGGCCTTGTCGTTCTCGTTCCTGGCCATTTACGAACCTATCCATTTGGCTTCCGGATATCATATTGGTTAACGGTTACCCGACGCTGGACGTTATTGGTGTGGCACACCTTGATGACGATTCACGCAACCGACGTCATTGGCAACGAATCTGGTTTACGCTAGACCATCATCCTACGGTTCATGCATACCACGGATTCTGCCCGTCAGCATCCTACAGCACAGCTACATTCATGTATTTTGCACGCATTTGCGCACACGAGTACCGTTTGTATGCCATCTCTTCCTTGACATTTTTTCGAAAGCTTTCTGTGCTTTCCAGCGGGGGGCTGCTCTAGTGACCTCGATCGTTTTGAGAAAATGACTATTTTCTGGACACCATCTGGGATCTATTTTCTCCACGATCTTTTCTGACGTTTGACATTGACCTCAGTGTTCTCCGGTTGCCTACGTTTTACTGGACTGACTTTTCCGAGGTTTCCGTCGACCTCGTTTAAAATCACTTTCACTTTCGGTCGTTCGCTCGCGGTTCGCTCTCTGCACAGCCGTCGCGTTTCGTTCCGTTTTTCCGTTCGGTGTATCTCTCGTATCGGTACTGTTTCGGTGCCACGATATATAGAATACACCTCGCATCTGTAAACCGACTTACGTCTTCTCTATTCGTCCGATAGAGGGGATATCGTTGGTATTCGCTGCTAGACCCGATAGGAGACACGTTCACCAGCCGCTCTCGAACGTCTTCTATATTGGTGGGCCCAAGAACTTCCAGAACCTCCTGGATTATTCGCCCGCCCGGTGAGTCTGTGATTTATCGCTGTTTCACGTCCTCCTTTCGTTGCACGATGTATATTTTTTACGATATATTATCGCAACGTAACCATGTCAGAGGATAAGGCGCAGCTCGACACAGATCTCACTCTGTCTTCGGTTGCCTTTAAACCAGTGGCCTTGGGTGTTGTGCTACCTGGGTAAATTCCCCACAGATCACCACTGTTCTTGTGTTCCACCCTGCTTTCATGGATTTCATTAATTGTTAGCCATAATCAACCGTGGTTATCATTGAGTTTACATGTGACTCGAACCGGAGGCACAAATTCTACTTACGTTTATACTAGGGCGACACCACGCATTCATTCCGTTGCTGCAAGGAGGACAAAGATTCTTTCTCTAACAGTCGCACACAAACCAGTATTGGTAGATTTTCTGAGACCCCTCCCCTCGTCTAACAACTCCGCCAACGTTAAAAATGCAGTTGTGTTACTCAGTGTTGAATCACCGCACCAATTCATGCTCAAGCGTCAAATTATTTTCTTGGTTATACACACCCCAGCTGCCCGTGTGTGTGTGCCGTAGTTCGAGCAAGTGGCACACGAGCATGTATGAAGCCACTTATATGCATATTCCATTATACCCGCCCCAGCCATTACTTCCTCCCGCCATCCACATAGGTAGTTCTCAAAATTGGCGAACAGACAACGGGAACATTATTTTGTTTTCTCAGGCTTTGCCCACGGAGTTAATTGAGTGTTAGTCACAGTGAACCGGGGCTACTAAATTGCTTACCAGTGACCTTTTCCACTTTACTGGGCCGGCCCAAGGTTTATCTTCCCCAATTAGGCAGCCAACTCAGTCCACTCCTTGGGCCCTACAGAAGCGAACCAACAACCGCTTGGTTTATCTGTGGTAACAACCGCTCCCAACTCACCCGTGATAAAGGTTCCCATAGGAATTGTAAGTCGTGCCATCCAGGCCACTGCGCTTTGATGCAAAAATGTGTGCGCATTTGCCAATGCTTTTGTGTGTGCCTGTGCAGGTGAGTGATAAATCAAAAG
Source organism: Fasciola hepatica (assembly GCA_948099385.1). Taxonomy (NCBI): domain Eukaryota; kingdom Metazoa; phylum Platyhelminthes; class Trematoda; order Plagiorchiida; family Fasciolidae; genus Fasciola; species Fasciola hepatica. Next base: position 9,990 of record CANUEZ040000006.1, read on the forward strand.
CTTGCTCTGATAGTGGTCGTAGCCACCAATTCATCGGCTGAAAATATTACTTCAGGAATGAAAGTTAACCATTCACAGACTGGAAGCAAGGCTTGTTCCGCGAATACTAATTCAATCCATAAATCACAACCCAGCCCCTCCGATTAACTTATGAACAGTAAAAAACATGTTCAATCAGATAACCAAGTAGCGGCGGCCCCGAGTAGGGCTTATTAAAAGTTCTCTAAACTTCTCTGTCCAAACCAGCTACGTAAGGTGTGCGAAAACTCCACCATCCTGCGCCAAACATGTATGTACTCTTCGAACCAAGTTGCGCTGGACAGCCTTCAGCATGGTTGTTGGTGCTCTCCGGCATACACTAGTTATCCTTGTCTTCAGATGTTCAACTTTCTCCGTTTTCGGGTGGCACACCCGACGCTTCACACCGCCCACAGGAAAAAATCAAGCGGAATTAGGTCAGGAGGAAGCGTTGGCCATGGCATCAGCCATCTGCGTCCGACCCACTGCAATGGGAGGCTTTCGTCCAGCCCTTTGGTCACAGATTTAGTGCTGCCTGGTAGTGCCCCTCCCTACTGGAACAAGACCCTTAACAGGATGGGCAAGGGCAGATTGTCAAGGTATTCACCGGGTGTCTCTTTTAACGGATCTGAGTATATCGTGAAACCCATCTTGTCATGTAAGAACACAGGGCCTATCAGGCGGTTACCGTGAAGGCAGTACCAATCAATCACCTCGCGTCACCTTGACACTGCATTCATCATAAATGAACGCGTTCTCCCGGTGTCCACTTCCACCGTGATGATAGACCTCCATATTATTCAAGTAAAATATGGATCAACCAGAGAAAATGCTGTCCTTGCATGACGGGGGCTGACCGATGAGCCGAATCATGAACCAATCGCAAATTTCCACGTCACTGACAACCACAGGGCAATTTCCATTTCAATGGAGGCATGCCGCACAGAAGTTAAGGGGTTCTCTCCAGCAAACCTTCGATCTTCGAAACTTGGTCCTCCTTAATGGACGTTTTCCGGGTCCTACCGTTTTCTTTAGCAGCTCTCTTCCGGTCTATCTTAACCTTCGCACAGCTTTGCAGCATAAAAAGTGAGGTGGCCTGGGTCGGTCTGGTTGTCTGGCATCAAACTTAATCCATGGTTTCCTCAAGCTGAGGAAGTTGCTATTCACGGTAGCCAGCTCAAAAAACTTACTCACAGACAAAGCCACGGCAGAGCTGAAAAGTGACCAAAAGTAGCCTGAAGTTGGTTTTGTTTATCATTCAATTGCGCACGCGAACAAAAGAAGTGGTAAATGCGCACTAGTGTGGCGATCGACACAAGCCAGTCCTCAGGTAGTGGGCCCTTGTCTAATGGTGAATTGGACCGATTGGTTAGTGTTCCTACCAAGATGGACGCTAGTAGCTTCAGTATTGCTGGGTGGATGACATCAGTCTCCACCGCCTTGGATAGGCCTATTTGTGTCAGTACTTCCCTTGCATTGATTTCTTTGTCCCGCGTTTCTGAGACCTCACCGCCCCAAGCCAAAAGTAGCCCTTGACCGCCCTGGTCTTATCTGTGTAACTGCTGGAAGAACTCCAACAAGTTCGTTGCATCTTCCTGCCTGCTTATTGTTCACACCCTCTGCAAGTCCCTAGCACCACCGACAGGCTTCATCAGTGCTGCCTTAGACTGAAAGTAGTTGAAGCGGTCCTTGAGATGGCTTTTGGCGTTCCGTGCAACACGCTCCTCGTAGTTATTCCCGCATAGTTCCCGCGTCTGAGATAGTCTAGTCCTCGCTGCCGTGAACTGTAGGAAGATCCGGTGGCAGCTAATGCTTCTGTAGTTCCTGAAAGCTCCCTGTTTGTGCTACGGAACCATGCTCACTCGGCTTGTCCATGACTGTAGCAATTCGCTTCTTTTAACCCTCCTAAGTGGTGCGACAACTTCTGTTATTTGTAGCAGCTTGTTACCGATCCAACTCCATTGGTGTTATACGTCGTAGTTTTGGTTCACCATCTCCCAATCTATCCGGAGGCCCAGTTCCACCAGGCCATTCTAGTCTTTCTTTAGTAAGTTCCCTCTGGGTTTATCCGGCTCAATAACTCCCCGGAGGTTCCGCCTAAACTAGATCACTCCATAGTCACTACTGCTTGTGGGTTCCGCAACTCCTAAGTTTTCTATGCTATTTAAGGCTCTTGTCGTCACCAGATTAAGGACAGGTGGTGAATGACCAAATATACATGCCGTCAACTGATTTACGTGTAAGATAAAACTTTTCCTGTGGATTAGATAGATCAATCTCTCCCCTAAACTGTCTTCCGGAGAGGTTACTGAAGTCCAGACTATTTCGGGCGGGTTAAAATCAGCCACGAGTAAATCCCGTCCCCTTTTTCGCCCGCAGTGATGAGCGCAAGCAAATCACTGTCCTCACCAGCTTCCGCTTCGAAGCTCCGACAGGCGCAAACCACTGATGAGCTCAGTCCGCTCATAGCTATTACAACCATTACGGCTTGTATCTGGGGCGTCACAAATCGACTGCTCACAAGCCCGTATATTGATAACAATAATAACAATAATAATAAAGGTTTACTTCGGGGACACTCGATGCTTGCTTGATTGCATGGTCATATGGTACAAGTGGGGTCACAAAAAGGGACCCCGGATATTCAGTTGAGTATATGCAGCATAAAACAGTATACAGGTTTTAGTGGTCGCATGAGTGAATGTCCGGCAAATTTGAGTTTGAAGGTCAGGTGGACACATCGCCCGGGGTAGCGGCGTAAATTCCGGCCTGGATATATTTGAATTGGCGCAGAGTCCTGGAATCTTGACAGGCGAATTTCGAAAAACGCGAAATTGATCTGCTAAGGTTATTTTGAAGTACAAGTTACTTGATGAGGTTTAAGTGACTTACCTGTTACATTTATAATGAGAAAATATTGGACGATTTTCCTCTGGTGAAGGTATCCTGATCGATCAAACTGTACTCATCTATGTATACGGGACTACAAAATTGAACTGCAGTGGCAGTCATTATCTGTTAATGGCGGAAAATGTGCGAAATGTTTTGAGAACTTTTGACTGTTTCTTAATTAATATTTGGAAAGAAGGCTCTTACTTCCCGTTGTCGCGAAATACCTATTTTGGGCGAACAACGTGTTACTGGTGGTGGTGCTCTTTGAGGAGGATAACTGGGTGACGTAAACCCTGAGACAAGGGTTTTACTGTGGCCTGACTTAGACACAACAAAGCAGACGATCTCATCCAGTAAAGTTCAGTGTAAAAAATTACTGCTAGCACTCGGTACAGTCTTGTTTTCTGCCGGCACACAGTTAGCACATGTGGTTACGCAGGTTACCAGTGAAAATGGAGCAGGTTTCTACGAGTTATCATAGAACAACGTCTAGTTGCACGACTGACCTCGTTGGGTTTTGCGTTCACTAGCAATACTATATATATATATATAATATTCGACTGCGGTTTCCACGGTGCTGCGGCTAGTAGTCGGACGCTCATGAACATCAGACTGCCGTCGATGAGGGTAGCCACACGTTTTCTATCACAACACCTCCAGCAACTGTTCCAGAAACCCTACACAATAACAGTGAATGCCTAGACTTCGCTATAACGAAGGCTACGGCTCTCATCAAAAGGTCACTGAACTAACCAATTGATCCCCTTTACTGACCTTTTCTGTATATATTACTGTAACTTACAATAAATGGCTAACGGAGGGAATGGAAAGCAATTTTATTTCCATCTTGTGAAGCTGCCGAAAGTCACTAGGTGTTTAACAATTCACGAAGTTTTCTTCGCACCATGCCCAACCAATTCATCTCACGTGAAAAATATTCACGGATATGATCGTCCTACATTAAGCTGATGAACCCGCCGTGGTGCACGTGAAATAAGACGCAATAAGGTAACAAAAGTGGCTTTACGGAAGCAACAAGGTAATCAAAATGTGGTGGCCCCATAGGGACCATGTTAACAGTCCCGTAGTCCTCCAAGTTCGCCATCAGGCCAGACAGTGTACTCATTCCTCCTGAATTGGTGAAGCCATTCCCCTTGCTCGCCAGTCGTATACGTAAAAACTGGTTGGTTGGAAGTTCCGAAAACCGAAAGCCAATTAGGGAACTAGGCTGAATCGCCAGCGACGCCCCATTGCACACCGAACAACCAGCAACTGCGTCGCAGGGAACGGCAAGTGGGGACTGAACCTCGTGCAACAGGTTATGTATGACTACTAATCCAACCAACAATCAGCAACGGCTAAGCCAATGACTGGGGAGCTAATTACAGAGATGTGACCGAGAAAAGCAAGATTCACCAAAAGTGAAGAATACATGTTTATAAAAGCCACTCCCTTTACGCACAGTTTTAAGATATTTTTGTTCCATTTTAACTCAGAAGCTTTTCTTTCAGCTGTTTGATGTCTGCATTACACCAGGCCAGGCCAGAACTTACCACACTCTCCATCGTCCGGTATTGAACGAAGTGGGCTCCGCGGTCGAGATACGTAGTTAAGTAAAAAGGGGATGGAATAAAGCGCGCAGTATTTTGGTTAGCTTTGATGTAAATTTGCAGGGGAGAGTATACTGAAAACAAAAAAACTTCGAAAAAGCGCAGAAGAAAAATTGAAAGATTCTTGGTAATGACGGACATGCACTTGAACCAATAGCTCAAATGTCCCGAAAAATAGCAGAAATGTAATACCGGAGGAGTTGTGAGGTGTTCTCTGGGGAGAGGAATTGCGTGAATGGAACAGGGTTCGATTTGCCACCGAGTTAGCACTTGCTATTCATCAAGAGGTTGTGGAAGAAGCACTCATTAGGAGGTGCGTGTAGATGCCTGAGCCTGGAATTTTGGTGGAATAGTGACGAAAGCTGACATGTGAGTGGAATAAGATTCGAATAAAGGGTTTCTTTCAGGTTATTTAGTGAACCCAAGTTGACAAAGGGCCAAACGAAGGAGTTTATATACGATGAACTTATGACGTCATACGGTGATGGTGCATAAGTGATACTGTCGAAACATGTAGATGATCGCTTAACGGGATATGCTGATAAGAGTCTGACATGGGGCATTTTTGAAAAGACCGGAAGGTCAATAACTTGGCGTACTTATAGTTCATTTCCGGCAAAGATTTAGAGAAATTGCTTTCGAGGTGGTCTTCGGCATAGATGCCCAATCATAGAATACTGATGGAAAAAAGCAATTGGTAAGAGGTGGGTGAAATGGTGTTTTTTCCATTGGTTTATCGGGAGTTATTCCAAGACTGACAGATGAGGAATAAAAATTTGCAACGAAGTAGGCATAATAGTGGTGTGCATGTCTGATATCTGACGGAATCACTGGAACCTTCAAAAAGCGCAGATAATTGTATGACTGGGCACTTTGAGGAAAGTCCGACGGGAGGATTTGGGGGTGGGAAACAAAGCGATTAACTGCGGCTTAATTTATCGGTATTTGATTTTAAGCTAAAGATACAAAAGAAGCATTCAAAGGATTGTGATGCAGGTGGACGACCATGATAACTCGGTGGAACAGCAACAGAGGTTCATAAATGATTGAGGTGTGATACAATTACGGATTTGTCTGGGTTCGTTGGTGAATAGCATGGGAGCATCTTAAGTTGGTAACAAAGTGGATGCGGGAGGTGGACATATAGTTGACTGATACAATATTGTAAAAATTGTTCATACGAACAGCTCTCAATAAGTGCGGGTGATTGCATAGCTAGACAAGCTGAAGAAATTCTGGCATGAAAAGCCGAGGAGGCGGTGGAGCTATTTATATTATGGATTGTGGATACTTCAAAGTCATTGCGACTGTTATAAAATGCAAATGGCTGAATGGCAGGAGGTGCAGGAGCAGGATACCATGCAGCAGAGAGCTGGTTTCACGCGGATGAAGCGCTTGAAACGGGACCATTTTGTAATTTGTAATGTTGTTCGTAGGTGAGAAACGAATCTTTAAATGACAGTTTTGTTTAGATAAATGGATTGGTGACATACAAATCGGCAAGTGGATGAGTGGTCTTTTCAATAGTGTATCAAGAATTGTGACGCTCATAATAAGGGTATCTGAATGGTGAGACAGTTTCATGTTTAGGGGCACAGAATCCGGCAAACGGACTAGATAGAATGAGGGTAAACATGCGATTAATTCAGACGGGTACAAGGCAAGTCAATGGAGATAAACGTCAGTAGTAGCAAACTGTAGAGTTCATTTCTGAGCCCAGCGAGTAAATGTGCACATATCGATCTGGTACATGAGCGGGTGTGTGGTAGGTCTTGTTCAGGAACGTTGGAGGAGGCAACGGGTGACAGCAATGAGATGCAGGAGACTTTTTTTCAATCCGCAACTGGTGCTAGTGAGTAGGGCTGGCCGCGGGCTGGACACCTAAATTGAAAAGCACTTCTGGCGACAATAGTTGCGATCCTCTATGAGAACCACTGTATCACCGATTCGACCGTCCAGCCAATCCAACCAAAAGACTGAGTAGGAGTTTGGACTCAGCCCACTGTCGCTCCCCTCTGGCCGTAGCCAGGTTTTAGTGACTGCTACCACATCTACTACCATTATCCTAGCCTTCAGCCCCAGCAATTTTTAACCATACCTACACCATTGGTGTGGGCCAAGAGCATCACAGCCTCCTCTGTTTTCCCGTGTTCGCTAGAAAGAGGCGGCAGGTGCTTAGGTCCTGAACCCGAACGCCAGACCCGTTTCTTTCATACCGCCGTCGGATTGCTGGCGCTACCATTGATTATTATCCTTTGTACTTCCTGGGTTGCTCCAGACATCCCCGTTTTTGGAGTCTCGGCGAGAGCCAGTTCCCCTAATTCTCCTCCCACGGAACTAAGACTGTCCCGTCCCTCAAAAATTGAACAGGGGGACACTTTCTACACCTCGACCAACGGCTTCTTGGAGCTTCGTTCCTCTTTTCTGGGAGACTTTACTAAGGCTGTGTTGAAACCTAGAGTTCCGGTGACTTTACCCTTGCCTGAAGCACTATAGCTGCTTTATCATTGGGCACCACATTTAACGCTTCCTTTAAAACTTGCCTAATACCCCCGGCCGCTGCTAAGGACGAGTCCCTGCGGCTAAGGTTGGCAAACTCGACAAGCATAGGTCTTGATTCGCTCCCTTTATATTCGGTCCCTCCGCTCCAGCCCCCGAATCTCATGGCTCTTTTCACGGCTAAATTTCTAGGGGTCTCTACCGACCGGAATAAGTTAGCCGGGTGGCACTGTACCGCCCTGTTCCTTTGCTCGCACATTTTCATGAACGGTTCCGGAACACCGTGTACTACAACATTCCGGTTTAGTCCCACAGCGATATCATTATTTTTCCGCAATGGGTCAGAACCCTAGCAGTGCTGACTGTGTCCTCTCCCAACCTACTCCCTCGCCCGTTTAGGTCACCTAATCCCGCTGCTGTATCATGAGTCAGCATAGCAACAACAGCCTTCTGTCCCAGTTCCGCCCTAGTGTCCTTTAGTTTACCTGGCATCGACTCTTCTCCGTTGTTGTACTTATTTATGCCACCTTTTCTCGTAGGAGTTACTTAGTCCTGCCTTTTCCGACGGCTTCTGCCTCATCGATGAATTCAAACTCGGTCTTCATTGGTGTTTTGAGTCGGGGGTTTACCCAGCTACGTATTACACATTCATAGTACATCTGACAAAACTTCTTGCTGAGTCCCGCGCACCTTGTACGCAACCACGTTTGACCGCTGTCTCGCTGTAGCATCGCAGTTCCTGCCGACATATTACCCGCAGAGCAACAGATCCTTCCACACTGTCCTCCTATCTTGTCTTTCGGGCTTGGCGTTCCGCGAATTGCTGGTGTTGTGATCGCTATCTTACCCATACTCTGTCTGACAGAATTAAAGGAAGGTTATGGTTGGAACAATGTGAATAGTCCGGAGAAGATAAAAGATATCTAATAAAACAGACCCCAGCTAGAGATAGGCGAATCAACTAAAATTCTGCTAACGACGGGAATAACTATAGAGTCCAGCCACCGGAACGTTTGAGCTACTCATGTCAACCATTTTTGACACAATTCAAAACACAGTTAATTCCAAATAGCTACAGTAGTATATACAACAAATTAATTAATTTTGCAATGGTCAAATTTCAAGAGTATTCTTTCTGGGCTCCTACTCTCCGAATTGAACAACTAATTACCAGCTACAGCTGAATTACAGCAAAAGGTTAGATACAGAAGATGAACTTATCGAATACAGTCACAACGAATTTCAAGCTGAGCGACTCACGCTAGAGGCACCGGTGGGATTCCGGTTAGTGACAAAGATTTAGAGCAATGGAACAAACAATCAGAATTCCGGCAAAGGTGGTTCATAAGAACGATAAATGTTGTTTGTACCATGAATGCTAATGCATGGAACGGGATTTTCTGAAAGTCCTTACAATAACCCATTAGTATAAGGGAGTTTAATCACTTTTATTATGTATCCTTAGGCTTGGAATGGACGTGGTAAAAGACCCCGTAACTTTTCTTCGTACAACCAGAGTCATACACGGATAGAAGAGTGTCATCTTCGGCCTAGACCAGGGTATTTTCCGGAAGGTGAATCCAAAAAAGAACCAAAAAGACAGCTTTATCTTCCTCACAAAGTGCGTTTTACCGTTGAACCACCGTCCATATGTGTCTTTGCATAAACTGGAGGCAACGTGAGTACCACTTTAGGCTGATCATAATGTACATTATGGCGGAAAAATGCATGAAAATAAAGTACATTTCTTCCGGTAGAACACTTCAAATTGATACCGGCCCTAAGCAAACCCGAAACTGATGGCACTCCGCGGCCTTCTTTATCTGAACTTCGGAAAGCTTTCTACGCTGGATCGGAAAAGCACAGGGCTTTTTTCTGCAATACACCGCTTTTTAGCACACTGCGCAACAATTTGCGCCAGCCCGGGTCCTCAGAAATTGTTTACCATGGGAGGAACGAATTAAAACTTCCAACAGGCTTTGTACTCAAGCGGCTTGGGAGTGAAATTTTTCAGATTCTTGGTCTTGCTAATGGTCACGATCGCCGAAAACTTGCAGGTCAGACTGACTTCAACCCGGTTTTTGGTTCTTATGCTGTTGATACTAATCCCGGTCTTTGTGAGTCATTTCCAGACGGAAATGATCCCAGTGCAAATTTCATTCAAACAGGGGCATTCTGAGGAACTGACAGTCTGCCTAGTAAAGAATACCGTGGTTTTAAAAATCTTGAACTGTATCCGAGCTTCGGCGGATGTGGTGATCGTCGCTGTCAGTGCTTCACGTTTTTTCATTACATCTCCATGTTCATGTACATGATGTTTGCGCGGGATATCAGTTTGGTTGCGCGCTAGCTGTGCTAGCATTTTGGCATTTAATTGCGCATACTCCGGACGGGAGCTCCATAGTTTTCATTGCGAATATCATAAGCACTTTTGTCCGACCCCCATTATTGCATAGATACACGGACAAACAGAAACTGGAAATTCCCTACGAGGAATGGAAGTAACTTCAAGGTGATCGAACTTTAGAAATTTCAGTTCAAGTGCTGGAGACACTTCAAGTATATGTGTGTAACAAAACAACTGTCAACACTTTCAATAATCAGATGATAGTTCAAGAGGGAAAGTCCCAGAAGAAACCTTTTTAACAAGCGGTCAGTGAATGTCTGCTCCCAGGTTCCAGCCATTTAATAAACAATTTCAAGTCAGGAGCGAACTTGAAGATTAGGCAATTTAACTCCCTGTAAAATACGAACATCAGACCAAATTAGATGTGCGCGTACTTTCAAGATTGTGTGAGAGGTCAGGTTTCTGGAAGATTCAGGGAAGATTACCGGGATAAGTTCATCGTCAATATGCCTCCGAGGTTTGAGGAAAAACTCGGTTAACCTCGATTTGATCTTGGTCTGTAGCTCCAAATTCACCCTCTCCAATGTCCCTCCCAGGCAAACACACTATGACGACATCTTGCAGCACGTCTCCCTCGGTTATTCTCGTCACCATTGTGCGAACGATGCTGTTGATTTCTTCGAGAAATTCTCTGTTCACCTGTGTAAGTGGCCCTCAACACGGGTGGATACGTCGCCACGTCCGGACGATATCCTTTGGCCATTCATTTCTGTCGAAGCTGCAGTGTCGGTAGATGCACTCTCGCCCGACGTTCCCAGAAAGGTTGTGCCAATCGACCGACTTGCTTTTATCCTGATGTACTTTACGCGCGGAGTTTTCGAAGCTACTTCCCCTACACTAAACCGAAATGGCAGAAGGTCATTGGGAGTGACAGCCTATGTGCTCTCGGGATACGAGGCTGTCAGCACTAGAATTCTACTTTTCAGCAAGTGTTCTACTTCAGTTAGTAGAGTGTTCCTCTGCTGGTCTTCGAGGATTTTCTCTGAGACTAGGGCTGTGAGTATTTTTCTGGTCTTTCCCAGACACCTCAGCGAAGGCTGACATAGGGTGGCTTAAATTACCGCTATTTTCCCTTAGCCGAGGTCTTATGTCGTACTTTAGCATGGTCCAGGCGGTTGCATCATCCCTCTTACTCTTTCTGTCTTTCAGCAAAATAGGAACCGTCTACTGAGTATGTGTCTTTGGGAATGCCTCGCTTTGCGACGAACCTTCGGAAAGCCATTAGGAATGAATCAGTGGTCATGCTATGTGCTATTTCGAGATGAACAGTTTTGGATTGTAAACATTTTATTGGGTAGCCATACCTTTTACGTGAGCTCCCTTGCTGTCGCACGAATAGAGGTCCCAAACAGTCCAAGCCAATCTCTGAGGAAGGAATCCACCCCAGTTTAACTCTCATAGCTGGAAGGGATGTCGTCATAGGTTCTCGTGCTACCGCAATTCGATGAAGGCACGTAAGCTAATTACTGATCCCCGCTTTGCCGTCGCTGGTCCCTGGGTCACCTAAAATCGTCGAGGAACATTATTCAGCAGGCGGTTTCAACCTGCATGTTCTTCTCCTCAAAGCTAACGATCCAGCAAACATCCCGTGACGTGGTAGCCTCAAGAAGAGGTTAGAGAACCTTCTGTTTCGCACTCTGAGCCTGAATTAATCAACCTCCCACCGACTCTCAGTAGCTTGTTAGGTAGCGCCTGATCCGGTTCTCTATCGATCCTGGGCAGCACATGGGTTCCAAGCTGGAAAACCTGTGGCTGATGCGGACGCAGGACACCGATTTCGGATTGGTCCAACCAGCCTGGAGATATTTTCCGCATATTAAACCTGGTTTTGCCTGTGAGACTTTGTTAGTCGTCAACAGTGCCTTGCATCTCGACCATCAGATCACGGCCCCTATAATTTTTATGCCGTCTCTGAAGTAACAGTTGCTGCATTGGGCTTCCGGTTTCCGTGGACTATGTGGCCAGTATTTACGGTTTAGTTTCAGTATCAACGTCGGCAGGGTTGGTTCCTGTTAATGACGGCCACATCGTTTTAGATGCAGCTGGGAAAGCCGCCCACACCATCCACATCTGAAGTTTTGCAAGTGTTGTCAGGCCACTTCAACAGGAGTTGGCGGGGCCACGGGTGGATTGTACGTAGTGGCACTGATTGGCCCCGGTCGACCCATAAATCTCTGCGAATCTGTTGGCCACGAAGTCGTTGGAGGCTATGTTGATGCTGGTCACGCAATGCAGCAAAATGGCCGAGTCTGCCCAAAGGCTCGATTTCCAGTTTATTTGATCGAAGCGTTTTCTGATAGTGCCACGTCCCCGTAGCTAGTTTATGCTACATCTGGAAAAGAATGAAAATGAGCGTCGCGTGCCTACCTGCTTTTTGTTAGACGCTTTATTATCATGACCTCGCTGAGTTAAGCTCTTTCGTCTAACTGGTCACGCCAAAGCTTGTCATCGTCCTGGAGAGGCTCGCCTAAACCCATTCTCTTTCGGCACAGGGATTGGAGCAAGCTCTTCTGGGTGTTGTTCATGATGAAACGAAAGCCCGACCGGTCATGGGGACCTAAGATTTGTAGTGTAATTTCACTCCTTGTAGCCGGTAATTTGGGTAGGCCAGGGTTGAATATGGACTGATCACTTTTAGCATTCTATAAATCTCTGAAAGTATGCGCCGTTTGTAACAGTGATCCAGAAAACTCTCTCGAGCACTCGGTTTTCTTCGACTTTGGACTAACCTCTAGAATCTCACGGCTAAAGGAAGTCCCTTACGTACATATGAACCCTTCTGTCTCTGAACTGGTAGCCAGTTCCGTTTTGTGTTGAATGGCAGCACCCGTTTCTTTAGAGAAGCCAAGGAAATTACCCATATAGAAGTGGTTCATTGTTCTTTTCTAAAGACTGTTGGGGTCGCCAAAAGGCCAAGGAGTTTTCCGGAGGGCAGTTAGCGCGGAAGGGCAATGATGCTGTTCCAAATGGATGAACTTTCAGTCTGTACTTGTCGGGTGTCTGGTCTATTTGTCTTCTGGCTACTTGTGAATAACGAAGGCGTCTCCGTCCTTAACGGGCACTTTGTAGAAACGTTTCACGTATACCCTCAGGGACGGCCACATTTTCCGGCGTAGAGGGCAAGGAACTTCGGCCAGTGGTGTCATCCAATCTGGATCTCGTGGTTGATATTTATTCAGTGACAAACTATGTCTATCAGCGGCACAATCAAAGACTACTCTGGCCCTTTCCGGCTTCTCCGGATTTGTGGCCGGTTGACGTTGCTGGTAAATGTCAGTTACTTGTGCAACTTATCTTGCTACACAAGCCAGATCTATGCTACGCCCCACGGCTTGAATATATACGGACATCATTTGCGGTTGTAGAATTGGTCTTTTTTTGGGGGGGGGGAGGGGAGTATAACGTTGTAGGGCAACTTCCCGGCTGGTCGGCATTGGTTTTAGGTTTAGCTTTCAAGGCACCGGAACTTCAAAACGGTCGATCACGTGCCTGGCTTTCTTGGCTACCATTTTCAGGGCCAACAGACCTTCTCGCAGGGTGGAGTCCCTGCTAATGAACGCTTCGCGAATCAAGCTTTACGCAGGTGTTGGAAAGCTTGTTCAGAGTTCGCCTTTTTCGCCGAAGCTCAGATACTGCGGATCTTTCCGCCCTCTCTCCCATTTGCGCTAACATATAAAGTCCAACCAAATATTGTACACAAGAAGTAAGACGCTTTTTAGCCTTCCAATCTTCGACCCAGTACCCAGTGTACTTTTGGCACGTTGCAGCGGACCAACTGGTCCATTTTATTGTTCTTTCACTTTAGTTAAGCTCCCTTCCAGATATGGTCAACAAATCATAACCAGTGGCATGGGCTAATGCTTTCTCATCGGCAGATCCACCATGGTGACCCCTTTTAGGCTCTCGGCCTTATCGTTGTTGAGCAAGGGTATGAGTCGTTAGTGCCGTTTGGTTCACCGGTTGATCTGAGCACCACCTAATATATTCACTGCCAGTGAAGGTCTGTCCCCTCCAATTTCACATCTCTGCAAGTCCCTTCATCACTGAAGCGGAGCCGGAGCCACCGACCACAAAGACCAATTCTCTTATCATCCAAACGGGGTTGTCTAGGCTGATAGTTTTGCTCCCGGGCTAATGGGTTTGTTAATAGCGAGAAACGTTGAGCAGAACACACCTGGTTTCAGGGCATTTAATCCTCCGGTTTTGTGCGGTAAAAAATGGCGCTTTTCTTGGCATCCACCATGAATGCAAATTACTTGTACTCCGCACACCACCGTTCGACAAGAATCGATGAAGCGAATAAAGCTATTGCCTGAGCTCTAAGTCATTCCCTAGCGTTCCTCGACATCTTTCTGTAAACGAGGATAATCTGGTGAGCGGCGCTGCTCAACACACGCCTTGCATACAGGGGAGTTTTCGTCTCCGCGGGATATGGTATGTGTTGACCCACGTTGGCCTGTATTTGGATCACTGGTCCAGCTGTGTAGTGGTTTAGTAGCCCTAGATAGCTTGCTATTTTCACGCACAGGTTGACCGGAAAGGTCTGAAAACTAAATCGGGTCCTCAAAAGTAGTTTGTCCCCCAAATCCACTGGTTTTCTCGGCTTCCTCGGCCTACTGGCCACGCAGGTTCATGGGTGAAAGGCGCGCCGACCTCAGGTCTAAGCAGCTCCTCCAGGTTTGGTAGATGTTTCAGGTGGTTCAGAGCGACGCTGTAGACCTCTGCTTTATCCAACAGACGGACTAAAGAAACGGGCTCGCCTCTGAAACATTTTGCCTCCGACGGTACTCCATCGGGCAGATTTCGAGCGACCTGAGATGGTTCTCTAATCTCGACATTCGTCGAAGCACCTGCTATTCTGATTTATTCTCGTGCTTGTTCAAGTTGCATTCTCTGATCTTTAGATTTCGTGAAACTCACGTGTATTGAACTCTTACAAAATTTTCAACGATATTTGCTCCCTGACACTCACGAGTTTTGATCTCTTGCAGTATTTTTTACAGACCCTCCCCAACTTTTTTCAACCCTGGGATATTTTCTCCACCACTGTAGTTTGTTTGAGTTGTATTTTGCGCGCGAATCCCAGACATTTTTGCGAACTTCAACGGTGTTTGACACTGGCTCTAAGTGACTTTCATTATTTCATGTCCGTTTTGATAAGTGTAGGTTTCTTCATTCAGCCGATGAGGCTGTACCCACTGGTCACGCAAGCACGCACGCAAGCTTCTTCACCCATTCGGTAAATATAGCTACGTTGTCCTTAAGCAGTTTTCCCAAAAATACTTGTGTTCGGTGGTGGTCCTCTTCGGGGTGGAGCACTGAACATCTGCCGGCAGCTGCCCTAGCTCTTCCATAAAGGTAATGCAGCGGATACAGGAATCTCTATCTCGGATTAAACACTCCTTTCTAGGAAGTTTCCGTGTTTTTTCACTAACTTGCAGCACCGGCAAGCCCCCCCCCCCTTCGAAATAAGACCGCTTCATTTTAGTAGATCACTTTCCCGCTTTGCGCCTTGAAAGCACTGCCTCAACGGACCTGTAGCGTTGCTCAATCGAAACAAGAATCTACCTTGCCATGGAGTGATGGCCTGAGTGCCTTCATGACCCGCAGAGATAGGCAGTGTCCTCCTCAAGGAGGAGAGGCAATCATGCCCGACGGGTCAATGGGTAGAGGCCAGATGAGGTCCGGTCTTAGAACCAGTTGGTGGGCAACATCCGGTTCTAGCTACCATGCTTCTGGAGAAGACACTCCAGCAAATAAACACGGAGAAAAGCAGTTAACCGGTCCAAAACCTCCGGTAGGTAGACGTGGGAGTGGAGTGCCTGGGGTTTTTCTCAACACTGGGAGAGGTCACAACACTTCATTGGGCAACCATCGCCCGCTCAAGCTGGGCAGCCCCCGGCCCAAAGGATGCTGCCCTGCTCACGTTCCGCGTGCTCCAATGGGCGCATGGGGCTAAGGACAGAGTCCGAAAAGCGGACCCTTATCAGAGCACTAGCGAACAGAATGTAAAGGCATACAGTATTCAGGTCTCACGTGAAAGCCCAGAAGAACTTTCTTCATAGATTTTTTGGTTAAGTTCCAGTACTGGTTAGTAAGACACCTTTGAGCAATACGTAGCCAAATTTGATGTTTACTCCGAAATCAGAACTCGATTATCCGTGAAGTTCTGCGATACTAGACTATCAAATTACCGGTGATATTAAAAACAGATACGAACCTCAATTATGCTATCACAGGGACCCAGAAAACGAGATCCAAGTTACGGCTTGTGTGAAGGGAGCACGTTCGTCAAGGTGGCCCAGAATAGGGTACGACAGAGTAGCGCGCTGGACGCGACCAAACAAACGGTGGTTCACGAAAACATACGGAGCATAGAAGAGACGGATTATGTAAGTGAGTGAGTGATGTCAAGGAAGCATGAAATTCCAGTGTCTCTGGGGGATTTCCCACGGCCGGTCGGCACATTGGTTTATGGCCCCACTGCCTTGTGTCAGACCTTTGAGTCAGAGGCTTTGGTCAGGACTTCCAAGGAAAACCCCTTCGGCAATGTGGCGGCCTCTGGGTAGTATTCGCCCGAAAGCCACCAGCATCTTTCCTGCAAAGAGCCCTACCAACTTTCCCTTCCCTCATTTGAGAGCGGTACAAAACGCCACGGGCTATGGTGGCTTTGAAGAAAGCGGTGGTTTGGGAATTCGGCATAAATCGACTGCTTTTGTTAAGTCTTAGCGTTTACTTCACTTCTCTGCCCTTACCTTCCGCACTCTACTTCAGATCGGGCAACCTCGCTGGAACTCCCGACACTCTTAATATAGTCCCATCTTTGAAACTGATAAAAGTTTTTACTTCTGTGATCAGTCTTCGCACCTCGGGTGCAGCATCAGCCTCTTGCTTCACTCTTCTCCTGTCAGGTGATTCGGTGTCTAGTACATGTGATCAGGCTGGAGTTGAGGTTGCCTTAGGCATAAAGGTGGGCTTGCACCGGTAAACTGGATTCTGGCCAACAGTCTTTTGTGATCTTTTCCATTGGACGGTTCTGATAGTGTCAACAACAAGCAAGGCTGAGTGCGGCTCACCGTTCAAAAAGTTTTCTGTCTGATGTGTGATGGATTTTTCATGACAGATTCATTATTGCCGGTCAAGCTGGACAAACAGCAGCAAAGTTGAACTTCCTCCCCCTGTCCAACAGTCCACCTTCTAGATGGAAGGCTCTTCAAGACGAGAGGTGCAGTCAAGACTAGAGTCCCGAATCCTTTCGTATTGTCCGATGGTCTATCTCCTAGTCTTCCGGCAGCACCAGATGCAAGACACTGGCAATATTTGTATTTTGAACACTTTTCCCCTTTTTCCACTGCCCGTTTATCCAGTGAACTATCCTTCAGTCCACTGGCGACATTCAGATAAAAAGATAATCGCAAGATCCGGAAACATTTGGGCCGTGGCCCCGTACCCGAGCGCCACCTCAAGATCCCAAGTTCTCAAAGAACTGAAGCACCGATGCTTGTTTGTCGTGTCTGTGTATGCGGAAACCGACCGCAGTTCCTCTGAAACCAAGAACGAGCTCTATTAGGATTTTCTAGCTGCTTTGAAGCGCGCTTTCGCTAGAAGTGTTGGTCACTGCTGTGGATTGCAAAGCCCAAGTTGGCCTTATGGAAGACTCCGAAAGGTTCGTCGAAGGTCCAGTGGCTATATCAACGAATCGCACTAACGGAGGTGATTGTCTCATCCAGCAGTGCACCGACAACAGGTTACGTCTGGCCCGCATGAGCTTCTGCCACAAGAAGTGGCATAGACTCAAACGGCGTCCTCCTACTTCTTCACAACCTTGGACTAAGAATGACCATATTTTCATTGATCACCACAGGCGTGGATCAAATGAAGATTGTATTCCTTTTCGATCTGTCCCTTTGAATCCAATTCACAAGCTGGAGCTTGGTGGCCTCTGTTCACTTCTCACCCGTGGTCACACCAGCTTAAATGCCGCCCCTTCCCGTGCAGTTGCTTCCAGATGATAGCCATCGACTTGCTTTTCAGTCGGTGCTACCTACACGGTTAGTACTACAGCCGGAAGTAAGCAACTCAGATGAATGCTGACAATAGATCAAGAAAGCCTAGTACGCCACGTCTGATGTCACCGAGAACTCAGATCCCAATAGACCTCAGAAACGATAGATATCTTCGTCATCAGTTGCCCCGCAAGGTGCTCACAAATCCTCTACTCCGGGTGCCACAATGACTGAAGTTAGAGAACTCCTTAGATTCCAACTGAATGCAAGCCCAAGAAATGGGCGTACGCAGTGACGGATTACGGAATGTGGGGAAATGGAAAAGCCTACGTCCACTGACAACACTCACAAACCTTATCGTTTGACGAGGGGCACCTATCAAAGGAAACCTGGTGTGAGTTAACAGAGGAGTCCGAGGACCCACAGATTCGCCATAAGAGAAGTAACCTGAATCGTTGGTTGCCACGTCAAAGAAAAATTCAGATGGCCCACTTCTACAGTGGACCAACCGAATGTACCAGCTAGGGAAACAAAGCAGATAAATGTAACCCCCCCCCATCAAAAATTGAGGTTATGAGAATATTAATCACTTGAAAAGATACGAAGCCGCTGGACGGCACGGGCAGCCTCCATCTACATTCAAACGATGTAGAGGAAGCTTGGCTGCCATGGTTCAAAATAGTTTGCACTATTTGTGTAATGAATAGATGCCCAGGAACCGGTGCGCATTGGTGGTCGTGCCAATTAAAAAGGAGAAGGATAGGTTCAATAATGTACACCATGGGGAAATCAGACAGGTAAGTACCTCGCCCAAACTGCTCAGCATACTTCCTCTCCACCGATAATCCAGCGCTCGCGAAATGTGAAAGCGTGATAATCAAGGTGGTTTCAGAATCAGTCGTGGTTGTACCGGCCATATATTTACCCTTCGGCAGGTCTCAGAGCACAGATACATCATCACTAGGCCCGGGATCCCTATCTTTCTTGGAATGGAAGGGGCGTTCCTTTTGGTCGGCCGCACGGCATCCTAAACGATGACACACTGTTGTTTGGGCTTCCCGAGAGTGCTTGAAACCTACTCTGATATTTACTCAGGGAAGCGGTATCTTCCGTGCTTTCCCAACACAGAAGTTTAATGCCCGAGCAACGATCATTGCACCTACGTCCACACGAGAATAGGGCTATCTCAAGAACCAATTTAGTTAAAAAACTGAAGAGGAACGACGAAGGACAGGGGCCCTGACGAGCACCACTTTTCGTGGTGAACTCGCGTGAACGATCGTCAAAGCTCGAAATCGGCTTTGGCTGTCTTTGTAAAAGCGTTGAAAAAGAGAAACAAACTCATCTGGCAGAACCTTAAAACAGAGGCAGCACCAGAGAGCAATGCGGCTGACCGAAAGAAACGCCCCTTCCATTCCAAGAAAGATAGGGATCCCGGGCCTAGTGATGATGTATCTGTGCTCTGAGACCTGCCGAAGGGTAAATATATGGCCGGTACAACCACGACTGATTCTGAAACCACCTTGATTATCACGCTTTCACATTTCGCGAGCGCTGGATTATCGGTGGAGAGGAAGTATGCTGAGCAGTTTGGGCGAGGTGCTTACCGAGCTGATTTCTCCGTAGTCATTTCGCAAATGTCCAATTCTTAATTCGGCCTACGTTTTCAGAAGCCTACATGAAAACTAGACCCCTACAGATCGGGCCTTCCCCAACTGCATATTCTATATGCCCCTTCTATGGGGCCATAACGAATGACCACGAGACCCAAAATGAAGCAAACTTCAAAGCCGGAGGAGACCTTCATTTTGGGCGGAGGTCCAGCTTGGATGCCGTGGCACACATGAGCGAGTAGTTTCCTGCCGTTCAAAGTTAGCGGCTGACTTGTTCTGTGGGCTACGCCAAGTTCAACAAGAATAAATCACGCAGTCTGAACAGTGTAAGCTTGTGGCAGTGACTGACGAGGTTTTCCAGAAACGTACGTTACAAAGGTATTAACAGTTTTGGTAGGTGCTACTGGCAATCCACTAAACAGCAGCTCATATGATGGGGTTCTGTCCAAAGTCATTTACCTCGCATACGCCGCTGCACCGTATCCGGTTTCTGAGGCTTCACAGAATATATGAAACTCAGTGTACCCCATTCCTCGTTGGACCTCGTTAATAAGGCGCCATTGGTTTTCAAAGTGGTTCACAAATGATGCCTACTGATTCTGAAACACGGCATCCTCTAAGCTGAGTGGGCTATCCCGATCTACTTTCGATCCGCGTAGCTCCTGTAGTAATCGCTTTGTTTAGGGGGCATAGTGGGCCCACCATTTGGGGTGGGCGAAGTAGGGAACTGAAGTCCTGCGGTACGCATTCGGGAATGAAGGGTAAGTTCGTCCGGGACCGCAACCCAGGCAACACCCAGTGCTCTCTGACCAGTGTTGTTCCTCCGAAAAAACTAAATCGCCCTAGCCTTGACTTCAGGGCCCCGGAATAAGGCTTCAAAATTTCGTAAGTTAGACACTCATTTCTTCGGCTTGGATGTGATGTGCAACAATAACTCAGTTAACCTCTCGCTAAAGAAATAGCCCCAGCCTTACCCGTGAAGGATGCGAGACAATCATCGACTTAGAACTTGCTTTCTACGGCTTGTCTATCCCATCCCGAAATCCGAGGCAGCTCGGCAATGGTTGTAGTTGGCACAAACCGGTGGAGGAGTAGCCTCAAACGGATAGGCTCCTATCTAGTATTCCTCCCTTACCAATTACGCATCTCCTTCCGGTCACCACAAGAACTGCGAGGCGCCTCCGTCAGTTTGGATACCTTCATACTGTCGTCCGCTGAAAGGGTTACCGATTCCCTGAGAAGCAACTAAAGCACGTCCAAAAGATCGGTTGTGGCATCAGAGCCATTATGAAACATATCGCCGAGTGATTTTCCTGATCATTTGGCTGTGCGGTCCAGGCTAATAAGCAACTTCTCCGGCTTCTTTAGGTTTACAACAGCCTGGTGCGGTAAGTGCCACCAAGGTCGATAGTCAGAAGCCAGTTGCAGCAACTGTACCATTATCGTGCACTCCATGACAACGGCTTGGCCCAGCACTTTAACACACCGTATTCACGCGTTTCTGTCGCTTGTCCAGCGAAATTTTAAGCAGTGTGACCTTGTTTGCTCGGCATCTGAATTGTGGAGCCATCGTCTTTTCTCCGTGGGACAGGAAACCCAGTTGCCTCTTCATAAACCGTTCCCCGTTCCATAAATTTTATAACTTCTGTAACAAGTAGTTGCGGAAAACCCTTCGAGAACACTACAATACCCTAATTTCGTATAAAAGGCAACTACATACCTTTGTGTATTTCGTACCACCTACAAGCTCGTGAAACATCCTTCATTTATTCGCTCCCGATGCTTGGCTGGCATATTCTGTTTGGACATGTGTGGCCCACGCGCCCTTCTTTTCAAGCCGTGCACCTAACCCTTGCATTGATTTTTCCGATCGCATTTTTGAGGTTTGCATATATTTTGCGGCGTTGTTCATCCAATAATCCAGTAAAGTGGAAACCACGAATCAGTCTTGCGCTGGTTCTGGTTCAACGGTAAATCAGAATACTGCGTGAAATTCCTGCACAGTCCCCCCTCCTCACTCATGTAACTCTAATCACTTTGTTGCCCGGTCCTTCCTGACCAATCCAACTTACACTCCTTCTCTTCCCTTCACATGGCGAACCGGTCACTCTGCCTCGGTTCACCTACCGTCCTTCTACGAGCGTACGTTTACAGTAGACCAATTTTCCACTGCTAGTAATCCAAGGGCCAATGACTTTCAAGTTTTGTGCATCATACGTGCCCCGCCTTGAGTCACATGCTTGCTTCATTTCTTTATTCGCTTTCTCACTCGCACCGCATGAATGACCCTTGTACTTCCCTTCATGATGGAGACTACGCCGCCCCTGCGTGAGAGTCCGTGTCAAGCGTGAGTGTGATTCTTCCGGTCCTTGTCTGGTACAATTTCATGGTCATACCTGTCCCTCCATCTCATGTTCGCTCACCACTCTTTCCCTGATTAGTCAGTTGTTCTTCCTGTACAGGATGGACTTCGCCCTACTCCAATGACTCGGTCCCCAATTGCTTGGCATACGTTCCCCGACAGTCCTTTCCGACGACTTGAATTATATTCCCGGACCTTTGTGACTGGACTGCCCCACAAATTCGGGTATGTTGCCTGTGATTGCAATGATTGATCCCTCAAGTACACGTAGTTCACCCACTCGTCTCATTGGATTTGGGCTTCGGGTTCGTGTTCTACGAGTCACTCATTCACTGGACTGCGGTTCAGTTACATCTAGTATTCGTGAGACTGGGCTACGCAATGCCCAAAGGCCCCTTTAAGTGCTCGAATTTTTCAGCTTGAGTCCGGAGAAAGGGAACATGCCAAAACATGGATCGCCTCAGTTGCTAACTGGACAGGAAGTAGTGAGGCAACTCTCGGGCTTCTGTTAACCCTCTAGACTTGGTCATATCTGTTAGTCCTGTCAGCGTTAGTCTTTGAGTTCCTGATGATGCATCTGACAGTAAGGACCTTCACATGTTCAAGCTAATTATACTTGACTTCGAATGGCAGTTAGTGTTCACAAGACGAAGACAGTGAACAACTTTATCCAAGGCAGTTGAACGAAAGAGTTTCTAAAAGTGATATATACTATGGCCAGACCGTCATGAAAGCAAACTTTTCACGCCGGTCTTCAGGTAAACGGCATCAGTTTAAACTCAGTCTGACCTCCACAGGGTGAAGTTGGCTATGTTTCAAGGATAACCGGAGCAAAGACGCAAGTCAATCAAGCGGTTTGAAACATCTGTAGAGACCAAGGTGTTGGACCCTGGCAGAAGTTACTATACCTTACCGGGGATTCCTGAGGGCGGCCCAGAGGAGCTATCGATGGCTGCCTCAGGCTCGATCCAGAACAAGGCTAAACCGAAGCAAGGAAGATTCTCGAGAATACTTTCAGGCAACCATTTAAGATGGACCGAAATTTAGTCGATGGTGCTATGTATGAGACCGACCTACCGAAGAGTGACGTCAAGCCCATGCCTGGCCTTGTGATGAAAGGGCAAAATTGTCCCATAGCCCTGGACCATCTGGGCTACAGGTCCGACCTCGGCGCTATACATACATTATAGTCAACCGCTTGTTGTCCACCCTCCAAACTATGGAGTCCTTGGGCTAAGTCGACAGAACACGTACCCTGAACCACTCGCGAAGTAACGTTCTGAGAAGTGACCAATGGCTTAGACGGGCAAGAGAGGAGCCGAAAGCAAATTCGGTTGACTTACATGTCGTACCAATGAAGCTGCCAGGCCAAGTGTGAGTCAACCTTCAGTTACTGCAGGGAACCGCCCCAAACACCAACCTTAGACGGGCACCCATGCTATTTCTCGTGAGGGTTCTGCCCAGCCGGACTGAAAGTCTTGTGACATTAAACACCGAGTGATGGACTGCATAGGTTTCCCACAGGTCGAAAGTAACTAGCTACGGGAAATGACTAAATTACGAGGAGTGTGCCTGGTATGTCTCGGTAAATCACACAGGGTAGCAACTTTCCGATTGGTGGCAAGAGGCGACCAAGAAAAATGTGCTACCAGACATCACTGATGGCCACACCAGGGGAAGGCAGCTTCATGAGAAAGAAACCTGGAGCTCAGCCTGATCGGCTCATTATTCCAGTCCGCCCAGAAACCAATTATTTTGGGCGTAGTCGATGTAGGAGCGGTAACATTTCATAAGGTGATTTGAGACTTTGTGGGTAGCGGAACCAGTACAATATTGGAGGAGGAGCCTTTGGCCACGAAAAGTCAAACTGAGAGAACCGCCATGCTACCAGCAGTAATCGCGGTGGGTGGAACCCAGGTCGCGGCTGCTGGAAAAGTAAGACTGGGCTCGCCTCCCTAGAGAACAATGAAAAGATGAAGGGCCGGGGGACATCCACATCAAATGATCGATCGATGCGAGCACAGCGGCCGGTGGGCTTGATTTTGTCCATATGGCTCGATCTTCAGTGCGTGTCGATCATAAACGGGGAGTACCATGGAGTGGATCTTCTTATCTGTGACTTGCCTCAAGTACATATGCCCACGGACTAGAGGGTAGGAAACCGCCAGGGGCCCCATGCAGTGTCCGCATTAGGATGGAGAGTATACGGATCTACTGGGAAGTGTGGATCAGTAGTTTGTGTGCCTGCGAGGGATGACTTGGTTTAGCTGTTGTATCTCCTTATGATCATAAGTTTCACGATCTCGAAGATAATCTACTGTATTTATCTCGAGAGGAACCACTAGCCATGAAGATACCAGGGAAGGGGACGACAGACGGGCCAAAACATTTCAAGCTGCCATTTTTATAGTGTAACCAGACTGACCGCTTTGTGGATAACAAGAACTGCATTCTCCGTACACTTCTTTTATTGAATGAGAGGCTTGGTTGTGATTATCACCTCTGGGAACCATGCTCAGGCACAAAGGTGCACAGTGAAACCCCTGGCTATACATAAAACGTAGCTACCGCATCCCAAGTCGGAGAAGGGATACGGTACCTGCCACACCGTCCAGTTGTCGGCCCTAAAAGGCCCGAAAAGCCCTGCGTTGTCTTTGAGTCGCCGTCAAGTTCCAGGGAAGATCAATGAACGACCAATTTTACCAAGACCAGACTAAAAAACCTCCCTGCCTAAGGTCTTATGTCGGCTCCGACCAGGTAGAGTAGCGATGTCGGCAGACATAAGGGAAATATGTCCGCAAGTGGAAATACCAGGGTGGACAGAAAAGCACCACAGTTCCCGTGGCGGGACGGGATATATATGGGCATAACTGTAGTGGAGTACAAGATGCCTACTCACTCTTTCTCGGCGGTACCGTCACACCTCCGTGTAAACAGTGCCCTACCGGGAGACAGCAGCCAGAAGACAGTAGACAGCGTAAGCCACAGGGTCTACGCTGAAGGCGATTTTAGGTCGCTTGACGTCATCGACTCCGCCGTGGGCCGCCTGGAGTGACTGAAGAATTTGTTAAGTAGAGATGGCTTTGAGCCCACTCATTGGGGTTTGAGAAGCTATTTCGGACAACAATAAAACAGATGGGGTTTCTGGTTGTATGGTTCATTACTTCCATCGGAAAGCGCTCTGGAAATGAAATGAAACGCTGAATCCGATGAGTTCATGTTTGAGGCTAAGGTTCCCAATCAGCCAGTTACGTGCCGGGAAATGCTATCAGCCACCTTCAGTCTGCACTGGCCCATCCTGTTTCGCTTCCCCCTGGGGCTGCCCGGAATGGCCCTACTGCAGCGGGTTTGTCAGAAGAAAGTTGACTTGGACCAGCCGCTCGACCCACGAAACAGACTAGACTAGGGAGATTTCACGGTCACGATGAGGAAACCCGGGACGTAAGAAGCCCTCATCGCCAGCAATCCAACGGTACAAAACAAACGGGAAAGCGGTAAGCCTTTTCTGATGCGCCTGAATCTGGTTACGGGGCTATAGTGCAAGGAAAGTAGCGCCTGGGCGGCGGACACTACACGTTTAGGATCCTGCTTGTCAGGACCCGCTTTCCTCCGCTCGGGTCGATCTCCATCTAGCATCTCAGCTTAGTGCGGCTGTGTTGGCTGTTGAGGCGATACACGCAAAAAATGATGTTTTATTTCCAGTAGCTGGTCAGCAGGGCTTTGGTCATGCTCAACTACAGTGCTGTACCACGTCAAAAAAGTCACTTGCTGCTACAGCGTTTTCATAGCCAAAAGGCTGAAGGTCAAGTATGGTGAAAAGGCTGTAGGTGAGTGGCAGCTCCGATGATCCGCAGATAACCCAGAAGACTCAAATTCCAGAGGTACGACAAATTTCTGGAGGCTAGACACCTAGGCGGGCGGGCCTAAACTCTTGTAGATGTCTGGATAGGCCTGGCTCGCTTACGAAATGAGAGCTCCCCAAGCACCGGAATTGGAAATCAAAGACTCTAAACTGATGGTGGCCACCAAAAGAACTGGCTTTTCTTCTGACACAGTTGACCGGATTTTCCTTTTTAAGAAGTTGTTCCGCGTGCTGGTGCGATTGACCAAGTTTTAGAGGCATTCGCCGATCATGAAAGGTCTCCTCCCGATCAGCAGTGTACTTATGGGTTCAAAAATCCCTGGCGGATCACGCCCAACAGAACATGGTTTATCCAGGCCGATGAAAAACGCGGCTTTGACTCAGAAGGTCCAGAGCCGTGAAGAGCCGGAATCGCGGCAACCAAAGAACAATTCCAACGAGCTATACAAAAACCCTAAATCCAGAACTCATCGGTGGATTGCTATATATATCCACATATTTTCTCTGCCCACTCCAGTTCTTCGCCGGCTAGTTCCCTTGCCACCATGCAGCTACCCCTCATGATATGCGCCCATTTTTTCTATATCTGTGCCTCGTATTTACCCTTCCTCGATCCTTCCGTGCCACTGCTTTTATTGGACCCACTCATTAAGTCTTTCTTTGGTATCTTCCCTTTTTCAGTTTGACTCCGTCCATTTAATGCAACAAGGCATGGCTCAGGGCTACCTAGCCTTCAGCGATACGACTCAATTCTTTGTTCTTCCCTTCTCCTCTTTTTCCCCTTTTTTACTTACAGCTTCTCGTAACGATAGGTTCTCATGCCCATTTTCAGTCCTCATCGTGTAAAACTCCCAGGTTCCGATCTCCCCCACTTGGCTCAGCCAGCTTCTCCTTTCGGCCTTGACGTTAAAATTTGCTGGTCACGTTTTTGATTCCATCCTTGAGTTCACTTAAACCCACTCCATTACTCCTCGGTGTGCATACAATTATCTCACTCTCTTCTCTCTATTTCTTCCTACCCCTTCTTTGTCCTGCGTGCTTTTATATGTTTCATGAATTTTGTCTGTCAGTTTTGTCGCTTGTAAAAATTTTGATCATGCTTAAGGCATGCTTCGGGCGTTTCCGAAATGAACTATTATTAATACTATCATTTAAACTCGCCCAAGTTCAGAGTTGAGTTAATGCAAACCAATGATATAGAGGTCAGATAAGATGGTAGTGCACCAAACCGAGCTGGAGAAAAGGGGAAAAGTTGGTGGCAAAGCGAGAACAAGCACAGATACCGCAAGCAGCAGGGAAGCACAGCAACAGCAGTTCGTATTCAAATGTGCCGCCAAGGTCAGGTCAGGTCATCTCCCGTCTAAGTCTTCCTACCCCACGTTTCTCATGCATCTCACCGCATTTTTCACGAAATTTGCCTGTCCATGTTGTCGCTTAAAAGGAAGATGATTATGCGTCTAGCAATCTTCGAGAGTCTCCCAAATGAAATATTCGTGTTATTATGAGCCGGAATTAGACAACGAAAGAAGAATTCCAAAGAGCTATACAAAAACCCTAAATCCAGAACTCATCGGTGGATTCCTAAGGGTAGGTTGTGGACGGCCAGACGTCCGCCTAGGTTTCGACTCGAGACACACCATAATACTGCCCACCCGACAATCCGTTGTAGACCTGCGGATTCAAACCACACACTGTAAGGTGACACGCCAGAGAAAGCCAAGTAATAAGCAGTTTTCAGAAGCCGTTTTGGATGTTGAGGGACAGGGCAAGCGCGAAACGTGTGATTTAACTCTGTGCTCGATGTATAAGACGCACGGTTGAGCGGGAAAGCAGTATATGGCTCCGCCACCGAAAGGTAAAGTCACTCCAGGATGGTTGCCAAGTAGTGACAATAAACTTGGCTACTTCGGACCCCGGTGGGTCGGATGCGGCAAAAGGATGGAAAAAAATACGGGCCTATAACAGTGTGCATGAAATCTCGGGCAGTACACCTTGAAGTCGCACACTGGATGACAACTTAATTTTTTCCTGTGAGCCGTGCAAAGCTTTACAAGCAGAAGGAGTAAGCCGTCTGACATATGCCCAGACGACGGGTCGGATTTTGTGGGTGCCCAGCGAGAATTGCCGTGTTTGAACCAAAGTGAGAATCGAGATGAATTGCAGAACTGAACAGTTGCATACGGCATTCGATGGTGCCCAAACCTCCCACAAGCCAGCCGCCGTATTGGGCTGTAGGAGCGCTTGATTAGGTCTGCCAGGAGAATATTGTCGTCTTTAGTGGAGCAACAACCGCCGGACGAAGAGTCATTGAACATCAAGCTGCCAGGGGTAGAGAACATTTTTGACAGTGGCCCTGTGGTCCCAGTTTCCTCCGGCGATCAAGCTTGTCCAGAGCTTACCCCAAACAATTCGTTGGCTTTGAAGCCATATATCGAATTTCAGGGGCCAGTGAGTCTCTACGGGTGCAAGCAAGCTAACTATCGGGCCACGATGGTTTTAAACCATGGTTACCTTTACGCCCACTGATCTTCCAGGGCCGACGAGGAAGACTAACCGAATAGGGACCTTCCAAGTTTGCTGAAGTTATGGTGATTTCCAAAGAACTCTCTTTATTCGGTACATGGCACTCGGAAAACATCAGTGGTTCTTCTGTATGAACGATCCTTTCAAGATACTGCGTTGGAAATCGTTTCCATATCATTCATTACATAATAGCCGTCTAAGCTTAAGCTCATCCGGTCCATCCAGTCTTCGTCTTGAGTTGCGTAATGCGTCCGGAAACTTTCCAGTAGCACCATCCGCAGAAACTTTCTGCAGTTTGTAACTTGACAGGAAGTGCATAATTAGTTCCGTCAATACTGACCTCCCGTGACGAGCATTCTCCTCCTCAGGATAACATATATTGGCCCTACTCTGCACCTAATCTCTTGCTTCTGTATAACTCTCTTACCCCCGCGTTTTGCCAAATCTTATCCGGTTGGTCATCCATATCATTACCACTATCGATATGCATATGATATATTTACCGTGGTTCGCCATGGAACTCCGTTTTTATTTGCTGATGATGTAAAGTTGTTGTACACCTTCGACCATAATTCATTGGGTAATACTATAGCAAAAATATCGGAGGACCTACGGATGCTCAATTCGTGGTGTACCGATTGGGTAATGAAGTTCTCGGCGGACAAAAGCTGCATTCTTACATACAAGTGTCATGTCCCTTCCGAAACTTTTAGTATAGGTGGTCATCTGATCCCCAACAAGTCATCAGTACGCGACCTGGGGATATACTACTCCTGTTCGTTCAACTTCTCGGAGCAAACAGACATTCAAATGACTAGGTCCCGCAGGTTAATAGGACTTGTCCACAAAACATTCCGTTTGCGTGAAAGTAAGCTAAGTGTCTATACAACATACGTTAGACCATTGCTAGAGTATAGTTCAATAGTTGGCTCCAACATGCGCCAGAGTGATAGGATCGCCATCGAAAATGTTCAGCGCACCTTTACTAAACAAATAGTTGGATATTCGTCTAGTCTCAACTATAAACAGCGCTGTGACCCGCTACATCTCGAATCTCTTTGGCTCAGACGGACAAAGAACAACTTGTTCTTTTTCCACTCACCGTTAAGATATATATCCTGCAAAGCCTCCCCTGTGGTACGAGACCCATTAAGCCTAAGGTATTCGTTACGACACAGCAGTCATTCGGTCACCGTGCCGTCCTCGAGAACCAGCCTACGGTCCAATTTCTTTATTGTTAAATATTCACAAGTGTGGAATAAACTTCCACCAAATGTCCGTGCAATAAGCCACTTGCCGAGATTTAAAGAGGGATTAAACAAACAGCTGGATGTCCCGACACTCGTATCAAACAATGATCCATACACTTCTGAGGAGCGAGCGTACGAAGTTGGTTTGGGTTACTGGCACGCGGGTCTGAGTCGGGGGCCACCAGACCTACGTACCACACAAGTCGCCGTATAAACCACTCAAGTTTTATTGATCTTTCGTGTACAACCTTGTGTTTAGCAAAGTCGAACCATTCACCAAGTCGTTCCAATTTCTAGATACTAGAGGTTTCTCTTTACCACTGACTGTTGATCCCCAGCTGGGAGCACCCCAGACTGCTTTTTCTATTTTTACCTTTCCAGACAACCACTGATGGTACCTTCCCTTCGATGGCTCGGCATAATATCTGGCCCACATTTCCCGCTAAAAATTCGATACCAGCTCGTCATTTCGTCACCACCACATATACCCTGCTCTCCAGGGCCCTAGCAACCCGGTCGCAAGCTCCTGGACTATTCGATTTCCATGTGACAACACCAATATCACTCAAGCAAAGCCCGCCGGTGCGAAGCGCGGTCAGATCCACCGCTTTGGCCGGCGCACATCGGGCGTGCAGGACGTCTGCAACGATGTGCGGGCGCAGTTAGGATGGCCGACCGCACCTCTTGTCACCAAAAAAGATTTCTGGTTGGGTGTCCAGCTCACGTTCAGCCTCACCCACCAGCACCGGTTGCGGCAAAAAACAACAACATTTATACACCAAAAATGCTGCAAATATGGAACTGTCTCCCTCAGTTATCGCCTATTTTTCGTCGTACTTGTCTCCATCTTCGCCACCTTAACTTACCGCCTCTTACGCCCGAAAAAATCCTACCATCCCTAGAACATAAGCATCGCGGGGTTACAAGACCATTTCCGTACTCGGCTTGCCGTTCATGATTCTTTTTCCTGAGGATTCGTGCCAAACTACCCGCCGGTCCCATTCGCAAACTTAACCAATCCCCGAGATAAAACTCGCTCTTATTTAATCACGGTTATCGATATATTTGCAAAAAGTCACATTTAACGTTGCCATACACTTCCATCCCACAAAGTCCAAACAGTACATTTCACTGAGGAATATTTGTCTCCAGAGCATCCCATCAGTCGGCTATATTGTGATAGTTCGCTCTTTCTATCAGTCCTTCTGTTCGCCCATATGGCTGTAGCATCACAATATCCTCACCTTGCAAAGATTCATGCCCTTCCCATATACTGACATCTGTATGGCAGCTTTTTGATCTCTCGCTATCACGGGATCCATCTCTTACAAGGAATACCAGCAGATAGTATTTCGCCTGTCAACTACTTCACCGTCCAACTTCGCAACTGTATTCATCGGTTGTTTGAAGCTTTTCCATATCCGGTATTCTATCTTGGTAAATCCTCTCAGACAATTTTGATTCTTGCATCTCTCTGGTCTTCATGTTCAGCCCATAGACAACGATAATCGAAAGTAAATACTTACCTGTCATTCAAATACTCATCTGTGCAAACCGTGATTTGTTGCCCAGTTCCCACTTCCGTTTTCGTGCATCACATTCCACCTTTATGAAAGTGAACAATGTGCGCAACGATTTAAAGAACTCAGCCGATATTTGGTCGCTGAATGTTACAGGGAAAATCTTCGAAACATTTCGATTGTTCTTTATCTGCAAATTCATTCCTTTTTATCGTCTGATTTCAATCCAAAGCCGTGCCATACTCCGCGGAGCGCTATAACTGGTTCATGTCTCACTTGGAAACTTCTTTTTCCTCAAGGTGAACAAAACTTTCGCCAATTCTGTTTGATTAACTCGTTGCATAGCCCCTCTTTTTGCACTATTTCAGGAAGAGTCTACTACCTCCGACCAGCTCCATCCTGACTTGGCCGGGTTGGCCACCCGGCCTTGAGTTCAAATTTGCCGGGAGCCGCCCTAAATCATAAATTAAATACTTTCTACTGTACAATATCGAGTGCCCATGCCTGGATCATCCTCTTGAAATTCGGACTCTACGTCCAATTGTACCGTTTGACTTTGCTATGCAGCGTGCCTCGGGATTATCCGAAATAGATCATTATCACTACCATTATCATTATCTCCTCCCAGTCGACCCAAGATCGCTGTCTGCAAAGGCCGTCGCAGGACAGCTAAACTCCAAAACTCGAAGGATAACTGCTCAGTGTCTCTGAAAGATATGCTTGGAAAAGCCCAAAGACAAACTGCAAAAATGAGCAAAAATCTAAGCAGCCTTTCCCCTCGAGCTGACTCCGCTGACCTGATAATCGGTCAACTGACTCCCAAAGCGTTCTTGCTTGATCCAGCCACACGCCACCATAACCCAACCAAACTACTACTGGCCACGAAGTTTTTGGACACAAAGGCCCCGGAAATCTTCAGAAGGATAAAAAAGGCAAACAAAGCGATTGTGTTTAACATTCCAGAACGAATATCTCTATCGGCCGCAAAAAAATGATCTCAAGTGCTTGCAACCTTGGCTCAAAATCCTGCCACTGTGTTAGACTCCGCAAAACTTCCCTGCGCACCACCTGTCTACTGCTCTTCCAGTTTACGAATGAAGTTGTTGCCAAGATCTTTATCAGCCGGCAATCTTTGGTCGCAGCTAAAACTGGCTTCAAGAGCGCCAAGATATTTCTTGACAAGACTCCATTGCAAACAGAGGTGCACAAGAGTCACGCCCAGACCAATAACCCCGGTGTAAATGCCACCAGCTATCCACCCCAAAACTCCGGTGCACCCATCATTGGCCATCATCCGATGTTGCCGTCTATTGTAGATCACGATGCAACCGTAGATTTTGACAATACGCCAATTTTCTCGCCCAATTAGCCACCTGGCAAAAGCCTTAATATTCAGAATAGCCTTAGAAAATCTCTGGACTGGAACAAGCGCCCCAGCGTCCAAAAACTGATGAAGGTTCCTTCGACTCATCCTCCCGCGAGCTCATGTTCTCCGCAAGTATAGATAATCCCAGTCCTTCTTCTAGCTCCATGTCGGATTACTCAACCATACCTGAAAATGGCTGCGCCATCAACCCACCTCCGTCCACGCGCATGCTTCCTGATACCCCGGGCACTTTTGGTAACGCAACCGGGCCCCTAAGCCCACCCGCTGCACTCACCCATTCGCCACCAGAATGCCTCTGGTTACCACCTAGGCCACCACTCCTGATTAGCCCGCAAGTGCAGATTGACCCTCAGAAGTTAACACTTCGTCGCAGTAAGAACAAGACCTATCAACATAATACACATGCAAACTATAAAGACGTGGCCCAGTCGAGCGAAATCTTCCGGCCTCTTGTGTGGCTGTGGATCCTACTTTTTAATCTCAGCTAACTGCTTTTTCATTTCCACCCTACTACGACCCACCTTATCCCCCCCAACCACCGCCCCATTGCATCTCTATCCGCCCCACTAACCATTCCATACCACAACCGTTAACCCGTCACTCTCTGGAACCACCACCGTGCCTCACCCTACTTCCCACTCCCACGAGACTCATCCACGTCTCTTGGCCTGGTACTGCCTCCCATCCGTGGCCGCTTTTTTCCTGCCACCCCCCTTGGAGAATGTTCCCCGTATTCTAACTACTCTCCCAACCAGCCCCTTCCCATCCCTCTTTCCTTACGCTACCCCCTCCAGGCTTCAACTCATCAAATCCGCGGAACAACTGAGGTCCTTCCCCCGTTCTTGCCCTATTCTTCACTGAAATTACCACCTTCATCACCACTACCAAACCCCCCACCATATCCACCACTACCGAGGCCTGCTTCATCTCTTTCGGTCATACTCGTAAATGCCAGTTCATTACTGAACAAAACTAAAGCCACCCGCAGCATTGCTCAGCCCTCCGACTTTGATACTATCATTGTAACTGAAACTTGGCTTATTGATTCCGTCCCGTCGGATTGAGTCCTTCTAGTTGGCTACCAGATGTTCCGATGGAATAGGCCTCGTCTTGGGGGAGGCTGTTTAGTTTATGTCGAAAACTCTCTGCTGGCATTTCACTCTCACACACAACTCTCGACGCAGTTCAGGATTTTCTGTGGTTAACGATTCCCTTACCTAACTCTTATCTTCATATTGGTTGCATCCATCGTCCACCTGATTCCAACCCTATGGACCTTACCAAGATTATTAGCGCATCCAACTACCTTTCATTGCTGCCCTGTTCCTCCAAACTCATCGCGGGGGACTTAAGTGCACCGAGCATCTGTTGGAATACTCTATCTGCCCCAAACAACTTATGAGACTTCGTTTCAAGCCTCCGTGTGGGGCGCTGGATCTAACAAGTAACAGTCCCAACCAGAGGTAATAGCAGCCCTGATCTGTTATTCACTACTGATTTATCCGATGTTTCAGCCACTACTCTCGACCTCTTCCCAGGAAGTGACCACAGAATGGTGTCCTGCATCTTCGTGGTTCCGCAAGCTATGGACAAGTCCTACCCACCCAATCATTTCTCTTTAACAGTCAACAGGGACAATCTTATCGGCAGGCTTCGATCGTTAGAGTGGGACGACTTCTTCCTGCAAAGCTACCCAAAGCTGGCTACTGATTTACTTTATTCTAACCTGTCAAACTTGCCGTCCGCTATCACCACAACTCGTATCATTTCAAACCGAGTCCGTAGTTCAGTCCTGAGCCGAATGTAAAACAAATATCTGAAGCTCCAGAAGCTGTATCACACCAATAGTGACTTGTCGTCATTCTTGCAGCTCCGACGTCTCTCGGTAGCAATCAGAATCAAGACTAACGATATGCTCAAAAACAAGAAATGTCTGTCCTGCAATGCCATGATGCTTCCTCAAAGTTGGCAAGCCTAATAAAGAACAGAAACCGGTGCAAGCCAGCAGGTAACCCCTCCCTTATTTTAGCAAACAATGACCACGTTACCTCACCTGTAGTGATAGCCGAGGCGCTTAATTCCTACTTTGCTGCATCCATGACTATGGACCCCTCTACTTTACCCCCATGCATAGACCCTTTCACCGAACACTTACCATTTGATTTAGAGTTTACTCAAAAAGAAGTGACTAACCAGCCTACCCGTGTCCGGAAGTCCTCACACCTTGGCCGTGATGGTGTCCCACCGACACTTCTACGTCTTGGAGGAGCTGATGTCGCAGCCCTACTGTTGAAGTTCCACAATATGTCCATCAAGTTTGGTATATTTCCCTCACAGTGGAAGACTGCGGTCATCATCCCAATCCATAAGAAAGGACCAATACATGACCCCTCAAACTACCGCCCTATCAACCACACTCCAGTTGCCTCTAGGCTGATGGAAAGCATCATCGAACAGAGGAAGTCCGACTTCCTGTTGTCTCATAATATCATCCATAGTGGGCAGCATGGATTCTTAAAGTCACTTTCATGCACCACTTGCCGGAACGACGTTTTTAACCTCAAAACGGCGGCCGCCGAGAACAGTAAATCTGTCATCGTTATATACCTTAATATGACAAAGGCTTTTGACCGCGTCCCCCAAGTTTTTGCTAACCAAACTCAAAGCTCATTGCTCTTCCGGTTCCCTTTTAGTGTGGCTGGCATCATACCTATCGAACCGCTTAAAAGTAGCTTCCATTGATGGGGGTTTTTCACAGCCTGCCCCAGACACCACTGGGGTTAAACAAGGCAGATTACTCGGTCCTTTACTTTTTCTTATCCACATGAATGATATAATTCCCATCTTGCACCATGGTACCCCATTCCTTTTCGCTCATGAAGTTAAGATTATCTATGAGTTTCCTCGTCAAAACCCCAGCATTTTGCTGGATGAAATTTCTAGCGACCTAAAGCTACTCATGGACTGGTGCAAATCATACAGTATGGACTTCTCGACCTTCAAGAGCTGCTACACAACCTTCAGATGTCAAGAGGCCCTCGGAACCCTGCTTATCCATGACCTACCCATTTCGTACAGCCCTTTAGTTCGAGACCTTGGTCTTCACCATTCTTTTGGCTTTAGGTTTTCTGAGTACGTTCCACTCCAGATTGCAAAAACGAGAAGAACCACTGGTCTCATCTCCAGAACTTTTCGGCTAAATGATTGAAAACTGCTCACTTACAAGTCTCACGACAGGCCTCTCCTTGAATATTGTCCCATTATTCTCACCAAAATGACGAAATCCGGCCGCATTTCTCTGGAATCCATGCAAACCCAATTCATCAAACAGTGAGTGGGATTTTCCTCCAGTTTGTGCAACAATAATCGGTGCATCTTACTCAGTCTCAACCCTCTATGGCTGCGCCGCATGAAGCTCAATTTATGCTCCCTGTATAAGCTGTACCACAGTTTGGCCTTCTCATGTACTGGACCCATTCGTCTCACTCCCTCCACGACTTATTCTCTACGCCATCGGACACTGCAGCTCTCTATTCCCAGATCAAAATTAGCGTTAAGATCTAACTTTTTTCTTATAAATTACTCTAAGTTATGGAATAAACTCCCGTTAAACATCCGAGAGAGCCTCTCAACTTCTCTGTCCAGAAGCTCGCTGGATCACTACTTGACTGTTCCCAAAGTGATCCTGCTTACCGGACAGACCGTCATCGAAGAGGTGGCCCACGAAAACGGGTTTGATTACTGGGATTACTGCACTAGAACTTTCATTTCTCGCCCAATGACAAACGCCAGGGCAACTTTTTTCTTTCACGTTATACTGCACACAATTTGTACCACGGTAGCTACAGTTAACAGGCTTTCGTAACTATACCTAGTTTAATGCTTGCCGGTTCTCCTAATTCTAGACAACGTTCGTCTTCTACATCCAACCAGCCTAAGGTTCATAGTCGTAGGTGTCTCTGCAGCAAATAGGTATGTGGCTTTGGACACTAGGACACTGAGTTCCGCCGTCCACCACTTTACTTGAACTTCTCACTCCTTTCCCCATTTATCTTGGCCACCGCCACCAGCCTGGGTTTTATGCCAGGCTTCATTTCGCCTTTCTTAATCATCTCATTCCAGAATCTCTTATCCCAGAAGCTCATCTGCTAGCGTCTATTTGGTGGCTTAACCTCTCTTCCCACCTCCGCATCTGCCATCCACCAACTACAACCATATTCCCTCTTATGCACCACACTATTTCCCATCGGCAGAGCTAAACCGATCTAAACCAGCTGGCCCGGAATGGTCTTTGATGGTCTTAGGCACGGTCTGGCTTTGTATGAGACCGATACACTTATGCTAGCTTGTGCTTTACAACATTCGTTGTCCTACTCCGTGTGTTTGCTTAGTCCCACCCTGCATTTTTCCAGCCCATGCTAGCAAAATCCTTGATGTCAAAGGCACCTATACCATAGCGTCGTCCGAAAGTGGGTAAAACAGATGACCCCCAGAGTTTGCGAAAAAAGACAGATACGCATAGAATTACTATGAGGCCGAGGGGCTATGTAAAGTTCCCATATGGACTCAACCACCTTTCTGTTATGAAACAAAAGAAAAACTTTAAAAAAGTGGAAGAAGAAAAGACTTCATGGGATCAATTCGATCTCCAAATGCCACTGACATCGGGAGGTGAAGGAAATGGGTAACCATTATTTATGGTTGCGTCTCCGATCAACTCAGGCCTGATCCTGCGAAAGGGGAAACCCCACATCGCCCTTGTTCGCTCGACAAGCTTTTGGTTTTCACGCGCGAGAGTAACTGGTGTGACGGCGCACTGGACTCCCCACA
Organism: Fasciola hepatica; assembly: GCA_948099385.1. NCBI lineage: Eukaryota > Metazoa > Platyhelminthes > Trematoda > Plagiorchiida > Fasciolidae > Fasciola > Fasciola hepatica. Next base: position 46,769 of record CANUEZ040000006.1, read on the forward strand.
TATGCTTATCTACCTCCCGCTCTAAGTTTCAACCACCCCATACCCCCCGGAGCGCATCTAGCCTGCCAGTCGACGTCAAATACAAACGTTACCATAGCCCTGAATTTTAACCTATCGACCCGGACAGCGTGTAGACGTACCTGACGAATAACAGCTGCCTCGGTGAAGCCCGGAAAAGGAAAAAAGGAAAAGAACATAGTGGAGACGGTCACTTTTTCCATTCATACCCTTCGATCTTCCGTCATCTTTCTTAAAAAGCGGCCTTCTCGATGTCCTAGCATCCAAGCCACGCTTAGATTTACAACCCCACCCAACAGTAAACACTGCCTCCTACCAATTACAGCCACTACCGTAGCCTGAACTTTAAGCTCACTGACATGGATAGCATATGGAGGCAACAGATGACCAACACCTGCCTCGTATAAGTCTACAGAAATTAACACCGAGAACCGTTCATATTTTCCGTTCCCTACTAACTATCTTTCCTCAATTTTATAACAAATATGATATTCGTGCAACGATTACGTCATGAGATTTCCCTGCTCACATTCAAGTTTATTCTCAGCAGGCCAGCTTTACCGAGTATCAGAGCAGACGAACTCACGTCCACGTTTCTCTGCATGATACCAATTCTCTCCAACGCGTCACCGCCGACGCCCAAGTGGTTCCTTCTGCAACCTTACTCAATTGTTCCCCAGAACTTCTAATTGTGTGCAAACCATTTATTCTTTGAAATGCAGACTCAGCAGCCCACCCGGTTTACGCTATCTTGCTAGCCTGTAGTAGCACTGATCAGCCCCCTGCAACCCTACGTTACTTAAACTCTTGGATTAAAACCTAGATCAGAATATGGAATGTTCCACTGACAGTTCACATAAACTCAGCCATTTCATTATTAATTGCCGCCACTTATTATCGTAACCCACAGCTGGAGCCACGTCCAGACTGCTGACATCGTTTATTTCGGGTTTGCCGCCGCCCACTCTCTCGGACTCCACTTTCGATGAAAAAGGTCCACACTTTGACCCGTACCGACAGACCTAAATGGAATCTTTCGTACCAACCGGAGCTACAATTGAGCCACACGATCTAAAACACCCCCAAATGCTTACCAGTAGATTGACAGGCGTCTTCTGACGCAACACCTCTCCTACTGATGTCACTGCTGGAGTCTTCACAAATAACAGTTCACAAGCAACCCGCTACTGGTAGATTGACACCTCCCTTACCCTGCCTGATGAACCATACCCACGAGATGATGCACATCACCTTGGTCTCATGTGAAATAACCCAATAACAGGGCCAGAATATGCAACATAGGAATTTATTACTCATTAAACTTCGATACGCCATACGAACATGAGTCCACTTATCCCCCACATCCGTGGTTCCCAATAGTGACGCCGAATATCACTGAGAATCAATAAGTCAATATATTCTTGTCAGCGTAACAGAACAATAAGGCGCGAGCCTACACGGAGGCTTTCCACTCTGGTTTCTTCTTGTCACTGGGATAAACCCAGGTTATAACAAAAGTTCAGAATAACCTACTCGGGGGTGATCACGCAACTGTCCACTGCTGATTCACAGTGCCCATAAAATATAAACGGCCGACACCCCCGCATAAACCATATCATAAGGCTAACTGGAATATACTACCTTCTCTGATTTGCAGCCAAAATTGGGACGCCTTCTTTTTAAGTGCAGATCCCCAGCTGGTGGCAGATCAACTTTGTTCTATCTTTGAACGATGCCTCAACCGAATAATCCCTTCACAAGGATCTTCAATCAGCCCTAAAGACAATAAATTGTCTCGTCTCAACTTGAAGTTAAGTAGACTCCAAAGCGTTTATCTAAAACAAGGGACTTTTCACTGTTTATACGGTTGAATCGTTTGGCTGAAACGATAAAACTGTACTCTGAGAGCGAAATGATACAACCGGAACTCAGGGCCCTACGTGATTCCAAGAAAGTTGAGATTGTTGCAAAACTGATGAAGTCGAGGAACCCCAAAACAACTTCATCTATCTCTTCTATCTCTTTCAATCACACATGCCTCGACAAACCGCTGGACATAGCAGAAGCGCTGAACACATTTGTGCTTCTTCCTTAATTAGTGACACAGCACCAATTTTCTGCAATCCACCGGTACCATCATATGAGCCACTCTCTTCTATAACATTCCTGCCCTCCGAAATCGAGCCTTTAATTTCAAATATCACAATGTCCTTCCACCCCGGATCAGACTCGTTAACATCGGCCATCTTTAAATTGGATGGGCCAGATATCCCAATTCTTTTATCGAATTTATTTAATCTGTCTATGCACTTTAGTTGGTATCCTATACAGTGGAACACGTCGGTTATTATCCCAATTCATAAGGAAGGAACAAGGGAGGACCCGGCCAACTACCGGCCTGTGAATCATACCCCAGTAGTATCGAGGATTATGGAAAGATTAATAAGAGTTAAACTAACAGATCACCCCCTCAAAAAGCACCTTATAAGTGAAGGTCAGCACGGGTTCCTAAAACATCGATCCTGTGCAACATGTATGACTGACTTTCTGAACATTATTACAATAGCTGCCAATGACGGTAAGGCAGTGATCTCAGTCTTTTTAGACATGTCTAGGGCCTTCGACCGAGTGTCTCATATTCGTTTGTTGTCAAAGGCTAAGACATTCGGCATTGGTGACCCACTGTATGCTTGGCTAGAATGGTACTTGTCCTTGCGCAGTCAAGTAGTAAAAGTTGATGGCACAATTTCCACACCCAGCCCTGTAACCAGCGGTGTGATCCAAGGTAGTGTACTGGGCCCATTGTTGTTTCTCATGTACATAAATGACATATTTACAGTGGTTCGCCTTGGAACTCCGTTTTTATTTGCTGATGATGTAAAGTTGTTGTACACCTTCGACCATAATTCATTGGGTAATACTATAGCAAAAATATCGGAGGACCTACGGATGCTCAATTCGTGGTGTACCGATTGGGTAATGAAGTTCTCGGCGGACAAAAGCTGCATTCTTACATACAAGTGTCATGTCCCTTCCGAAACTTTTAGTATAGGTGGTCATCTGATCCCCAACAAGTCATCAGTACGCGACCTGGGGATATACTACTCCTGTTCGTTCAACTTCTCGGAGCAAACAGACATTCAAATGACTAGGTCCCGCAGGTTAATAGGACTTGTCCACAAAACATTCCGTTTGCGTGAAAGTAAGCTCAGTGTCTATACAACATACGTTAGACCATTGCTAGAGTATAGTTCAATAGTTGGCTCCAACATGCGCCAGAGTGATAGGATCGCCATCGAAAATGTTCAGCGCACCTTTACTAAACAAATAGTTGGATATTCGTCTAGTCTCAACTATAAACAGCGCTGTGACCCGCTACATCTCGAATCTCTTTGGCTCAGACGGACAAAGAACAACTTGTTCTTTTTCCACTCACCGTTAAGATATATATCCTGCAAAGCCTCCCCTGTGGTACGAGACCCATTAAGCCTAAGGTATTCGTTACGACACAGCAGTCATTCGGTCACCGTGCCGTCCTCGAGAACCAGCCTACGGTCCAATTTCTTTATTGTTAAATATTCACAAGTGTGGAATAAACTTCCACCAAATGTCCGTGCAATAAGCCACTTGCCGAGATTTAAAGAGGGATTAAACAAACAGCTGGATGTCCCGACACTCGTATCAAACAATGATCCATACACTTCTGAGGAGCGAGCGTACGAAGTTGGTTTGGGTTACTGGCACGCGGGTCTGAGTCGGGGGCCACCAGACCTACGTACCACACAAGTCGCCGTATAAACCGCTCAAGTTTTATTGATCTTTCGTGTACAACCTTGTGTTTAGCAAAGTCGAACCATTCACCAAGTCGTTCCAATTTCTAGATACTAGAGGTTTCTCTTTACCACTGACTGTTGATCCCCAGCTGGGAGCACCCCAGACTGCTTTTTCTATTTTTACCTTTCCAGACAACCACTGATGGTACCTTCCCTTCGATGGCTCGGCATAATATCTGGCCCACATTTCCCGCTAAAAATTCGATACCAGCTCGTCATTTCGTCACCACCACATATACCCTGCTCTCCAGGGCCCTAGCAACCCGGTCGCAAGCTCCTGGACTATTCGATTTCCATGTGACAACACCAATATCACTCAAGCAAAGCCCGCCGGTGCGAAGCGCGGTCAGATCCACCGCTTTGGCCGGCGCACATCGGGCGTGCAGGACGTCTGCAACGATGTGCGGGCGCAGTTAGGATGGCCGACCGCACCTCCTGTCACCAAAAAAGATTTCTGGTTGGGTGTCCAGCTCACGTTCAGCCTCACCCACCAGCACCGGTTGCGGCAAAAAACAACAACATTTATACACCAAAAATGCTGCAAATATGGAACTGTCTCCCTCAGTTATCGCCTATTTTTCGTCGTACTTGTCTCCATCTTCGCCACCTTAACTTACCGCCTCTTACGCCCGAAAAAATCCTACCATCCCTAGAACATAAGCATCGCGGGGTTACAAGACCATTTCCGTACTCGGCTTGCCGTTCATGATTCTTTTTCCTGAGGATTCGTGCCAAACTACCCGCCGGTCCCATTCGCAAACTTAACCAATCCCCGAGATAAAACTCGCTCTTATTTAATCACGGTTATCGATATATTTGCAAAAAGTCACATTTAACGTTGCCATACACTTCCATCCCACAAAGTCCAAACAGTACATTTCACTGAGGAATATTTGTCTCCAGAGCATCCCATCAGTCGGCTATATTGTGATAGTTCGCTCTTTCTATCAGTCCTTCTGTTCGCCCATATGGCTGTAGCATCACAATATCCTCACCTTGCAAAGATTCATGCCCTTCCCATATACTGACATCTGTATGGCAGCTTTTTGATCTCTCGCTATCACGGGATCCATCTCTTACAAGGAATACCAGCAGATAGTATTTCGCCTGTCAACTACTTCACCGTCCAACTTCGCAACTGTATTCATCGGTTGTTTGAAGCTTTTCCATATCCGGTATTCTATCTTGGTAAATCCTCTCAGACAATTTTGATTCTTGCATCTCTCTGGTCTTCATGTTCAGCCCATAGACAACGATAATCGAAAGTAAATACTTACCTGTCATTCAAATACTCATCTGTGCAAACCGTGATTTGTTGCCCAGTTCCCACTTCCGTTTTCGTGCATCACATTCCACCTTTATGAAAGTGAACAATGTGCGCAACGATTTAAAGAACTCAGCCGATATTTGGTCGCTGAATGTTACAGGGAAAATCTTCGAAACATTTCGATTGTTCTTTATCTGCAAATTCATTCCTTTTATCGTCTGATTTCAATCCAAAGCCGTGCCATACTCCGCGGAGCGCTATAACTGGTTCATGTCTCACTTGGAAACTTCTTTTTCCTCAAGGTGAACAAAACTTTCGCCAATTCTGTTTGATTAACTCGTTGCATAGCCCCTCTTTTTGCACTATTTCAGGAAGAGTCTACTACCTCCGACCAGCTCCATCCTGACTTGGCCGGGTTGGCCACCCGGCCTTGAGTTCAAATTTGCCGGGAGCCGCCCTAAATCATAAATTAAATACTTTCTACTGTACAATATCGAGTGCCCATGCCTGGATCATCCTCTTGAAATTCGGACTCTACGTCCAATTGTACCGTTTGACTTTGCTATGCAGCGTGCCTCGGGGTTATCCGAAATAAACCATTATTATTATTATTATCATTATTATTAAGATTTCATTTTTCTTTCGAACGGCATCCGGCTTGAAAACGATCCTTCACTAATTCAACGCTTTCAGATGGAGCTCCCTCTTTTTCTGAATGACACGGGTTATTGATCCCGAACCTGTACTTACCTTTTATATAGATTTCCGTTTTCTCCACGGTAGCCAACGTTTCTGACTGCACTTCCACACAGTCTGTTCATGTCCCTCCGTTTTATGACGCACTTCATTTATCGAACCCGGGAATATCCGTCACTCCTGACCCACATCGGCCTTATGGAGAGCCGTTCTCTTCATATTCGTCGAAGTTCACGAGTGTGTTCTCATGCGTTTCTTTCATTTCCCCATGTTCAGAACTTATTCGGTTCATAGAACCCCAGTAGGCCTCCGTCATCAAAGGCTTGCATCACTTTGTTTCATAACGCATCCTTAGCACTATATCTTCACGACATATTCTGTATCTCCACGGGCCACCACCAACCAACTTGAATCCGAAACCAAACCGTATTTGCCGCGCAAACCATTATCTTTCCGATCCATTCAAACTACTTCTAGCTATATTGTTTTGTTTCTGACGTTTTTGGCGCCTCTTCTTGAAATTCGTTTATCGTTCGCCGTTTTGAGTAACGTTGTACACCATGATCATGGGCTTGTGCGTGCGTCTCGACCATGGTCGAGAAGTGTACCATTACTATTATCAAGTTCCAAAGGGCTGGTTAGGGCGGTAAAGGATAAGACCACCGATGGAACATTGAATCGAGAGGTGCACCGAGTCAGTCTTCTAGAGGAAGTGGACAGGCCACTCGATGCCATGGACTCAGCCGTCTAATAACATACATTTTAAAGTTTCAAACCAAAGGATACACACAAGCAATTTCACAGCGGCAAGCTTACTGATAGTAGAGATTACCTACATATTTCGCATACACTCATTCACACTGGTTAGCGAATACACCCTGTAAGCGATGAGTATGTTTGTTACTGGTTCCCATTAGACCATAATGGTGTCATGAGCTTCCAACTATTGCCCGCCCTTTACAAAATGATTCCGCGAGTTGTAATTGTTGCTTTCACATAAACATGCCCACTCACCTTCACACACGTAGACGTCTGTTAGCCCCACATCTCCGTCAGGGCATTAGGTCGTCTTTTAGAGTTTCGCCTGTTGTTTACGGTACTGAGAACAATTCCAAGTGTGGTTATTATTGTTGTTTCCGCGCAAGTATGTCCACTCAGTTGCACATACATATGAACGTCTGTTTGTTCAGACTTGGCACGCGAAGTTCGAACCCTTGCATACGTTTGCTATTTGTACTGGCAGGAACGCACGTCTCCTACCGATAACTCTGACCAATAACGGTCAGCAGAGAAAAGAATCACATTTTGCTGTGGAGGAACAACTAGCTTACTTAACCGCTGAATTGCGCGTGATAGAGTGTGTATGTATTAACAGGTTTCAGAAGCCAGCAGCATTAGTTGCGTGCACTTACAGCAGGGCATATGTAGGCGGGAAGAATCAGTGCCTTTACATGAAACCTTTGGCTTCCCTAAAGTCGGTTTAAAACCAGTTACGGAAAACCCTCCGAAAACACTATAATACCCTAATTTCGGAAACAATTATATACATTTGTGTGTTTCGTACTACCATCAAGTTTGTGAACCAACTATCACTTATTCGCGCCTAACGTGCTACTGGTATATATTCTGTTTGGACTTGTGTGGCTCACGTGCTCGTTTTTTCAAGTCTTGAACCTGGCTCTCGTGTCGATTCTTCGCGATGGCACATTTGAGGTTTTCATATATCTTTTGCGATAGTTTTCATTCTTTATTCCAGTGAGGCGGAAACTAAGAATCAATCCTGCTCTGGTTCTAGAATTCGTGCGAAATGGCTAAACATTGCTGAAAAGAGCCTTAGAACTTTCGCGGGGTCTGTCTAAACACACTTGTCCAGCAGCCGCACGTCCCCAAATCCCCCATCAGGCATTCCTTGTGGCTCTTCTACTGGTGATGTCTTGCTCTCTCTCTCTAACCTTATTCCTCGATGGGGACAATTGTGACTCTTGTTTGGTGGGGCTAAATACTAACAGTTTCAGCCATGTGCGGGGTACTTCGTGGGAGTTTGCAACCGGCCGGCCTCCGATCCTAAGGCCTACGAGCCTTGGGTGCGCTAGTTCCGATGACAGATCCTATTCCCTCGTTTATGTTTTCGGTCTGCAAATTACCCAGTTAGGGCCACCTCCTATGTCGTTCAGCGGAACTAGGTTTGGTTACGGGCGGCAACTCAAAAATTGTGGTTTGTTCTATGCTGGCCGACTCAATGCCCTCAGTGCAATGGGTTCAAATGCTCCGCTGACTTCTTTGGCACTTGTAGGCCCATTTCCGGAGTTTTGGTTGTCAGCTGGCTGGTTCGCGAACCTTAATCCAGGTGTTGTATAGCCTAAGCTCGAGTGAGATTAGTGTCGAAGCCTTTGTCAAGAAAGGCACATACAACTACCTGCCCTCCTCCAGCAGTAGTTCTTACTAACAGTAGTCTAGGGCATACGCTGGTGATCTTTTTCCTGGTTACTTCACAGAAATTCTTGCCCGCTGCCATAGGCGGTAACGAGATACCTCACATAGCCATGTGAATTGGTCGATTAGGACGGAGGCCACGGCCTTCAATGCCACATACGGTTTTTACCCGCAGTCACCCGATTTGTAGCTTCCTTCAGACTCACAAAGCATAACTTCTTTCTTCGGGCCTCTGCTCATGTTGGAGGTGCTTTTGGCGCCACAATTTCCTGGCATAGCACTACGAAATGTCTCCTTTCAAATATTGTGCAGGTTTTGTTCGGCTTTTGTTCTGCTGCTTCGTGCTCATGGTCCGATTAGATTCGGTTTGGAGCGGGCCTGAGTTGCGAATGGCTTTTCCAGTCGACCGGTTGTCTTACTTCGGCTTGCCAGCTTACCAAAGAGACCACTAGTGACCCTGACAGTGGAGGGCACGGATTCCATTGGTTCTCTGAACATTGTTGCTCCACAGTTTAGTGTCGTTTGGCCGATACTTTTGGCCTGTTTATTCTGCAACGATTACAGAGGCCTCTTAACTGTTTGTTCAAGGGTTGCCGGTGAGTTGAGATCGGCCGTATAACTCCTCCACTACAAGCGGTCACAAAACTCTCCATTATAACGGCTTTCCTAAATAATGCCACCAAGTCAACTCTAATATTAGGCAGCCTAGCTAATCCCGAGCCACTTCTGAGGGCGACCAAATAATTCTTACAATATAATATGGTTCATCACGCAGCTTGAACGCTCAACTAACCATTGAAAACCATGGAAGCACTGTACAGCTGTTTCATCCTTGTTCGGAATCATCAGCAGTGCACATCCACTGAGCCCCCACGGGGACTGGAACCCGGATTGAACGATTGTGAATCGAATACCCTAACCAAATGCTGTCCGGGCTGGCTCTCAGTGGTTTGTTGAACATCTACACTACATGATATAACACCCGTCCGTCAACAACAAGGATGAAACAGCGGCACAGTATTTCCATGGATTTCAATGGTGAGTTGAGCGTTCAAGCTGCATGATGAATCATAATATACACAAATCTTATCTCCTACTACCCAACTACAAATTCTTACAATATTTCACTTGCTTTACTGTAGACGGTCACAGGTGCCGGCATAGAGCAATTTCCGAGTGCCTCCAGTGCTCCATTCCCACAATAATACAGCAAATTCAAACGTTTTTCCCCGTCCCGATTAACCCTCAAAGCAACGTGCGGATGAGGCTAACTCATGAAATTCCAACAGGTTAACAGACAATCACATAAGGGAAACGGTTCGACCGTAGGTAGGTCTAGGTAGCATGCATAGGGTTTGGCCGTTTTCGGTAGGCAGTATTTATTAACTGGTGTAGCAGAAACCTCTACTTGGTCTTTCGGTTGCACATACCCATTGACATCTAGGACGGCTCGTTGTGGGCACACCGCAACGCTTTTTCGGAGTTCGTTTAGTTTGAAAGAAATTAAAAATAAATTTTCTTCATAATCTCCAGAGAGCATGGCAATCCCTATTTCCTACTTGGCCCTAAGTAACCCTTTCTTTTGGTCTTCTTGGAAGGGTCCTGAACCTTGCTGAAGCCCTTCCCTGATTTAATGTTCCTTAAGTTCATTCGGGAGCAAATTGAAATTTGTACATCCTGTGTGCCGACCAGAGTTATTAACATCGGAGCCATGAACCGAAAAACTATCGTGAGAGGTTTGCCCAAATTGAAAAGCTTCGATCTGGGAAACTTCTACTGCAGATGAAGTCTGAGACTAGGATTGCCTTCGAGCCCCCGCTACTCTCGCTGTTTCGTGGCGGCACTGTAAGTGTACCGCTGCAGCTAAACTTGACCGCAAAGTTCTTATCCAATTCTGGCCAGCGACAACGGGTACTGGGAAAAGCGTAGTCCCATGGATTCCAAAACCAAGAAAAACTGGTCAACAGGAAGGCGGCATCACTTTACAACCACCATGAAATACACATAGTAACCATAACTTCAACAACGAGCCTCAGAAAGTATCCGCCTGAGGTTCCTTTAGCAAATATGAGGGTAAGTTCGCAGGTAACGGAACCATTATTCGGCAAAACAAAGAATAATTGCAAAGGCAACCGTCATCACAAGTCTTCCGGAGAGAAAGAGTTCTACACTTTTAATCTGGCCGCACGAATAATATTCCCGAGCTTAGCTTCCATAAAAGGATTCGGAGCGGGCACAAACACAAACTGTTCACTTCGTGGGCAATCCATCAAAATGGGCCGTAAGAAAGCAATTTGAAATGACGCAGCCAATGTTGCTACCACTAGAAGTGAAAGGGTCCTGTATAAAAGATTCACCGAGAGGGAGAAGAAGGAAACTTAGTGTTAGGACAAGAACCGTGACAGTGCGGAAAACAGCGTCTTTAGGAGTAACTCTGGGTTAGCCACCACGGACGGTACCACAGAATACATTGAATTGCGGAATTTTCAATTGCATGCAACAGCGGCGGTAAGTTCCCTTCTCCGGCCGCCGGGTAAAACCCTCTTGTCGACTAGTGGCTGAAAATGGGATGTGTAGGTAGCTGGTAATGGTTCCGCCATCTCCTCGAGAACACGTTTGTAGGCTGAGTTTAGTCCGACAGTGCAGTATTAATTGGGCAAACAAGAGCCTTGGGAAACGGTAGAAATGGAAATGTCAACAAGACTGAAGATAGAGACCAACGGGATCAGGTGCTTAATGGGACTTGACCATACCGGTAGAGACCCTGAAACTGCGCGAAAATGAGGCTGAAGGCCTCGGCCACCTGGCCAAACTGTTCTGAACCATGACTTGGAATCCAGCTTGTCTCATCGCTGCCTCTGTTTTGTCAGCATAGGAGAGTAGTGGATGCATTTCACCCCCAGTAAATCCAAACCTAACTGCGCACTAGATCGCCCAGGGGTGACGGTAATGTTGATGGCATATTTCCTGAGCATGGTCAAGACAAATTCACAAGGCATGGTCAGAGAATAAAACCGTAAATAACAATGTGTGGTATTCACAATTTTGAAATTTAAAAATCACGCAGTAGCAGAAACAAAACAGTAAGGCTGAATAGTGTTTGAGTGAACCAAAGCGGAGTTGGTCGGGGCGGGAATCGTTAACCGTTTTCGAATTCGAGGAGGGCGCTGTGGATAGCTGGATGAACGTGGGATACGGATGTGAGCGATAATGGAGATTGTTAAGAAGTGCCGTGACCTCAAGGACCAGCAAAGCAACATGCGCCGGGCAGCCTAACATGGACAGCGAGTTGAGTGTGGAATAATGCACAATGTGCCCTAAGGGTGTCGAAAACCAGCTGTGACGACTCAGGGCGCCCGGAAATGGAGGCGAATGAGTACCAACTGGATATTTGGATAATCACTAACGACTAACCGGATGGGAGAGTTACCAAAGAGCACGGTCAAAATTAAGGTCCATGAGGGGTTATCAGCGTGCAGTCAGAGATACCAGGGAAATACAGAAAACTGATCCAATACCAGGTGAATAATTTCGAGGGGAGCCAGTAAAACGAATGCAAGTGAGTCAGTTTTGATAACTAGATGGTTTTTTTTGTATAGGTGATTTCAGTGACTTGTGAAAATTCCCATGAAGACAAAAATCTTCACCAGGAAGGCAGTGTAATTTGAAGAGCATGAATGGTGTATGGACGCAGAATGGAGCCTCAAAGTGTAGCCGTTGTAGAAACAGACTACTGGAGACAAAAGCCATTGATGCGGCCAGGCAGAATTTGAAAGAGCGTAAAGATAAAATTTTCTGTGTACGTGATAGAAGAATTATTAGCCAAATTCTGGTTGGCTACGGATGGCTGGCATTCTGTTTCATTAGGACATTGGTTGCAGGTGGTAGCAGGTAGAATGGTGCAGGTAGCCGGCAAAAGTGGCTAGTTTGACGAAGTGTTCAGAATAGGTTGGGAACGCAGCGGCGAGGGCTGGGTCCCGACCATTAGTTTCGTACTGCGACGCGGAATGAATTAAACTGTTGGAATGGAGTACTGGAGATGGATGTTGAGCGGGTTTGGGGTGATGATTGGTGTCAGGAATCAGCTCTGCGATCCGGTGAGACTTTGTTACTCCGGTTATAGGATTATGGTCAGCCGTGTACTGTGCTCCCTTTAACGTCATCAGACGAGAGTATAGGTTTCAAACATTAACACTCCGACCGACGCGATCGTTTGATCCGTACAGTAATCCAGAGTAACGTCGAGTTCGCCGATAGCTACCCAGGCAACCAGTACGATCTGAAAGAGGGCAGGAGTGCGGCAGTCTGAAGAGCGTTCCAGTTATGGGTTATGGTTGTCGTTTTAGTGGAAACCAGACAATGAACATTTTGTTATCTGACGGCCACTGGGAGGAACTACGGGGGATCGGCGGACGGAGACTGGTAGTTTTCTAGGGTAGTTGGGTGATGGTAGAGGTATGGGGAGATACCAAGAGCAGGCTTGGTCAGAGTGCAAAATAATTTAGCTGGTAAATGGTGGATGAGGAGGGGCCATTTGGGAGCCAGGAATAAAACAATAGGAGAGGATGGGATAAGGAAGGAAATGGGATCGAAGAAGATAGCAGCCTGGTCGGTGCACCAGCTGTGGGCAAGGACGGCAAAAATATTGAAAAGGGAAGAAAATACTCGGAGTTAAGGTGAGGCCTTTTCATGTGAATGCAAACGTGCTGTTATTCCGTAGGGTCATGAGAGGTCGGAAGTATAAGTATTCCGGGTGCAGTGGGGTCTCATCTCACCATTAGCACATGCGCAGATCAGTGAGTCTCGGCTATTGAGGAACGGTAATCAGAGTGGTAAAACTCAAGTATACGAGAGTAGTGCAAGAAAAGCACGATGAGACGGCTGGGTCCTATCCTGGGACAGGAGAATTAGTTGAAGGTGGGAGCCTATCATTAAAAAACAAAAAGGTTTTTGAAGAGAGCTAATGTCGGTAAACGTTTTGGTTGGGCAATTTAGTCAACAATGTAGCAGACGAGTGACTTCTTACTTTGGACGTCACTATCAGTGCATGGGCATGAGAAGAACAGAAAAATGAAGTTGTGGATGGTCAACTATAAAAGTGCGATGATTACGTTCCTCATTCCGAAGACCAATACAGGCGAGGTTTAGCCGATAGCTGTGAAAAGTAAGCTCACCAATACCGGGGTGTGGTCGGAGCAGAGGCCGTATAGTATAATTATCCGTGTATTGACTACTGCATTAGACATCGGCAAGCTGGTTAAGGGCAGAACGAAGACGCCAGGGCCAACCCCGCCAGGCTTGCCTTGCCTAGCAAAAATAAGCTTTCATCTGCCCGGATCGTACTCCGGTTACGCTCCTTGGCACTTGTAGACAAATATAACAAGGACGACAAAGCCGTAAGAGCCGTAGATCGGAACATTTCCAAAGTGAACACCAAAACAAAATCGATACATGGTGCACTACAAAAGCTAGCACCGTTATTATAATTTATAGATACTCCAGTACATACTCATCCATGAATTCAGCTGCGGCCAGCGAATTTCTGAACTCGGTAGCCCCTGAGGTCCAAGGACGAACAAACAACTAAAAAAATGCGATAATGTTCATTGTCCCTGACCGCCTGCCTGGATTTTCGGTCAACGAAACCATAACGCGTGCGCATGTGTTAAAAAAGCTGCGCCGCACCATGTCGGTTTTCGTGCTGTTATCGGTTTAGTTTCCACTAAGCTATCCAGGGTGGTATTATAAGTAATAGCTCCTGGGGGTATCCACTCAACTCAAAATAATTTGGGGATTTTTTCTGAACAATAAACTCCCAGACAACCAGCTAATCTACAAAACGTTGTCAGAATAGCTTCTCAGTTGAGTTTTCCCATTATCAACACGCTTAACTTTACTCCTATAAAAATACTTTCCCAAAGCATGCCCAAAGCGACCTCCGTCCACTCTCACCACCGGGTAGCAAGTCGTCTTTAGTCCGCGGGCACCAAACGCTCCCGACTCCCCACAGCTTTGGTACCTTGCTCGGTACCACTGGTTGATATACACAGTTTGCTGGTATCAAATTTAGGGCACCAGAATGAAATCTAGAATCCTTGAAAGGACAGTTACTTACCGTGGGTAATGTTCTCACCACTTTGTTACAGCTTGCTTTTGTCGTCGATCCCTCAAAACACCCGAACACCGAAAAATTACTAAAGGCCGGTCGCTTCCTGAACTCAGTTGCTTCCGAAGTCCACCAAAGAGTTAAATATCCACAAATACTGTAGTCTTTTTTTACTCCGGACGGTCTTCCGCTTTCCTCGATTACACAATCGTTGCTTCTAGCCTGTGATATGTCACACCACGAGTGCGGCTGCATGCTGCTGAGAAAAAAGTCACTACGGTGTCCACCTATGTTTCTGTTTCGTGAAGAAAACCGCCACGGAAATCATCAGAAAGAGAGAAGCGATCGCCAGAACCACTTTATTCAAAAGCATAGAAATTTTCACCGAGAAGACCCCATTGCGGAAAGATGTCCTTAAGTCGGTAATCGGCAATCCCGCATATTCACAATCCTCCGATCCAGGGCCACCCACTCCTTTCAACAAACCACCACAGTTGACACATTCACACGCACACCATCGACCAAAGCGCCAAGGTTGGACGTAGGCCTCTACATATCCCGCTCGTCGCCAACTCCTCAGCACCCATCTAAACGGCTCAGCATTGCAACCCGGTCTCCACCATTACCTTTAGGACAAACCGACAGCCGGACTGTACAATCACCTCTCACAGACAGCTACCGCTCAGCTATTGGCTTGTTTTCCAAACTAGCCGAGAAAGTGATTGCTTCTAACCCGCCACTCCGTGCCAACCAAGCAGCGACAACATCGTCCCCAACTAAATTGGACACAGCTTCTTCCCCTATCCCTGTTGCTTCCCTTGGCCTAGATCACCCCAGCACCGACATCCCCACGCCCTCATTTGGCATCAAAACCAGCCTAGGGCCTCTCGTGTAAGCGCTAAACAAATTTTCACCCAGCCACCATTTGCAACACCGGCATAATCACCGAAACTTTTCGGTCCCCCCATCAGTATTACACCTGTGGGCCTTAGTAAATATCTAAAGACCCATGTAGCCAGCCCTAGTGTGGTACCACCGACTACTCACTTGTCACCTTCATCCTGTCGATCGATGCTCCATCATATTGCAAATTTTCCTGTATTCACGCCACCACCATCTTTGGCACCACCACTCGAATCTTCTCATTTTCCAGTACACCAAGCACACCGTTCGCTGCACTGGCTCAATGTTTCACCCGGTCGAATTCAGTTACCAGACCTCCCTTCATGCCTCTAATCCTACTGCAGCCCGTCCCTATACCCCAGCGACTTACCCATATCAATCCAACCGCCGTAGAATGCCATCAACCACCCGTTCGAATCGGGCTCCCACTTTACCCAAACAACCGGGGGTACATCCCACGGATACTCAGTACCGACGCAAAGTACCAATATTTCTCCTTATGTGCCCTAGGCGAAACATCACCCCATACCATAGCTCTATCCCAGTATATTCGTCCCCACCCGTTCCCCGATGGCGGTATAACCACCAGCCCACCAACCCTCATTTCATCCACAAACCGAAGCCCCTCCTCTATAATTGCAGTCGATACTTCTTACTTCCATCCACTCTACACTGGTTCTTCGCTTCAGACTCCCCAAATCATCCTTAACGAAGCTCCCCTGACTTCTTGGTTGATCCTGCGGCGGCCGTCCACTCCAAATGCTCCCAGTCGAACTCAGAAGTCACTGAATTTGATAGTACTACCTGTTCTACCAGCTCTCCCCCAATCTTTACCGGTCATTCTGATACTGACAAGAAGTCCCTCTATTGTCCCTTACTTACACATACAGTAATCTACCCAGGACTGTCTCATCCACCTCGTCAGTACCAGGGCTAGCAACGCCACTACCTCTATCTCCTCCATCCTCAACGCTCGCACAGCTACCTGTTACGACAGTACAAGGAAGCACAACACCCATGTCTACTTTCGTCATCAACATTCGCCCTCCACCAGCAAAAATTCACCTTCTGCGTGCCCGAATCCTCGTGCCTAAATACGACTTCATTCTTATCACGGAAATGTGGCTTAACGCGAAGGCTGTCAACTTAGACTTCACAATATTTGGTTACAAAGCTTTCAGCAACTCTGGAATACATCGTCGAAAATTGGGTTGCATAATACCCTGCAGCGGATCTTTTCCTGTTTCTCTATTGCAATATTCAATTCTCGTCGTGGTTGACGACTCAGTCTGGGTAACAGCTAAACTGCAGTCACAATAACTCTCGCTTGGATGCATTTATCGATTACTCGAATCAATCGGGGACAATGTTGTACCTTTTACTGACGCATTCCACTTTGCCTCTACTTACCCCATCGATCACAAGTTGATCGCAGGTGATTCCAACACTCCAGGAGTGTGTTGGCCGTCATAATCTGGTCCACGACGTTACCAGGATTTCGTTACCTGCACAATCCTTGGTAGTTGGACTCAACACGGTCAATCGTCTACTGGAGGAAATAACAATCCAGAGCTTCTGCTTTCTCAAGGGCCTAATAAGGTGATCAACTTTGCAGGAGATAGCTTCCCGAGTTGTGACCACAGGGCTGTTTCGTGTGCGTCCTCCGTACCAAAAATCGTTATTTCCTCCAAACCGTCTGCCAGTCTCTATAACTTAGCTCACTGGAGCAGTCTTTCAAAAATAATCAGGTCTCAAAACTGGGACACACCGTTCCTTTCGCCCGATCCTTAAGTGGTAGCAGATCAGCTATATTCCATTCTCAAGCAGTCTTTAAACACTATCACCCCAGTTAGGCCAGCACTGACGAAGTCTAGAACAAACGGACTCTCGCAGATGAAGTACAAACTCTCCAAACTTCGATGACTGGCACTCAAAACCCGGGAGCTATCGTCGTTTATCCAAATGGATCGACTGTCAATGGCAATCAAATCACAAAACAAACTCATGCTTACCCAGCAAGAATCAAAGGCTTTATGTCACCCCAAGAAGACAGAAGTCCTGAGAAAGCTTATGAGAACAAGTAACCCTCAACTGCGCAAGGTTATACCTTCCATCACTGTCAACGACTCTCTTCTAGGTAAACTGCAGAAGTAGCCGAAGCTTTCAGCACATTTTTCACTTCAGCCCTAACGGCCAGTGTGCCCACTCCTGGAGTACACGCTGCACGCCTACCCAGTGAGGCTATACCTACATTTTCATTTCACCCCGATGATATTTCTCCACCTCTGGTCTATATGAAACTATCTTACCGCCCAGGCCCGGATGGCATTCCGCCGGCTGCTTTTACTCTGGGAGGGCCAGAAGTCCCTATTCTTCTATCTAATTTATTTAACCTATCTGCGAAATTCAACTAGTTCCTTTCTGAATGAAAAATCTCCACAATTACCCCCTTGCACAAAACGGGCTCCGTTCATGTTCTCGAGAATTACAGTCCCATCAATCATACACCTATTATCTCCAGAATCATGGAAAAGCTCATTAGGAATAAGATAATGGCCCACCTTTTAACAGATAACTTGCTGATTGTGGGTCAAAGCGGTTTCCTGAAAAACCGACCGTGCTCTGCTTGTCAAGTTAACTTCTTGAACTCAGTCACGGAGGCTGCTGACAAAGGCATGCCCATGATTATAATCCTGCTTGATATGAGGAAGGCTTTCGACCGAGTCTCACACACTGGGCTCCTATCACAGGCCAAAGCTTATGGTATGACGGACCCGCTACTCGATTGGTTGAATTCCTATTTCTCCGACCATCACCGGTTGGTTCAGGTTAATGGGTCCGTCTCCAAACCCGAACCTGCCACCAGAGGTGTCATACAGGGCAGCTCTTTGGGCCCACTACTCTCCCTCACATACATAAATGATGTTTTCAGTTTCGTCCGCCATGTCAGTCTCCAGCCCTT
Source organism: Fasciola hepatica (assembly GCA_948099385.1). NCBI lineage: Eukaryota > Metazoa > Platyhelminthes > Trematoda > Plagiorchiida > Fasciolidae > Fasciola > Fasciola hepatica. The sequence continues at coordinate 64,987 of CANUEZ040000006.1, forward strand.
CGCGGACGACATCAAAATCTTGTATAGTTTTCACTCTAGGCTGTTTAGTACAGTTATCAGTGATGTACGGCGAGATCTAGCAGCTCTTAGCTCTTGGTGCACCAGGTCATTATTGAAATTCTCTGCGGAGAAAAGCAACATTCATACCTTCAAGTGCAATGTTCCCTCAGGTATGTTCAGTATTGACGGTCGCGCAATTTCCATCAGCCCGCTGGTACGAGATTTAGGTTTGCAGTATTCAGCCGCCTTCACTTTCTCTGAACATACTACCACTCAAATTGCGGAGGCTAGAAGAATTATAGGCCTGCTCCATGGAACTTCTGCTTTCCGGAAGGCAAACTCAGCACCTATAAGACCCACTTTAGACCCATTCTTGAATACCTTCCCGCAATCTACTCTAACATGCGCCAGTGGGACACAGCGGTTATTGAAGAGGTTCAAAGGCTAATGACAAAAGAGGTATTTGGCTTTTACACTCAACTCAATTACAGCCAAAGCTGTGAACATATGAAATTAGATCCGCTATGTTCAGACGCATGAAGCTGAACCTCATATTCTTTCATAGTATATTTCTTGATCGTGGTCAATACACATGCACAAGGCAAGATCAGAGTATACAGCAGTACATGTCAATGTGAGGTATTCACAGATTCTAAATTTATAAATCACACAGCAACCGAAATACACCAGTAAAGTCATGTAGTGTTTGAGTGAACAAAAGTGGTAATGATTGAGGCGGGAATTCCAAATCGGTTTCGAAATCGCTGGGGGCGGTGTGGATAGCTGGACAGTCGTGGGATTGCTGATATAAGCGACAATTGGATGGTCACTAACGAGTAACCGGGCGGAAGAGATGCCAAAGAACATTGTTAGAAGTAAAGCAAGCGTGGGTCTTTCAACGTGCAGCCAGAGATACCGGCGGAATATTGGACACTGATCCAGCATTGGGTAACTAATTGTGGAGGAAGCATGTGAAATAAAGGCAAGTGAGTCAAAGGTGATAATCAAACGGACCTTTTGTGCAGGTGATTACAGTGTCATATGGAAATTCAAATGAAGGCGAAAAGCTCCGCAGGGACTTCAGTGAACTTTTGAAGATCATGAATGGTGTATGGACGTATAACGGACTTTTAAGGAAAAGCCGTCAATGAAACGGATTAGTGGAGACAAACGTCAATGGTTCGGTTAGGCAGGAGTTGGAAGAGTTTAAAATTTTTTTGGTGTTGTTGTAGATAAAATCATCGTGTCAGCATCGCAGTTGGGAAACCTAACGGAATAAAAATATTCTTCAAGACTGCTTCCATTTCTAGAATTACCCTTAGACTCAACTTTTTCCTTGTCAGGTATGCAGCTTTATGTAGCAAATTACCCCATGATATACGTGCTGTAAGACCATTCAAGGCCTCTAAGGTCCACATAAGCAAATACCTCAGAGCACAAACCATAATCCAAATTATAGATCCGCACATGGGTAGAAAAAGGGCTTTTGAAGTTGGAAGTGGTTTCTAATAGTTTTTGAACTCCCTTTTTTGAGCACATTACTGTCTTTTGGGCCATAGTCGCGCATGTTTCCTCTACTAGCGTTACTGACACATTCGTTTTGCTTCTCTTCCACATCCGATCCTGCCGTTTGCGCTTTAAATTTTTCTCTCGGCAAAGTCCGACAGGGATAGCTGTTGGACCTTCTCTGGAGTGCCGCACTAACTGGACTCAAGTCCCGGTTATTGCAGCATTTTCTTTTTTCTCCTCTCTCTCCATTCTGTAACTTTCAGCTTCTTTTTTCTACTATTTCCCACAGAATGGTTTTATCTTCAGTCCGGCAGTTCTGTTCCACCTTTATCTGTTTTGCTGAATCTGGCAAGAAATAATTTTTCAGTGCCGCCCACCCCTTCATCGCTTTTCCATAGTCACGGCGCGGCTACCAAAACTTGCTTCTTGACATTTATCTACTCACTTTTCTTCTCCCCTTCATCAGACCTTGCCATATTACACTCTAATTTGCATACGGATACCTAGCCTGCAACTATAAATCCAGCTCAAAGCTCTGTCAAGACAATACTTACCCGTTAGACGTCACCTGACTTTGACTCGATATTATGCCCGAGGCTCGTGGTTTTGAGATAATTCTCCACCATCAATCTGCTCCTCATAAAGCGCCTTATTTTTCTGTGCAACACTCACTTGCGACTGATCAAGAATTTGCTTCATCCGGATCTACAACCAAATTTCTACCGAAACCATCTTCTCCTTTATTTACCAGTTTTCGACGTACTGAATCCTATGATCTTTAAACTTCATCGGTTCTCACTTTCAGAGTGTGACTTTCGGCCGAAAATTGCTAACTCGCCTGCCCCAATCACCTGTTGTCCCTGCACAAACTGGCGGTCAACCACAGCAAAGCCAGTGATGATACCTATCCACCATCTTCGTCTAGCCGGTGAAGTTACCGTGCATATCAAAATCGGCAGCGCGGTCACCAGATGGCTCACATATACACTGAAACCCGTCCGACTCTGTTACTGGCAAGAGCAAGCTTTTAAGTGATGGCCCCACGAATTCTGTCATTATCTGAGTGACAGTTCCATCCTCTGTCTTGTTCTTTCACGGCTAGTGGCAGCAACACCCCCCGAAGGTTATGGCATCTGGTCTGTGGCGGTCTCACAATGAGGGGAAACAGCCATCCTTATCAGTCTCGGACCCAGTGGGCCACGTGTAAAGAAAGGCAGATCAAGGAGAAATGGGAAGTTTACCCTACGGCGTAAATTCGTTCTCCTTCTCCTATACAAAAAAGACAAAAAAGTGCACCTCTGGCTGGGAAGGTCTTGAGCTAATGCTCTCTGCCCCTTCATTGCAGATGGATTTCCGATAATAGACTAGACCAGACCCTGCATATGAGAAACCCCACGCTTTCGAGTTACCTGCAGCCCCTTTTGTCTAGACCAGTGCAAGGTTACAGCAATCAGTGTGAGCCCTCCACATATGTTTGCTGACCAGGCCTTAATCAGCTTCAACCCTTTTGGGTTCCCTGCGAACTCATCGACCAGCTTGCTGATGTTTAATTCAGTAGTCGATACACGGTCTGATAGTTACATCATGTGGCCTCTGCTCTGATGACAACCCGGCTTTGATACGCCTACGGTTAACAGCTTGGGCAAAGCCTCGCCTATATTGGTTGTCGGAACGGGGAACGTGGTCACTGCACTTTTATGATTTATGATACACAACTTCACTTTTTTGTGCTCCCCTAGAGTCCAAGCACTAATAATATTGCCCAAAGCCAGCGATGACTTGCCTGCTACCATGCTGACTCATTTACAGAACCAAAGTGCTCACTGTAACGACCGGTCGTGGAAAATCCCCCTAAAACCACTGCAGGTCCATGTTTTTCTTAACATCACTCACTTGCCTACACTATTGACGTGTCTTTACGCACTGCTTGTTTTTATGGACCAATTGTTGTTTGTTCGCACCCAGAGTGCTACTTCGTCTTATACTTGTTCTGGATCTGCGTGAAGCACGTGCTCCTCGCTCGCACGCCGCAACTCGGTTCTCGTTTGTTGAGTCCTTGTGATCTCATAACTGAGGTTTGTACCTGTTTGGTGTCAATGTTCATTCAATAATTAAGAGTCATAGGATATCACGGATAATCGCCTCTCGATTTCGGGATCCGTTGCAAATTTGGCTACGCATTGCTCAAACGTGTGTTAAACTTAATGACACTAATTCCCTTGATGAACTGTTATTCGTTTGGTGATAGGTGCTCATTTCCACTTACTTTTATTGTTCCAGGCTATAACTCAGTGGTCTCATCGTCTTTTTTGCACTTCTCCGTTAATTCGAGTCTTACTACGCAGATTGCCATCTTTTAATAATCCATACTCACTGATCTGCGCACTTGCTCATGGTATGTTAGGGCCCCACTCCACCCAGCAAACGTATGCTTCCAATTACTTATGACCTCACGGAAAACCTGCACTTTCGCATCCACGTAAAAAGGCCTCACCTCAGCTATGAGCATTTCCTTTTCCTTTCATAATTTACGCCGCCTCCACCTACAGCCGGGTCAGCAGCCAGACAGCCGTCTTCCTTTATCCCCATCCCCATTTCTGACCCCACCCTCTTCTATTGTTTTATTTTTGGTCCTCAGCTTGGCCCCTTTTCTCTTCTGCCACCTATCAACCTAACCCCTTCCACTCTGGCCAAGCCTGTGCTTAATTCATCCATCGTCAACCAACTGCCCTAAAAATACCAGTCTCCGCCCGGTAGTCCCTCTTATGCCGGCCAGTAGGCCGTCAAGTAATATTATCAGTTTAATTTCTATTAAGCCGTTAGACATAGCCCCCATCTGGAACATTCTCCAAACGACCGCATTCCTCATCTCTTTCAGAACAACATGGTTACTTGGGTGGTCCATCAACCAAATCGACGTTACCCCCGGAATACCTCACGGACCAAACGATTTGATCGATCCGATGGACCATGGTTAAACCTATACACACACCTGATGACGCTTTATACGGAGCACCCTGGCTGACCAGTGACCACAGTCCCATATCCAGGATTACAATCAATCATGATAGTCTCACCGGACCGCCGGATGGATTCCTGACATCATCCATCACCCCACACCCCATCAGTACTTATTTCCCGTACTCCACACAAACAGTTCAATTCATTCTGCATTGCGGCATCGAGGTCAATGACCGGAATCTGGCCCTCGCCGTTGTGTTCCGTACCTACTCTCCCTGCTTCGTCAGCCCAGCCCTTTTTGTCTTCTACCTTCATCATGCACCACTGCCGTCAACAGCAAACAATATCCTTGTGAAACAAAATACCAATCACTTGGTTATTCATTCTTTTATCACGTATGCAGAAAATCTCACCCTTACACTCTTTCTACTTCCTCTGTTCCTTCGGGTCTGATCTCTCCCAGTCACCGCTGTCCTCTTTCCTCTTCACCACCTGTGCGCATTTGCTTGGTTGCGTTACCAGAGTTTGTCTCTAACATAGTGTTTCCTCAAACACTTTTCTTTGAACTTCCCCGTTCTGAAGCCATTCCCCACTCACGCTCTTTAAAAGCACACTGCACTCCTGTTGAAGGTTTCTGCCATCATGTGAATTCTCATATTTTATTGAAATTACCTGTACAGAACGGCCAATCCGATTATCCCATTCGACCCACTTGCGTTTGCATCACAGGCTCCCTCCGCAAAGAGTTATCCAATGTTGGATCAATCTCTATGTACCGCAGGTTTCTTCGACCACTCTATGCTAACACTGTGTTGGTTCCATTTTCAACCTCTTTTTGGTAATACACTCACCCGGTTTCTCGATATTGAGCCTCGAATACCCAGTTGGTGCATCTCCGCGTCTCCTTCTACACTCTCCGACCCTTCTTTGAATCTATCGCTTCCCCGCTCTCTCTCTCTATTTTCATCGACTGCACACCAAATTCAGTAGGTAGCCTTGATCCATTCTGGACTACCGGATCCGTCGTAGACATTTATCGGCACCCACGAGGCAAGTTGTTCATAATTCCTGCCTCAACTCCCTGTCCGTGTTGTGGCGTGCGACACCAGCTGCTTTATGGGTCCTTGCAAACACTGCACTTTTACCCTTCTACAGTATCACTTTCATCTGCTTTTCTATATCTAGCCTGTAAACCACAAAGTCCTCGTCCCAAATTCGAAACTGATTTACATAGCCGCTTTGACCCCCTCCGCTCAAGTTTAACTGGAGTCTTCAAGTCCCGAAGTACTACACGGCTTCGAGGCTTTGAGCCAAATTGTCCCGGTTCTCGAGGAAATCATTGATCTTCTTTTGGATTCATCGAGCTAAAACGAGAATGAAAAGAAACAAGGGGGCAGGGGAGGCAACAGAAACAAAATACACGTAACCTCATGCATTATCTCACTGTGGACAGTGCCTTAAGTGGAATGGGGGTACGACACTCATGAACATATAGCGGAATAGAAACGCAAATGGACAAGGAATTACTGGAAGAGACCCGGGTAGAGGTCTAACTTCTTGAAGATAGTTTTGTTCCTCGAGAGAATAATATCCTCCGGAAGTGTGTTCCACAGGGTAATGATCCTATAGCTAAAAAGGTAATTCGTAGTAAGGCGCCTGGTCTCGATTTAAAAACCATTCCGCCGCAACGGCGGAGAGAACAGGCTGAACAGGCGCAGAAGAAGCAATGGCTTTGACCTAATTCAAAAAGGTGGAACATCAAAAACAGATCACCTCTTACGCGTCTTAAGTCAAGGGGGTAGTGACTGAGGGGTGGAAGGCGGACGGGATAAGACAGATGGGACAGACACCATACGGCTTTGGTGGAGGCCGTCTGAACCCTTTCTAGGTTCCCACCTTCTCGGACAAGACCAGAGTACACTACCTGACTACGATGCTCCAGTAGAGGAGGAAATCATCCATAGAGATGTGCGGGAAGGACCTTCGAATCATATTTAGGACACGAAAGGCAGACTTGCTCGCAAGTTGGTGATGATGATAGAAGGATAGATTACAATCTAACCAGGAACCGATAACCTTGTGTCGGTCAACCCTAGGCAATGGAGTGGCTCCGTTAATGGAAAGCTTGTGACCAGCACCTCTGCCGAAAGACATGCTCGTGCATTTGTCATCATTACCTGGGAGATTCCAGTCCTCGGACCAGCGTTTTGTTACATCAGCTGCAATTTGCAGGCTTTCAACGCTTGAGCTCCAGATGGTTATATCTTCTGCCTGCATGGCGATGTTCGCAGGAAGGGCCGTCGGAAGATCGTTTATTTAGATCAGGAAAGGCGGAGAACCCAAGACCGACCCTTGGGCGACCCGAGTTGTTACTGGGGAGGGTTGAGACAAAACATTCCTCACCCCAACGGCAGAAGTGCGGTCCGTAAGGGAGCTGCGTAAGATGGCCATCATGGAGCCTATAATCCCGCTTAATTGCAGCTTATAAAGAGGAGGGGCCTAGGGTACCATGTCGAAAGCTTTAGCAAAATTGGTGAATACAGCTTGTGGGGGCTGGTTATCATCGTAGGCTTCCGTCAGACTGTCCATGACAGTAAGCACACTGGTGATGCATTATCTGCCAGGAAGAAACACATGTTGGGACGGAGGGAGGATCCTGTTTCTACGAAGGTGGGAAAGAACCGCACTCTTAAGAATTCGCTCGAAGATTTTGCTGGTGATGTTAGTTAGACTTATGGGTCTGTAACTAGAGGCAAGATGTTTGCTACCCTTCTTATAGATGGGTGGGATGACTGCTTTTTCCCAGCTACTGGGGAAAACTCCATCGTCAACATGTCGCTAAAACGCGAGGCATAAGGAGCAGCTAACGTGTCCGTGATTTCCTTGAGAACACCGGGGTGGATCAAGTCAGGACCCATGGGGCAGTATTGGTTGAGCCGTCGGAAAACTTGTGCGACTGCACCAAGGGGAATAGTGACGTGGTTGAGTGTAGTGACCAGGGATATCGGGTGCATGGTAGAGTGGGATGATATGGGTATGGAGCTAAAAATTGTACAGAAGTAGGAGCTGAAGGCCTCGGCTACTTGGCTGGGTGAAGTGATCGGGGATCCAGCACTATCTTTGAGAGCTAGTGGCGTCGGAGCTGTGCCTCTTAGACGGCGCATGTACTGCAAGAAAAATGCCTTACTGGTCCGTGCTCGATCAAGTGCAGATAGTTGGGCTGCATTTTGATAGGACCTAATCTCGTATTTGCATACGTTGAGTATGATCCTGAAATCTTCATCGCGGGCATGGCCTGTGGCCTTACATCTAGCAAAGAGGCGTGCGCATTCGTCTAGAATGCGCCTAATGGGGCAAGGGAGGGGTCGCTTAGCGGTCTGTGGACGGCGAATTCTGGGGACAAGTAGCCCACCAGCTAAGGAGGTCAACTCTCTGAGATTCTCTGCCATTTCATCAGCAGAGCTACTTAGGTTAACTGAATTTAGCTGAGAGCGAATAAATGCACAGACTTTGTCAAAATTTATCCCTTTAGAGAATCTCAAAATTTTGATTTCGGAGGGTAGAGGAGGCCACTTCACAATATAATCAAACCCAATGAGAATATGATCACTTTTGCCGAGAGGCGGCAAGTAGTGCATCACGTCTCTTTGGAACCATTCATTGGTGATGATCAGGTCTATTAGGGACGGGGCACGTCCCGTGCGATATCTGGTAGGGTCTCTTAAGTTTTGCACCCATGAGTTCTTCAGTACGAGATCTAGGAGAGGTTTACCAAAGGTGATATGGGGGGCATCAGCTCTCTGCCAGTTGATACCTGGTGAGTTGATGTCGCCAGTGACCAGCAGACGAGAGGAGTCTGTGTAGCTTTTCAGGGAGCCCAGTAAGTCTATGAGACCTAGGCTACCAGTTGAATTGCATGCGGGAGGGCGATAGATCACACCAAGCAGTAGGGTATCTGTCCTGGAGAGGGTGAACACAAACCACAAACAATTAATGCATGAAGAGGTGGGGATTGTCACTATGGTGGGGGAGGGATAGAATTATCGTAGTATATGATAACCCCGCCCGCACGACCTCTGATGGAGCCCTGCCTTACTGTGAATCTTCCCGGGATGGATATTTCAGCATCAAGTATATCAAGGGTGAGCCAGGTTCCTGTGAGGGCTATGATCTGAGGCTCCTCATCCACTGCAAGCAGCCGAAGCTCCGGGATTTTATTCAGCACGCTCAGGCAACTGCTGTAAAAACACTTGAGCACATGCTCAGGAGTTGTTGCAGAATCTCCAGAGACAACTGACTTCGGGTTTGAGGAGGGGAAAAGAGGGAGAGTTTGGGGGTGGAAAGGAGGTCTTGGTGGAGGTGGGAGCTGAAGATACTGGGATGCTACAGAGAAAAACAAACTGTTGGGGGGACTGGTAAGTTCTGACATCTAGTAACCTGGGAGGCATCATACCAGGCGGGCGGTCTGCACCCTTCAGCCTCCGAAAAGGTCCAAGTTTATTGTTCTATTACTGCAACTGTGTGAACCTTGAACCTCAAAAATGTGATTACCTCACACTGCTTTGTATGGCTATATTACTTGATCACTCTTTGTACATGTGTTTTAACCACGACCGAGAAATATACCATTATTATTATAACGTGGAACACTATGCCAGATCCTGTCCTTGGGAGAAGACAAAACGAGGCTTGCCCCCTCCCCTCCACATTTTCCGAAGGAGATCCGGCCCTCAAATTCATAGAAAGCAGACAGATTATCAAAAATGCCACATTGCTTAAAACCATCAAGATAGTGAGGAATAGAACGCCGTTGCAGCGAGGGGTTTGCGTGTCGCCGAATAAAAATTTAGCATCAGCCTCCCGTGGCAGACCCAAGCCACTCACTTCACTACCGGCTAGCACGGCTTAAGCAGTTCCGGTAACGCCGACGGCGGCTCTCGGTAGTCCACCCCCCATCGTTGATTCACACAGGCTCGGCTCCGTATCTAAGATTCAGCCGCCAATTGGACGTTCAACAAAGTAGTCCTTTCCCACGCTGTCACCTTGCCGACAACTACAGCCCCAGTCTGCAATGGCCTGGTCGCTTAGCCCACGGGCCCACGGAATTTCTCGCGCCTTTGCCTATTCCGGTATCGTGCCCTGAAAGATCTTCGCAGAATTCGACTCCCAACGTTTCTTCAGTCCAAAACGTTACCTCGCGCCCCAAATCCTCTTTCTCTAGCACCCACCAAGCTTCACTCCCAGAAAAGTCTCCCAGTGCCTGCCGGTCGAACGGGCGTACAAGCACTTTCAAATCTAGGTTGCTTGTCACTTAAAACGCCTCCAGATGAAGCGTCTGCTGCCAGGACATTCTACTTTGTAGCCCGTCAAAGCATCGGAATAGTCATTTAACTGACGGCGTCAGAAGGCCTAGCTCACCAAAGATTCATCAGACTGTGAACGGATGGCAAAGTCTCACCCGTTGTAAGACACCTTTGAGCAATGCCTAGCCAAATTCGCAACGGATCCCGAAATCAGAGGGCGATTATCCGTGATGTTCTACCATAATAGATTATTGAACGAACAATGACACGAAGCAGATACAAACATCAATTATGCGATCACAAGGACTCAAAAACGAGAACCGAATTGTGGCGTGCGAGAGAGGAGCACATGCGTCACGCGGGTCCAAAACAAGGATATGACAAAGCAGCACGCTGGACGCGAACAAACAAACTTTAGTCCATAAAAACATACAGTGCATAAAACAAGTCAATAGTGTAAGTAAGTGAGTGATGTTAAGAAAAACATGGACCTGCAGTGGTTTTGGGGGGATTTTCCACGACCAGTCGGTACACCGCCTACCAAAATCCTCCCGAACCTTAGCAGAATCAACGGTTTGGAATAGGGATATTGATTCTTCCTACCTACCTGAACCATACAGTCAGTGCGCGTACCTAATACCCTGTCGTCATCTTTCTACTTATGATTGCACCTGATCCGGTGGCCACACCAACGCGAGGTTATTCTGCACCGTCCATGAGAACGGATGGTCGATGGCAAGCGTGAAGGGAAAAATTAGGTGCTGTCCTCGGGAGAGCCGCCGTGCGCTGGACGTATGTGCTCTAGTCAGTGTGTAGTTGTATGATAGAATCACAGCTACTGCCACATATGGGAAAAGCCTTCTGTAACGTCAACGAAAAACGGCGAGCACAGCAACGTGTATGATGGAGGCCATGAATTATAGGAGTGTATCATGTGGATGGGCATGTGTCAGGGTGTATGATAGTTCAATAGATCAGTGTGTCGTAAATGCCCCCACACATGGGGGTTCCTTCAACCACCTTGGAGACGAGTGAGGAACAGTCTACTGGGTTTTCGTGTTATCGGATTCTCCGTTCTCACTCTCGAGGAGGCTGATACTGCTTACATCGCGGATTAGCGTTCCGTTGGCGGTCTTCACCTTCACCGTTCTCATCATTTTGTCAGTGCTTTCAGTGGTTTCCGTAAACATGCCCAAACGCCAGGTGCTGAAATGTGCTCGTTCGTCGGCGATCATAACCACGTCCCCAACCCTGAATGGTCTTGTCTTCACCAGCCACTTCTGTCGAGTCTGCGGAGCCGGTAGGTACTCCCGTAGCCATCGCCTCCAAAAATCCTTGTCAAGATAGTTGGCCTGCTTCCATCCGTGGAGGTAGCTCCCACGAAGGTTTGCCGGCTCTTGGAAACCCTCGTTCGGTCTTAAAGTCAATAAGTCGTTCGGGGTGAACGCCAGATGGGTGGGGTCGCCGTTCAATACTGGAACCAGGGGGCGGTTGTTCAGGATTCGCTCCACCTCAGTCATGACGGCGCTCAATGTTTCGTTGTCGGGAGGCTGCTGCTCCATGATTGACAGCAATATCCGCCTGACGAACCGGATCAGGCGCTTCAATACGCCACAGCGGTGACTGGCCTGTGGGGGTTGGAAATGCCATAGTATACCATAGGCCACCGTTCGATCCTGCAGTTCGTCCCTGCTCATGTTCTTGTGCCAACGCTGCAATTCCCGGTGAGCGCCCACGAAGTTCGACCCATTATCTGAGTATATATCGGCCGGTACGCCTCTTCGGTTGATAAATCTTTGCAAGGCCCGTAGAAACGAATCGGTCGTCATCGAATGTGCGACTTCTAGGTGTACCGCACGTGACTTCATGCACGTCATGATACATCCGTATCGCTTTTCTAATATTTTCCCGCACTTGATCCACAAGGGCCCGAAATAGTCCAACCCGGTGTCACTGAACGGCCACCAGCCCGTAGTCACCCTGCATTCTGCTAGCGGGGCCATGTGTTGTTTGCCCGCCTTGACATTATTTCTCCTGCATGGTACACAACGTCTGATTAGGCGTTTTACAGTCCCTCGTCCCCTCAGCAAACAAAGACGCTTTCGGATGACGCTCGTCACGTGACTTTCCCCGGCATGTCCCTCCACGGCGTGGACGTGTTGAATCATTAGCTCTACTACAGGTTGTCTCGCGGGCAGCAGAATAGGATACTTTGTGTCGAAGTTCAGGTGGGCGTCGGTCAGCCTACCATCCACCCGCAGCAGTCCGTCGATGAGTTTGGGGTTTAAACGCTTCAGCTCGCCTCTTGGAGATGGCATGTCTTTATTGGTCGGCCCCACTTCTTCCGCCCTCTTGAGTTCTCGGGCGAAAGCCTCGCGTTGTATCATTCTGAAAATATCGTACTCTGCCGCTTGTAGCTCATCGGGACTTATCGGGCCGACCCGTATCCGACCTGAGGACCGTAGCCCTTTCATGACTAGTAAATTTCTCTTGAACCTGGTTAACCAAACTAGCGAACGAAGCGTCTTCATCCAGGAAGAAAGCCTGACCAGTCGCGATAGAATGGATGACGCTTCGACGACGTTGGTTGCTATCACTACGCCTTTGATCTCCAGTTCCACTTCCGTAGGGGGTTTTAATTCGAACACGGGCCAGTCCTGTTTGGGCGATTGCAGGAAGTTTGGCCCCCTCGTTCACGTGTCTAGTTGCCTGAAGTTGTTCGCACCTCGGGAGCACAGGTCGGCCGGATTATCGCCAGACCTGACATGACTTCACTGGTGCGTGGCTGATTCATCGTGGATAGTCGTGAGCCGGTTAGCAACGAAAGTACTAAACCGGCTCCGGACGTTGTTGATATAGTAAAGTACTATCGTTGAATCCGTCCAGAAGCTCACCGACCAAATGTAGAGATCGAAACATCTCTTCACAGCTTGCAACACCCTGACTGCCAACACGGCTGCCCTGAGTTCAAGGCGTGGGATTGAGACCGACTTCAGTGGAGCAACGCGGGCTTTGGCGGACAGGATCCTCGTGGTATATTTTCCATCTCCTGTGCACCATCGTCCGTACACCACAGCTCCATAACCGACTTCGGATGCATCGGAAAAGGCATGAAGTTCTCCAGTCCGCGTTGTATGGCCAGGAGTCAAACATCGTGGAATCATTATTTCCCCTAATTTCTTCAAGGTGTTCAAAAATTCTTCCCAGTCTAACCAGTCCCCTCGGTCCAGTGACTGGTCCCAATCAACTTCCTTACGGCACAGCCGCTGCAGCAAGATCTTTCCGGGTAGCAGCCATGGTGAGACGAAACCGAGCGGGTCGAACAAACTTGTGACGGCAGATAGTATGCCACGACGGGTTATTGGCAGCTCGGGAACGTTTGGCTCGAAAACAAAATCGTCCGTTTCCGCGTCCCATTGTACCCCTAAGGTGCGCTCGATAGGAAGTGGGGAGCCGTCCAAATCTCTTACCCTCTCGGCCTTTTCGTGATACGGGATGACCTTCAGCACTTCTGAAGCGTTCGACATCCATTTAGTTAGATGGAAGCCGCCCTCTTCCAGCAATCTCGTCAGACCCCTGAACTGCTCTAGAGCTGATTCCACATCATCGAATGACCCAAGGTATTCGTCGACGTAGAAGTTCCTGCTGATGCTTTCTACCACCGTCCGATGTACTAGATCGCCATGTTTGTTCGCTGATTCTCGGAGGGCGTAGTTGGCACAAAATGGTGACGCGATGGCTCCGAAGGGGTGGACGGTCATCATATAATTCACCACTGCGTTGTCCCGGTCGCTCCCTTCCCACCACAGGAAACGCAAAGCATCTCGTTCTCCTACCGGAATCTTCACCTGATGGAACATTTCCCTAATGTCGGCAGACAAAGCCACTTTACCCACTCTGAAACGGCACAGAACATCGATCAATGGTGTGGTCCAGTCGGGCGCCTGTAGTAGGCGATCGTTTAACGACTTGCCCTGGAACTTGGCTGCATGGTCGAAAACCACCCGCAGTATTTCGGGTTTCCTGGGGTTGATAACCGGATGGTGAGGTAGATACCAGATACCCTTTCGGCCGACAGTGTTTGCAGGCACTTTTTCAACGTAGCCGAGAGCTTCGTTTTGCCCCAATAATTATGCTTATCTTTCCAACAGATCCTGGTCTCGAACGAAGCTTTCTTCAGTCGTAGTAGTCGTTGAAGAACATAGTTTCTTCTGTCAACCCAAGGGTCAGCAGATGTGTGCCATGGGAGGGGAACATCGAACTGTTTTTTAAGACCTCTTGTGCCTTGTAGCACCGTTTGTAAAGCAAAGTGATCCTCTTGAGACAACGATGATCTTTTGTCTCCGATGTCATGAAACTCCTTTTCATATAGCCGCTGCAGGTGATACTCTGTGCTGTCCGTCTCGGCTGATACGTAAGTCTTGGAACCATGTCCCCCTCCTGGACCATATAATATCCATCCCAGTGCTGTGCGTATAGCGTAAGGTGTCTGGAGGTTGTGCACTCTCTGGTCAAGTGCCCAATGTGCCTCCGGCACGTCGCAGCCGATGAGGAAGTCCACTTTGTTGTCTTCCTAGTCTACAACTGTCACGGCCCGCAGGTGGGGCCACGTAGTCAAAATTGCTTTCATCGACCTTGGTGCTCGCATGGGGAGATCAGCTAATGTGAATGCTTCCGTTGGTTCGATTTGCTGGTTAGTGTCTCAGGAGATGAGTTGCAAACTCAACCGGCCGGCAGTCACTACTTGTTTTCCTCCCACCGCGCTCACTGCTAACGACGTCGCACTTATGACGAGCCGGTTTTCGTTGGCAAATCTTTCCTTTACCAGGGTTGTGCCTGGTCCACCGTCGACAAAAACCTCCGCTTCGATCACCCCAATTGGGGTCACCACTTGTAACGAAAGTTTGAGCAATGCGTAGCCGAATTCGCAACGGATCCCGAAATCAAAAGACGATTATCCGTGATATTCCACGATACTAGATTATTACAATAAATAATGACATAAACAATATACAAACCTCAATAATACGATCACAAGGACTCAACAACGAGAAACCGAATAGCAGCGTGTGAGCAAACAGCACGTGCGTCACGCAGGTCTTGAACAAGGATGTGCCAAAGTAGCGCTCTGGGCGCGAACAAACAACAATTGGTCCAGAAAAACAACCAGTTCGCAAAGACAAGTCAATAGTGTATGCAAATGAGTGATGTTGGGAAAAACACTGAATCGCGAGGGAAAAAGGGGGATTTTCCACGAACGGCTGTTACACCACTCCCAGATAAACTGCTTCTAAACGTACTGATTTACTGGCCCACCAAGATGTTAAACATGTCACTCTGGGATCGGTGTTCGTCTCTGGCTTCGTTTTTCTCCAGGTGGAACAGTCGGTGGTGTCTGCCCGTGCAGCCCTCTTGACCCCACCTGTTCTTTGTCCTACAAGCAGCCGCCCGATGCATGGCGTTGAGACATGTAAAGCATGCTCCTGTCACCCTCGCCATTCCCCATCGTTCGTCTATTGTGGCGTTTACGAACTTGGGCATTCTAGTAGCCCTTGGCTAGCATCACAGGACCCGCAAATCGGTTGCGCTATGGCCTCGCGTGAAATGGCGTGTGCATTGGTCCAAGGCCGATATTTCGGATGTTCCTGAGCAGTGGTTTGAACCTGGCCAATACTAGACTTGTTAGCCCGGTTTCTGTCCCGGATGAGACGACCAAATCTGCCCTCGGTTATCATGGTTCGCCTTTCCAAGTATTCGGTCAATTCTTCGAAGTTAGCCTCCCGGTCGCCTCGGCTTATCCGTTCCGCCTCATCCGCCCAACGGCCTTGTGGTTCGGGAGAGAGGTAACGGACTATGCTGTCCAAGGTGTGCATTGCATCTAGGTCGGCCCTGTAACATAAATGGTCGAGGAGTATTGAGCAGTTTTGCATCTTAATCACCAGGTCGGTCATCGTGTAGACGTCGCCCTTGGTTCTCCTTGCCTCTACCATCACGCCCTCTATTAGGTTACGGGCTACTTTGAACGGCTAGCCAAACAGGTCCTTCAGAATCTCCCTTGCTCGGGTGTAGCCTAGTTCTGGGTCGAGCATGGTGTGTAACAGCTAGAGGCCTCAAAAAACAGTTCGAGGTTCCCCTCCCATGGCGCACACCGGTCGACCCGTGGACTGACAACAGAAATTATGTTCTCCAACGATTACTACGACTAAAAGAACGCTTCATTCGAGACCAGAATCTGTGGGAACGATACGCGGATTTGATGAAGCGAAACGAGGCCCTCGGTTACGTTGAGAAGGTGCCTGTTAACACCGACAGCAAAAGGGGTATCTGGTATCTGCCTCACCATCCGGTTATCAACCCCAGGAAACCCGAAATACTGCGGGTGGTTTTCGACCATGCAGCCAAGTTCCAGGGCAAGTCGTTAAACGATCGCCTACTACAGGCGCCCGACTGGACCACACCATTGATCGATGTTCTGTGCCGTTTCAGAGTGGGTAAAGTGGCTTTGTCTGCCGACATTAGGGAAATGTTCCATCAGGTGAAGATTCCGGTAGGAGAACGAGATGCTTTGCGTTTCCTGTGGTGGGAAGGGAGCGACCGGGACAACGCAGTGGTGAATTATATGATGACCGTCCACCCCTTCGGAGCCATCGCGTCACCATTTTGTGCCAACTACGCCCTCCGAGAATCAGCGAACAAACATGGCGATCTAGTACATCGGACGGTGGTAGAAAGCATCAGCAGGAACTTCTACGTCGACGAATACCTTGGGTCATTCGATGATGTGGAATCAGCTCTAGAGCAGTTCAGGGGTCTGACGAGATTGCTGGAAGAGGGCGGCTTCCATCTAACTAAATGGATGTCGAACGCTTCAGAAGTGCTGAAGGTCATCCCGTATCACGAAAAGGCCGAGAGGGTAAGAGATTTGGACGGCTCCCCACTTCCTATCGAGCGCACCTTAGGGGTACAATGGGACGCGGAAACGGACGATTTTGTTTTCGAGCCAAACGTTCCCGAGCTGCCAATAACCCGTCGTGGCATACTATCTGTCGTCACAAGTTTGTTCGACCCGCTCGGTTTCGTCTCACCATGGCTGCTACCCGGAAAGATCTTGCTGCAGCGGCTGTGCCGTAAGGAAGTTGATTGGGACCAGTCACTGGACCGAGGGGACTGGTTAGACTGGGAAGAATTTTTGAACACCTTGAAGAAATTAGGGGAAATAATGATTCCACGATGTTTGACTCCTGGCCATACAACGCGGACTGGAGAACTTCATGCCTTTTCCGATGCATCCGAAGTCGGTTATGGAGCTGTGGTGTACGGACGATGGTGCACAGGAGATGGAAAATATACCACGAGGATCCTGTCCGCCAAAGCCCGCGTTGCTCCACTGAAGTCGGTCTCAATCCCACGCCTTGAACTCAGGGCAGCCGTGTTGGCAGTCAGGGTGTTGCAAGCTGTGAAGAGATGTTTCGATCTCTACATTTGGTCGGTGAGCTTCTGGACGGATTCAACGATAGTACTTTACTATATCAACAACGTCCGGAGCCGGTTTAGTACTTTCGTTGCTAACCGGCTCACGACTATCCACGATGAATCAGCCACGCACCAGTGAAGTCATGTCAGGTCTGGCGATAATCCGGCCGACCTGTGCTCCCGAGGTGCGAACAACTTCAGGCAACTAGACACGTGAACGAGGGGGCCAAACTTCCTGCAATCGCCCAAACAGGACTGGCCCGTGTTCGAATTAAAACCCCCTACGGAAGTGGAACTGGAGATCAAAGGCGTAGTGATAGCAACCAACGTCGTCGAAGCGTCATCCATTCTATCGCGACTGGTCAGGCTTTCTTCCTGGATGAAGACGCTTCGTTCGCTAGTTTGGTTAACCAGGTTCAAGAGAAATTTACTAGTCATGAAAGGGCTACGGTCCTCAGGTCGGATACGGGTCGGCCCGATAAGTCCCGATGAGCTACAAGCGGCAGAGTACGATATTTTCAGAATGATACAACGCGAGGCTTTCGCCCGAGAACTCAAGAGGGCGGAAGAAGTGGGGCCGACCAATAAAGACATGCCATCTCCAAGAGGCGAGCTGAAGCGTTTAAACCCCAAACTCATCGACGGACTGCTGCGGGTGGATGGTAGGCTGACCGACGCCCACCTGAACTTCGACACAAAGTATCCTATTCTGCTGCCCGCGAGACAACCTGTAGTAGAGCTAATGATTCAACACGTCCACGCCGTGGAGGGACATGCCGGGGAAAGTCACGTGACGAGCGTCATCCGAAAGCGTCTTTGTTTGCTGAGGGGACGAGGGACTGTAAAACGCGTAATCCGACGGTACGGAAACCATCAAAAGCACTGACGGAATGATAAGAACGGTGAAGTTGAAGACAGCTAACTTAGTGCTCATTCGTGACATACGCAGTATTAACCTACTCGAGAGCGAAGACGGAGGAGCTGATAACCCTGAGGCCCAGTAAACCATTTTCACACCAGTAATCGAGGTGGATAAAGAAACACCATATATACCACACGGTCTCCGTCAAACACGTTAGGGTCCTCGCGGTCTTTTCGTTGACATTACAGGAGGTTCTTTCCGATATGTGGTGATGAGTGCGATTCCATTATACATCCCGATACATACACGCATGCACGACGCACTCTACATCCCGTAAACCCATCAAACATGTAACAGTGTTCGTTGTTTTGCTTTTTGTTGACGCTACCGAATGCCCCTTGCATATGTGGAAGTAGCGGAGCTCAGGTCACACACACATGCTACATTTTACTCGTTTCCTTGCCACGCGGTCTTTTGATGACATTGCAGAAAGTCCTCCTTTGATGTGTAATCATACCTGTGATTTCATTGTACCCCCGGCACACACACACACGCACTCACACACACACTCAAGCACGTACATCCAGGACAGGACGGTCCCTTACGAGGACAATGTCTATGTAACCCTTCATGCCCGCCATCGGTCATTTGGTCTTGTGGAAGATGTAGACTAGCCTCACGTCTATGTATCCAATGGATTAGGTGCGACATGTAGTAGAACGTTGACGACGAGCATTAGACGCGCGCACTGACAGCAGGGCCTAGGCAGGTAGGAAGAATCGGTACCTTTATACCGAACCTTTGACTCTGCTGAGGATCCAGGAGGATTTTGGTGGGCGGTGTAACAGCCGATCGTGGAAAATCCCCCTTTTTCCCTCGCGATTCAGTGTTTTTCCCAACATCACTCATTTGCATACACTATTGACTTGTCTTTGCGAACTGGTTGTTTTTCTGGACCAATTGTTGTTTGTTCGCGCCCAGAGCGCTACTTTGGCACATCCTTGTTCAAGACCTGCGTGACGCACGTGCTGTTTGCTCACGCGCTGCTATTCGGTTTCTCGTTGTTGAGTCCTTGTGATCGTATTATTGAGGTTTGTATATTGTTTATGTCATTGTTTATTGTAATAATCTAGTATCGTGGAATATCACGGATAATCGTCTTTTGATTTCGGGATCCGTTGCGAATTCGGCTACGCATTGCTCAAACGTTCGTTACATGGTGTGCCCAACGATAGATTCTCTTGCTTGACCTCGACAGTAACGGGTCAGGTAGAGAAGCTTTATCTGGGGTCAGTTATCTTGTTTTCTACGAACCTTTCGAACTGCTTGAAGAACTTGCAGTAGTGTTCAGATCGCCCGTCGAAAACCGTTAGTTCTACTCTTGACAGATCGATCGTCGATGGCGGGGATATTTTATGGTCGGCGACCGGAGTGGAGTTTCCTATTTTATAGTGCCCTGATCTATTGGAAAGATCGTAGTCGCTGGTCTCATGCTCACGCTCTTTCTGTCTACACTTCTCTTCTGCTTCCTGGGCCTGTTGCCTAGCCGATAACAGTTGTCGTTCCAGATCTAACATCCTCATCCTATATCGGTCGACATCCTTACGATCCATGTTATCCTCAGTGATACATGAGCTAGCACTGACAGAATTAGGTGATCTAGCGTTAACTAAAGAATCGAAGGTACTAAAGCATCCCTAGTGACTTGCCGTATTACTTCCTGTACAGTATTCAATGTCTTCAACCCTTTTCTCGGCTTTTCGCGTGTTTTTCTGGTTCCAAGTTGATCAAGTGAGTATTGTAAGACACCTTTGAGCAATGCCTAGCCAAATTCGCAACGGATCCCGAAATCAGAGGGCGATTATCCGTGATGTTCTACCATAATAGATTATTGAACGAACAATGACACGAAGCAGATACAAACATCAATTATGCGATCACAAGGACTCAAAAACGAGAACCGAATTGTGGCGTGCGAGAGAGGAGCACATGCGTCACGCGGGTCCAAAACAAGGATATGACAAAGCAGCGCGCTGGACGCGAACAAACAAACTTTAGTCAATAAAAACATACAGTGCATAAAACAAGTCAATAGTGTAAGTAAGTGAGTGATGTTAAGAAAAACATGGACCTGCAGTGGTTTTGGGGGGATTTTCCACGACCGGTCGCTACGCTCATATATGAACTAAATAATGGCTGCTACCACCTTGAGTAATTTATCAGTACTTCATTTCCAACAAGCAATTATTTATACCACCCCATCCCCCTCCTCCACTAAGCACAGCATACCCAAAGAATTTCACTTTGGTCCACTCGCCACAAATATGCCCTCTGTCGGTCACCCCCGCATGGAGATCCGTCCTACCAAGTTTTCTTTTGTTTCTTTTGGCTTGGCCTAATCTCTTCTGATAGCACTCGGAATCCTCACGGTCACCAACCGTATCTCTGACAAAATAATTTCCCAAGTACCAACAGTCTATCATCTCTAATAACACTCCCGATTTTCCCATAATTCAACTTCTAGGTCTCTTTTGGGGCCAGCCCACCGACCCCCGGGTCACAACCCAGCTCCATTCGCCTGTCTCGGCATCCGGTGCCACTCGCCGCACGATTTCAAGCTTTGACTCAAAAATCAGCCTGCGGCAATCGCCCCACTGGTGTTTCAATAGAAAAAACGCCCAATATTCAGTTTTTCTATACCATTGATCACCACAATCTCACCCGCTTCTTATCTACTGAACTCACTAGGAGCCCATAGCCCCAGGCAGATATGACGCTCTCTCGCACCATTCAAATCTCGTTCCGCCTTGACAAACATCCAGGACGGATTGTCGTAAACGAATTTGACAGCAACCTAATGAATGGACCTTGGCTCACCAAGCACATACCCCTTGATCAAACATGTGACTGGTTATAAAACATTCGGGGCTCACCACGTTCGCGGCCTTGGTGGAGGCTGCCTAGGGTAACTCAGGTTCACCTTTTCTGCAGCCTCACTGAAAACTCCCTTTCAACAAGTGTTGAAGATTTCATGCGGCCCACTTTCTCGTTGTCCCAGGTTACTGTAGTTCTACCTTGTGTATGTCGACCTCCAGCAGTGACAGTTCTACATTCAACCCCATCATTGATGCATTCAGCCGTATCGCCGACGGACACTTTGAAGGCTAGTCGATAGCAGGTGACTCTAATACCCCAAGCATAAACTGGTCTCCCGTTGAAGCTCCCACAAATATATGCTATTCGCCTCGTGCTTTAAACAGACGCCCTGGGTCTCATGGTGCAAAGCGGCCCACCAGAGAGACTGACATTCTCGTCTTGACATTTAACATAGGCCCGGAAAACTTTTCGGCATCTGCACCAAACGACCACACAGACAGCGTCCATGTGATTTTAAACTGCAAGTTTCAAGTCAAGCCACATTCTGAGCGATAGCTACGCAAAAGGTCCTTCTCCCGCTATTTCACACTGATCCATATTACCCCGATTGCTCGCTCACAGTGCTGAGACGAATTTTTTTCAAGGTAAAATTCCGGTAGGCCGGTGACCTCCTGTACTCCAGCTTGAATTTGAGCTTCCAAAAGCATAGTAATAATAACAGTGATAATGACGATATACCTCTCTACTGCGACCGAGTAGCACGCACTGGAGCATGATCAACTTGTACTCTGTCACTCAGTGAAACGGAAAATTACAAATTTTTAGGGGGGAGTCGGTTAATTTAGGAAACAAGAGTATAAAACTGGGCCGAGTTGAAATGAACTAAAGTGAAAACTGTTTGCGTGGTAAATACGAGTCAGCTTCGATTTTATCATCGGTGTGACATGTTCATACAAATGGCCACACTCTTGTTCGATGCATGCCTATGAACTTACTGAGCTCCGGATCTGAATTCTCTTTCTGCCTTTGCGGGCCGTGCAAATACAACCACTCCCCTCCCCCTCCTAGAAGATGCTATCCTCAGCGTGCTACATAGACGGTGGTAAAGAACCGGCGGGACATGGACTTATCAAAACGACAGTTGTCTCTGGATGCAGAAGATACAGTATAATTAGGGATGGTGCAAAAGGGGTGAAGGCGGATTTTCAAGTTCACTGGAAGGAGTAAACAAGGAAGAACCGCTAAATGGCGCTCAAGAGAACATTCGTGAATATGGAAGGAGCCGAGATACTGTGAACGAGGTGGGATAATTACCAAGAATAATGGGTCCCATCAAGTGATGTGAATCCGAAACTGGTGGAAGAAGGATAGAGTCCCAAGATACTGGGACCGAATAGCGAAGCTGAAAGCCTTCGACGGCAACACTGCCGAAACAGAGAAGAATGCAAGAATGTTCACCTGAACTAAGCCTGACTACTCTTAAAATGATAAATATAATATTTTACCCAGTCTCCTGGGGCTTTTCTGCATCCGAACTGGGCATATCAGTTAAGAATGGTTTACAGTATTTTAGGTGCGTCCTTTAACGAGGTGGGTTCCGTTGCATGGCCATTGGTCACTCGAAATTAGCAAACTGAGTTCTCGGCCAGGTATTATATATATATCAGCGGGTGACCGCCAAAAGTAAAGCATATTGTCTTGAGATTCTGGTCCTCTTTCGGCTTAAGGGATGAACTGTCGACACAGAAGGACTACCAATCGCGGGGCGAAAAGAAGAGCGGAAACCGGCTAGCTAAGACCGCTGAAAAAGATGGGTACTGGATGCTAAATCAGTAAGAGAGGATATGTGGTCTGACAATGCTTAGGCTTGGACTGAGACATCAACGAGGGTAGAACTATCGGAAACTCCGTCAGTCCGATATAAAGCTGTCGGAAGGGTTTTATACCTGCGGGTTAGATTGCGATCACTGTAGCCAGCAGATTAAGGGTTCCAATGAGGGCTTGGCCGACACGGGTCAGGCCGTACTCCTCGGCCATTAAGCATGACTAATCACACGGTGGAATCAGCCACCGCACGAAACCATGTTGTCACTTGAGGTCTATATCAGGGAGTTCGGATGGACAAAACAGTATCCAGCAGGATCTGAAAAGGATGGAGAGAACTCGGCAGTCTGGGAGGCGTTCCAGCTGGGAATTATGATAAACATTTTAACGGCTGATTAGCACAAGTGGGATACGATAATGGAGAGGCAAGATCCTGGTGGGTATGAGTGTGTTGGAGGCTAGTGGGCTTTAACCCGACCAAGGCACAAACAGAGGAACGAATGGTACATTTGGCGAACCGAGAGTGCAGCCGCGGGGTATTTACTGGTCCAGTGCTACAGGCTGGTGTCCGGTGTTTGTTCTGAGGAGGTTGCTGATAAGTAAGGCGGTGACCTCAGGAGTGGGTTAGGTGCTGGATTATGTTAAGCTCCTTCTTTTAACTAAATGAGGAAGAAAATTTGGGTAGGAACGGAAGACGTGAACGTTTTTCCCTGTTTAATTTTGTGGCTTTAATGAGGCAGATTTTTGTTGCCTGTTGCCTCAACATGCTATCCAGGTCGGTAGGCCAGGATTCGAAGCTACGGTAGTGACTGTGGTTGGCTCAAGGTAACTAGAGGGTACTAAGAACTGTAACAGCAGTTCATTCAACTATCCTGAGGGGTATGCGACAAGCGCAGCAGCGAGGTACTTACAGGTGTTACGAACGTTTGAGCAATGCGTAGCCGAATTCGCAACGGATCCCGAAATCAAAAGACGATTATCCGTGATATTCCACGATACTAGATTATTACAATAAACAATGACATAAACAATATACAAACCTCAATAATACGATCACAAGGACTCAACAACGAGAAACCGAATAGCAGCGCGTGAGCAAACAGCACGTGCGTCACGCAGGTCTTGAACAAGGATGTGCCAAAGTAGCGCTCTGGGCGCGAACAAACAACAATTGGTCCAGAAAAACAACCAGTTCGCAAAGACAAGTCAATAGTGTATGCAAATGAGTGATGTTGGGAAAAACACTGAATCGCGAGGGAAAAAGGGGGATTTTCCACGACCGGCTGTTACAACAGGTATGTATACAAACCTCGAATGTGTCATGGTAAAGACCCAAGCTGCGGGCCTAGTTCGCGGCCTGAGAAGGAGAGCATGTGAGTCGTGCAGGTCTAAACGAGCTTTGATGAAACCTTTCCATGGACTCCAGTAAACAAAGAATGGTGCGAAAGTAAGTGGGCGGTACGAGGAGCACAAACAACATATATAATCGAGTACTTTAACGAAGCCGGAGTACCGTGGTGGTCTTAAAGGATTTTCCACAACTGACTGAATCAGGCAGAACAAGTATGACTTATGGATCTTCTAAAGGCGATTGATACCGCGTGATAATGAGAGGATTTCTTGTGGGTGTAGGGTGATTAAAGATGGCGTGAAGTAGACGGGGTAGAATGTCATAAAAGGCCCATATAGTGTCCTAAAGCAGGGTTCTGGTGCAGCTCTCTTGTGTTTTCCAGGGCGAGAAGGTCTGAGGTGGTCGAAGTCTACGCACTCTCTCTGCTCAGCTACTGCAGAGCTTTTGAGAACTACGTTTAGAGAGTCTCTAACCTCAGGCGATTCTGGATCACAATGCACAAGACTTGTTGGGTTATTGGCTGTGAGCTTAGCCTTCGTCTTTTCTAATTTAGTCAGGTGAGCCTCAGGTATTCTTCGGAGCTTTTGGCCTTTTTTCATGGCCGGGTTCTCAGGATTTACTCTGCGGGTCACCTCTTTCGTTAGGAGAACACAACATATTTAGTTTGTGCAATAGGGCCCATTATAGATGCCATTGCAGAAGGCTACGTAAAAAGTCCCAGTGACAGCTGCACCCAACTATTCTAATTTATGGACGATTCGACAGGTACAGAGTCCATTAGCAACAAATCGACAATTTCTGCCATTTCGCATTTTAAGGACATTGAGATATTCCCCGAAAAAACCCCTCTTCAGCGGGAAATATTTCGGCTACTGAGGGACAACTCTGCCCTACCCATGCACGCTGACCTCAATGGAGCTGACACTAAGGTGGACATCGGACAACGCATTTGTAATGTCCAGCCGCCAGAAAGTTCGAGTGAAGAGCAGCAACCACCTTCGACACAATTCAAAACAAAGTAGATTCCAGATAGCTACGGTACTATGTACAACGAATAAGTTAATTTTACAATAATCAAACCTCAGTAGTGTTCCTTCTAGGCTCTTACGCTCCAAATTGGACAACAAATCAACGACTGCAGCTGAATTACAGTGAAAGGCTAGATGCAGAAGATAAAATTATCGAATACAGTCACAACTAAGTTCTAGTTGGGCGACTCGCACTCGAGGAAACGGCGGGAGTCCGGTTTGTGACGAAGATTTAAAGCAATAGAACAAGCAATCAGAATTCTGGCAAAGGTGGTTCATACGAATGAAAAATTTCGTTTGTAACATGGATGCTAATGCATGGAGCGGGGTATCCTGAACTCCTTTACAACATTCTTGTGTGTGCACCGCATTAACATCAGGCTGGTATTTCTACGTGCTGTAGTGCTATACCGCGATTCTGTATTTTTTATTAAATCTTATAATAATTCAGTTCCGCCCTCAGCCCTTTTTACCTCCGACAAAACACCACCATTCAAGCCTCTGACCAACTTCAATGGTTGTCCTTACGAACCTTCTAGGATTCTGCACACCTTGTCATACCCATTTGACGGATCAAGCTTAGCGCAGCCTTCCACAGCACTTCTGGCCCTCCCACGACAGTGCTGCGTTAAATACAAAGAACTTTGTCCGGGATCTGCAAATTAGCTGTAAAGGAGTTCAGGAAACCCCATTCCATGCATTAGCATCCATGTTACAAACGACGTTAATCATTCGTATGAACTATATTTGCTGGAATTCCGATTGTTTGTTTTATTTCTCTAAGCCTTTGTTACAAACCGGACTCCTACCGTTGCCTCGAGCGAGAGTCGCTCAGTTTGAACTTCGTTGTGACTGTATTTGGTAATCTTATCTTCTGTATCTAACCTTTGGCTGTAACCCAGCTGCAGTTGTTGATTTGTTTTCCAATTTGGAGCGAAAGAGCCCAGAAGGAACACTATTGAGGTTTGATTATTGTAAAATTAATTAATTTGTTGTATATAGTACCGTAGCTATTTGGAATCGACTTTGTTTTGAATTGTGTCGAAATTGGTTGCTACGCGTCGCTCGAACGTTCCGGTGGCTGGACTTTACAGTACTCAATATCCTTGGCAATTGCTGAGACATGAAATTACGCAGCAAATCGGCAAACCGTTCCGAATCAAAGGACAATACCCCGCAGGTGAACCAAACCCTTTTGCCCGTAGGTGTTGGTCATGTTTCTTGCTCAGGCTCTAGTATCTCGATGTGACTCTCACGAGAATGGGGGATGGTCGGATCCAGCGAAATGTGCACCGAAAACAAATGTGGAGCGGCCAGTATCCCAATTTCAACAGTTTTGTTAGTATGCAACAGAAGCGAAACTTAGTAAAATGCCTGGCCTTCAGAGCGAGGAAAATTTGTTCCGTAGAGACTTTAGATGACGAATTAATGCTTATAAGAAACACCCTACGTGAGAACAGTTACCCGGATCGGTTTATCGAAAGAAATCTTACCGAAAGTGTGCCAAAAATCACCGTGGAAACCGTAAGGAAGAAAGATCTTTATATTAGTTTGCCATTTAAAGGTGATATTGTTAGTGAAATCTTAAACCGTCGACTGGGGAGAGAAATTCGAAATACTTTCAATGCCGCCACTCTACGGTGTGTGTTCCGAGGTGCTCCTCTAATCCAGATTCAGAACAAGGATAGACTGCCGATGCTGACCTCATCAATGGTCGTATACTCTTTCAGATGTGTTTGTGACGCATCTTATGTAGGTCGAACGGCACGACAGCTATCAACTCGGATTAAAGAGCATCATCCACGCTGGTTGAGTCAAGGACAAACTGGATCGATAAATAGCGCAATCTTAGCGCATTTGGTCGATACTGGACATCAGGTGAATCCGGAAGCCGCTTTCAAAGTTCTTTATCGTGTCCCCCCAAACAAATGCAAAGGTGTTCAGTTGCGCACTCTAGCGATAGCCGAGGCAATCGGAATAAGGAAGTTGACCCCTGACCTGTGCGCCCAAAAGCGTTTGGTCCGGGCACTCCAACTCCCCTGGCCCAAGATTGAACAAGACCGCATGAATCTACCGTCCGGTTACCTAGAAGGCGTCAGCTAGATAAACCAATCACATGATAAGGATAACTTGACTGACAAACCCCTGCCCATGATTGGTGTTTATTCCATGTCTATGTTCATGATCTTTTGTCTAATGTCTACTATGTAATCTGTAAATGGCTTGAGAATGAATTACTGAAAAACAATTGTTTCGCCGATTTGGACTTCTATATGATGCAATGGGTATTTTTCAGACATTAAAACAATCGCTGGACCCATATGTGGTGAAGGGACTAAATCAGTTCCTTAATTTCTCCGCAAGACGCGCTGAGGCGAACACTGTTCTTCAGTTTCTAATGAACTGTGTACATCGAAATCAGTATCCGAAACAATATTGGAACTCTCTCCAACGACATCGGATCTACCCAAATAGTAAAACACTACGGCGGTGTGTGTTAAATCAGTGTGACACTTTACGTTCTAAACTATCGGAATACGAACGGAATATTTCACAACGTCAGCACTTCATAGATTGCTTAAATGGAGACTTGAGAGTAATGTTTCTGAACTACGCCGGAACTATCCTGGATTCTCGAACAAGGAAGAAACAAAATGCATTGACGAAAGGGATGGAAGCCAAGACTCCTCAGTGTGTTTTCCCTAATCAACCCAATCGGTATGTGCATAACTGCTCTAACTTGCATTTGAGTGATCATATGATGGAGGCCTTATCACTTGGTCCTAAGTTCTGTATCCCTACGCGAAAACGTGACAAGTTCGATTACGAGGTGCATTTTGAAACCCTATATTCTCAAACTCAAGGGTTGATGCCAACATCTAATGAAGCATTAGAGGAACTTAAGTCAACCCTAGTGAACACTTGCCATTCATATCGAAAGATTAACCCGAGACTACAAAGGCCAGTCAAAAAAGAGCATTTAGATGCAGTGAAGGAATTGTTGAATAATAAAGATATCTTACTGAGCAGACCTGACAAAGGTAGTGGGATAGTGGTGATGGACAGATGTGACTACATTGGAAAACTCACAGCAATTCTGAGTGATGAAACCAAATTCGGCACTAGTCCTGGTGAGACAGACTCAACTCAACAGGTTGAGCGCCAGATAACAACTACTTTGAAACACATGAGGGATGCTGGTTTTGTTTCGAACCAATTGTACGAGCAGCTAAGACCCACGGGATCTACAATCCCCAGGCTGTACGGACTCCCCAAGATCCACAAACCTGGGACACCGATTCGCCCCATCCTATCAATGACAAATTCACCCTACCATAATGTCGCTCGATGGTTATCTGAATTGCTGGAACCAATCAAAAAACATATGGCTATACACAGTCTCAACGACACATTTGATTTCATAGAGCGAATAAAAGATGTCAATATGAGTGACAAAATAATGTTTTCGCTTGACGTCGAGTCTCTATTCACAAATGTACCACTAACAGAAACCATCGACTTCGTGGCGAACTACATAAAAGAGAATAATATGAACGTCGGTTTACCACTAGAAGGTTTGCGCGAGCTCTTGCTTCGATGCACATTTAATGTTCAGTTCCTATTTCATGGAACTTTGTACAGACAACGGGACGGTGTGGCTATGGGATCACCACTAGGTCCATTTCTTGCCGACGCATTCCTAGCGAAGTTAGAAAGAACCAAGCTGAAATCTACAATTGACAGCTTTGATCATTACTATCGTTATGTGGATGACATATTTTGCGTGACTGACGTTGATTGTGACCTTGATTTTGTTCAAACATTATTCAATGGGGCACACAAAGCAATACGCTTTACAACTGAACGCGAAATAAACAATCAACTACCATTTCTCGATGTGACTCTCACGAGAATGGGGGATGGTCGGATCCAGCGAAATGTGCACCGAAAACAAATGTGGAGCGGCCAGTATCCCAATTTCAACAGTTTTGTTAGTATGCAACAGAAGCGAAACTTAGTAAAATGCCTGGCCTTCAGAGCGAGGAAAATTTGTTCCGTAGAGACTTTAGATGACGAATTAATGCTTATAAGAAACACCCTACGTGAGAACAGTTACCCGGATCGGTTTATCGAAAGAAATCTTACCGAAAGTGTGCCAAAAATCACCGTGGAAACCGTAAGGAAGAAAGATCTTTATATTAGTTTGCCATTTAAAGGTGATATTGTTAGTGAAATCTTAAACCGTCGACTGGGGAGAGAAATTCGAAATACTTTCAATGCCGCCACTCTACGGTGTGTGTTCCGAGGTGCTCCTCTAATCCAGATTCAGAACAAGGATAGACTGCCGATGCTGACCTCATCAATGGTCGTATACTCTTTCAGATGTGTTTGTGACGCATCTTATGTAGGTCGAACGGCACGACAGCTATCAACTCGGATTAAAGAGCATCATCCACGCTGGTTGAGTCAAGGACAAACTGGATCGATAAATAGCGCAATCTTAGCGCATTTGGTCGATACTGGACATCAGGTGAATCCGGAAGCCGC
Source organism: Fasciola hepatica (assembly GCA_948099385.1). NCBI lineage: Eukaryota > Metazoa > Platyhelminthes > Trematoda > Plagiorchiida > Fasciolidae > Fasciola > Fasciola hepatica. The sequence goes on from CANUEZ040000006.1 coordinate 94,723, forward strand.
TTTCAAAGTTCTTTATCGTGTCCCCCCAAACAAATGCAAAGGTGTTCAGTTGCGCACTCTAGCGATAGCCGAGGCAATCGGAATAAGGAAGTTGACCCCTGACCTGTGCGCCCAAAAGCGTTTGGTCCGGGCACTCCAACTCCCCTGGCCCAAGATTGAACAAGACCGCATGAATCTACCGTCCGGTTACCTAGAAGGCGTCAGCTAGATAAACCAATCACATGATAAGGATAACTTGACTGACAAACCCCTGCCCATGATTGGTGTTTATTCCATGTCTATGTTCATGATCTTTTGTCTAATGTCTACTATGTAATCTGTAAATGGCTTGAGAATGAATTACTGAAAAACAATTGTTTCGCCGATTTGGACTTCTATATGATGCAATGGGTATTTTTCAGACATTAAAACAATCGCTGGACCCATATGTGGTGAAGGGACTAAATCAGTTCCTTAATTTCTCCGCAAGACGCGCTGAGGCGAACACTGTTCTTCAGTTTCTAATGAACTGTGTACATCGAAATCAGTATCCGAAACAATATTGGAACTCTCTCCAACGACATCGGATCTACCCAAATAGTAAAACACTACGGCGGTGTGTGTTAAATCAGTGTGACACTTTACGTTCTAAACTATCGGAATACGAACGGAATATTTCACAACGTCAGCACTTCATAGATTGCTTAAATGGAGACTTGAGAGTAATGTTTCTGAACTACGCCGGAACTATCCTGGATTCTCGAACAAGGAAGAAACAAAATGCATTGACGAAAGGGATGGAAGCCAAGACTCCTCAGTGTGTTTTCCCTAATCAACCCAATCGGTATGTGCATAACTGCTCTAACTTGCATTTGAGTGATCATATGATGGAGGCCTTATCACTTGGTCCTAAGTTCTGTATCCCTACGCGAAAACGTGACAAGTTCGATTACGAGGTGCATTTTGAAACCCTATATTCTCAAACTCAAGGGTTGATGCCAACATCTAATGAAGCATTAGAGGAACTTAAGTCAACCCTAGTGAACACTTGCCATTCATATCGAAAGATTAACCCGAGACTACAAAGGCCAGTCAAAAAAGAGCATTTAGATGCAGTGAAGGAATTGTTGAATAATAAAGATATCTTACTGAGCAGACCTGACAAAGGTAGTGGGATAGTGGTGATGGACAGATGTGACTACATTGGAAAACTCACAGCAATTCTGAGTGATGAAACCAAATTCGGCACTAGTCCTGGTGAGACAGACTCAACTCAACAGGTTGAGCGCCAGATAACAACTACTTTGAAACACATGAGGGATGCTGGTTTTGTTTCGAACCAATTGTACGAGCAGCTAAGACCCACGGGATCTACAATCCCCAGGCTGTACGGACTCCCCAAGATCCACAAACCTGGGACACCGATTCGCCCCATCCTATCAATGACAAATTCACCCTACCATAATGTCGCTCGATGGTTATCTGAATTGCTGGAACCAATCAAAAAACATATGGCTATACACAGTCTCAACGACACATTTGATTTCATAGAGCGAATAAAAGATGTCAATATGAGTGACAAAATAATGTTTTCGCTTGACGTCGAGTCTCTATTCACAAATGTACCACTAACAGAAACCATCGACTTCGTGGCGAACTACATAAAAGAGAATAATATGAACGTCGGTTTACCACTAGAAGGTTTGCGCGAGCTCTTGCTTCGATGCACATTTAATGTTCAGTTCCTATTTCATGGAACTTTGTACAGACAACGGGACGGTGTGGCTATGGGATCACCACTAGGTCCATTTCTTGCCGACGCATTCCTAGCGAAGTTAGAAAGAACCAAGCTGAAATCTACAATTGACAGCTTTGATCATTACTATCGTTATGTGGATGACATATTTTGCGTGACTGACGTTGATTGTGACCTTGATTTTGTTCAAACATTATTCAATGGGGCACACAAAGCAATACGCTTTACAACTGAACGCGAAATAAACAATCAACTACCATTTCTCGATGTGACTCTCACGAGAATGGGGGATGGTCGGATCCAGCGAAATGTGCACCGAAAACAAATGTGGAGCGGCCAGTATCCCAATTTCAACAGTTTTGTTAGTATGCAACAGAAGCGAAACTTAGTAAAATGCCTGGCCTTCAGAGCGAGGAAAATTTGTTCCGTAGAGACTTTAGATGACGAATTAATGCTTATAAGAAACACCCTACGTGAGAACAGTTACCCGGATCGGTTTATCGAAAGAAATCTTACCGAAAGTGTGCCAAAAATCACCGTGGAAACCGTAAGGAAGAAAGATCTTTATATTAGTTTGCCATTTAAAGGTGATATTGTTAGTGAAATCTTAAACCGTCGACTGGGGAGAGAAATTCGAAATACTTTCAATGCCGCCACTCTACGGTGTGTGTTCCGAGGTGCTCCTCTAATCCAGATTCAGAACAAGGATAGACTGCCGATGCTGACCTCATCAATGGTCGTATACTCTTTCAGATGTGTTTGTGACGCATCTTATGTAGGTCGAACGGCACGACAGCTATCAACTCGGATTAAAGAGCATCATCCACGCTGGTTGAGTCAAGGACAAACTGGATCGATAAATAGCGCAATCTTAGCGCATTTGGTCGATACTGGACATCAGGTGAATCCGGAAGCCGCTTTCAAAGTTCTTTATCGTGTCCCCCCAAACAAATGCAAAGGTGTTCAGTTGCGCACTCTAGCGATAGCCGAGGCAATCGGAATAAGGAAGTTGACCCCTGACCTGTGCGCCCAAAAGCGTTTGGTCCGGGCACTCCAACTCCCCTGGCCCAAGATTGAACAAGACCGCATGAATCTACCGTCCGGTTACCTAGAAGGCGTCAGCTAGATAAACCAATCACATGATAAGGATAACTTGACTGACAAACCCCTGCCCATGATTGGTGTTTATTCCATGTCTATGTTCATGATCTTTTGTCTAATGTCTACTATGTAATCTGTAAATGGCTTGAGAATGAATTACTGAAAAACAATTGTTTCGCCGATTTGGACTTCTAGTATATCAGGTTGTTCTAGGGTTAGCTCGGTTTCCCATAGAGCTAGAGCTGATCTGTTGTTAGCCGAGTTGAAGGAGAAGCAGGTTGTAGAACAGTTAGAGTTAGATAAGCAACGTAAGCTGCTCCAGGTGAGGAATGAGACGGAAATGGCGAAACTGCGTTTGGCACTCGCTGAGGAAGAAGAAAATCTAGTCAACGGAGATGAAGTCAAGGGTGGAGTAATGGTCAGTGAACATCTTTCTCGTTACTTAGGTGATTGCCACGTGCAGAACGACGCACCACAAAAAACAAGCTTGGTTCCAATGGTGAAACCTGCAGCGGATTATCGTTTGGACTTGCCTAGGGTGGAACTGGAGTCATTCGCGGGCTGCTCGTCAACGTACTGGAGGTTTGTGAAACAGTTCGAATATTACGTCGAAGGTAGAGTTCGAGACGATGGACAGCGCCTACTTTATTTGATGCATTACTGCAAGGGACAAGCAAGGGATGCGATTGCCGAATGTGTTATGTTGCCTCCAACACTGGCATACAATAGGGCTAGGGAAATCCTAAAGGATTTGTATGGACAAGATCATGTAGTGGCTCGTTCACTGATTGACGGCTTGCTGCAAGGTTTAAAGCCTCTGGCAGAAGATTCGGATGCCCTGACCAAATTGTCGTTAAAAATGCTGAACTGCGAAGTTGCCCTCACGCAGATGAATTGCATGTCAGACCTCAACTCATTGCAGACTATGGAACGTATCACTCGAGTGCTACCAACGCGTCTCCAGGATTTGTGGGCTAGGACCGTTGATGATATTTTGGGAAGAGGAGTCGAACCGAGGTTCCAAGATCTGCAGCACCTAGTGTCCCGTGAGGCACGGATTGCTCGAAGTAGGTTTGGCAAACTTGCCGCCAATAGCAAGGCTCAGGGGTATTCGCGGTCATCCAGTTGGAGGAATTATGCACAAAACCCGCGTCCAGAAGCGACACGGTTCACGCCAAATCAGGGTAGTACTTTGTTGGTCGCAGCTAACAGGTGCTCGGTATGTAATGGAATACACACACTTGAGGAATGTCAGCGATTCCTGTCTCGTGATATACCCGGTCGTTGGGCATTGATCAAAGAAATCAAGGCTTGTTTTTCGTGTCTCAAGTGTGGACATCTGTCCAGCAACTGTTCTGTTTCAAAACCATGTTCAACATCAGGTTGTTTGAAACGGCACCACCCTCTACTGCATGTTGCACAGAAGCAAGGTGCCGATCAAGTCACGCAAGATACAACACAAGGGCCGCAGCTGGATAAGCTGGGTACGGACAGTGCGAAAGGGCATGGGCAGTGGACCAATAATTGTGCGGCTACTCTTAGGCCAGAATGTCGGGTCAGTTTAGGTGTGCTACCAGTGCGAGTAGACGGACCGGGGGGCTCCGTGGAGACCTACGCTCTGCTGGACAGCGGGTCTGATGTGACTCTAATACAAAAGGACATTATGGAGCTGGTGGGCCTGAAGGCATCCCCGACCTCACTTTCGATTTCGACCGTAAATGGGACTACCACTTGGAATTCGGGAATAACGGAGCTGCGACTGAACTCATTGTCAGAGAATGATTTCGTGAATGTAGAGAGAGCATTTTGTGTTGATAGGTTACCAATCCAAGCAGTGCAGTACTGCACAGATGCGGACATTTTATCCTGGCCTCACCTACATTGCGTCCAAAGACGGAATCTGGAAGATTCGAGAGTGCGAATCCTGATAGGTGCCGACGTCCCAGAAGCACATTGGGCATTAGAGCAAAGATGCGGCAAAAGAAAACAACCCTATGCTGTGCGGACGATTTTAGGATGGATTGTTCTTGGTCCGATAAACCAGGAACCACACTTTGCGAGAACAGTAAACTACATTGAGAGGGGAATCGATCCCTTAGCAGAACAGATTGATCGACTATACAACGCCGAATTCTGCGATGGGTGTGCGTCAGAAAACTCTCCTTCATTAGAGGACAAACAGGCCGTCGATATGGTTTCCAATGCCATAACCTGGTTGAACGGACACTATGAAGTTGCACTCCCGTGGAGGAATCCCGAAGTGAGACTTCCAAATAACTATATTGTGGCCAAAGAGAGATTGAACGGCCTGAGGAAAAGGTTTGCGCGTGACCCTGAATTCTTTGAAAAATACTCTACAATAATAGAGGGTTATGTGCGCAAGGGCCACGCCCAGTTAGTTCCCGATGTACAGCTAAAAATGGGTTTTGAGCCAAAGTGGTACTTACCACATCACGCAGTTACAAACCCTAAAAAGCCTAGCAAGTTGAGGGTGGTGTTTGACTGCGCGGCTGCATTCCAGGGACGCTCCTTGAATGATTACTTGCTACAGGGACCGGATACGACAGCAAGCTTAGTTGGAGTGTTGCTTCGTTTCCGAAAGGAATCTGTCGCGTTGGCTGCGGATATTGAAGAAATGTTCATGCAGGTTCGAGTGCCAACGAGAGACAAAGGAGCACTGAGGTTCCTGTGGTGGGAAAATGGTCGACTAGGTGGTAATCCTGTTGAATATCAGATGAATGCCCACCCTTTTGGTGCCACTTCCTCCCTATTTTGTGCAAATTTCGCGTTACGTCGCACGGCAAACGATTGGGGAGGACAGTATGAGGATTACGTCTCCACGGCCGTGTATAACAACTTCTATGTAGACGACTGTCTTGTTTCTTTGCCCACACCGGAGAATGCGAGAGTTTTCGCTATCCAGATGAGTGAGTTACTATCACGAGGCGGATTCCGGCTTCATAAGTGGGTGTGTAATCGTAAGGAGGTGCTGGATATTTTACCAAAATCTGAGCTCGCCCATCCCACTTTGGAAATAGATGATTGCGCGCCTGTGCCGGAGAGGACGTTGGGGTTAGAATGGAACGCAATAGAAGACACGTTCCAGTTTTCATTCTCAATACGCGAAAAACCTCAAACAAGGCGTGGCTTGTTGTCTATAGTATCATCCGTGTTCGACCCGCTAGGGTTGGTTTCACCTTTCATTCTGCCAGGCAAGGTGTTATTGCAATCACTGTGTCGCTTGAAGCTTGGTTGGGACGATCCAATTGGAGAAGGACCCCTATGGTGCTGGAATGAGTGGTTAAGAAGTATGGAACAACTTTGCGCATTCAAAATTCAGCGTCCCATTATTAGAGGTAACTCGCTGAACGAAGGTGTGCAGCTTCATGTATTTTGTGGCGCTTCTGAAGTTGGCTATGGGGTGGTGGCGTATTCCAGAATGGTTTCAAGGGACATAGCCCCCTACTGTGCCCTATTGTTCTCTAAGTCAAGGGTAGCTCCTCTGAAGACCATAACGATCCCGCGCTTGGAGTTAGCCGCAGCAAGACTGGCCGTTAGAGTTTCTCGGATGCTCATGGAAGAAACTGGAATCAAGTTTGGTAAGGCCTACTACTGGACGGACTCTGCTATAGTTTTGCGTTACATAAACAACACTAAAACGAGATTTAGTACGTACGTTGCGAACCGTTTGGCTGAAATCCATCAGTGGTCGGAACCCTGGCAGTGGCGGCATGTCAGATCGGAGGCTAACCCCGCAGACTTGGCATCAAGAGGCACAACATCACCGAGTGATATCAGCTGCTGGTTCGAAGGTCCTAAATTCCTGATGGGCGATGAAACCTCATGGCCGACCTGGCCTACGGTTGATGCAGCACCACCAAACGTTGAGTTGAAGCAGCTTTCGAGTACAGTTCTCACAGTGTTGCGGGATACATGGTCGGACGCACTTCTAGCTAGGCACTCCAGTTGGTTTCACTTGCTGAAGTCGGTAGCGTGGTTAACCCGCTTTAAAATGTACGTTGCAGTCATGAGAGGCGGGCGCACGGATCTAGGATTGACAACTGGGCCGTTGAAGTTACACGACATTGCTAAAGCGGAGGAAAGTGTTATTATGATTGTACAAGCTAAGGTCTATGGCGAAGAGTTAAAATGGCTACGAGACAGGAGCAATAACCTATGCACTAACAAATCTCCGATGAACAGGACTCTATTAAAACTCGATCCAATTTTATTAAATGGAATTATTTGTGTTGGAGGACGACTGAACTACTCCAGTCAGCTTCGGGGTGTGAAACATCCGGTGATACTACCCAAGACTCACCCGATTACAGACTCGATAATCCGATGGTACCACGCGATGGAAGGACACGCAGGACCTTCTCAGTTACTCGCGGAACTTCGCAAAAAATTTTGGATTGTACAGGGGGGAGCTGCCGTCAAGCGAGTACTTGGAGGATGTTGGAAATGCCGGAAGCATTTGGCGGTTGTGGGCAAACAGATGATGGCTCCTCTACCAGCCATTAGAGTCCAACAAGGTTGGTTTCCGTTCAAGTACGTCGGAATAGATTACTTCGGCCCATTTGCGGTTAAACATGGGCGCAGCATGGAGAAACGATATGGATGCATCTTCACCTGTCTCCAGATGCGTGCGGTACATATTGAAGTTTCTTATTCTCTAAGCACGGATTCATTCATCATGACATTACTGCGTTTCATGTCGAGGAGAGGAGCACCGTCCGAGATTTTTAGTGATAACGGTACAAACTTTGTTGGGGCTCAAAGGGAATTGAAGAACCTAATGGAAAACTGGTCTAGTGATAAGATTGCTGATAGATTGTTGCAACGGGGCGTGCAGTGGCACTTCAATCCTCCACATGCTAGTCACCGTGGTGGCATATGGGAGATCATGGTGCGCTCGGTTAGAAGAGTACTTCTTTCAGTTTGTCACGAGCAGCCGATGACTGACGAAATACTGTTGACATTCCTCACGGAAAGTGAGCGGATAGTAAACGGACGACCGCTAGTGCCTTTGACCTCGGACTGTCGTGATCTGCCAGTACTCACGCCCAATGACCTGCTTATCCTGAGGGCGAACCCACGAGATATTCCGACGGATTCGTTGCGCGATAGAATGGTTCGTCAGTGGAGGCAGGCAAACTACCTAGCGTCTGTGTTTTGGAAGAGATCGATCAGGGAATATCTTCCACTATTACAACAGCGGCAGAAGTGGATAACTCGAGAACGCAATTTTAGATCGGGTGATGTAGTGCTCCTAGTTTCGGAGGTTTTGCCGCGTGGCCGGTGGCCGATAGGAGTAATCGAAAACATCTCAGTTTCGGACGATGGCTTGGTACGAACGGCAACAGTGCGAACTAATGAAGGATTAGTGCTCCGTGACATTAGAAAGATTTGTCTTATTGAGGGCGAACCGGACACTGGTGGTGTAAGTTCAGAGGCCAACTTTCCTCAAGTGGGAGGCGGGTCTTCGGATCTGCCGAACCGGGAGGGACCACTGAGAGTTGATCCACTTGTCCGACTGGGAGCTGCTATTGACGGTGACCAGTTTTAGGTATTGGGGAACCGTAGGGCGAGCCGATGCATGAGGCCGACCACACCTAGCGGTGCACGGGAAAAAATCCGGGTCGGATTTTGGGGGCCGGTGTAAAGGAGTTCAGGGAACCCCATTCCATGCATTAGCATCCATGTTACAAACGACATTAATCATTCGTATGAACTATATTTGCTGGAATTCCGATTGTTTGTTTTATTTCTCTAAGCCTTTGTTACAAACCGGACTCCTACCGTTGCCTCGAGCGAGAGTCGCTCAGTTTGAACTTCGTTGTGACTGTATTTGGTAATCTTATCTTCTGTATCTAACCTTTGGCTGTAACCCAGCTGCAGTTGTTGATTTGTTTTCCAATTTGGAGCGAAAGAGCCCAGAAGGAACACTATTGAGGTTTGATTATTGTAAAATTAATTAATTTGTTGTATATAGTACCGTAGCTATTTGGAATCGACTTTGTTTTGAATTGTGTCGAAATTGGTTGCTACGCGTCGCTCGAACGTTCCGGTGGCTGGACTTTACATAGCACTCAACGAAACTTTCGAATTGCTTCATGAATATACAGTATTGTTCGGGTCTTCCGTCGAAGGGGCCTTGCTCTGCTCTCGGCAGGCTAAATCCTGAAAAAACGGCAGTTTCATGCGGTCTCGAGGGCTGACACTCTTCCATTCTTTCGCCATTTCGATGTTCATATCGTGAGCTGCATGATTTTCCTGCTGGCTTGCTGAGGCCAGTTCGTTGCTTGAGAGACTTCCTTTTCTTTTCCAGCTAACAGCGGCTGGTTCGCCAGTTCCATCACTCTCACGTGATACATACTAACATCTTCAAACTCACCGCAATTAGAAATATATGACCTGGCGCTGACAGAACTAGTAGACTTGGCATTATCCAGACAATTAATAACACCCAAGCCATCCTCACGGACTTGACGAGTTGGTTCCTGCTGTCCCGTAAGGTCATCATTTCCTTGTCTGGGCATTTCCAACGAGTTTTCTTGTCCACGTTCCACTTGAGTGCTGTAAGTCAAATCTTGCAAATCGAGCGACGCCTAGCCACTTCAAACGAATCCCGAAACCAGAGCAAGACTGATCCGTAGTTTCTACGGTACCAAATTGAAATCCACAAAAAGAGCAAATATGTGACGAACCTCAGGTATGTGGCCAAATAGACTCCACAGTAAAACACCAAGGTTCAAAGCCCCTTTGCTCGAACACGACAGTCAGAAACGGTCGAAGGCCAAGAACGGATGTCCCACATGAATAGACAAACATACTAAAGTGTGGTTCATGGACGGGCTTATCGAAGTTTTGATAAATATAGCCAAATTCGCAAAGCGCGTAGGACATTTGGACGGATTTTTGATATTTGTCCTTTACGAAGGGTGCACAGTGCGACCCGAATAACTGTCGGTCTGCTAACCACACCTCAGTAGCTTGCAACAATATGGAAAGACTAATTAAAGAACACGCTATTCAGTATCTCATATCCAGCAACCTGCTGCACCCTGATCAGCACGGCTTTCTTTACTCCCGCTCCCGTTCCTCTTGTCAGGTGGACTTCCTTAATATCCTACCTTCTGATGCTGACGCCGGCAACTCTGTGGTTGTCCAGTACCTCAACATATCTAGGGCCTATGACCGTGTTCCCCAAGTGCACCCAATAGCCGAAATCTGATCTCCTGGTATTACGGATCATCTCGTCTCCCGGTTGTCCTGGTATCTCTCTCGCAGATCACGGGCTGCGCTGGTTGATTGCCACTTATCTTCTGCCAAACCCATTACCAGCGGGGCCATCCAGGGTAGTGTCTTAGGCCCAATACTAATCCTCATTTATATCAGTGACATTTTCCCTTCTATTTGCCCTTGTACCCTATGCCTTTTTCCCGACAGTATAAAAAATATCGTACTCCTTCCTCCCTAGTGACTTACCCATGACCCTGTGCAACATATCGCGTGACTTATTCTCTCTCCAAACCTGGTGTGTTTCGTGGTTCTTGAAAGTCTCTGCTGAGGAAAACTCCCCCCCCCTACCTTATAAGTGTACCGTACAGCGTGGCCAAACTAGTTTGGACGGTTATTTATGTTGGCTCGCTCTACTCCTGTTCCTTTAACTTCTCAGAACAGTTATCCCTCCAAATTGCTAAATCTAAGCGAACCCCTGGCCTGATATATCGAGGCACTTTGCCACCCCCTGGTGGCCTCTCCATGTATCTCTCATAAGTAAGGCTACTCCTAGAATACTGTCCGACTACCTCCAGCCTCAGATCACTTTCCTCTATTGTATATCTTGACAGCGCTCAGTGTACCTTCACCAAAAAGCTCTTGGGCGTATCCGTAACCCTAACATCGCCACCGCTGTGAGATCCCACAGGTAGAGCCTCTGTGGGTCGCCTATGGGTCTTGAAAAGTTGACACTACAGGCAGGTGTGGACCCGTTGATTGGCATCTCGTATGACACCGTGCCATACAAAACGCTCGGTTATCAGTTTCACCGGAGCGGTCACACCTGGATGAGCCATATTGTGGAGTTCCAGGAAATTAAGATAACTGTGGGGTCACAGAACCACCGGCCTAGGGCGACCTTGTGACATATCGCCCACGATGGTATTCTCGGAAGTTGGGATAGGTACTGTTGTCAAGCTCTGAGAACTGTTTTGTCGAGGTTGTTCGATACCAGAGCCCGTAGCTTGGGCATGTGCCATTGCGTTCAGTTAGATGTTAGAAGCCGGTGGCGGGCTCAGTTGACGTAAGCTCGATAAGAAGTGGCGACGGGATTAGGTACCCCAGGGACGAGTAGTATATCCACAGTAAACCGTGAGATAAAGTCTAAGTGGTGAGCCTCCCGCGGTGAGCATCGATCCGAAGCTGACTCCAGTGAGTAAACCAAAGGCCTGTGGTCCCCAAACACCGCGAACGAATGGCCTTCGAAGGCATGTCGAAAATGGCGGATTCCCAAGTAGATGGCTAATAACTTCCCACCAAGTGTGCTGCACCTAGATTCGGCGGGTTGTGGGCGCTTAGAGAAGAATTGTATAAGTTGGCAGGAATCGCCTACGAGCTGCTGCAGTACTTCTCGGACCGCTGTGTCCGAGGAGTCCGTCACTACTGATAAAGGGGCCAAAGGTTCGGGGTGAGTAAGGAGTGCTACTTTGGTGAGAGCACCCCTGACCGAGGCAGATGCGACTAGTGCCGCGCCGGGAAGCACTAAATTCCGCTTGCCTCCGCGCAACAGGTCGGTGGTGGGTTGCATCATTTCGCACAATAAGGAATGAACCGCCGGTAGAAATTCACCAGGCCGGCTAAGTGACACAACTGGCGGCAAGATTTAGGTTCAGGATAGTCGCGAATAGCGGAAACTTTATATGGCTGAGGGCGGATACCCAAGGATGAAATAGAATGTCCTATGAAGGTAATATCAGACCGGCCTAATTCAGAATTGGCGATATTCACACTGTCAGGCCTTTCAATGCTCCGGCACATGACCTCCCTAAGGCATCGCGCGGAGGTGACTTGCGCTCAGAGCCTCTGCAACCTTCAGGAGGAAGTTGGACCTCATCGTGAAGATCACAAACCCATTCGACTCAGCTGTTTTTACAGTATAGCAGATACGCCTATTTACTTTGGTATGTAACACACAACTACTCAAAAAAATTAGGGGAGAATGAGACAAGAAGATTCTCCGAAAGAAAAGCTTACCTCGGGGTTACCCTGGGGCTTGGGGTAAAGAGAAACAATTTTGCTATTCCGCAGCGCGCTTCGAAAACTTTGTTCAACGCACAGTGCTTCAGAAATTCAACCGCAGCGGAACTTGCAAGGTCAGGTCGGTGTGCCCGAGGTGTGACATATGTGGGCTTGAAGCGGTTCGCCGGCAAATTATAACCAGCAACAGCGAAGGAGGTCTGACGATACACCACCCTGCTGAGCAGTGCATCAGCCAACAAGTCAAAGTGTGGCAGGGAGTTGATGCCTAGAATTGGGTACGGGACGTCGGCAATGATGAATATCCAACGGAAATTACGCTTTAAACCTAAGTTTAGGATGAGCGACCGCTGGCCAAACGCTGAGATGGCCGTGCCATTGACAGCGCTTATTGTTTGGACCTGCGGTGTGCTGTTGTCGCCTTTCGGTGGAGGGATGACCCTCACTTCGGTACCGATGTCTACGAAGAATAGATTATTTGGAATGCTATCCCTTACGTTCAAAGGGCTGCTGTTGGCCCGATACCCGGTTTCGTGGGTCGCATCCACTGACCTGGGGGTTAGAGTCCCTGATTAGCACCGGGAAACGTACACCCTGGTTCGTAAGGTTTGGCTCTCTCACCGAAGCCGTCGAGGTATTTACAATGTCCTCCTTTTGAAGCGCCAAAACATCGTCGCAGCGATGAAATACGGTGCCTGGGTGAACATGCGCCGTATCGCTCCTGTGACCCACTTCTACTCACTGCTAGGCGTTGCATGCTCTAATCAATTCTAGACAAAACTGAGGCGAGATCGTCAAATGTAGGCAAGGCAGACGTCGTTGTGACGGAGGACCTGGCTACTCCAGCAACAGCGGAGTCGCATCGTGATATAATGTCATCAGCTACGGCTGCAGTTTCCCCTAGCCAGCATTTAGGTGTGGCACTTGGCAAAACTGGATTGTCTTGCGGCGAAAGATGCAGCCAAAGTGCCCTTAGGAGTGGGTCCTCGCCTACTGTCGGTCCTCTCAAGCGCCGCATCTCAAGCAGCAGTCCAGAGGGCTTCTTACTTCAAAGCTAAAAGCGTTGGTCCTGCATTGGGGTCGTGCGGGCAATGACGGCGTCCTTCAAAGCCTCGTAGCTTCGGATGGGGATCATTACTTTCCCTACTTTCATGGTGACCTCCGGCGCGAGGTGGTCAGCTACCCACCTGAAACGGCTAGCATCACTGGTTACACGGTAATTTTCGAATTCCAACTCGAACAGCGTGAATCAGAGTTCCGGATCAGCAGGCGTGAATGCCGGTATGTGCAGCGTGATCGCCCCAACGGTGGGGTATGGGCCAGGTTTTTGCTCAACAGACACAGCGGTTGCTTCATCAAACAAAGGCGGGAAAAGAAATCAGCGAACAACTTGGCAAAACAATCTAAAAAATAATCAAGGCGAACTAGACACCAAACAAGTATGAAAAAAAACAATTTGGAAAACTGACCACAAAGGTCAAGAGAAAGAGAAATAATAAAACACCCAAAAACGTACGCGGACGGGACCTTGAACGGTGGAAAACCAGGAAACTCATGCGGCCTGAGGATCATGCCGGGTTCACCAGTTGTGAGGTTGCTAAACCTCACTTCGCAGTTTCCTTATTAAACGCGTTCTTCGGCCCTCCGTCCTGCTTGGACCACATGCACGTTACTCTAGTGCCCAGCACTGCACGAATACGTTAACCAGAAAGGTATTCTTCGCTATCCATTAGAACGAGAAGGCGATTGTGAGGTAAAGTGGTTGGTGTGCTTTTGGGAGCGTGCGTGAGAGCGTGAGCAAGAGCAAAGGTCAAATGGCTACCGAGTTTGGCAGCCACCGTTCAGTTGAACAATGAACTTGTCAAAAGCATGAATGAAGATGGCTGACGCTACAGACTGGCTCTAGTCGCACGAAGTCATGCTCGGACTGAAGTGACTGGGCCGACCTGGCCTGACCTGACCTGCTTTGTTTATTCGTACCAAGGCCGAACGCCAGAGTGTCCTTCAGGTCTTCCAGCCTCCGGGGTCATCTGGTCTCCTCCTCTTATATCTGTGTAGTTTTGACTGCTTTTGGAATTACTATGGTTTTCATCCACATGGGACTTGCTACAAGCCATGTAGCAACTTTCTAATATGCTAGTGTGGCAAGCAGCAATCAGCTGATCGTTGTCGGTGCTTGCGTCGATGGACCTTAAAGGGAACCCACCAGAATACTTCTATGGAATGTCTTCGCTGATATAATCGTAAAGAGTGAAGTAAGTCTTAAAAATGTTCATTATAGCGCCATTTGTCCGTAGCTGCTGACCTTTGATGTAACATATTTGACGTATACGCGTACGCAGCACGTACGTTACCCTAAGATAACAATTCTCTACCTAAAGCTACAAACGTTGTCTTATGAGTTTTCACTTTCGGGGTCTCAGTCTTTATAAAATTCATCAGTATCGGGCAATTGGGGCATTCCGTGTGATGCTCAGTAAGAGCGGTAAATGAATAGATTGCTCCACGGTTGAACTTGGCTATCTTTCACCAGACAGCGCTTCTCAGTAGTCTTGCACTTCTTATTGACGATTCAGATAAAGTACGAAGACGCCGCTTCACATGGCTGCTGAATCGGTTAGGTCAGACAGAGCAGTAGGCCATCACTAGCCATTTGTTGGACCACGCAAAGTATCAGCCTACTTCCGGTAGCCTGTTAAGAACAACATTATTTGGTCTGCACAAAACACATTCTCCTGGGATATTTGCGACTGGCGCTGTAGGTGAACTTTATCTAAGGGTCTATTCGCACGCAAGCAACCAGGTAATCTTTGATTTATCGCCTGTCTCGGTGTGTCGCAGACCGCTGAAACTCTATTCGTAGAAGTGGTGATAAGGGCAAGCTACCGATGATTCAGCGTAATTGCACACTGTCGATGGGTTGATGTATCTGTGTTCAATGGAGCCCCAGCCAGCGGGTTGTTCGTGAAGAAGCTTACCCGGAACGATTCCCTGTGATCGAAGAATGAAGTCAGTTCACTAACAACCTTGACTTTAGTCAGTTATGCACGGCTAAGTCACACGGACACACGCCTGTATCAATTGGTGCCACATTTTCAAGCAATTACTTCAATACTCGACGTGTTATACGTTAGCGACCGGTGAAAGTACACGAAAGGAATTCCTCTTGCAGCATTTGTTTTGAATCTTACTACCTCAACTCTTCACTCATTTGATAACCCAACTTCGTAAGCTTACTAAGAAATACAACTGCAACCCAGTAAGTTGTTCCACGCCCAGCGTCCTGCTTTATACGGGGAACAAATATGGTTCTTGAACTAATCTATCTTTACAATCGGCTGGTCATCTCGGTAAGCTAGTGTTTTCAGTTTAGCATGATCAAAATAATGCTAACTCGGCGAATCGCTTTCTTACCCACCGATTTCTTCAAATGAAAAATGGATGCATAAGATCGAGTTAGTACAGCTCTGTACATGATGAGGTAAAAAGATAAACTATTGGTAGCGGTTGAGTAACTTTGTTTACTGTTATAGCTCAAACTGCCACTGGTCGGATCTGGTGGTAACCAGTAATACTACCACGCCTGACCTCGGGATCTTGTATAGTTCACTCCAATCATCAGGGTCAAGAGTGATGAGTCCTGCATTGGTACAGTGCGCTAGGACTTGCATCTACGTATAGGCATGAAATAAAATGAATACAAAGCGTATGGTGTTTTGGTTGATGCACTAGCTAAGTCCAGTGAGATGAGTGGCGAACGATGGCGGGCTGATACGAGCAACTCCGAACCAAGTGTGAGATAGATTTATGAAGTGTAAATATGAGTTCACCACTGATAACGATTAGTCATGCGGCTTTGTGCCCCTGGGTAGCAAATATCATAAATCAGTCCAGTTTCAACATCCATTGGTCATGCAATGGGTGTGGAAGTTCTAGTTGCCATCTCAACAAGAACCACACTTAATGAGAGTACTGAAGGTGACAGCGAATTAGGTTTTTTATTACATGCTTGCGCATGAGTGCAGCGGAGGGGGCATAAACCTCAACCACGGGGGCCCACTGCACTATTAGAGATAACCGGAAACCAAACCCTGAGGCTTGGAATGGAGAACCACATAAAGTCCCAATAGATCAGGAATGGTAACGATCCTGAAATTGGAGATTACCACCACACAGATGAAGAAGGTGTATAAATACAAGGTCATGACACCACCATGTGTCAACTTATCTAACTATGCGTTTCTTAAACTCCATCCGAGAAGCTTAATGCATGGTGCATGAGAAGATTCACGCTAGGTTTTTCCTGCCCTTCCATATCACAAACTGGTTAGTCATATATTTAACACCGGCTTCAGACCAATCTTGGTGCCGATGCGACAACGTAAACAGAACAGTAGCAAGAAATAACGTACAATGGAGTAGGCGAAAGTGGTTGGTAAGAAGAACGAGTGCTTTTTTTGTTTTTCCGCAGCACAGTTTTTGGTGTTTTTTCATTCTCTGCGTTTATAGAGAAGAGAAAGCCAACTGATAGGCCGTGCAGCGTTCGCGTCACGGACTTCAATTATGAGCCATGTCCCTCAACCTCTCTAATCAACGACAATCCTTACCTCTTTGGTCCCAGCCAGGAAGTTGAAAACCACCAACCGGAGTTCCTTGCTTCTTCATATCCTATGCCAGGTCATTGTCTGATCACCGTGTTGTTTCTACCCTTTCCCGGCATGTACGGATAGATCAATGAAGGGTAAACGATAAGCAGGCATAAGCGAAATATATCCGAGTCATCGGAGACGGTACAGAGCGACTATTTCAGTCAGAGGGCAACCATCTGTACCTAGCACGTCTCCGAACTTCGTCACTGCTCACTCGATGTTCCCACCAGACGCGAGCAATACTTCGGAGACGTCGGTTGCCAAACACAGAAAGCCGCTGAGCATCCTCAACGCGGAGTGACCCCGTCTCATAACGGCAAAATGAAAATACAAACCGCGGTGTTGTGCAGTCATACCTCAAGAGAGAACCTGATTTCAAGTCGGCTCCAAAAGTGCCGCAGGTTAGTGAAGGCCGCTCCGGCTCTCTTCTTAATGTGGCCTCGTCCTCAACACAACCTCCAGCTGAAGTCAGTGGTGGTCGAGTGGTTTAGAGAGCTTGTTTACCGCCTTGGAGGTCAGAGGTTTGAATCCTTGCCATAACCACTTACTTTGGTAGTAGACCGTTATCCTTTGTCGTCCGGCTCATTGACACACCTGATTTATTACAATCTTTTGTGATTCTCCACTCCAAGTATGAGGGCCAGGTTGCTGGTTATCCCTAATTGTGCAGCGACTCTTTGTGGCTATGAAGCATACACCGCTCCCATCATACTCACTCGCAAGCATGTAATTAAAAACTCCCGAGGCATAAGTTGTCGACAAACAAGCTGATCATCACAAAAATGGAGAGGGAAGGCACAGGCTTCTGCCAGTCTTTGCACCTGGAAGGTGCAGTGCATTCAACATCTGGATACCTTATCCCCAAGCAGTCCAAAAAAGTGCTGCGTGGCATGTGTATTGTCACTCAGCAAGGCGATGTCACCGGCGTAAACTGCCAAGAACTCTTCCCTGGGAAGATTTCACCTCCACCGTTCAGTGGTCCAGGCAAGGCATTCTGAAGGACATTATCTTTGGTGAAGTTGCAGAGAAATGGGGATATATGACAACCTTATGGTACTTCACTGGAGACAAAAAAGGGCGCGAAAGGTAACCGTGAACCCTAACCCGACCTCAAATATGAAGATACAACTTTTTTCAGGTCCAACACATACTTATTAGGTGTTCCGTTTTTCAACACAGTTTTATGGTGCAGTCCCATGGGCAAATCCAAAGGCATTGGAAACTTATAGGAAAACAATGATCGTTGGTTTTCGAGAGATATAACGGTGCTCTAGTAGCTGTTGGAGAGTAAATGTTTGATCGGTACATCCACTACCGGCGCAAAACCCAGCCTACTGTTCGCACCTTCAGCACAACCTGCGGGGTGGAGCATGCAAACAGTTTCGACGCTGTTCGGGTTAATGGTTACATCCCTTTAGTTGATGTAGTTGCTACACGAGTCCTCGAAGATGAGAACAACGGTTGACTCCCCAAGGGTGACGAGACGTGCTCGGAATTCCAAAAGTTGGATGGGAAGACAGAATTTCCTTACAAGCTTATACTTCGCCGTCTTTAAGCAGGGCTAGGAAAAACTCGGTGCTGTGACTTTTTTATTCCGTGCTTTCGCATGAGTGCAGTGAAAGGGGTATATGGCCCATTATCACGAAAGCCCACTGCATTATTAGAAATAACTGTCAACCAGACCCGAGAATTGGAATGGAGAACCACATAAGGTCCCAATAGACCAGGTATGGTAACGATGCAGACGACAGTGGTGTTTATTGTCATCATCATCGCATAGCGTTAAACAGTAGGGCAAGCCCCACTGACCACTGCCTTTCTCACCATGTTGCACGTTGAATTAGAACGTATGAATATACAAGATGGACAGGGAGTGGACCTACACAGGTGGGAAAAGGAAAGAACGCCCTAATAGCCAACACACGGAATACACAGTCTAACTGTACAAACGCACATCGACCAATCATTCTGATTCGACAGGAAGTGATAACACGATCACCACTGTTCACGGTTCGCAGCCTTATCCTTCAGTGTCCGCAGCCAACTGGTAGACGGATCTTTTGGACCCCAACCACGAAGACGTGAAGCACCTACTTTTCCTAAGTTCGCTGTACATTTTATCATTCGTCGTTTCCAAGTCATCTGTTGACGTGCACGTGCTTTCTTCCACTCCCTAGGAGGAACGGAGAACAGGATACGGTATGGTAGACATGTGTTTGCCGTACGTGACACGTGCCCTAACCAACGAAGTCTACTAAGCTGGATACGCTGTGACAAAACGTTCTCCGAATTAGTACCCAATACTCGACTTCTGACCTCAGTGTTACTCAATCGGCTATTCCGCCTAATCTTAGCAATACTACGTAAACATCGGCGGTCAAAATCCTCAAGACGACGAATGTCTTCCACATACAAACCCCAAGTCTCGCAACCATACAGCAAAACTGAACGCACCGCGGCACAGTATACACAACCTTCCAACCTCAGGGAAATATCAGGTCGGCGCCACAAGTGCTTCAATCCAGTGTACGCCGCTCGAGCCTTGGATATGCGCGTGCTCACCTCTACTACTGTGCTCCCATGCGTTTTCACGCTACTTTTGAGGTAGGTGAAACGGTAGACAGCTGCCAGCACCTCCCCATTGAGCATCAAGCTCGGAATCGTTGACGTCCAGTCTTGTAACATCACCTTACACTTTGAAGGTGCAAAGCGCATGCCGAATGGAGCTACAGCTTTTGCGAGTCTATCTAGTGCACGTTGAGCATGTTCCGTGAATTCGGACATGCAGACAACATCGTCCGCGTAATCTAGGTCACTTAGCTTCTCAATATTTCTTAGTTCAATATCCACATCCTGAGGACTTTACAACGCACTCTCCATCATTTCGTCCATGACAACGTTGAACAGGAATGGAGAAATGGGACATCCTTGTCGAACACCATTGGTCGTTTCGAACTGACCGGATAGTTCACCGTAAACTCTTTTACAGCCAGAGGCGTGAGAATACAATGATTTCAGTAAGTTCACGAACTTCTGGGGCATATCTTTTTGATGAAGAGCACTGAAAATCGCTGCTCGATCAATTGAATCGAAGGCACCTTTCACGTCTAGGAAAACCATTATTGTCAGTCGGCGGTGCGTGTGACGCGTTTCAAGTAGTCGGCGAAGAGTAAAAATCTGGTTGATGCATCTTCAAGCTGGACAGAATCCAGCCTTCTGTTCCTCTCGCGAGCCGGCGTAAGACGATGCAGCAGAATCGAGGCTAATACCTTGAAGTATTCTGCCTAATGGTCGAGCCTTTGCTGTTTGCCATGGATGAGTTCTCCTTTTCTATCAAATCGTTTCGCTGACCTGGGTGCGCCGTCCACTGGTGTCACGAATAAGTTTGAACAACATTTGACTGTTATCTGAAGCAGCTGCTATTTCCATTTCTTCGGCTACCTTGACCCACCAATTTTCGCGATCATTCTTAAGGCTTTTCGTAACTTGTTTTTGTAGGTGTCTTCGTATCTTATTTATCTCCTTATAGTTCGGGAGCTGACGCTTTTGCTCCATTATACTCAACGACTCTTGGGAGATCCAGTGTCTTTGACGGACATCGGATCTACGACCATAGGCGAAATCTGCTGGTGCGTGCATTGCCTGCTGGATATGGGACCAATGCTCATCTGCATTATTGTTCGTCATAGCTATCAGCTCATATGCTAACTTCTGTTCATAACGGGTGTGTACTGCTGGACCACACATACGTGGCACGGCTAATCGGGTTTGTGGTTTGCGACGATGACCATGGAGCTGGAGAGATAATCGCATTAAAACTAATGCATGGTCCGACTCTACGTACGTGGACCAGTAAGATCTACAGTTGTGAACAGAACTGCGCCACCGGTAGCTTACGGCGATATGATCAATCTGGCTTAGAGAACCTTTAGAATTAGTGCACCCTGTTGTTGTGTCGGAAATTGGTGCTAGACAAGAACAATCGATTGTCTGCATAAAACTGGAGAAGCCCATCCCCGTTATCTGTACGCTCAGCGGTAAAGCAGAACTTCCACCTAAGCAAGCTTCTGCCGTACTAAGTTCTCCAACTTGTGCATTGAAGTCACCAGCTAGCACTACAATGACAGAACCTTTGCTAATGCGAACGAAGGTGGCAAGTTCATCGTAAAACTCATCTTTCTGCGTGCCAGAGCTGCAGTCTGTTGGGGCGTACGCCGAGATCATAAACAAATTTCGCTTAACACAACTATCCTTTCGAACGGCAACTGACCCCTGGAGTCTCACAGCACACAAACGACTGTTAACAGGGATGCAGTCTAAAACCGCAGCCTCAGCCTTGTCAGTCAAGACTATTCCTACACCACATTGACTCACATCTCTAGTTGCTTCGTCTCCTGAATGGCGCAGAAAATACCTCGATGAGATACCAGGAGCAGTTAGTTGAATCACGCTGCTCGAATCCTGGATACGCGTTTCACTTACGCAGCAAATATCAATCTTCAGAGAGTTCATTGTGAGGGCTAGGCACGCCTGCTTACCGGCCTGCATGAGTGTACGCACGTTGAGGGAGCCGATATTCGGAGGCTGACGAGGCTCGAGAAAATGTGAGTTACCATACAGGATTATTCCCGACACTATTTGACAACCAACCGTTACGAGTATCAACCGTGTTGGCAGTGAGAGCATTATGGGTGGGTAGGGGGGCGGGAAAGAGAGGTGGTTGTTGACAGAAGACAAAGGCTGAATAAACGAGAGGGGACTCTGAGCAGTAGCCCACTTATCACTACCCACCCCGCTAGATGCAATGGGCAGAGCGGTCTTGATTATTCTGCGCGACGACCGATGCAGGGTGGAATTCTTTGTAGTCGTGCAGTTCCTGTGAGATGTTGGACGGGTACTGCTAGGGCATCCAGGCGCAAATCAGGAGAACGTTTAGGGTTCCCATCCAGAGCCTTTGGTTCTAACAAGGACATATCCGCAAGGCAGCGACTTGGCTTAGTGGAAGCCCACTTGCTTGGAACAATTATTCTTCCACTGATTTTACCGACTGAGTTTCCATCTCAAATCGACCCCCAACCTGGAGGACCAGGAGACCGGACTTCGTCTGGCCTGGGCCTATTGACTTGTCAGGCATGATTGCATCTCCGGCTTAAAGAAGCC
The DNA here is from genome assembly GCA_948099385.1 of Fasciola hepatica. NCBI lineage: Eukaryota > Metazoa > Platyhelminthes > Trematoda > Plagiorchiida > Fasciolidae > Fasciola > Fasciola hepatica. The sequence continues at coordinate 116,629 of CANUEZ040000006.1, forward strand.
ATCCTGTATAGCTCTTTGGGTCACAGAGGCGCGCAAGCCATCACACCACGTCAAGGTGCAGTCTCATCGAGATGGGATGCACCCAAAGGAGCAAGCGGAATATGGACGGGGCAGCATCCTTTGGGCTGGGGGCTGTCCAGCTTAGTCGGGCGATAGCTGCCCAATGAACTGCGATGACTTCTCCCACCGTCGAGAGAAACCTCAGGTACTCCACTCCTACGTCCATCTGGTGGGGTTTTTTGGACCGGTGAACTGTTTCTCTCCGTGTTTATTCGCTGGAGTGACCTCTGCAGGGGCATAGGGGTTAGAATCAGATGTTTCCCATCAACTGGTTCTGAGACTGGACTTCGTCTGGCCTCTACCCATCGACCTGTCAGGCCTGATTACATCTTTACACGATCACTATCTGCAAGGGTAAGACGGTTGGCGAGCGATAATTTCAGGGAGATAGTTTGGATGTTATACTAATGTTAATTCCTATGTGGGTCCGTGCGACTTTTTACCGGTCTTAAGTGCGACCTCGAACTTAATACAACGCGCGGAAATCCTTGACTATGTTTCTTTTTTATTGCATGCTTGCGCATGAGAGCAGTGGGAGGGGTGTAAATCATAATCTCAATGACTCGTTGCACTATAAGGGATAACTGGAAACGAGACCGAGACTTGGGGTGGACAATCACATACGGTCCTAATAGGTTAAATGTGGCAACGAGCCCGACGACAGTGAACTACTACCACCCAAGTGCCCGACGATGGCAGGATTCAAAATCTCTTACCTCTAGGGTGGTAATCAAACACTTAAAACCACTCGACCACCCCCGGCCATTGGCGTAAGCTATAAAAACACTGCGACATTGAGGGACTAATCCTTGTCACTTCCACCTAGTTTTCGGATTGGTTCAACCCCCTGAATTTTCTTATGTATTGTAATGTGATGGCATGATCACGAATCACCAAAAACAAGTTTGTTCGCAAACCTGTTCCCCCAAAACGTATATCAACTTTAGCGATACATTTAAAATGCAAAACGCAACTGCAATGCATCATTTCAAGCTTGGGCAGATCGGTGTGGAACAATTCATACGACACTAGCCCGGTTAATTAAAATGTTGGGAGGGAACTTTGTGTTGTTGCAAGTGTATTAACGCTTATGCATTTTGCAAACTGCATATGTGTTTGTTTCTGCCGACCGAGCATGTTTGATTGTCCAGCACAGAATCATTCCTAAAAAATGCGTGACCGGAATTGAGTAAAGATGTTATCAACAGATTTCGGCATTACCGGTGACTTCAGTGCATGACTATAGCCTCTAATAAAGTCTATTTCTAACTGGAAAGTAAGAAGACAATAACTGAGTCAAGCTACTTAGTGTTTGTGCTGCCCCATTATGGCTAGCTTCTTTGCTTCCAGACAATCTCGGTTTATCAGTTCAAGACATTGTTCATACAGAACTTTGAGTCACTATAACCAGTCGTTTCAGCAGAAAAAAATTAGTCTGATTGGTTGGTGTTACAACCACCACCGTTTGACGGGATTCCCTCCTCATCTTATCGATCCGCTGTCCTGTCGTTCATGATTCCTTTGGCTCTAACGTTGACCTCAGTACTTGGCAGGCGCTGCTTTGGTTCCCCATGACCAACCGCGATGGCGCTCGTCTGCTGGGAAAGACAGGCTGCGTGTTGGCCACGAATCAGCCAGCATTCTTACACTTAATATGCATGCGTCCAGTAGTGATTTAACTACTATAATGCTCCATCTAGGTACATACAGAGCATGCAACGGGACGGTTGATAAAAGACAGAACATGTTTGAACTACCAAGGGCTTTACCATCGAGAGCTGCTATCTGGAGATGAACTATATCACCAGTGGATTTGTACTACCACGAAGTGTAATCACTGTCTGACACATTGATAATTGAATACTGAAGTCCATTGGCTGTCTTATATGTACGTAAAAATACTCTGCATCATAATACTAGACACCCATTTCATCAAAGATATTGAAGTCTGGTACTGTTATTTGTCATTAGATCACCCCCAAATTCCAAAACACCTACAACACGTTAAAAATACTCCCAGTCAATCTCAAACAGAGGTCCTTATTCGTAACGAACAGCTGGTGATGGTCGAGTGGTTTGGGGCGTTTGTTTACTATCTCGGAGGTCAGAGGTTCGAATCCCGCCATTGCCAATCCTCTTAGTGGTAGACAGTGACCCACTGTCGACCAGATCGTTACCTCACATGGCCTATTGGGACCTTATGTGATTCTTAGGGACTGATCACCGATTATACCTTATAGTATGGTGGGCCTCTGTGGTTACGAGATGCCCCTTCTACTACACTTGCGCACAGACATGTAATAAAAAGGATACACCTATTGAGGGAGAGATACGCAAGGAAATGCAAACCTCGGAACATCACTGGTGGTAGACAGTAAACCACAGTAAATCACAGCGTATCCAGTTTAGCAGACTTCGTTGGTTGGGGCACGTGTTACGTACGGCGAACACACGTCTACCATACCGTATTCTGTTCTCCGTTCCTCCTAGGGAGTGGAAGAAAGCACGTGCACGTCAACAGATGACTTGGAAACGACGAATGATAAAATGTACAGCGAACTTAGGAAAAGTAGGTGCTTCACGTCTTCGTGGTTGGGGTCCAAAAGATCCGTCTACCAGTTGGCTGCGGACACTGAAGGATAAGGCTGCGAACCGTGAACAGTGGTGATCGTGTTATCACTTCCTGTCGAATCAGAATGATTGGTCGATGTGCGTTTGTACAGTTAGACTGTGTATTCCGTGTGTTGGCTATTAGGGCGTTCTTTCCTTTTCCCACCTGTGTAGGTCCACTCCCTGTCCATCTTGTATATTCATACGTTCTAATTCAACGTGCAACATGGTGAGAAAGGCAGTGGTCAGTGGGGCTTGCCCTACTGTTTAACGCTGTGCGATGATGATATGGGTGCATGGGGCCAAGGACTGAATCCGAAAAGATGGTCCAGTAAGGAAGCACCAGTGAAGACGACAAAACGCACGCAGTAATCAGGTCTCCCGTGACAGACCGGAAGAAGTTTCTTCATGGTTGCTTCGATCATGTTCCCGTGCTGGGTTAACCCCCCACTGCCTTGTGGGTCAGATTTTTGAGCCAAAGGCTCCTGTTAGGGTTCCCAAAGAAAATCGCCTTGCACGGTGTGGGCAGCGGCGAAGTATGATGTACCCAGAAATCTCCAGCGGCCAGTCGGGAAACACTGCTTTTCATCCTTTACGTTCCAATCCTAAATGCGTACGAGTAGCCACAATGAGTCGTGACTGTGGACCTGTAGCTCTCGGATAGGGTAGCAAATTAAGGACAGAGGAAGAAAAAGTTCCTTTCTGAGACCTAAACATTCTCTTTACTTAGCTGCTTTCAACGTCCGCACACTGCCAAACGGGGCAACTGGCTGCCCTAGCTAAGGCTCTTGAAACCCTTAACATAGACGTGTGTTGTGTCTCCGAAATACGTATACAAGACCCAAATTCATTGTGAATACTTGCCCCCTCCAGATTCAAGCTTGGCTTCTCGTTTCATCCTTCGTGTGTCGGGTGATTCGGGTTTCTAGTTGAAACGTAGACCAGCAACGGAATCGGCAAAATCAGTATGATTGAGAAGACGGAGTGAAAATGAGAACGCTTAACTCGTCTAATAATTGGAGTACATCAGCTGAAACGTAAAAGGAGAACTGCTCATGAAATGCTATGTAAAACAAAACGAGCAAGCGTACGAAAATTTATACAACACTAATGTTAGTGGTCAGGCTAGCGTTGGCTTCGCTCTGAACGTGAAGGCTGAGCATGCACTGCTCAACTGGATCCCCGATCAGCAGCCGTCTGTATGCGGTTCGATTGGACGGTTCTGTGCATGCCAACAGCAATAGACTGAAGCGCCGACGCCTGTTTGTCGTTTTTGTGTATGCCCCAACTGACTCTAGCTCTTTTGAGGCTAAAGACGAATTCTACCAGGATTTATCTCAACTGCTCCGCAGCGTGTGCTCTACGGACATCATGGTTGTTGCTGGTGATTTCAATGCTCAAGTCGGAAGCCTAGACGAGACGGAGAGGAATATGGGAGGCCGATGCTGCATTCCAGCCGATCGAACTGATAACTGTGATTGACTCATTCAACTATGTTCCGACCATGAACTATTCCTACTGAGTACAAATTTCTCGCACAAAAAGCGATACCGGCTAGCCTGGCGTCCTCCTGCGCCTTCACAGCGCTGGACTCAGATCGACCATATTGCTGTTGGTTACCGCTGGCGCGGATCAATTCAAAACTGTCGAACATTTTGGCCGGCGTCTGTAGGCACTGACCACGCTCTTGCCTGCGCGCGCTTCAGCTTGCGCCTCGTCGGTGGTCGAAATAACGCCAAAGTGAACCGTCCCCCGCAGCTGCTACTGGACGATAGCCAACGATCTGCTTTCTGCGCAGAATTGTACGCCAGGTTATCGATGCGGTCAAATGCCCAGAATCCAGAAGAGCGACGGACAGAGATCAAACAGGCTCTAGGTGCGGCTGCTGATGCTGCCCAAGGTCTAACAACCAGACACACATAAACGATGGATATCTGCATTCTCAGTTTCACCGTTAGATGCGCACAGATCGATTCCCTCGGATTCCAGATACGATGAGGCACGGAGATGCCTTAAACGCCAACTGACTCGGAGCCTGCGAAATGACCGTGAGCAGTAGTCAATTACGAAGTGTAGGGAGATGGAAAAAGCTGCGGCGATTGGCAACAGCCGCAACCTTTTCCGTCTGATCAGACAAACCGGTCCACGTAAACCAGGCGTGAGGGAATTGATCAAAGAAACGAACGGCTCATTGATTCAAACTCGGGAACGTCGTCTAATTCGCTGGGCGGGGCGTTTCGAAAAGCAGCTAGGTTTAGACCTGGTCGAGGTTGTATTGATCACATCTTCACTCTTCGACAAATTTTAGAACAGACACCTTCCGTAGGCCCAGTATCTTCGTTTATCTTGATCTCAAAGCGGCCTTCGACTAAGTCGACCGCACAGTTCTCTGGCACTGCCTCTTGCTGAAGGGTCATCGGAGCTCGACAATTTGTGACTTCCTAAGGCTTGGATCTCCTATCGGATCACCGTCTTGGTAGACTGATCTGTCGAAAAGGACCACTGGACGTGTGCCAAAGGAGCTATAGAAGAGGCCGACACTGACGGCCAGCTAACCTGTGTCTGAAAGTACTCCCTCCAAAGTTCGAGACGCCTCTGTTGATTGTGAATTAGCGAACCGTCAGCTTCACACACTGTTTCATTCGTACCTACTGGCTTCCTACCGGTGACTGGAATGAGATAGAAGAGCTTATGAGAATTTCCTATGGAGGCAGCACGTTCCATTTATGACACGCGTCCCGACCACCAGATTTCGTGGTCCTTATGATGGATCGCGTTAAGTGCACGTCTCATCACGAGTCGTGCTTCGTTATACTTGCTTCCAGCCGGAATCCACTGGCGTGCGTCCATAAGGTGCACAAACTCAGCAGAAACTCAGAGTCTTGGGGCACGACGAGACCGGCCACAACTTACTAAGCCAGCAGAATGCATGGCATTCTTGATAAGCAACCAGTGCCGGTTTATGTCATCAGTTGGGGCTACATCTAGTTTTACAGCTGGCTTTTCTTGGAAGACAGATAAGCGAGATGGATCAGAAAGCTTATCTCAATCTAACTGTCGTCACAGCGTGCGTTTTGAGCCCCCACCGAAGCACATGGTCAGCTTAGTGCAGCCCAATGCGTGGCCGGAACCAGGGGAAAAGGGGGTGGGTGCTCCAGTGCGAGTGAAATTCTTGTATGCAACCCCGCTATTTGTGGTTTATAGTGATATGGTGGGTCTGCGTCCACGGTTGACTCGAAGAAGACGGACTTCAGGTGACGTACCGGCAATTAGAACATCTGAAGTTCGTACTGGCGCGAAACAGGCGGTGATCTGAACATAGAGCCAACAACCGTTCCCCTTTTTTGAGCAACAGGAATCTCGCTCAAAAGGGCCTCCTGGATGAGCCTCGTTCGATGACAGCCGACTCACTCTAGCATTCAGATCTGCAGCCAAATTCATGATATCAGCCCGGCCTGCTTTGGGTAGAGCTTTTTGTAAGAGATCTTTGTTTGCATCTGGGCTGCAACCGGAGGGTGCATACGCTGAAACGATAAACAGATTGCATCTATCAGGGCGGCGACCGCTCAATTCGCACCAACTCCTAAGTCTCACTGCGCATAAAAGATTTTCGGCTGGGATCCAGTCTTGCAGCGCCGCTTCAGCTCTCACACAGGGAGCAATGCCAACACCAGCAAGACCAGAAGCCGCGGCCTCAGCGTCCCCAGAAAGGCGGAGGTGAAACTTCAAGGAAGAATTAGACGGGAGTTTCAATCGAATGATGGAAGTGGAGTCTTGAATAAGAGCCTCTTGAAAGTAACACATCGACGGCAAGGGATTCAAGACTACGAGCCAAACCCGCCTGTTGTCCTACACGCATCAACTATCGCATGTTGAACGTGGCTAGTGTGAGTGGACTTTGAGGACGAAGCAGTGCATCCTCCGGTGGTAGTGGGTTTGGTGACACTCGGAAGCTGGTCGAAGAAGAACAAGACAGAACATAGCTAGGATTTCCAACAGTGGCACTACAGTGGGCATGGTCGACGGAATAATCCGTGGAGTATGAAAATGGAAAAGAAAGTGACAAGGGAGTGAAGATTGACAAACAAGTTGTGTACGGTACAGGAGAGTGATCTTTTGTGCGCAAGAAAGAACAGTCAATTATAGTGGCAGAATCTGTCACGGTTGTTTGCTTTAAGTGGTGTTGTACTACTCGTTCGCCCAGTCCAAAGTAGGCTTTTTTATTCGAGGATGTATGTAGCCTTTGCGCAGCGAAGCACTAGCTGTCCTGGGTGCCCAGTACAATCTCCGCCACCGACGCCGGTGAGCATAGTGTTGTATGTTTCATACGCCACCCGTGATTGGTTTGGAATTAGGGTTTAGCTGTCTCTCCTGTGCTGTCTTCCAGTCAATCAAGCCGGTAGAGGGCGCCGAGTATTCGCATCCTTCCAATCACTTCAGTGGAAATACCTCCACCACGACAAGGCAGGAGCACGGTCCTCTCGGAGCATTTCCAGAGGCGTTCAAGACGGGTAGCCATGTCGTAGCCTGAGAAACCCAGCCCCGACCATACTGAGGCATTTAGAGTACCAGAGAAATTGATTTCCATCATGAATTCCCTTTATATGAACAGCTGAAGCCGAGTTCGGGTTTACGGTGGTTTTTCACCCGAGTTCACCACAAAAAGTGGTGTGCGTCAGGGTTGCCCCCTCTCTCCTTTTCTCATTAACTTTGTGATTGATGTGGTCCCAGAGACCGCACTTTCGTCAGGTGAGGATAACGGCATTGGACTTTTCCCGAGTAAAAAGATATCAGACCTTGAGTATGCGGAGGACATAGTTCTTCTAAGTGAAGATCCAGGTAAGTTGCAAGCCTTTCTGGACAGCTTGACGGGTTGCGTAGCAATGTTCGGTATGCGTTTTGCACCTTCAAAGTGCAAGATGCTGTTGCAGGACTGGGTTGGTCCAACGCCAAACCTCTCAGTGTCTGGGGGGACTTTAAGGGTGGTAGACAAGTTCTGTTACCAGGGGAGCTGTATTTCACCCGGAGATCGGGTATTGGATAAGGTGTCTTCGCGTATACGGAAGGCTTGTTTGGCATTTGCCAACCTGAGTCATCTGTGGCGTCAACATGACATCCGTTTACCTATCAAGGGTCAAGTGTACTCTGCAGCTGTTAGGCCCGTGCTTCTGTTTGGTTCGGAGACATGGCCAATGCGGGTGGAGGAGACGAAAATTGTCGGTATTTGAACACCGATATCTTCTTAGTATTGTTCGAATCTGGTGAGAACACCGTGTGATCAATGCTGAGGTTCAGCGGAAAGTCTTAGATTCAAGGGTCAAATCATTAGATGAAACACTTAAGCTCACCAGGTTGAGATGGTTGGGACATGTGTTACTCATATCCCTCGGCGTGCTGTTTGCTGAGTCGGGTGCCGGTTAAAAGATGAGTAAAGTTTGTAAGTCCATGACGTGGGAGAAAGGTATGAAAAGCCTCACTAGTGGAATTGGCCATGTAGGGCGTGTTAGACTTCCTGAATGGGGTCCAGGAGACCCTCATTCAATGGTTAGATACTTTGGGGGATATGACTAGATTCCGCGATCAGTAGCGCTTCTGCATTCACAAACTTTCTCCATCGACTTAATTCCATTACCACAGTTCTCATTTTATTCTTTTCATACTGTTTTCTCCTTCATTATTTCCTTTTGAGGTTGACGCTAGGAGATAGCAACCAAAGCCAGCGCACCCGGTACATAGTTAATAGTTGTCTGAACTGGAACTGGGATCGTGTGGAAATCAAGCTGAATTCAGGTCTGTGAGATCTATCGATCATATCTTCCGTCAAATACATTAGTGAACATGGAGATCTAGTTTCGATCGTTGGTGGTCGAGTGGTTTAGAACGCCTGCTTACCACCTTGGAGGTCCGAGGTTCGAATCTCCGCCATCACCGGTTACTTTGGTGGTAAACAGTAATCCACTGTCGTCCGGATCGTTACCACACCTGATCTACTGGGATCTTGTGTTTCTTCGCCACTCCAAGTCTCAGGGTTCGGTTACCGGTTATCCCCAGTAGTGTAGTAGATCCTCGTGGCTATGGGGTATATACCCCTTCCCCTGCACTCATGTGAAATCATTTAACATCAAAAACTCAAGATTCCTGTGATCAAAGCACCAAAAATCCATGTTGGTTAGAACCATAGGGAGGACAAAACACAGAGTCGAATGCTTTTCTCCGTTGTTCGAAAAACAACAGTCCAACTGGAAAAGTGAAGTTTACCTCATCTAAGAGCACCCTCACTGAAATTGCCATATCTTTGGTTCACTTTAAGCAAACGACTGTGTAGCTTTCAGGAAACGCCATCTTTGTTTGTCTGGAATGCATTTCCTGACTGTTGACGGAGTAAGTATGTGGTGAGCGGATTATTGGCTACTCACTTGCACGGTGCAATACCAACTGTTGACTGAAGTCTAGCCTGGCAGCAAAGTTCCACTTTTGACGTTCAATTTTAACCTCCATTCCCACTTGATCAAATGTTGTTATCTCTTAATCCCGGGGAAAACGCAACAAACTACAAATGTGTTAACCAAGCTACAGATAGAGCCTTGAGTTTGAGTCCTCTGAACGCAAGACAATGGTTTTAAAGGTATCCGGCGTATAAAAAAAATGTATCTGCTTCCACGTACTCGTTATTGCTCGTGGCTAGCTTAAGTTGGTATCCAAAGCTGCTGTTACCTGATTCTGAACCAGGATGAGGAGCTCTGTGACCCCCGGATTCAGACAATCAGTTAAACTAGCGATCGACGGTCATACTCCCGTGCGTATGTGATTTGACACGTAGTTGAATCATTTTGCTTTTTGGTTCATGTTCAGTTTTGGGTCTAGCCTCCATCTGATTTCAGTAACGTTTTCCATCCTATCTTCCAATCTAATGTGTATGTTTACCAGAGCGGACAATCAGAGTACTGAGTCTGTTTTCTGTCGTGCGCCAGCGTCCTGTTCACCGGATCGTATGCAATTCTGACAGGTGCCCACTTCATGAAGCCGTTGGTTGTTTTGGCTGCTTGTCATGTGTCTAGTCTGGAATGGCTTGAAACAAGGTTTTTTCCAACTCCCATAGGTGAGCTGACGGTGACGGCCCCGTTATCGACTTTTTACTGTCACTTTACCGCAAGCTTACCATTTTAAGGCGGTGAATCGAGCTTTTCCAGGTGCAGTGTATAAATTTGCATCCCCACCCCAGACATTCGTCTTTTTTGTTTCAGTTGTCCCGGCCATGTTTTGCGAATGTTTGCTTTTCCGTGTTCTATTCGCACATGCCGGCAGAGAACGAATAAGGCGACGCGGCGGTCAGACCATAACTTGGCGTAGAGGTATAAGGAAGCTAGCATCATCATTGGCCTCGGTTGGGGCTTAAAGGACGAGGATTATCGTTGGTTAGTTACGTTGAGAGACATGGATCAGAATAGAAGTCAGCGGCGCGAATGCTGTGCGGTGTCTGTCTGTCGAACTCGTGCCCCTTAATCACACGATTGTCATTCCAGCAAGTAAAATGACAAATAAACATCAAAAAGTGTACGGTGAAATTAAAAAAACCACATTATTTTTTATTTTGCTCTACTCCCCTTCTTCTGTTTTTGTAATTGCTGTTGCTGCGTTGGCACCGTGCTTAATCTCAGATGAATGTAATGTTATATGCGCGCTCCATTGTCTCGCCATGTAGTAGTGGAGACGATGAATGTTGTTGAAAACACCGCACGAGATCAGTTTCAGTTGAAAATATAACCCTACGTACTCCTGGGTAAGCTAAAGCCAGTCTGCTCAGTTGTATTCTTCGCGGCAGAAAGTTCCCCAGTGATACACCAGAAAGCTCCAATTTTCATTTCGATGTGGCCAACTTTATCTGTTCCACTCTTATCAAGCTTCACAAACAACGGGGAATACGTAGCAGAATACAGTCCATGCCCCAGTTGTTTCGCTTCTAATCAGCATCTAGATTTGCATGATATCATCTGTGAACAGACCCATCATAGAGCTCAGTCGAACCAAACCACTGGTGATCTAAGCAGAATGGAACGAGTCTGTCATCATTAGTCTTCTTCTGAAGCGGTGTAATATTATTATTATTATTCGTTGTTGATCTAGTATAAACTCAATTCTGATACAGGGTATATCCGACATTTATGAACAGCTGTGGGTTTCATGTAGATAGTTTGCATAGAACAAATGTACCACACATTGCAAACGTGTTAACTGGTAATGATTGTTCGTAGCTTCATTGGGTCCTGGAGTTGGTTTCCCGACTTTTTACAATAGCGTAGGTCTGTACGGCTTGTGGCCCCCGCCTCCCATTGTACTCATGCATTTTCGTGTGATAAAAAGGGTTGCCCATCACCGAAATGTTCGGTAGCAAAAAACCAGTCCAGAAAGACAGTATTTATTCCCCTCTCTGTCCTTTCTCCTACCCAAATAATGCGTTCTTCAATAAAAAGAAGTAGTTTGGTCTTTTTCCAATGTGGATTTCAGCCAGTCATCAAATAACAGCCGAAAAATTGTTGGTTTGTTTGTTAATTTATCGATATCGGAATTGAAAAGTCTTGACTGATTATTTTTATATCTTGATACAAAAGTTTTTTCTACTTTAACGGTGTTATGTCACACAGAACAGCCAGTTAAAAATACCTGAATCTTATCAGGATACTGATGAGCGTGAGAACAGAAAATCTAATTTAGCGTCCCATAAACTAGATCTTAAAAAACAATGAAAACTTCCCGCGGCTAGCCGTTCTCGACATCGTTAGTTTTGCCGTGCGGGGGCGTTGAAAAATTGGTTCAGCCTTGTTCTTTTTGGTTCCTAACCGTTGTGCCATATATCACTCTTGCTTGCCCATCTGATCGATGAATAACCTAAAAAAGGAATCTTGCGCTTAGTGCACTGGGCCACCTGCAACTATAATCAGGGATAAGTATTAGCATAACCATCATAGCTACTCGTAAGTAGTTAGATTTTTCATTCCCTGAATGTTCTCGTGGCCTCCCTTAGTCAATGAATATCGGTTCTCGATTGCATGACACTATAATTTCATTTTATACTTATTTCTTCCTCCTAGATCCCAGCATGTGTGATTTTCAAAAAGCAGACACTTTGGAAATCCTTCAATTCGACATCTGGATGCTTTCGCCGTCAATACAATTGAGTGATCATGGTTGAGTTGACAGGTTTCGGGTGAGTCTGTTACCGCCACCGTATAATTCAGATATAGCAAGCTCCCCTAGTTCCTCCTACGTTTTGCGTCGAACTTCCTTGTCATAGTTTCAGTCAGTGGTAATAAAAACTTGCTCTCAGATTAGTGTATGTTATAATATGTGGACCGTCGGTAGATTTATTTGGTTGGTGGCGTCGCTGCGGTATAAAAAGGCTTTACATGTAGTCGTAGAAGAAAGGTGGGTACTGTATCTGCAGTTAATCACAATGCCAGCTGGGCGTTCAAAAAAGATACTGGCATTCTCTTGTATATTCTCAGAACATTGTATTTGATTTGTAGTTCATCTAGTGTCAATTTTGTTATCGATCACAGACTCCATTGATACAGGTCATATAGAAAATCACCTCAGGGATCAAGCAGTATGTTTATCGAGCATGAATGTGAACTGATTACGGTTGACAAAGCAAATCAAAGGATTTGGCACAAATCTGCCGCATATAATAGTTCATTTGCTAAAACCGCCCCTTTTCATTTTCATCATTTTTTCAATGGTTAGACGTGGTAAGATATACGGCAGTATGTTACACAACTTATGGCGTTCTTGTGTTCGCATTACCAAGTACCAACAGTGATACATCAGGTCAAGTGAGTTATATACTTCATGTACCCGAGGAATTTTTCAATACCTCTAATCTCTCAGTATCCCATCGGAACCTTCGTTTGCAGATAGAAACTAAGACGTGCGCATCCACAGAATTTTTTATTACATGCTTGCGCATGAATGCAGTGGAAGGGGTATGCATTCCATAACCCCGAAGGCCCACTGCGCTATCAGGGATAACCGGCAACTCGACCCTGATACTTGGGGTGGAAAAATCACGTAAGATCGCGGTGGGTTCGGCGTCTTTACAAGCCGGGTGACGGTGCATTACTGTCTGATGGTTATTGGTTGTTCTTACCGACTAACCAACTGATTTTCATTCTTAACCACCGTGAACACGAATTCTGACTCTCATCACCATTAAAAACCACATGGTAGTTATGTAATACGAAAGGCAAACACGCGCCAGAAAATTGAATTGGTTAAAAAGGTACTTTCACTTTCCGTACGCCGCAGCTGATTCATGATGAATGAAAATCAACACGTTATAAAGTTTAATAATGGGACATGAAGATTTCTGTCAACGTAAATTTATTCTGATAACGTACCGGTTATATGCCCCCTGAACACTCAGCTCAAGCAACTAGACGACTTCCAATAGCCTTGGGTGTTGGTGATACTCGTAGCCCAGTTCAATAGTTTTCGTGCGCTTCTGAGCTCCGCGGTTAATTCGCAATTTTTTTGATTACCAGTCGAGGGTGAAATTATGAGCGCATATTGAAGTTCACTCACCCGGACAGAGATAGCCCGGTTGCTGAGGTCACCTTATCTACGAAATGAACATCATATGGAACCCGCACAGTTTTGCCAACACATGAACAAAGGTTTTTGATATGGCCAGTGAGACTAAGCGTGCTTCTCCAGTACTTGAGAGCACTTTATCGAGATTGAGATGTAATCAATGACTCGACAGGGCCGTATTCCACATTGTCGACTACACAGCATTCTACGAGGGTTCTCATAACTTTGGAAGTAGGCAGGGGGATCGTTGTTGGGATTGGACAAATTGTCGCGTTCATGAATAGGGCAACTCATGGTTCATTTTTACAGATGGACAGAAAAAGACAACATTAGAAGGAAGATAATTCCAGGGCACAGTGTTACAACATTGGGTCAAGTACAAACCAGCCCGAACGGTCTGTGATAGTTTATTAACTGCAGAATGTGACAGACTTTTCTGGGCATAACGTAAAGATCTTGTGATGATGATGGAGGCAATCCGGGAAGAAAACAGTTCCGCTTCCTCATGGGTCTTTGACTTGGTGAGTCACTAGTGGGACTAGCATCGAAAAGACGAAGACCAAAATATAAGATTGTGGATAGGTGTCCGTTTTTCTGATAAATAAAGCGTTTTTCCTGCGGTCGTCGAGCAATTGTTGTCTCATGTCCAGGCTACAAGCCTCTTAGTTTTACTGTTTACATCGTAAATCGGTTAGGTCTCAAGAGACCGGATGTAAATGTTCCGGTTACCATCATTCATTCGGAAATCTAGAGATTAGGGTTATGTAGATATTAAAGAAAGGACTCAAAATGGCAGTGTCAGTCAGACAAAGAAAGTTTGTAGATACAAGAGCACTTTTGATCGTGACACCACTATTTTATCTAACTAGTACGTGCGTTGATTTCTTGAAGCCCAATGCACCGTGCATAGTCAAATCCACCGGTTCAACTTTTCTGACCCTTCTATGATCAGCCCTATTCGGCTTCCAGTCAGTACCCGCCTCAACGAATATTACACACCGGTGATGTCCATCTGGTGCATGCACAACATACACCCCAACCGTTATAGAATCTGAGCTTCAGTGTTTGACTCAGTAATTTACCCCCGCGTCTACTCTCAGCTCTCGACCAGATGTTCGGATGCCAGTAATCCTCATGAATCATCCGCTCGCAGCGGGCCAGGCTTTTGAGTCGTATAGGAGAACTAGCCCAACTGTTGAAGTGTAACCTATACCCCTATTTGCGAAGTGGATATTCATGGTATCATCCCCATTCCTCCTGACAAAGCGGGTTCTTTGTTGAGCTACCTACAAGTCATAATGTTAGGGTAACCGTTCAGCAACACAGTGAGAGATAATCCTGATAATCTGGCATCGTCATTGTAAGACTTTCTTGTTAGAAGCATTAGGAGATTGGTGGTTTTTTTGTAATCACTCCCGTTCCTTTTATTTTTGTCTCGTACGCGCTGATGACGGCTTGTTTCCCGACTGGGTTTGCGTGTTGTTTTGGAATATTGTTTCATACTACTATCAGTAGTGTGTGTAAAAATAGTTCACTTACATCGCGACGGTGCTACCGCGATGTGGAGCGTATAGTTGCCGTTCACTGGTTGCTCACTCGACATTCAGCATTGACGTCACTAAATGAAACGGACATTTCCATGTATAATATACGAAATTCTTTTAGCGCGCACATGTTCTTCTGCTTCATCTCGTGAACGCGTATACGTGGCGCTCTGAACAATCCCACTAATTCCAGTGGGAAGCCTCTTCTGGCTCCGAATCATCGTGTTTATAAGTGAAAATGAATGTATAGAATACTGACCCATGCACCCAGTCATTACACTCAACGTATTGGTCCGATTAGTGTGGGAAACCAAGCCTTTCGGCCTGAAAATCGCCGACAGGATTCAACTCATTCTATCGATCCACACCATCGATCGGTTATCTTATCACTCAAGATTCCGTTGTCTCACATCTTGGGCTTGGTACCACACCAGTGCGGACTGCCAACGTAACTTGGCTATCTGCCGACGGTGAGGTGACACGTGCTCTCACACGTGGGATCGTGAAATTTGGTATTCATATATCTTGTCCCATCACATTAGAATCTTATACAGATTTCAATTTTGACTTGGGAAACTGGATTTTATTCCAAACAATGTGCCTGAAAAACGCGAAACGCTCTTGGCGCAGTTTATGGGTAAGTTTACCAAGATGGTTCACAGATCCAGTGAAGTTGTCGGAACTTTTTGAAAGATTCATAGTTGTACATCTAAAAAGAAACGTGGAATACGAAGAAAAATCGCTGAAAAGGCCAAGAAGCAATTTGCCAGTGTTGCATTCAACCAAATAGCAAGTGCATCAAAATTACAGAGGTCCATGTAATTGGATATTAGTGTTCGCCATTTATGGCAAGTGCTGTAAGCAGCATCTGCGGAATATAAAAATTTCACTGAATAATCCCATTGCATTATAGAAAAAGGCACGATAGCGAACAAGCTCGTTTTCGGTAACTTCATCCTCTGGCTAATACAGTTACATATATATACGATAGGAATGCATATTTTTTTTCGGAACAAAATACAGGGTATTTACAGTATCAAATTAAGATTGGTTAATCAATATTGTAGGTGTTTTGCGGTTCGGAAAAAGGGTGGGAAGTTGGTTGTTCGTGGTTGGGAAAACTCGGTGTAGAAAGTACATCTGGGGTGGGTTGGCTGCTTCCTGTCACGACTGAAAGGTCGCGGTCGAGGTCACCATGATTTTGTCCCCCACTTTCCGATCGCGGCCAGGGTAGCTGCAGTGATTTGACAAATCGCTTGTGTGAACAAAGCGATGGATTTAACAGCCTAATCGCTACTGCCTCCGCTGCTCCCAAAGTGATTTGGCGAACGATCTTCGAAGAATTCACAGGCACTTTGTAAATACCCTGTATTTTGTTCCGAAAAAAATATGCATTCCTATCGTATATATATGTAACTGCATTAGCCAGAGGATGAAGTTACCGAAAACGAGCTTGTTCGCTATCGTGCCTTTTTCTAGAATATAAAAATGACAGCAGTACCTTGGATGGCGGGACGTCATAGTTCACGTCGAGTTGAATTGGTCAGAAACCACATTAAGTAGAGGGCTGAATGGAATAAGGTGATATTTAGTGATGAAAAAAGTTCACTCCGGACTGCCCCGACCGACTAATGTACCACTGGCATGCCCGTCTGGAGACGCAACTTAACTTCAGCCGTCGAGCCTTCTGCGGATTGATGGTCTAGGGTGCTACTTTTGCAGACAGTAAATCACAGCTAGCAGTTCTTGAAGAAAAGCATACAGCTGACTCGTGTATTGTACCTTCGAATGGCTTTTGTACTCTCCAGAATTCCGAAAGATCGGATGGAATTTATGGTTTTCCAACAAGAAAACACCATCATACACACGGCTCATGTCAGTAACATGAGGTTACTGTATCAAAACATCTAAGTCGCCGAGTGGCTGACAGTCCGGATCTGAACGGCATTCAAAACGTTTTGGGCTTGCTGATGAGGCGAGTCAATGTGAACGGAAAAGTCTTCAGCTTTATTCCCGGACAAGGTCTAGTCCCGTCACTGAATGGTATAAATTCGAAATTGAAACAGTCGGAAATCTTATTGTGATTATGTCTGACTGATTTTATTTCTGTTCTGAGTCGTAAAGGTCATTGCAACTGGTCACTAAGTGGTTGCTTTTCTATTATTGGGTTCGGGCTGCGCTTAAAGCATTTCGCATTCCTCGGGCACATTAATCAGAATAAAATCGAATTTCCGAAGGTCAAAATTCGAATCCATGTGCGATCTCAATATTGTGGTGGGACTAGACTTACACACCAAATGTCACGATCCCACGTATAAGTGTTCGCAGAGTACGGCATGAAATGGGGATGTGGTGAAAGCGTTTTGTGATCTATATAGTCGCTCCGAACCGATTTAGTCGTTTAGTTCACGCCGCCCTTTCTTACTGTCATAATTTCTTCACCTTTTATCGTTCCACGACTCATGAAAGAGGCTTCATTCGAAGACATTGTAATTATGTATTTGCCTTTTCCCCTTATCATTGCCAAGGAATCTCATCGCCAGAAGATATTCTGTAACATCAACTAGGATGTATGGTTTTCAATCGAGTCGGTCATAATCTTTTGACACTGCCGTTTTTATTTTATTTTCCCATGGATGATCGCACCGCAGACTCGATCCTGACGAGATCAGTCATTTATTCTGTCGTTTTGGTAAGAACATCCGATTCTTCATGTGTCGTTGCAAAGATCGTTTATATTTAAAAACGAATGTGCTCTTAATTAGAGCATCTGTTATCTTATCTTAATTACCGCTCAACACGAACAGATAGAACGAAACCACATGAAAGTCAACAGACTTCGCGAACGAAACGTATGAATAACTGCATCAAGATATTCAGGAGTGGCAGGTGCTTCTCGTTCCCTCTGGTTAGGTTATACAAGATTCCACCCCGAGTCGATTGGAAACATCGAGATGTGGCAGCGAATTGTAACTAATGTGTCATTTTGTATCAAATCAGATTGTCCAATAGTGCTTGCATATGTTCATGCAGAGAATCACTAAACCATTGGTAAAGTGAGAATCCCACCGCCACGTGTACAGGCCAGACAGCGTACGATGTCATCGTCTCGTATGGCTAGCAACTACTACAGACACTTTCATCGGTTTAACGTAGGAATTTAGGTGTTCTTCATCAGTGCGCATCGCAATCACACGTGTTCCATTGTATGTTCATGGATGTATCTGATCTGATCAGATCTTTGGCACCGACACGTATCGTTTGCATTTTTGATACACCCAATCGATTTAATAAAAATTCACCATCTGACATGACACAGCACATGTGTTCCGCTCACAAACTTAATGTGCTTCTGGTACCTAACAATTGTAGCTCCACCTTACGGATCATTTTCCATGCACTTTTTAACGCAATCTCTTACTTCTATCTCGGTTACATCCGTCATCACATAAACCGCACTCCTTGTATCCCGTGACACACAAAATCACGTTTATCATCGACCGATCAAAACGTCAATTTACCCCTTCTGTTTGCTCATGTTTCGGATGCCTGTCATCTTGACATTTGATTAATCTGAATAGTGGCTTTTTAAATTATTAGAAAAACAAGTTGATGCAAAATATTGTTTCAACGTGTCATAAACCATTCATCGATAAACACTACCCAGTTGTTTCCACTGGTTTATCAGACACCATCAGTTCATATTCCGCAGTTCATTCCTCATGAAGCTGAGACTCCAAATGCTGGTCCCGCATCTTGGAGGTAACACTATCGATTGTCAATTATTAGTGCTACTTCTTTACCATTGTTTTATCGTTTATTGATTTGGCCTCGTTGGTAATACTGATATGTTAGACACAATTGATTATTGATTAATAAGATTAAAATCGTCCTGGTAGGCTTCGTAACCAAATTTCATGAATAAGGCAGGTGGATTGCAGCATGTTTCGAAAATCCGACGTGATCAAAGTACATTATACCTGAACGGTCTCTTGTGGTACTTGACTTTATCTAACAACCA
This sequence comes from Fasciola hepatica, assembly GCA_948099385.1. Taxonomy (NCBI): domain Eukaryota; kingdom Metazoa; phylum Platyhelminthes; class Trematoda; order Plagiorchiida; family Fasciolidae; genus Fasciola; species Fasciola hepatica. The sequence continues at coordinate 135,451 of CANUEZ040000006.1, forward strand.
AATGGCCACTTCTTCAAATGCAAATTGCTATTTTTTCGAGCAATGTTCGGCCCAACTACGTAATGAATGGCTTATCCTATTCCTGATTAGAATAGGTCAGCCGTGGGTTTTTCGTCGGCAAGGCATTGCTTTACGCTAGATCCCAACAGGCAAGGTTGTATTACTGGGCTTACCAGAACAGTGTCTGACGTACGCGGACTGTCACTTCTGTCAGCCTTTTGTTCGAATGGGAAAAATTGCCGCCAGTTTGGCCTCCAAATTCGTCTGTGGTATAAGCAGAAGTTGTGCCAACTTCGATAGATGTGATTTCGTGGTTTCTAATATATTTATGTCTTGATGGCGTTGCTGTAGTAATGCAAACTAGACCCCGAACACATCACTTCCCGTAAAACCAAATTTCTAATCATTTTCCAAGTGCACACATGATAGATTTATTTCTATTTATTGAGTAAACCTGACGATTTTGTCGATGACCAGTGTTCTTCAATTTGTTGGTCTTGGAAATTCTGGACTTTGAAATGATGTATTATCACATAACGAGTTTCCGCTCTCGTTTATTTTTCCGTAGACAAAAGCACATCACTAAATGCATCGAAACCGATCGCTTATAGTGCAGACAACTTTGCAAAAGATATTCGTATAACCTATCTTGTCAGCGCATAGGTAAAATAAAGTCATTGGTTGGAAACGTGTTAAACTGAAATTGCTTATCCCAACTTTATGCTGCGGTGTTGGGTAATTGCACATTGTCTTCAGCACAGGTATTCTCGAACTAAATTATGCATTTGATCGCTTCTCTGACGGACTCTCGGTGTCTGTTACTGATAAAGTCAAATTCCATGAAGCATTGTTCCAGTTTACTACGTTACTCGACTTTTTCAAGATTCAATTTCTAACCCGTTCATAGTTAAAGGCTATCTGTTGTACAATAAACGGCGCTTTCCTTTTGGAACCAGCAACCACTGGAACGGTCCATACACCTTTGAGATCATGGTACGCTGATCAACCATACCGTACACATCGTTGAGTAATGAAAGAGGGGAGTATAGTTGACCAGTTCTTGAATCGTTCGTTACTTCCGTTAGTATTCTGTCATTCTAGATAAGGAGAAAACGGGTTGTTTATTTGAGTGGCAGGCTGCATGCGCGCCTGTTGAGACGCCACGTCATCTGGTAGCCACAACTTATTCTTATGGGCCGTGTATTTGGTGTGCTGTTGATTCCCTAGCCACGGATAATACCGCCAGTGACTTATGAGCATTCGACTACTAGACGTTTATTCATATATATATATATATATATATATATATATATATATATATATATATATATATATATATATATATATATATAATATATATATATATATATATATATATATATATATATATATGAGTATAAGTATGAGTAGTAGATTAGATTTCTACACACTGCATGTGAAAAATCTAATCTACTTCGCATGTATGGTAGCCAAGCTCTGTAGGTTGTTTAACGAAATGCCTCCGTTGTACTCGGGCCCCTACAGAGAAGCCGTCCAGCATACGAGTCGCTTGCTGTGCGAGAAATGCTCTGCTAACATTCGAAGCCAGTGTCGGAAGGGCGTTATATCATGTAGCATATAAGTCCAACAAACCGTTGAGCCAGCACGGATAGCCTTGTGGTTGAGGTGTTCGACCCAACCGTATGCCCTGGGTTCGAGTCTCACTTGGGGCTCGGTGAATGTGCACTGCTGATGATTCCTGACAAGGATGGAACAGCTGCATGGTGAATCATATTATATATCTATATACTTATGCTTTTTTGTCATGCATCGACAATATATCAGGACGGGGATTGCAACCGACTGGAGACCGCGGTTATCATAGCGAACTTTGAGTCTCGGATCCGAAGCTCTCCTCCTCCGGTCAACCTCTCTCTTCTACAGGCTTAAATCGGCTGGATTCCTCGTTACGAGCTATGACAGTATAAGATTGGAATATACATGAGTTACTAAACAGTCTTTGGTCGCCTACATTTTCAAAATAAAAGTATGTACCTTGTCTGCATTTGTATTGTGCAGTTGATGAGTTGTGCGCACAGTCTAATGCTTGATTTTATATTACAAGTTGAAACATTGTGATTTATTGTAGTTGTCATTCACTTGTAGGAATTTGCACACTCGACCTTATTCCTCTTATTATTTCTGTTTGATCAGACTTTTGCGTAGACAGACGCCCGCATTTCAGTGAGGAATAATCTAAGCTTAACAACTCATCGAATCGAGGGAATAGATGAGAAACGGTTACACATCATATTTTGTAGAAAATCCGGCTGATACTCGCGCCCAGTTTGTCAGGATTCTGGCCAGATATGGTCCGGTAGAGTTTTTGTAGATGTTAATGCGAGAGAGTTACATTTGGATCGATCATTGTGTAAATGATGAGTGCTGAATGCGAGGACTTTGTGAGCGAACTGTTCACATGTGGCCAGGTGTAATTCGTTCGACTTAACAGATAGTTCAGTTAAGGGTATGAAAGTTACCTGACTGATAAAAGATAGACCTCGACGAAGAATTTTGAAATCTTCCTTCAATGGGCCAGAAAAAAATAACGGGAGCAGTGAGGGAGGGATAACAAGGAAAACCATAATAAACGGAAACGGTACTCTGTTTGACGATAAAGTGTCTAAGCTTTCGGATTTGGTAAGATAACGGGCGTAGTTTCCTTACACAGTTTGAAAAGCACTCCAACTTTTCATCGATAGTGATTCCCGAAAATGTGACAGAACCTATTCTAGCTAGTGGTTCTGCGGTATGGCAGGTAGATCACAGGGATAAGTCGATCGAGAAAGGGTGAATATGCATGTAAAGCACTTGAACCGGATCAAACAGAGAAGTTATAAATATGAGCAAACGGCAATGGATTTGAAAAGGATTTGCGAGTATAAATCGCATTAATTGATGCAACGCTCTTCTTAAAGCCCTGATCCCTAACATTTACCACCAGCAGAAATTTAGCTCACTTTTCATGAGTCACAATCACTCGCTACTTCTTAATTATCTCCACAGTATGGCGACTGTCCCGTTCGTTTTCCAACCCCATTTTTGTTTGTCTCGCCGTCAAGCCGTTATCGATCGATCCACGCATCGACCTGTTTTCTCGGAGCCTTCGCGATTGCCTGCCTGTCTAGCCGCTGCGCACACGGTCGTCTGTGCGTTTGTATGTGCGCGCGCGCACTCGCTCGCGTTCTTGTGTTAGTCTGCTTTGCTGGCTGCGCAGTCCACGCCACCAATGACCTTGGCTCGACTGTGTGACCTTGAGAATTAACGATGATGCTGCTCCTCTGACCAATCACACCAGCCGATCGATCGAGGACCCGTTTGTGGCTGCCACTGTCCATCGTGCGCTTACTTACGGCTCTTTTCCGAACTAAACGGCTGCAAACAAGTCTGATGCGTACAATTTCCCTCGCAAATCACGGAATTCTTATCACAATTTGCCTAGTATGCATGCATCTGTGATGCGTGTGTGCACATCGAGATGAAAAAGTCCAGATTTTTGTGGATTCGTGAATTACCAACCAAGTGCCGAGAACATGAAGTGCGTGAAGCCCTGCAAAGGTACGGGCAGTTAATTTCTAATGTGTGGTTCTCTGTCGAATAGGTTTGGAGAAATTCAGAAAGTTCGCGTTTTCAAACATGGATCGACACGTTACGGAATTGTGGCTTTTGGAGATTCAAAAGGAGCCACTCAAGCGATTAATTCCAGCGTTAAAATTAACGACACACTACTAAAAATGGAATATTGTAACTCTTTCGACTCATCTGGAAATAATTTAAACAAAAAGTCGGATTCATCGCACTGTCAGCCGCACTTTGGACCTGTTGAGTAAGTTAAATCAACGGCATGCCTCGCCCGTTGTTTATTTTGGTGACTCAGGAAAACTATTGTGTTTTCTGGGGTTTGCTTTTTGCGCCGATTAGTTGACAAACTTCTCAGTTACCTTATCCAAAAGTTTGCTACTTCTATGTAGATATCACCGTCTCCAGGTCTGCAGAGCTTTTTGTATCCGCCCCGACTCGGTATTTTTTTGCAACTCGTGTTCATTGTAATATAGCCACATCCGTAAATCGGGTATTTCCAAAAGGCTGTATTTAAGAAACAGTTCAATTCCCATCAACCTCACGGGTTTAGTTCCGTACTTGATGACTGAATTTGTGCTTAACCTTGGTTTATCCGTAGTTGGTTCCGGCGGGCATCGGTTAGACTGGTCAGTTTTCGCATCTCTGCATTCTGCGTGGTATTCATTGAATCTTTTGGCTACTCGGGGTAGTTTCTCACGTTCTTTTGCCTGAAATTTGTCGATCAGTTTTTTCGGTCCAGATAAATGTTCCAACCGTTCCTCTTTGATGTACTGCCTGTTCGTCGGTTCGGTTATCTTGTCGCGCAGTTTTATATTTATACCTCATTGTGACTGCCAAGTCGTTTACGTTGCAAATGTTTTTGTTGATTTATATCATTGTGTCCAAGTCATATTTCACTAACTGAATGTAATTCGCGGTGATCTGTACTGTTTTTCGTCGACATTCTTTGGAAAGTCGATGGGTTCATTTCACTATTCTGTTTTATATGTGAAGCACGAAACCCGGTTTTGTTGCTCTAAGTAATGTCGTGCATTAGAAATAGCTACATTTTCTTCATTTGTATACATAAGCGCGTCAACCTGTTTTGCAATACCTTTTCGTTGCATTGGACTGGTCTCAGTTGCCGGTAGCTCTAACGAGGCTTTAGCTGATTGATGGGCTGTCCGGGGCAATGTTAGGATATTTCACTTCTTTCGATGTGAATGTGTGAGCTTGCTTTTATTTTGCTGTGGACACTTAAGCGGTATCGAGGCCCTCGGCTTGTTGCCAAGGTTTAATTCACACACTTCACACTCTGATGTGTATAGTTGTAATTTCTCATTCATCAGGTAGGTATTTTGAGGATCCATTTTGTGTACAATTAAACCGGAAATCGTGCTTTATCTGATGTACAGTAACTGTATGGCCTCTGTCGGTAACTGTAGAGGTATATCGCCTCGAACCATTCGGATTCCACCTTCAATAGTAATAACCCTTTTTTCCAAGCTCATGTGCTGTGTCGTAATGACAAGATTTCAAAGTGCTCCTAGGATTCTTTGGTCTCATTGTAGATATCGAACACCCAAATGTTATTTCTACCCTTCTCATTTGATAAATAATTGAAATCTTAAAAGTTCAGAGATGTTTCGGGCTGACATCTGGCCCTGAAACAGAAATCTAAGGCTTCGTTTGGGGAAAACCTGTGTTATTTTTGCCACATAATCATTTTATAGCTGGTAGAATATGCGATTCATTCTTTTTGAACCTCCATCCTACCTTATGTCCCTTAATTCTTTTTATTCCACTCCACAGTACTGATTATGAAGTGTTTTTCTTTGTATCGTCGACCATTTCTAAGTTGGCTCTCTTTCTCAAACCGAGTTTTTTCTGTGTGCAATGATGTGAAGTGTAGATGGTATGCGCTGACATAACTGTTCTTATCCAGTGAGTTTGTGACGCAAGTCGTTGAGTAAATGGTTGCCTGTGACACAGTCATTTGCGGGGCTAATTAGATCGTATCCGTCTGTGAACATCGATCGAAAGATTTTCCTGGCTAGCTTTTACGTCTCATTGGTCCTGGAATAAAATTTCATTCTCCTTGGAGCATAGTTGACTCGATACCATAGGGGCAATATTCGGAAAGTGCAAGTATTGATCGCTCCACGCGCCTTTTTAGTGGAGGGAGCTTTGTAACGTTCCATTCCATCGTAATTTTGATGTCCAGCAAATTCAAGCAGTTGTGTTTCTTTCTCAAAGTAAACAAGTAGGTGGTGTAGAATTGTATGAATTGTTGGAGTTCCGTGAAAATCATGCCATAGTATATAAATTGTCTCCGTAAAATGGCATTGCAGAACTTGTTTTAGATTTCGTTTTCATTTGTTGCAAAAGAACATAGCTACAGTAGACCCTAGGGGTCTACTCGCTGCCACACTTGTCGATAGGAAGTCCCTTCAAAATCAAACTGGTTGTTCTTTGCGCACAAGAAAGGTCATTTCATTTAGTCCAGTGGTGGTTGAGTGGTTTAGAGCGTGATAACTACCTCGGAGGCCCGACGTTCGAATTCCCACCAACGCCGGATACTTTGGTGGTGGACAGTAATCCACTGTCGTCCGGATCGTTGCCACACCCGACCTATATGTGTCTCCTGTACAAATCTTTGGACCTGGTTGACGGTTATCTCTATAGGTGCAGTGGGTCGTTGTGAATATGGGGTGTACCCTCTCCATGGCATATATATATATATATATATATACATATATATATATATATATATATATATATATATATATATATATATATATATAATCTTCATTAGAATCTAATTTGAATCTGGAGTGTGAATAGATACTCTTCATTGAAGAGTTAAAATGGATCACAACTGTGATTTGTTAGTTATTCGTTTCTGGTTCGCTGCTAACCCAACGAACAACAAATGACTAACAGAAATCACAGTTGTGATTCACACATGGACTCTTCAGTGAAGAGTATCCATTCACACTCCAGAAGATTCTAATTCGATCCTAGTGATGATATAACATCAGAGTAAACAAGTATGAAAATGAACGGGCAGAGGAGTACCGAATACGTATACCTGATGAGCGGTAACAACCGCAAAACCGGTGTTATGCTTCCGAGTGAATTTTGTCCACACTAAATTTACTACTCACTGTCGGCATCTAATCATATATATATATATATATATATATATATATATATATATATATATATATATATATATATATATATTTACACCGGCTTGAGATCAACTAAGATGCCAACGCAACGACAGTTACCACGCAGTACAATACAGTAAAGCAGACAGTTGGTGAGAGAAGGCTAAAAGAAATGCTGATTTTTTCTGCTTTTCACCGTACACTTTTTGACGTTCTTTTGTCATTTTATCTGTCAGAATTATAATCTTATGATTACGGGGCATGAGTTCGACAGACGGACACCGTGCGGCATTCGCGCCGCTGACTTCTATTCTAAGTCATGTCTCTCAACGTGTCTCAAACCAACGATAATTCTCGTTCCTTGAACCCCAACCAGAGAGGCGGGAAGCATCAACCGAGGCCAATGATGATGCTAGCTTCTCTATACCTCTACGGCCAACAATGGCCTGATCGCCGCGTCGATTCTTCCAGCCTTACCCAGCATATGATGAAAAAAAGCCTAGTTATCATGAGAAGGGACATATTTTTGAATAGCGAATCAACGCAAATGGAGAACGTTTTGCGAGAGGCCAAGAAAATACTTCCAAGTATTTGTGATGTTCGAATGAGTCCTGCGCGGTAAGATTCAACAGACTGAGTCTAGACCGTAAATTATGCAGCCGGCGAGTTTGTGATAGGACGCCTCTAACATTGCGCAATAAGGGTCTTAGTAAACGTCGAACTTTCTTGATCCTTGGTGCACCTGTGCACTTGTAGGCTTTATTTTTTTGTACAGGGCTTCAGAAGTATGTATGACGTTTACTGTGGGATCATTCATTTTTTATTCACTTGGAATCATGATGTCCGATGATATTTGATTTGCCTTATTCAATCATGATCACGATATCAAAGCCTGGTTTCAGGAGTTTAGTCTGTGGCATTTGTGTTAGTTTTCTTAGTGCTTTGTAGTGTTGTGGTGTGAGATAGCACTGCTATTGTATTGGTGCTTAGAGGTACGGATACGATACCTTGATCTACTTCGCTCTGAACCGACTTGCATTGTCTGGTGAGGTAGATGAAAAACCTTTCAACTAGCAATATAGATTTCCAAATTTTACTTGTGTTTGGAGATGATCCAGCTTTCTGGATATTGAAACTAAGTGCCTGGGTTTGAGCCTGTTGGAGGGGTGTTAAATTATGCACCTGTCCAGTGACTAATTTTTTTGCATGAAATACCCACGAATCATTCTGTTTTTTTCTGTGGCTGCAAGATGTTAGTCTAACTACATTGTAGCGTAATTTGAGTAACTTTATAGCGTGGGGACTGCATAATGGATAGACTCGATTTCTTGTTCGTTTCTTTCAGGCAAATGTTTATCCTTAGTGACGGTAAAAACAATTCCTATAGTCTAAAGACCTCTGATAATTTGATGGAAACAAAATAATCGAGGAAAAGTCAGGCTTTTTTGTTTAAAAGCTTGAAAAACATCAGAAATAGGGCGTTCCACAACTTCGCGTCTCGGAAAAGTACGTTATATAGGTGGTTCTCTGTTTCTCTCCAGTGGGGTAGAGCGCCTCCTACCACTTCAAGGGTCAGGGGCTCGAGTCCCGCCATTGCCGGTCACTGGCAATAGACACTGTCATTGTGCTCGTTGCCACACCCGACCTGTCGAGACCTTATGTGATTCTTTATTCCAAGTCTCAAGGTCTAGTTGCCGGCTATCTCCAGTGATGAAGTAAGTCATCGAGGTTACGGCGTATACCCTTTCTAATGCACCAATAAGTAATCACTAAAAAAATCGAATTGGGAGCATAAAGCAAGTTCATGAGTATAAAAACCACGGTAATGATGATACGGGAGAAAAAATGAATCAAATGCTGGACGATGGGCTACCTGCCGCAAATGGGTATCGTGGGTCCAGCACGATATAGATGGCTTTGGACGCGATTGTGGAGGAATGAGAAAGATTACAGGACATTTTCCTTTGTTCACTGATCACTTAGATATCCAAATTTTCTTCCTCGTCTCTGACGTTCACGATTCGAGCACTCCCATTAGTTTTTTCTTCTTAATCGACCCCAATATAAAATTGAACGGTTTAGCGCTCCCTGTGTATGCTTTAAACAGTTGCTGCGCATAGAAAATCATCATTAAAACTAAGAAAACCAGAGGGTAAGAAACTGAGTGACATTTTTTGACGGGAAACGATTTCTTTTAGTGTTACGCGAAGTCAAATTCCGGTGATCGACTCCGTTTTTTACTCGACGTTATTGATTCAGCGGTCGATTTTTCATGACATTCTGACTTCTACCATGTGTTTTCCATGTTATATGGCCGGCAGTGGTAAATGGTTATGATAGTGAATTTTAAAACTTGTAGCCCCGGGTTCAAATCCTGCTGTCACCGGTCAATTCCCCGATCGACAGCCTCTTATTGGCCGCAGTTTTCTTCCTGTGATACTGTACTACTGTTTAACAGAAATGAAAACGTCATTATTATTTCTGTATACCATTCTGACCAGATTGGAGTGGTAATCCAATGGAATTTGGTCTGCAGCTTACTTTCAAGATCCTGTCACCGTTATTACCGCCTGTATTTTCTGTTGTTCACTGAACATGTACTACACTCGACTGCTGTTCCATGTTTGTCGTAGCAAAATGTGTTGTTCACAAAGCTTTGAAATTCATTTGTTTGCTTATTATGCCTTAATAAATTTCAGCAAGGAACAGTTATCACATGATCTGAAGAATACGCACGATCATATTTCTACTTTGAGTTCGAATGACCATCTCGTGCGGAACGACCTTGCTACCAAACGTTCAAATAGTCGCCTGGTAACAAACGTGACCGAGAACTCAACCACTCAAGTTTTACGGAGTGTACAAAATGCCGCTAACTGCACTCGTACCCATGGGGGCACTTCTCGCGGTCTCAGACTGAGCAATTTACCATCTCTAAGCAAACTGAAAGATGCTCAGCTTCGACAGAGTTTATTCACGGAATTACGACATTGTGGACATATTCAGTCGGTTGTTCTTCCGCCAATTTCGAATGAGGCGAACAACGAGTCCGGTCGAGTTGCAATAGTCACATTTCGGTTACCCGAGGAAGCAGAATGTGCGTACCGTGCTCTACAAAGTGGTGAAAAATTGTTATTCTCCACTCAGATTTGTGCCGAACTACATCCTGGCTTTGAAAGTTAGTACTTTGAAAAATATTCACTTATGTTTTATATCATGTTGTTATATTTGGTGGTAAATAGTTAAACCGATTATATTACTTACTGTTCATGACATCCGTTTCAGTTTCTTAGATTTAAACGTTCCGATGTGTTGTCTTGCACATTTCGTCAACCTGGCCTTATTTGTGTTAGCACTAATCCATTTTCGTGTCAGCTGTCTGTATGCTTGCCATTAGTTGTGAGTGGCGATTTGACTAGCATAAACAGTCATTTAAAAATATTATAGCTCTTTATCCAGTGTTATTATTTATCGAGTTATTTTTCTTATTGCTTCAGACCGTTGTTCGATCGTATTTGGGAGTGTTCAGTTCTTTCAGCACGTTTCGGCTACATCTCCCCATGTAAAGCAGTTGTTTTATTTACTGCTGCACTGCGACTCATTTGATGAGAGGATAATTCTGCGTTGATCTTTGCACTCATCTTTTGCTGTTAGTCAGTGGTTTCCAGTTCAGGCGCTTTTTAATTTATCGAGAGAGTTTTCTGTTCCACTAAATTTGTTACTATGCTCACCAATCATCACCTGTGAGGCCCGATTGTGAGATGCTGACATCAGGTTGGTTACGACACTTAATCTGTTTAGGCCTTATTTGTCTTGCTATTGCAAGTCACAACCAATGTTTTCACATTCAGTGGCATATTGGATTCATTTGGTTATGGTATTTCCGTTCAACACTATGAACCACGTTGTTTTGCACCCGTACCTTGAAGGAGAACCGGGTGTCAAAGTATCGCAAGGTTGCTCTGGCGTTATTCGCCATGTGATCTCGCTCTCAACACAGCCACCAACTGTTACTAAGCTCTCGAGGTGGTCCATGACGTGTTGCACGCTCAATGTGCTACTGCATCGAGAAATATGGTTTAGCGACCTGAAGATAAGTATGAAGTCCTTTACAAGCAGCTCGGAAAAGATGACAGGGAATCCATAACGTCAATGTCGCAGGATACAAACGTATGCAGAACTTTTAACTCAACAAAGTGATTTAAAAAACTTTTAAAGACGCAATAAGAGACTAGCTTCCTTACTTCTGCAGAAACGGCGGAAATATAACCAGACCATATCGAGTTTCGTGCTGCAGGTACGCCGAAATACTTTACTGATAAACTGAAAGCGTCACTGTAATCCAAAAAGAGGACTCTGATGGCTTTGCTTTTTCTGTTTAGTGATGACAGATACACAGCGGCATCCACGGTGGAGCATGAACGGCGATAGGTAAACTGGCTGGGATCAAATGCGCTCAGTTGTGGTGTCATCCTTTACAGTATGACTTTCCGGAATATCAGCGATGTAAGAGGGCATCAGCCAGTGGTAGCAAGTTCGATAAGACTTGGATGATAATCAAGGAGGGGTGAGAGATCAAGACAGCAGCGTTGATCCAGTTGAGTCGGTGGCCAGTTCATTTGGTCCATTCGCCTCCTCTGGGAAACCTTGTCGGATAAATGGAACATGGCAAAGGGACGCTGAATTTAATAATTGGTGGTTCATGTTCTGAAAGTCACAGTGCTGTCCACAAATTTATGTAGCGTTCCAGAGCGGAGAACGCCAGCCAAGCGGAAGAACCCGCCTTACTCTCAAGCACTGTAGCTAATTGTCCTCGACCGCTTATTTGGTGACTTCACTGTTAACCCCGGGAATCGCGACCGTTCCCTCATCGGCGACCTGGGGACATGCTCCCGGTAGCATACAGCTGCGCTTCCTAATAATGCGATGGGTCTCGAAGGCTATGGGGCATACCGATCGTGGGATCGGTACTCATACGCAAGCTTGTACTAAAAAAATACTAGCTTCATTTGCCCGTGCTTTTGGTAGGTTTTTTTTACTCTATATCGGCTCCACCACTGTCGTCCCAGTTTATCATTTAGCGCAATATCTGGACCATGATCACGCTTTTCTCTCTGTCTATCGATCCAACTGCATCAACTATATTTGTGTACAAAGTTTCATTGTTTATGTGTTCCATCTACCGCCGAACGCGTGCGCACTCATACACGAACGCACAAAACTCGCACTCTGGCGCGTGCACATTGTGTGGCGACGAACACTGTCGTTCACACTGTTCAATTCCGATCGATCGATTTTCTACCTTATTTAACAACGCATGTGTTCGTGCAAGGTGCGTGCTTGTCACTGAAAATCACACAAATGTTCAAGTTCGAGTGTGATTCATGTTTTTGCCGGTCGTTCACCGGTGCTTTTCATTGATGGCACTGAGCTTTGTCTGGGAACTATCCATAGTGTTGATGTCGCCGTGATCGCACTCCGATATTCTCCGTTGGGGCCTTTCGATAGGATGTAAATAAGATGAACAGGTTCTCTCAGCTCTCATTTTACTCCTAGTTTAGTAACGTTTCCTAACTGGAAAGTGTTCATCGTTTTGTCGTCAGCAGTATGCTCTACATGTTAAATCTTGGTTTTCATTGCGACCCAATTAATGAGACTTATGAACGGAGGTTTGTTTTGTCGCTAGTTAGCAACAGAAAAAAATATGGCTCAAAATCAAAGATAGTGCTGCAAATGCGCTGCTGCGGTGGTGGTCGAGTGGTTGAGAGCGTTTGCTTACCACCTCGGAGGCCCGAGGTTCGAATCCCCGCCATTACCGGTTACTTCGGAGGTAGACAGTAGTCTACTGTCGTCCGGATCGTTACCATGCCTGATCCATTGGAACCTTATCTGGTTCTTCGCCACTCCATGTCTCAAATTCTGGTTGCCGGTTATCCTTAATAGTGAGGTGGATCTTCCTGGCTATGGGGTATATACCCCTTCCATTGCACTCATGCACAGGAATGTAATAAAAAAGTAAACCGACGCGACCATTGTTTGTCGAGAAACCGGAGGCGTTAAGGAACCATAAGGCAGAACTGGGATGTTTTAGTATTTCTATATACCCATTCAATACATCGTTTACGTTTCCTCTTCCTTTTTTGCTATCCACAGGCTATGTTGCAGAGCAAGTCCGTTCAAATGACCAAGCGAACAAACTTGTTATTTCTATAGGAGCATCATTATTGTCCCCACCCTCGTCTTTTGGAATTACATTTAGCTAGAGGTGTAATCAGGTGGTCCATGCGGTTCACGCTTTTCTGAAAGAACTGTCTGAGTTTTAGTGTGAATTCCTTTCATCATGCAGATCTCGTTAGTTCGTTGTATTTAGGCCATCTTTCTCTTCCTCCGTGTTAGGCCCCGATGATCATCCCGTGAAATCCATCGCACCTGCCTCGAATAATAATGAACCCTCCTGTACAGCGGGACTACTCTCAAAAATCGCTGTGGGTAATGCGGCACTAGCGGCAAATCTGAACTCATCTGTACGAAAGTGTCCTACCCGGACATTGTACGTTGGGGGGTTGACAGCCGGACCGACTGGACCTGTCACTTCGGATCAGTTGAGCACCGCTTTCAGGAAATTTGGTGATATCATTGTAAGTGTCGCGTGCAACTCAGTAATATTTGAAGCTACCTTTTCTCCGATACTTGTCATCATTATAATGATTTCAATCACTGGTTCACGTGATCCGGTTCATCTGAAACCTTTGGCACCTTTTTTGTCTATGTTAATAAAGAAGAGAACCCATTTAGGTGTCTGTCTGTCTGATTCGACTCGAAAAATACATGATAAGGCGATGCTTTCTGTTCAAAAGCTCGAATGTTCTTTATATTACTCCTCCTCCTTGTGCCATCACTTCGTTTCGAGTTTATATATATAACTATAGGAAATCACAGTTGTGATTCATTTGTAGGCTCTTCAATGAAGAGTATCCAGTAACACTCCAGACGATTCAAATCAGATTCTAGTGAACATATAACATCGGAGTGTACAAGTATGAAGACCAGTGGGCTGAGGAGTACCGGATACGCATACCTGATGAGCGGCAACAACTGCGAAACCGGTAGTGTGCTTTCGGGAAAATTTTGTTTACATGTTTACATACTACTTACCATCAATATGAGCGCTTGCGCATGCAGCCTCGTTGTTCAGTGGGTTAGCAGTGACCTAGACACGAATAACTAACGGAAAACACAGCTGTGATTCAATTGTGGACTCTTCAGTGAAGCGTATTCATCCACACTCCAGATGCTTCAAATTAGATCCTAGTGACGATATATACCTAAACGCATTGTCTACTGGAATTCGGCTGCTAGTATTGCAATGAGACTGCGAGGTACGTATGCACGTATTCACTCGCCTAATGTTTTGAACGAGTCGTTCTACTGCCCTTGTTCTTGTGTTTGCTTGACCGGGTGCCCTCATTCATCCATTCTTACGTACGTACGCACATAACTTTTGCTTAGGTATGGCAGTCGGTTTTGTCATCTTGGTTTCCATGGCACGCGGTCTCATTGTTTGAGTGCTTATCCATTGTCAATATCGATCTATTTTCTCACAAATGACCCTACCCAGTCATTTTTACGCTTCTCTGTGTGTAAGTGAGGGCTTCATAAATAACTGTGATCGATGTTGGAATCATCTATTTTCAACGCAATCAGAAGGCATATAAACCGTGGTGAAGAAGGTCATGTGAATGCCCATGTTAATGGTACCACATTCACATCACATGATATTAGATATCACAATCCGAATGAATCCGATCATCAAATCGGTATTTCTGGTCGCCCAATTTTCGGCTTACTATCTTTTCGGAACGCAAACTGTGTTGTTTATTCGGTCAATCCCAAGTGTATTGCATTTTCTATGAACTCTTAAATTCTTATGGTATCGTCATAATCTAAATAAATCATCTCCCATCCCAGTACGTTGAATATATCAAACAAATTGTGCGACACAACTTACACTGTTCTATCGTGCGCACCCGGTGCGATGTTGTTTCGTTGCGCAAATAAAAGCTTGGCTTAGCGTTGTGCCTATTCCTTTGTCCAAGTGTTTTCTGATCTTTTTGTTTGTGTGGGCTTGTGTTCTCTCCCAATTGTCACATGTCTAGTCCTTTTATAACAGACGATGTAAATCATTCCACTGAGCTGTGATTGTGCGCGCGCTGATTACCTTCATTTCGCGCGCAACATCTTACCCACCCAACAACAGTCCACTAACTCACTAACTAGTAACACTTGTGTGTTTCGTTCGTGTTCATAGTACACACTCGTGTTTGCATGTCATTGTCGTTAGCTACATTTCCATGACAATGCGTGCGTGCGTGTGTGTGTGTGTGTAGACACAGAGGCCCATGTGCACTCGTGTGCAAATTTTCGCGTTGATTCTTGCCAGTTCACGTTGTTTGTCACAGTCATCGATTTACCTGTTCGTAAGTAATGAAACCCATCGATTGCGTGATCGACCGACTGAATAACTCATGTGGTACGATAACTCCACAGGGTTTTAACACGCAGGACACCTGTACTGTCGTGTGGTCGATCGATGTGCTGAATTTGTCGATTTCGCGGGTTGTTTAGTTAGGTCAATAAGTAATGTCTAGATTTGTCAAGCTATCGGTATCTGTATTTTATTTGATCTCGTTTTTTAACCTGCCTTTTCTTCCCTACGAATCAGTTCTGTGGTTGACTCCTAACCACAAGATAAATTTCGTTTTGTATCTTACCATCAGTGTTTTTCGACCCACAAGGTTGTTTGTCGAATTCATAAACAAGCTGGTCAATCTATTCACCTGTCGTCAATCAAGTTAAAGGCGTGGACATCTGATGTCCCTGGTCGAAATTGTTCTTTTTTCCCTGATTGTATCATGTCTAGTTTGGCACAGCCCGAAATCAGGCACATGTGTGGATATATATATATATATAATATATATATATATATATATATATATATATATATATTTCACCTTGTGCATTACGACTTGTTACGACCCTGTACCAATGTTTTCCTTTTTATCAAAAGATTCGTTTCTTTTTTAGGATGTTAAGCTACAGACTAGCTCGAACGCTGCTCTAATCCAGTTTGCGGAAATGCGTGGTCCAATGAGAGCGATGAACGCACACCTGCGTGACCCACTGCGTCTCGGCGGACGGCCGCTTTTTCTCGCCTACATTCCCAGTCCTCCAAGTACTGGTTTGTGGTTTTCTGACCTTCCTCCTGTGTTGGCCAACATGAAAGACGAGGAACTACTCCGGTCACTTTCCAGTTTAGCTCCCGTGCAAGAGGTGAGGACTTCTTCGGTTGTTAAAGCACTGGCTTGCCCTAAGTTCAACAATTGATTTTGTCTACCCTTAGCCTGTGCGCTGTTACTCATACTGTTTTCGGACGTTCATTTGAGGGATCTGAGAAGTAGACAGGAAGTGCCCTCGGCATTCCTGACCAATACAAGTTGTTTTTTTTTTTTGCGGCTCTACTGATGTTGGTGGTGTTTTTAGCTCCAGTATTGTGCGCCACAGATACCCCCGCAGCTTCAATACCTCTGACAACTGAAAGTTTGCTTGCTCTCCACGGAATGTTGGGTTTTGTCATCTCCTTGCCTAACCTCATTGGGAATCAACATCGAAGTTATGAAAACATTTCGAGTCCCAATATGGAGCGTACTCAAGAAAAGTCTCAGAGGTCCAAGTGGTACAAAAATATTCTCTTAGCAGCTTGTTTGCATTGTGCACTATTTCCGGTGCAGTTGTTCTCAGGGATCATATCGGGCTTCTTGTGGCTTTCAATAAATACTGAATCGACATGAAATTGAGTTTAAAGTACGCGAATCGCTTTGTTTTTCTTTGGGATAGAGCTGACCACTGCTAACCCGTCTGAAAGTATGAGTTTTGACGAAAAAGAGTGTCTTTTGCGGTTTCTATCATTGCAAGGATGTGAGGCTATTTTGTTCTCGATGTTCCTGTCAGTAATATTTTTCTGCGTTGGAAATTATGCCTATTCTCAATACAAAACGGTCCCGGGTCTCAACTGAGAGAAGATGATACTATCTCATCAGAAACGGGCTGATTTTTATTTATTAAAAAAAGTAATATTTTATAAGTGTATTATATGATATGTATGGTATTAAACCGGGGAAATACAATGAACCGATTGCCATATTTTTGCAGGAAGGCAAAATTTTCTCGGGGTCCTACAAGGACCCTTTTTAGTATATCAAGCGTCAGACAAGTAGGTAGCAATAATAGAGACAGACAAAAAAGGGAAAAAGGTAATCCAGGCTTGACTTATGACCGGACACGGATTGTTGTTAAGCTTAAGTTATGATTGCTTCCACTCCTTTTTTATCACCATTAATCTCTGACGCCTTCTATTTGTCTAGTAGGTGCAGTCCTTTAACTTGTCGTAATATATTTTGTTGTAATGGCGTATGAATCATTCAATAATAATGGCTGACAACGCACCTGTACAGCCTTCTACGGTCACTGCAAAATCTTTGGTATTGTTTCCCTGGAAATCATATTTGCGTGCAATAGAACGTTCATTGGTCCTTCCGAATGTTCACTCCGGTTCAACTTTGGAGGGAGTAGTTGTGTAATTCATCAGCCACAAACAAGCATGCACCCTTCGTTGATATTGGGTTGTGACTGTTCACGTATTGCTGTCGATTTCGCACTCTGTTCGCATCACCCCCCTCACATTGGTTGGTTGCTAGCTCGTCGGTACAGTCCCGGTGTCCCTTTTTGAGGTGTTTTTCCCCGAAACCTGATCGGGTAAGAATTCGTGGTTAGATGTGACCGCAACCTGAAGTTCCCTTGTGCGCATGTATGTCTCCCGTCTACGACACCGCGCAGAACCACGTGAAACTGAATGCGGCTGAGTTTGATGCATTCGTCGCTCGTGATGCAGGTGATGTAGCTATTTTCCTCCAATCAACCTGGTTTCCACTCCGTTCCTGTCCATCCCTAAGTGAATATAAGCGTGTAAATTTGTTGTGCGCAGTGACGCTACTACATCGTCCACTATCTGGGAAGTAGTAGTTGATGTAAAAGTGCCGTCGGTTGTTGTTTCTGTCGTTCCCGTTCAATGATCGCAAATGGATCGATCACCATTGTCGGTCTGTGTTATGTGGTCCTTCTGCTCTCTATATTTGGTTATTTCTCTGCCCGTAGTTATGACAAGCGGGCGGGCAAGCAGAATGCCTTTGGACCAGCTTTCGGACGTATTAGTAGTCCGTAGAATGTCCTGAATCTGACAGATCAAATATATCCACATCGTAAAGTTGTGCACTGTGTTAATCACGATCTATTCGCTTTCGACCTGTGGTCACTGCGTAGATATTCTTTTGTACACTTCACAACAGGCATTATAATGTGAACGCAGAGATCCACTTTCGTTGCCTTCTCTTTTTCCAATGACTTCACTGTTTGCCTTTGTAGTTATCCGTTATGGTTGACTTTCAGTTCTGGTTGGTGATTTGAACTTGTGCTACGCTACGAAGTTATTAGCACAGCAAATGTCCGCTAGCTAGACGCTAACTGTTTCGTGGGTAAAATACGCAGAAAAATAGGTTAAGGGCCGTTTTGTCAGCTATTCAATTTCCTAGACCTGGTTTTGCAAAGCCTTGTTCAATTTACTATTCGAATGGTTTTGTTGTCTCTTGAGAAGGCTGAGATTGACCATCATGGGAAAACAAAACAGGAGTAAATATTATCTTCGATGAAGCACGTTAACAACCCCGCCCTAATCAATCTTTTGGTGGGCTTGTCCACGCTCTTTTTTGTCTGCGGCGTGGCTGTCCGCCCGCCACTGATTTCCCCCAGTCGAATGCCATGCCTATGTTGGTCGTCCTGCCCCATCGCCCTGTTTACTTTGCTGAGGTTATCGATCCAATTTAGTCAGCCTGGGGTATTCTGTCCCACTCCACTAGTACACGTTCCCGGGTCCCGTCTGCCAAAAATGTCGCCTTGACCTGTCCAAGCTAACGTTGTTCACCAATCTTCGTTCGCAGTTGTGTGGGTGGGTGTGTGCATGTGTTGGTGAGCTCCTGTTTGTTGCGTCTCATCGAGGTGACCTTAGGACTAGACAATGAGGAATCGACTGAAGTTCTTGTCTGTATCGACCGTTTTCGGGTCTGCGCTCCTGCTGTGATGCACCAACACCGAAACCAAGTTCGATTTGGTGGTGGTGATGACGGTAATGACACGTTGATACTGAGTGAGTCATTCGCCGCGGTGTTCAGCCTCAACCTTGTATGCACACCATGGGGACGAGTTTGTAAACCCCAGCAGGCATGTGAGACGTGAACACCGATTCCGGCACCCATTATTGCATGTCGTTCTAAAACGAAATCAGTCATCCTGATTTTCTTTGAACTGACGGTGCTTTCTGACTAGTTCCTTGGTTCTGTTCCATTTTACGATCTGCGTCATCCAATTGAACTTTTTTTATAGTGTCGTCACAGTTGCAGGGCACGGTTAAACATTTTGGAATGATTTCCAACTGATCATAGCATTTCATCTCTCTTTCCGCAGATCATCCTCATCAATCGGACTGAATCGAACAGTCGCCTGAATCAACCATCACAGCAACAACATGCACCATCCACTTCTGTCAGCGCGCATCACCAACAGGCACATCAGCCACACTATGTGGCCTACATACGTATGCTATCTGCGGAACACGCCAGTCGTCTCCTGTCCGAGCTACGCTCCGGCAAACACTTTAACGAGCGTCCTACCCCAAACGTGCATGCTACATCCTCTGCACCGAGAAGACCGTTTGCCGTGGATTTCGCCAGTGCGAGACAAACCAGTTTGGTTGCTAGTCTTCAGATTAACGCAGCTAGGTTAGTACATATTACACAGTCGTTCTGTTTCGATGGTTCCCTCAAATGTATACAACTGTACGCACGAGGGAACTTGTTGACTAAATTTGTCGCTTGAACACCGCTCCAGTGTATGATGTTTTTTGGTCTTGCAATTGCGGTTCGACAGTCGTGGTGTTCAACTTAATCTTGTATACATATATATATATATATATATATATATATATATATATATATATATATATATATATATATATATATAGATACACGTGTATATCCTTCCTTTTTCCTTTTATGCGACTGTTTCTTGCGAGAGAATAAGTCGGCTCCATGGGTATCACGGACCATGGCTGACCGCGCGCGGCGATCGGAGGCAAGCTCTGTACAGATCCTGATCCAGTTCTTTTTCTATAGCCGGGTTCCATATATATATATATATATATATAACTATCAGAAATCACAGTTGTAATTCATGTGCACTCTTCAATGGAGAGTATGCATTCACACTCCAAACGATTCAAATTAGATCCTAGTTAAGATATAACATCGGAGCGTACAAGTATGAAGACCATTGGGTGGAGGAGTACCGGATACGCATACCTGATGAGCGGCAACAACCGCAAAACCGGTGGTGTGCTTTCGGGAGAATTTCGTCCATATGTTTACATACTTTCTGTCAATATGTATACATATAGTAAATAGTGTGTAAATGGGTGAACAAAACCTCCTCGGGAGCACACGACCGGTTTTGCGGTTGTTGCCGCTCATCGGGTATGCGTTCCCTTCGCTGATCTTCATAATTGTACACTCATTACATCGTCGCTAGGATCTAATTTGAATCGTCTGGAGTGTGGATGCACTCTTCATCGAAGAACCAACCAATGAATCACAACACTGATTTCTGATAGTTATTCGTGTCTGGGTCACTGCTAACCCAATAAGCAGCGAGGCTGTATATCTGTATATGGAAGCGGTCGTATTGACAGTAAGTAGTATGTAAACGTGTGGACGAAATTTCCCCGGAAGCTAGGAAGTTTTGCGCGTGCCCGCCTACGGACCTCTTCGGTGTACGACTTTCCGGAGGTAGGTAATGGTTGGAAAGTACGTTAAGGTACTCAGTCCACGACATGACAAAAATGTATCAAATCCTTGACCAGTGGACTTGGTCAGGTTGTTCATGCTAGACTTCCGGGTTAAAGTTCGCGAGACCCGCCTTCCGAATGGTTGTAATTCCCAAGTAATATGGCAGAGTGTCGTGGCCAGTAGCGTAGTTGCATTGCATCTCTGTTCTCCAAAATTTCCGTTTATCACTTTGTTTTCGATTCTTTCTCACTTCATGCTTCTATTCTTCTCACCCTTGACTGAACGATGTTGCGAGGTAGCAACTGAAACCAGAGCACTAAGTACGAGGCTAATGGTTGAATAAACCGAACTGGGCTGATGCATGAGTACATTGGAAGGGGCATGCCCATAAAACCCCTGGAGCCCAGTAAAAACCTGAGGCTAGGACAAGGCGCACAAAATCGCAATAGGCCAGGTTGCAACGTCTCGAACAGCCACATTGTGAACGAATGATTGCAAGGTTTAAGCTTTGTACTCATTACACGTATCATCGTTTGCGATAGGTAGTAGTACATTAGGTTGCAATTTTGGTGTTTCAGTACACGCTGTCAAACTAGCTCGTCATTCAGTCCACTGTAGAACACAACTGTGCATCTCTCTAACTCGTCTTCATCACGAGACTTGTTGTTGGAGTATTCTCTTGGCTCCGCAAAATATTGAGTGATTTTCGCGCTATTCTTTCGACCATTCCGTGAGGGTACTTTGTAGTCTTTGAATGTAACACGTAAGTTTCAGTAACATTACTTCGTACTAAACACCTTTCTCTGTAAATCTAAAATTTAACTGCTGAACAGTCCTTTATGTTTTTCGTGATTATGACTGCGTCATTTGTGTCTAGATAGCCACCAATTTTACATGGAATTGATCCGTTTATCTTGTTCTTTGTCTTCAGATCCATCACCACGTCTGGCCGAATAAGGGTTATTTCCGCGACATCATTGGACTTAGCTAAACGACTTGGAACCACTATGGTGCCACATATGATCTCGCTCACGAATTTGTCGTCGGTACCCACGACACATGCGGTCCCTAGGAGCACACCGCTCGGTGTTTCGAGCCCCGTTCGTTCGGTGGTGAAATCTGACTCTCCAACATCACACCGATCGGGCAACCAACGCTCAACCTGGGATCTTTATCCAGGAGATAACACTGGCAATTCATCTGGTTGCAATACCGTAGGAAACACGTTCGCAGCAGTAGAGAATGGCTTATCAGATTCTGCAATCGTCGGCACTCATCCTAACGGATCTTCGGATGTCAGTCATGCACGTTTGGATAGTCGACCCTGTGCAAATATATCTGTGCCCAAAGAGCCAAGTCGGTCATCGCATACAGGTCTGTTACCCACTACAACAGCAGTCCCCATCGTGGGTTTTCGAAACACCCTATTTACCGGTACGCAGTCCCTAGACCGGATGGATGCCGCTCGAGATAGTAGTCCAAGCAGTCTCAGCACAAGCAGCAGCAGTAGCAGCCTAAGTAGCGAAAGCAGTGAAAGCAGCAGTAGTAGCAGCAGCAGCGAGAGTAGTAGCAGCTCTTCATCGTCCAGTGTCAGTTCCCCCACATCCCTGTCTGGTTCTTCTGCTCGCTCTCGGACTCGGCGATCTATCACTGATCCGTCCGTTCCATTGACTAAGTCCAATCAGACTCGACCCGCAGACGCGGCTCGGTTGTCGCCCCATCAGTTGGGTACCAGTCCTCAGAATTCTTTCACGACAATGAGACGATCGCACATCGGGGACCGCAAACCGCCAGTTCGAACTACATCCGAATCCTCATCCACTCCATGCAACAAAGCACATGCAGAAGCTATAGAAAATGCCTGGTTAAACGAGCGCAATGGTGCTGGTGGTTTCGCTCGTCGTCAGCTGAGTGTTGTGACCACTATCGCACCAACAGTCTCATCACCCATTCGCAGCTCCGCGGCTAGCAGTGATGGACTTTCCAGCCCAGTCTGTGTCTCTGCTCTACCCACTGCCTGTTCCCGGGTTTATAGCGCTCTCTCTAACAACACGAGTCTGATGTCGAGCTCTGCAGTCCCATCACAAATGGCGTCGTCTTGCCACACAGAAAACCATCATCATTCAATGCAGAGCTGCACTTCTGTAGGACATCATGCCACATCCGGCGAGCTTCATGTCTGCCCAGTTAGTGTCCCAAATTCGTCTAGTGCTAGTAGTGGAGTAAGCAGTTGCGGACGAAGTTTCAGCAGCAGCAATAGCAGTACTGGGAGCAGTCCGTTCAATCATTGCAATGTGGTCACTTCACACCAGATCTCCGTCAGTTCCAAATTGTCCACTTCTATAGCACCAAATCATGCTTATATGCATAAAATACCATCCACATTCGCTCATACTGGTCCTGGACTAACTGTGCCTGTTGCTGTCAGCCAACTCAGAGGTACTGCGGATGCGAATATGCGACATAACATATCCCATTCCAACGCAGCTGATCGAAAAGCCCGTGTCTATTCAAGCGAGAATACGTCGGGTCTGAAGCTTCACATTTCCACCGGAGGAAACCTAGTACCTCCTCAATCCTCGGCACCTGCAGCTGCAGTTTGTTCCCCGTTGTCTACTCCACTGACGGTGTCTATTCGTCTGTCCGGGTCGGAGATTGAATCTCACAATGCCATCCCAGCGATGACCTCGCCCTCGGCGTTTTCTGCTCACGAAGATGTTTTCTGTGTGAGACGTAGTGGTAAATGCGGTAACTCGTCTCATCCGTCCACACCCTCATCTGCTCCACCGCATATCACCAATGTGGATACGGGTAGGCGATTCAGTTCACAGTCCATGGATATGTGTGATAAGACACCGTTGAGTGACTCTAATCGAGCACATGTAACAGATTGGTTCAGTCTGGGATCGCCTGTTTACGAATCGATGTATGATAAAATCAAACGGCGTACAAACAAAGAAGCGGAAGAACGAAGGCAACGGCAACAAGAGACACTAGATGCACGGGAGAAGAAGCATCGGAAACAGCGTAGGAAAGATCAGTTGACTCGATCACCTCCCAGTGTATCATTCACGCCTCCAGAATCGTTTGGTAGCGAGCATAGTGCTAAAACGGCCGGTACTAATTCCAGTGATAAATCCCGTTGCTCCAAGTCTGATTCTGCGTTGCGCAAGGGTTCCAAACGATTGAACAGCTATCTGAGAAATAAAATTTCAGAGAAGGACTTCCTGATTAACGGTGGGGCGAACGATTATCATTCCAGTTCGTGGCATTCACCCAAAGTATCGCCCCGTGAACCTACTTGGTCAACGCATACGAGTAAATCCCGGCCTACTGAGTTGACCTCAAAGTCTGTTCACAAACACGCACGCAAATCCAAGCGTTCTCGTCGAGAACGGAGCTCTATCTCATCCTCATTATCTAGTGGTGACGATCGAAATTCGTGCTCCCCGCCCGGCACTTTGACACGCCTGAGCCTGGGTATGCGATTTCCGGTATCGGCCACGTATCATGAATGTGTGCGCCCCAAAAGTACACATCGTTCCGAATGGTCTCCTGAGCGAGATGATGATTCATTAAGTCATCTCAGCTCTTCTTTGTCTTGTTCAAGCAGTGACGGCCGTTCTGATCATCCGCCATCTGATAATTCCAAACAGTCAATCACTGTAGCTTCGACGTTTCCCCAGTTTCACTGCCGCGCGTACGACGTGCTCGGTACGAAGCACGGTCATGTTACCTCGCAACACGTCTTGAAGCGAGACAGTTCCGGCAGTTTACATTCTCCAGTCACAAAATCCAGCTACCGCAAAGGCCGGGAAATGTCTCCTGTTCGAAATGAGCTGTCAAGTAAAAAGTCACAAATTTTTGACACCATGATCGATCGGCCCAAGTCAACCGTGATCGATAAGAGGAATAAGCCTATCTCAGGTTCCAAACGGAAACGTGAGGAATGTCCTAACAAACAGTCATTCAAACGACATCGGGTGTCTCACAAAATCCTGTCGACCGAATCTTCTCACGGACATATCGGCACAACAAAACAAACCAGTCATCATGGCCGTAGTCCGAAAGTGCCTTACTTGCCAGATTGCGTACTAGATTCGGAAGTAGATGACATAAGGTGTTCCGATTCCGTTTCGCATAACACCGGGACGAGTGATCCAAATGTCCGGTCAGGTAGACCGGATGCTGCATATCGGAATCGACGAATTTCCTCCAGTTTACACAGTGGAACCGATGATTCTAGTGTTTGCGGCACACACAGCCCATCCCCGATACGTGGAACCGTTCGTAGTCCATTACATCTCACATCACACTACCGAAAACAATACTCGATCAATACGTCCATATGCAGTGATCCGCACAGTCGGTTAGTGGACGATCGTGATTCCATATTCGACGTGTTCATGGACTCAGATCGATTTTCGCCGAATTCGAAGTCAACCCCGTCAACCGAGCCGATGGAGCAGTCAGAAATAATTGAGCGTAATTTGGATATGAAGTTCAGCGACGACGAATGGCATTCAAGTGTCGTATCGACTTCACCTAATCCAAACAACATGGAATTTGACGTGGACTATTGTCGTGGCGATACAAAGACAGAACATTCATCAACCACTTACCAGTCAACTTCCTTCTCTTCCCAGTTGATCTCTCCAGTGTGTAAACTCCGTAGCCCATCCGAGGATGAATCAGATGACGAGTCGCTGCATAAAGCTGTGGTTGACTTTACTAAACCGTGTGGCACCAGTGATACTTTAGCCCTGGAAAATTTGCATAATGATCCTACATCAACGAAGTTCGGGACAACTCTGGACACCGCATCATCGCTCCACGAAGTGTCTTCTCCCATTGAACCTGAAATGAAGCCGCAGTTTATCTCTTCGCACTCGGAGGATCTCAAAATTGAGGCTGCGAACGAAAACGGCACAGTCGTGACCTCGCCTTTACGACCAGACTCTCCATTACCAATCGTGAAACCTGATTTCCAGCCCACATCTCAGTCGCTTGAGGAAGACTCCAAACCGGACCGAGATTCACTTATGCTGAAAACAGATGTCACAAAAACTGGTAGCGCCATTTCATTTGGGGAATCTGCGTTACCCACACCTCATATGCGTGATTCCATCCACTCCACAGAGTCTGAGGCACAAGATATCAGTCACGAATCATCTGTTCCTGTTCAGGAATCCACCTCCTTTGAGATGTGTGCGAATGAGCGATCTGAGCGGAAGCCAGCAGGTGAGGACTCCAGCACAAACGCCTCCGTTACCATCGAACCCAGTTCAGATGACTCAGCACCTTTAGAATCCATCGTGTCTCCGGCTCCAGCATGTCCTTTTAAGGGTGAAATTGAATTATCTGTTATCACGTCACCGCCTGTTCGAGTATGCAGTCAAACAATGGAAAAGCCCGTTGGACAGTCTACGCCCAAAGTGGACTGCAATCCACCGTGTGCCGCACTGATATCCCGGGCTGAGGCGAGGCAAGTAAAAACAAACACTGATGAGCCCGACATCACCAGGAAAGTTTCGGTGGTAGCACCTATGCAGTCACCTGTTTCTGCTATTCGTGCTCACGCTACTGTCAATGAGTCAACAAAAACTACGAATATTTCACACCAACCATCCTCTGGCCCTCCAACCGAAGTGCACGATATCACCCGATATGTACAAAGTGTAATCGAGCGAGTGAAAGCTGAACGTGTGGAAGAATCCCAGCAGGCTGCTGCCGCAGCGGCACAATATCATACTAGTGGAGCCTATCAAACCTCGTCCGGTGCATCTCTCAATGCTTCTCAAGCTTCAGCTGGTCGTTCATTGCATGATGGAGCTTCAGTTGGTCCTGTCGGCACTGGCTCGATTGGTGGCAAGCGTGGTTCAGTCACTACTCGAAGACCCTTGCTCGTGAGCACCAGCGCTTGTACATCGGTGAAACCAGGGGGAATCACTTCATCTACCAAATGGTCAAGTTCCGCAACTTCTGGTCAGTCTCAATCCTCTACATCACTGACGTTTTGTGGTACAACTGTGATACCAACAGTGGCTTGCCACCATCCACCCAATACGTGCACTACATCAGCTACCGCGGCGATTTCAATCGTATCATCTCAGACATCTGATCTTCACCTCCCTTTAATCCCTGGGGTAAACGCTTGTGCACCCATGGCGGTTTCACCTCAACTCACCGTTCCTGTAGCCACTGGTCGTGTTACAAGGCAATCACAACAACAGAACGGTATTGGGTCCATGAAGCGGCCTGAAACGTCGCTGTCCATTGGGGATATCCAACCCAACTCCGCGAAGACAAACAATGCCGGAAACGGGCGACGGCGTCGGCGATCTGAGAGTAAAGTTTCATTGGGATGCGTGAGTAAAGAGATAAGTAATAATTTAGCATCTCTCTTACCGAACAACAACACACTACTCACCTCGTCAGAAGCAGTTCTCACTCACGTGGTTAATTCAGGTACATCTGGTCCAGCAGTTACTGATATCGTCGGAAAATCAAGCTCAATAGACGAGCAGGTATTCAGTGACTTAGCTTCGGAATCAGGTCATTTAAACAACCAAGTAATACATAACACTAGCTCTGTCGAGTCTACGCATAAAGGCCAGGCCTCTATAGATCCCTACGAGCCAAACTTCGATGAGGAATCACCGGTTGGTTTTGAACATGGACAGTTACATCACCATCGATCCACGCCACCAATCTGTCCCTCTCCAACACCATCACAGCCTAACACTACATCAAATGCTCGAAAGCAAGTTAATACGACGACGTCTGTCATTGCTTCCTGTACTTCACCGTCCAGTGATAATTCGATCCTTAGTCCGGTGTCTAATACTGGCTGCGAGGGGGCAAATAATCGGGGAGTTTCAACGAACTCAGCTAATGTGCCGATCACCATCACGAACACAAATGCAAGCATCACGGTCCCATCGCCGGTTACTACCACAGCGACATCAGACACCGTCGACGAGGTGATACGGGATGTGTGCGCTGGTCAATTCGATGTGCGTAGTTATATGAACAGTTGGCGAGCAGAGTGTCCATCAAACACTAGTC
Organism: Fasciola hepatica; assembly: GCA_948099385.1. NCBI lineage: Eukaryota > Metazoa > Platyhelminthes > Trematoda > Plagiorchiida > Fasciolidae > Fasciola > Fasciola hepatica. The sequence goes on from CANUEZ040000006.1 coordinate 163,241, forward strand.
GCCAATCGTCAAAAAACAGTCCCAGAATCACTGCTCAGTCGCACTCAGGAGCTGCAACCACCACAACGGCCGCAGTGCCCCTTGTGGCGAACATTATGAATTCAGTGGCAACTAGTTCAACGATGATCAGCTGTACTCAAGCATGCACCCCGACATCATCCGTTGTCTCCACAGTACAAACGACAACACCAATGGTAACCGTCAGTAATACAACAGCCACTGTGCCTGTGTTTGTACCGGCTTCTATGGTCGCATCGGTTTCGAACTCGGTCACAAAGCTTACGACAAGCTCACTTCCTAATATGCCCAAGTCGTTCCCTTTAGCCATATCCGAACCGGTGGTGGCTGCTGTTACCATCCCAGTCAGTTCAAATGGTGCCAAAACTATTGCTCCCGGTAAGAATGGGTCAAATAATGTGGTCAATATCGCTACCGGAAATGCACTTTTAAACACCTTGTTGGCAGCGCTGCAGCGTATCCCAGGAAGCCAGGTCACAGTTGGTGGTGTGGGGTCCGGTGCGATTTCGGCCACAACAATCACCCTGCCGGTGAATGCAGCCCGTCAAGCGGCAGCCAACATCACAGTGAGTCATGTTCTGTGCGTGTATCATTTAGGTGTGCAAAGTAGTTTCAGGATCAATCAGAAAGTTTACACAAATACCAGAATACTTACCATCTTCCCGATGATTGTTTATCATAAGCAGTCTGTTTGTTACTCATTGTCGGTAGAAAATTAGTATTCTCGTGATCATTACACTTATCACTTTCATATAACTTTGAACCCTGATCTCCACAGCTCAGTGCGTAAAAGTTCATTACCTATTCTCTCGGACATTCAAATCTGGGATGTTTGAAAATTGAATCTTGGAGATGTCTTTAGTTCGCCGCTTAAATGCATGTAGCATTTTAACAGATGTTTTTGTAGCTGGTTACCGTGCATTAAAATAGTCTTCCCAGGTGAACTTCTGGTCTGCAGACTAGGATCATTTATTTTCTTGCTGACGGGTCATAACCGAACTAACAACCAGTATTGAGTTATACGGATTTTTTTATTTCAAAATATGAGAAATTTAGCAAAAACAAGTTAACCGCTGAAGAATCAAGTTAAAACTCAAATTCTGTTAATAGCTGTAAGTTCGTTAAACCGTGGTTCATGTTTGTAGATTGTCTAAATCGGTATTTTTCCCTTGTAATTCGTTTCATTTGAACTTCTATTCACGTTCTGTCAACGAGTGCTGCTGTATATCTAATGATGAGCAGCTTTTTTCGCCCTCGACCCACTACCAGATCTGACCTGTTACTCCCTTTGATCCACCGTTTCAGTTTCGTTTATGCTACTGAATGTTCCCTCTCTCATGTACGCACGCGAAAAGATGGCGTGATAATCCTAGTAAAAGTCACATTTTACGTGTCTAGCATATTGTAATCAATTCCCCATTCTTCCTCTGTCTCAGGCTGCGGTACTGTCTGCTACAGGTGGAGGGGCTCAGACACCAATTTCCGAACCACCTCAAGAAACCATAAGCTCCGGCTCCCAGATTGAAGTGAAAGACAAGGCCCCTGATGGTCTGTCAAGACCGATTCCCGCGTCATTTGTGTCGTGTGTAAAGTCATCTGAATCAGTTATTCTGCATCGTACATCTCCGATCAATGTATCACAATCCACACAACGTATTCAACAAGGTTCAAAGCCTTTACCGGAACCGATCACAAACAACATCCCACAAGCAAACGTGTCGATGTGTTCTGTTCCTCATCTACCTAACAAACTCCAGCCGGGCGTAGCCTCTCACGCCTCATCTGGTATTACAATGCACCCAAAGCGCGTCCTTCATGTGCCATCTGAACCCATGTTTATAGACGCCCCTGGGCTACCCGCAAAGTCAGTGATAACTGCGCAGCAACAGCAACACTCACAAATCGTGAAAACGGCATTGTTGGATCGTCCTCTACCTGGTGTTGTGCCAGCCTCACGACCGGCACTCCCACCACTGCAGTTCAATCAGACTGGCCTGCCCCATCTTCCGGTCAGCGCTCCAATGCCGATTATCCCACCTGGTTCCTTGAACGCTCAGCCATCGCTGTTGCCTACTTCATCAGGCGCCAGCCCATCGCCAGTTACGCACCATCCCAACATGGTGGGTTTACTTAAGCCTTCACAGTTCGCTACTCCAGTCCCAACTCAACCACAATCTGCACCTGCTCGTCATGCTAGTCGAATACTTCCTACTGCTCCGCCCCTCGTACCCGGTCGTAGTCCTCCAACATCAGCCCCTCCGTTGACGGGGGATGCTGTCCAGGCCTTGCTGGAACGATTCGGCGGTGCGTTCGAGCCCTCCGTCCTTATGGTCATTGCCCAGGCTGCTGCCGCGGGTGCTGGTCCGGTCGAAAACAATTTAACCGGCTCGGATGGAGAAAACACACCCGCACTAACTTACCTACGACGCTGGGCACAGCAGATGCTTGAGTCGCGTCAATCCGTGAGTAATAAACATCCTACAACGGGCCCAGTCGACGGGCCCATCAAATCCGCTCCGCCACACGTCACCACACCGCCGATCTCGACCGCTGTTTCAGTCTTATCGTTTCCCAGCCAGCCTCGTATGTCACAATTGTCCGCGCTATCCGTCAACACTTTGAACTCCGATACTCCTGTCCCAACAGCTAGTGCTGCTCCACCAAGAACTGTCACCGCCGTTCCCAGCGCCCCTACGGTTCACGAAACTAATGCTTCACTCATCTCGCCTCCCGTAGGGACCACGCGACATTCACCTAACAATATACCCTTATTAGCTACTGCTGGGGTAGCTAGTTCGGCAAACATATCGTGCAATACCATCGGACAGGTGAGTACTCGTATCAGCATCAGTTCTATGCACAATATTTTGTTTGGCCTAACGTATGCGAGGTAGGTGCTTGTCATCTGTTCGATGTCGGTTCCTCGTATTGCAACCGTCTCTGCTATCACGATTAATCATATGGTCTATTCGAGTCACAGTTTAATGGAGGTCCTATGTAATTCTTTCATGGTTGGCTCCTTTTTTGTCCACTCGACGGTGAGTATGTTTCAGTCGTCGTTGCGCCTCATAGTTCCATGCATGCTCCCAAAATTAAAAGCGGTTTTAGTTTCAGTACTAACATTCATATTCCGCATACCAGATGCGACGAATTCACCTGTTTTCTGGAAGACCCTATTGCAGACGACTGAGCTATATAGACAGTCTTGCAGGAATTGTGAACGCCATAAGTTACGACATTTGCTTCATTTCGTCCAGATACTCACAGGCCGAGTTGATTTTCCGTTCCTTATGTGGATTCGGCCTGGCTCTGCGGTCGTTTGCCCTTTCGGTTTTATGCTGGATTTACTACCGAGTGTTCATCCGTACCTCCAATAGACCGTTTTACCATTGCTAAATTTACTAGAGTCGCTATCCGTTCATTTGACGTGGAGTGAGGTCCGCCGGCTTGTAGTTTCTGTTCTCTGTCTTCAGTTGTCTATCGTATTAGCCGAGTGGTTTAGAGCATTTGATTACCACCTCGGAGGTACTACGTTTCAATCCCTGACATCATCGGTTATTTTGGTGGTAGACAGTAATCCACTGTCGTCCATCTCGTCACCACCTGACCTTTTGGGACCTACTCCAAGTCCCAGAGTCTGGTTGCCGGTTATCCTTGATAGTGCAGTGGGCCCTCGTAGCTATGGGGCATATACCCGTCCCACTGCGCTCATGCGCAAGCATGTAATAAAAATATCCAAAATAGTTTATTTGGTTTCACGTTTGTACCATGCTCATTCGTACTCCGTGGTCGCTTTTTCTTAAACTCGGGTAATCCGTTAGACCTCTGAGCGACGTCTCTCTCAACTTATGATCAGCGGTGACCCGTGCCAGGTTATACATATTTTACGCTCTCCGTCGACATTGTCCCCTGTTCAATAAATGCAAAGTTCTTGTGATCATAATCAAAAGCTACATACATGTTGGTTAAAGGATTTATTGCCATCCCTTGTTTACTTTTATCAAGGTGATTCATATTTCCTATCTTCGATCAAAGCTTCCAATGATTTTGAATATTGGTTTTGTTTGTAGCTCAGCTTGATGGGTTGTTTCAGTTGGTGATCGCTGAGGTTGGCGTTTAGGTCGCAAACGTTTCATCATCACATCGACTGGTAATGAAAGGTTTGAATTTCAGTTGTAAAACCAGTCTTGGAAAAAGGTCACCTGTGGCGACCGAAACGTCGACAGCCTATCAACGATTTCAACTGAACTGTGTTATTAAATAAATTTTACGATGACATTTCACCTGGCGCATCGTTTTTCCGATACACTCCGAACCCATCTCGGTTCTGACACATTAAGCCACTGTGAGTTTTCCCCTATCTAACCTCACCACTTTTCGATATCCAGACATACCCACTGGTTTGGCAAGGTCGACTATCCTTGAAAAACGCCGAAACACGGGTAGCTTTGCATTACATTCATGGAAACCCGAATTTGTTACACGACTGTATGCGGCTGCTTGCGTCCGGAGGTGGTGGTCAGCCACAACACTCACTTGTTTCGAATGGCGGCCCGCTTAGAATCGTTCAGCGCATGAGACTGGAACCAGCCCAATTGGAGGGTGTACAACGAAAGATTCATCAGGATGGAGCTTCATGCGCCTGTCTGGCATTACCTGCAGGGAACAGCACGGCTGAACTAATCCAGCAGACTCAGGTACTCAACGAGAGTTTCATTCGCTACATGCAAGAGAAGATGGCTGCCGGAATAATCAATGTTGGCTTTCCGGAATACCAGCAGGTAATTCAACTTCCCTTCTTCGTGTCTTTCCTAGTTCGGACTCATTACGTAGCATAAAAAGATCCTCACGTTTTTCTCCAATCCCTGTGTATGCCGGTGGCTTCTGTAGGCTAAGGGAGGACATATCAGTTCGGTCCCAACAACTGTTAACCATGCACCGGGTGCGATGGCTTTGGCTGCTGTCTCTCGGTGGCGACCTGAATTTGTCGCACATACTTCCATCCGTTCAGACTTTCCCCTTGTGCGTTTTTTTTCAGGTGACACCTATTTCTATCACTCGTGAAAATTTAGATTGTACATGAAGTCAAGAGTCAGTCGTACAATATTGCTACGTTTGCTGTTTATAAAACTCATTTTCGATTGAAACCGTTCATGCTGACCTAAAAATGAGTATGTGGACTCACATGCTATCTATCTTCCTGTTCAGTGTGAACAAATGTACGTGCAGCAGTTACGGTCTCGTTGTAAGTATGTTGTCCTCCCTAATCAAGACAAGCTGGAAGCTATTCTTAGGAATTATCTATCGACCGTCAACCCGCTCAGACTGTCTGACCATTTCGTCAATTTCGCTAGTTCTGGGATTTGCTACTGGTATAGAGTGGAAGGCAGTGTGCGTGTGCGTGTCTGCTTTTCTGTTACGGAGACTGATCGTGTTTGTCTTTGTTCTTGATGTTTGGTATAACCTTCGTGCTTGGGCTGGAATGCCTACTCCCGCGCACCTATACAAATAGCCTGTCGAGCACGTATGTCTGTGTTTGTGTACTCGCACGTGGTGCTTTCAGTGGCCTTATTCATGGGATTGACTTTTGGTAGGTCCACAGGATGTTACCCTTGTTTTGCGTTTTTTCCATCAGTCAGTTGAAGGCAAATAGTTCTGCATCTTCCCACTCACTTTTTTCTGGGAGCATTATCTCTGTCAAAGTTTGTTGTTTTACTATTCATACAGTCGTAACTCCTGTGCGTCTGAGGATTGATTTATCCATATTTTATTTCTTATTTGAATTATTTTTGAGTCAAATGCAACTTTTGCAGACGTATCCTACAAATTAGCTCCAGGCTGTTGCATGACCACTTTACCACGTTGACTGTTGATAAAAAGACTGTACACTCAAACCAATTCTTTTCCAGGGGCTCTACGTGGTGCATATATTCCCTCCATGCGAGTTCTCGCACGCACAGCTGAATCTGGCCGCACCGGAACTGTATAGGCGTGTGTTACAAGCTAATCAGTCCCATCTGTTGGTAGTGATCACCACGGTGTGAAGAACTTGTTCCGGTATGTAAGCTCAGTTCATCTACCATATTATTCGGTATCAAATAAACAATTGTGACAAAGATGAAATTTTGTGTAGAATACATGTAACTATTTTTCCTTGTATATGCTCTAATTCATTGTACTTTGTTTACTCTCAGGTGTGTCCGTAACGCATGTCGCAGCTCTGGTCTTCCCAACTGCTCTCGCTTCATAGTAATTCAGTCGATCGAGGCAGGCACATTGGTGATCAATCGACAACTGGATGTCAAGGTGTATCTGCTTGTATCCAGCACACGCACACCAATGCTAACTATCCAACGTTGTCCAAAAAGCAAGCAAACAGATAGCAGCAGCAGCTTACAATCGCCTACTTTTCGCTGTTTCCTATCGACTTTTCTAGTCCGCTTTATCCCAACACATCGTCCCTCCCACTTCATCCGGTCATCTCGTCTTCTTTTGACTCTCTCCCCTCGGCTGTCATCAACACACCACCACGAGCTTTGATGCTGGTTTGTGTTTGTGAGGCCAACTTCTCCCAGTTCCGTCGACGTGGATTGTCCCTCATGCGCACGCCTACTCTCTCCACATACACAAATGCTGCTAGCAACTGAATGCCACTTCACAACGTTCTCTTCACCTCCGTCCCGTGCAATATAGAGATGTAGGTTGATCTGTCAGTATAGTTATTGTTCCAATTCTGTGACACACATACAAGGCGAATAAAAGCACGTGAGCGTACGTTTTGGTCAGTCCTCTGATTCCCATCCAGTCCGATAACGTTTGTCACGCTCATCTCCATCGCTTTTCTTATCTCTTTTACTGTCCCGGTGCATTGTCCATTTACACATAATACGCTACACACACACACACATACGAACAGTTCTATTTAATACCTTGGTCACCTTCTTATTGATTCGTGTGCGTGTCCATGTTGCTGGCTTTCGTTAGCTGTCCTATTCCAATCCAGTCCGGGCCGTTTTCATCCAACCGCGTGAGTTAGATAGACAGGCGAACATACTGAATAGACGATGGAGGTCCGAATACCAGTCGCTCGTCTCGGCTTTCTGCCCCTTTCTGGTTTCCCCCATCGATCGAGAAGCGCAGTTGCCCGTGGATTTCGTACATATACGCGCCTGCCAGTGTCTGTGTGCGTATGTCCTATTCCGTATGGTAATGGTTGAACAACAGTATCCTTTCTGCCGCGTTTCTGTTAGACTTGGGATGGATACGGAACCGAATCCATGTGCACGATCACAGCCTAACAAATACTCACAAATGCACGTACCGCAACTGCTGCTTGGAAAGAGCGTTCACACGAATCGATTTGTTTCCCGGTTGTGTCGTCTCCGCCCTTCCACTCACTCCTGACCGTATTGACCGTGTCCCCATGATTGCTGCTGCTACTGCTGATGTTGCAATGCTCTCAAATTATCTCGACACTCAACCCTCCGTTTCATTCATCAAGCTCGCGCTCTCATACGGCCTCAATCGTTGTTTCAACGACTGTACAGATGGGAAATTTCGTTTTTATCATTGATATTTACCCAACTTTGTTCAGACCTTCTCACTACACACTCGCGCGAACACTCATTCATTCAACATACATTTTGTTTTCTCATTGTGATCTTATTTTTTGTCACTAAGTTCTTACTATTCGACTGCTATCACAAAGAGTAAAACGATAACGACACACCCGTCTCCTTGGTACCACCTTATCATTGGCGTACACATGGGATTCAGATCCATACGCCCAGTTCTTCAGACTCGCCCTACATAGAGCTATGTTCATCTCGGCACTACATGTGGTACAGTGTGTAGTACAACGATGTATCTTTTGTACTTACTCCGGTTTTTATTCACATATACGAACTCGCTATCAATGCGGATATCCACTCTTCTCTCTATCTCTGTGTGTTGTGAGGTGGTGTATTTAATCTGTTGCCTCGTTACCCACCCAGTCCGAATATGTTTGGTTTGATCAGCCTAGATAATGCAAATACGGCACAGCTCTCTCTTCCGTGGCTGTGGTGCGATTCATCTGTACACTATTTCATTTCAGGTCCTGTCTTCAAAGTTTCCTCTATCCTGACCACCAGTTCGCTTCTGACATCGTCCGCGAACCAGCACCACTGACACATACTGTAACTTAATCCATTTTTTCCATCGAACCAAGATTTCTCTCAATCCGTCGTATTCGTTGTCTAGCCCATTCGATTTTTTTCTCACTCCTTGATTACACAATCCTCCTCTTTCATCGTTCTTAGTCTGGGCACTTTGTCCATTCTACATTACTCATATATACATATATATATACACGCACATTCGTTTATTGATCCACACGCGCATACCTGGATTCTTCTTATTCTCATGGCTTTCTCCTCTTCCTTTCCGGTTCCCACCACTATATGTGCGACGTGCTACTAATTTCCAGGCAAACCAGAACATGCATGTGCTGCATTCATATCGTTTTCCACAATGTATACATCATACTCAGTCGTTGTCTCACATGCACGCTTCACTGATCTGGACAACTGTCTGACAAACTGGCGGTTAAATAACTTGATTTGCGGTCGGAGCTCTTGTTTTATGGTGATACATGTAAAATGCGTTTTGTCGTCCTCCTTGGGAAGACCAGAGTTCCTAGTACAACACGTGTCTGTTTCATCCTTCGTCTCCTCCTCCCCTCCCGATTACTCACTTCATACGTATCCGCACTTGATTGTATCCACATCACTTCATTTCACTTTCTTTCTCCTAGCTTTGTGTACATGGCAGTTTACGGAGATCGCACATATGCACGCACCGACGCTCTCCCCACCCCCCACCCCCGATTGTCGTGAGGTCGGTGCGCTTGATACACGGTCTCGACATTTGTACTTGATGATGATGAATTCAAAATTGAACATTGCGTTGTTCTTACAAATAACAGCCAAAGGTAGGGTAGATAGGATAAGTCTTGGTGATTTAGTTATGTCTGAGTAAGTGTCTTTATTGATTCCGGTATTTGTTTTTCATGGATTTTCGAAACGAAGCATCCTAATTAACGCGTGTGCTTGGACTTGGTCCTGAGCCGAGATTATGTTATCTGTTGATACTTCGCAGTATATGCGACCTTTCAACTTCAGTGAAATATCAGGTCGGCGCCACAGTTGCTTCAGTCCAGTGTACGCCGCTCAAGCTTTGAATATGTGCGTGCTCACCTCTCCTACAGTGCTCTCATGCGTCGTCAAGCTGCTGCCTAGGTAACTGAAGCGGTCGACAATTGCCAGCATCTCCCCATCGAGCATCAAGCTCGGAATCGTTGACGTCCAGTCTTGTAACATCACCTTACACTTTGAAGGTGCAAAGCGCATGCTGAATGAAACTACAGCCCTTGCGAGTCTATCTAGTGCACGTTGAACATGTTCTGTGAATTTGAACAAGCAAACAACATCGTCCGCGTAATGTAAGTCACACAGCTTCTCACTATTTCCTAGTTCGACGCCTACATCCTGAAGATTTTGCAACACAACCTCCATCTTTTCGTCCATGACGAAGTTGAACAGGAATGGAGAAATGGGACATCCTTGTCGAACACCACTGGCCGTTTTGGGTGGACTGGGTAGTTCACCGTAAACCTTTACGCGGTCAGAAGTATGAGAGTGCAATGATCTCAGTAGATCCACGAACTTCTGGGGCATACATTTTTGATGAAGATCACTGAAAAGCGCTGCTCGATCAATTGAATCGAAGGCGTCTTTCAAGTCGAGGAAAACCATTATTGTCAGTCGACGGTGCGTGTGACGCGTTTGAAGTAGTTGGCAATGAGTGAAAATCTGGTCGATGCATCCGCAACTTGGACGGAATCCGGCCTGCTGTTCGTGGATGTTCCTCTCGCGAGCGGGTGTAAGGCGGTGCTGCAAAATCGAAGCCAACACTTCGGTGACTATCGGAATTAATCTAATCCCTCGATGGTTACTACAGTCAGTGCGTATTCTCGTCTTGAAGATGGGTACAATCAATGACTCGCTCGATAATAACGGAATACGTTCCTCTCTCCAAACGTCGCGGATCAAGGTGGTGAGTGATTTTGCCAACGCACCACCACCCATTCTGAAAATAACTAGGGGGAGTTCGACAGGACCGGTCGCTTTCCCTCGCTTTAGTAGTCGAATGCATGGCTTCACTTCCACTTCCGATGGGGGCTCAAGTGATACTCCCTAAGGAATCGCACTTGTTGACACATTAGCGTGCGGCCAGCTAAACTGCTCCTTGAAGTATTCTGTCCAACTGTAGAGCCTTTGCTCTTTGCCATGAATTGGTTCTGTATTTCTGTCGCAGGAGTTCGCCGCGTTCATGATGCCCCGAATGGCACCTGCCCATGACAAGCGATCAGATGCGTGACCCGAGCACAGAGAAATCTAATTCTGCTTCCAGTTGCGTGCGGCGTAGGTAGCTGTGTGTCATTCCCTCAACGTCGGATTTGATGGTACTGAGCCATGTTTTCAGCTGTCTTCCGAGGCGACAGGGTTATCCTGGACATGGAACAGGGGAGAAGTATTGTTTCGAGATCCTCGTGTCTGTACGTCATAGGATTTGTCCAAACGACTGCAGTAGTCGAAGTTGGAGGAACACGGACAGCTCTTTGATGTCAAAGCTTCGCTGTCGTATTGTCTGGTTTGAGAGCTTTTCGTGCCAAACCACCTTCAGTATCCTTCGCAGATATTATTGGTTAAGCGCTTCCAGCTTTCTGATGTCAACGATGCGTAGTGGCCACCTTTCGCAACCGTATGTCAGCATTGGACGGATAGCGACCCGGAGGATGCGGACTTTGGTCTGGAGGCTGAATACGTTGCGCTCCCAGAGTACATTGCGAAACTGAAGAAACGCAGACCTGGCCTTGCCAATGCGCAACTTGACTTCATCTGTTTCTTGACCGTTCGGGAGAATGGACTGTGTGGTGTATGTTGAAAGGATCTTGGTCTTCGACGTATTGATCTCTGGTCCCATGGATTTTGCAGAAGATTCTACGCGACTGAGAACCGGCTGTAAAGCAGTTGGGATATTTCCAAAGATGACGATGTTGTCTGCGGATTTGAGATCCCCGAGGAAAGTATCGATGTCCAACTGAATACCAGGGTAATCCGTGAGCGCCTGGCGCATTATCCACTCGATGGTGTAGTTGAACAGCGCTGGCGACAAGGGACAGCCTTGTCTAACCTCGGAGTTAGGAGAGAAGACTCCCCGTAGATGCATATTCCCGCACGGGTATTTGTGTAGCACGAGAAGCCTCTGGGGCTTTCCATCAGCTTCAGGTGTAGTCCATAACGATTCTCTGTCGACTGAGTCAAAGGCAGTTCGAAAATCAATAAAACAAGTTGCAGTTTGGTTACTGAAACTCGTACCGATGTTCTTATGCTCCGCGGAGGGTGAATATTTTGGTCCAAGCACCCTCTACCACGGCGGAAGCCTTCTTGATTGGGGCGTGCGCGCGCGTCCCGCACCGCTGAGAAGCGGTTCAACAAAAGCACGGAGAATATTTTGGCGGCCACATCGATTAAACTGTTTCCGCGGTGGTTTGCGCACGCGGTCCCGTCACCTTTCTCTGAAAGGCGAAGTAGAACTGAGGTTTCCCAGTCCACTTGGAATTATTTTTTTCCAGGCTGAGCAAAACAAGGTGTACAATGGCTAGAGCGGTTCCGAAAGACATGACTTATATATGTCCGGTGCGATGCCACCTTCTCTAGGGGATTTCCGGTTCTTCAGCTTGAGTATTGCATCGGTGATTTCATCACGGCTTGGTGGGTTGTTATTACTGTCATTCTTGTTACCAGTCTCCGCTCCTCGGTAGGACCGGCAATCTTTAGTCGAAGATGACCAGCGTGATCGTATGAGAATGTAGTCGATATGATACTCTGTGTGGCCCTCATTAGAGTAACATGTTAGCTAGTGCTTCTTGGGATGTTCGAAGCGGGCGTTGGTGACGGTTAGGCTGTTGAAGTCTGCAAAGTTGGCGAAGCGTTCACCGTTGCTGCACCGCTGTCTGAGACCATATTTCCCCGAAATATGTTTAGTTGCTTTGGTGGAGGCAACAGTGCGGGCGTTCCAGTCCCCCGCAACCAGGAGAATGTCACGTTCCGGGACGCTGTTTATCACCTCTTGTAGCCTATCTTAGAACTCGTCCTTTGCTGCTGCTTCGGCTGCAGCTGTCGGGGCATAGATCGCAACAGTCGATACGTTCAAGGATGAGGCTCGAAAACGAGGTAAGACGATTCGCGGAGATATCGGGTTCCATGAAAGCAGTGTTTTGTTAGCCTTATTGCTGACAGCCGTCGCGATGCCATGGAGACCAGAGCTGTCCATGGGTCCACTGTGATAGAGGTGGTAACTGTCGTCTACTCTGGGAACCTTTATACGCCGGATGCCAGAATTCGACAGCCGAACTTCGGAGAGACATGTGATCTCGGTGCGGTTGTCAAGTAGCATGCTTGCGGGGGTGGCTTGGCTTCCGATGTCCAAGAATGTTCTCACATTCCATACATATATATAATCACTTATCACTATCCAACCCGCTCGATGCAATGGGCAGCGCGGTCCTGATTGCCCTGTGCGACGACCGATGCAGTATGGAATTATTTCTATTTGTGCAGTTCAAGTGAGATGTTGGACGGGTACTGCTAGGGTGTCCAGCCGAAAAGCGGGAGAACTATTAGGGTTCTCAACCAAAGCCTTTAGTTTTAACAAGAACCAGTCCGCAAGGTAGCAGGGTGGCTGAGTGGAAGCCCACTAATTCTCCCACTGAGTTACCGGTTCAAATTAACCCCCAACCTGGAGGACCAGGAGACTGAACTTCCTCTGGCCTCTACCCGCTGACCTGTCAGATGTGATTGCATCTCCGGCTTGAGGAAGCCATCCTATACAGCTCTTTGGGCCAGAGAAGTACGCAAGCCATCACATCATGTCAAGGTGCAGTTTCGTCCTGACAAAACAGGAGTAATGAGGTTTCGGTTCTATATTAGAATCTTAAACATTCTCAACGACGTTAATATAATTTCCTCTCTCTTTCTTCCGAAGAAACATAATTATGGTAAGTTTTCTTTCGCTCTTTATTTAGGACGAATAGGAAGCGCAATCCAATGAAACTAGCTTCATCTAGTACTAAAGCTCAGTAAATAATTGAACACCTGCAGCTGCACATTGTTACACAGTATCATTTTTCGTAAGATGCGTCTGAGAATGAATTGCAGTTTTGTACAAGGCGACGCGCTCTCTAATAACTTAGCACTCCCAATGAACATTTCTCATCCTAGCCCCGAAAGCAGAAATATTCTGTCGAATACCATCACATGTGGAATGAGGTACAAAGATCTGGGTTACATTTTATCAAAATTGAGGGATCATCTGATACGTTGTTTTTAACACTGCTTCGCACACAAACCTATTTTGGTCAAACCAGGGCTCTGAATATCTGTTTACTTGTTCCGAATTTGGTCAGCGTGTGAACGCGGTTGCACTAGCCAGACCCTTCGTTTTGACTTGGCATATTTGACATCCTACACGAGAGAAATGCGTTTTCATCACGATCGTATAAAGCAGAAAAACGTAGAGCGAGACACGTGCGGCGAAATTTGTTTCTGAAAAACGTTTATTTCAACTTTTCCTGTTTGCCGCTACCTTTTAAAGGTGACAGATTGAAATCGAATGTCAAAAAACTGAGTGTGATAAAAGTGATTTGATGCGCTACGCGCTCTTCAGTACTTATAGGGGCTTGTTCGTAGTGAATGGAGATCGTTAGTCTCGCTATTCGCAAAGGACTAATTTGTGATTATTTTTGTTCATTTCGTGGTCAAAGTAATGTGTGGACTACCTAAGCCAATCAAACGGCGTTTCACGAATGGTGTTCAGATGATTAGTCTGAGTATCCCGGTTTGGAATCTAGGTATTATCTAACTAATTGCGTCCTCTTTCCATAAAGGTTGTACCATTGTTGTACACTGAATAAGAGAAGTGAAACGCAAAGTTATGGGGTCGCATCTGGGTAATCCAGGTGCCACCTGACTGGTGGTAACCACTTCATCCCAAAGGATGGATATTTGTTTTCCATATCATCACACTTAATAACAAACAAATAAAGGTAGTGATCCTTTGTGAAAACAGTATCTCCCAAGACAGCCGTACGTAATAAAATGACACGTGCTTGGACTATACGCACTACAAGACCATGCAAGAATAGCGGGAATGTATTCTGTCGGATCTGATTGGCACAAACTCGCCTATATACCAAAGGAGGTGTACACCTAGTGGCAGATAATGTACTGATCAATCACAAAGCGATTTCGCTGTATCTACATGATCTGACTGTCAAGGTCCCAATACACTTGATTGGAAACAAAACGTGGTACTCGCAATGCCCGAACTAATAGGGAGTATTAAAATCACTCCAATCCGGAGCTACGTAAATCAAAGGAGGAAGAAGACTGAGGCTGCAGAATAGCACGTTAATTGTTTTTCAGAACTAGCTCGTATAAGTATGGTAAGTCAGATAAAGTAATTAGTAGATTATAAATTGACCAATCGCAGCGAGTTCTTGCTGTATCTGTCCTCGGTGATCCTGATTAGTTGAAGATCTTCAGCGTACGTAGTCACGACCCTCAACCTGGCCGTATCACGTGCAACACCCGCTGAATCACCACACGAGGCTATAGTGCACCGGAACGTGTATGGAGGCATTCGAATCACTGTATCATTCTGAGGTCAGTTCACTGCATATTGACCCATTTTTGGTCCCCAACCTGAGCCACCGGCGGCATTGATATTGTCCATCAGTGGTCGAGGCAATTTGGTTAATTATCCTTTGCGCCTCAGAAATATTGGCTGCTGCAAGTGGTACATCGACGTGCTTGAAACATTGATTAAATTTCATGAGAACATCGAATCAGTAGTGCTGACGTTAGGAGCAGAGAATTGGGCATGTGAACCAAGTTATTTGACAAAACAGTGGAGCTCACCGGATTAAAGGGATTCTGGCATGTGTTAAACACACCCGGACAGACTTCACAGGTGTGCTATTCTGGCTGAATGAGAGTGACCAATCCGTGGAAGGGAGGAAAGCGATGCAAGACGTGGCAGTTAGACTTGGTCCTGTAGGACGTGGTAAGCTTTCAAAAGATCCACCCACTCAGTGGCTAGCAACAATGAATGATATGGGTAGGTGATGCCACCACAGGCGTCCCCATTCGCCACCGACGCCGGCGCCGGTCATTCCCCAACTGGTAGCATCTAATTGGTCGCTTTACGCTTCCTAAAGTATTTTACCATTATAACATAAAGAAGAAGCAAACAAAAAGAGGACAAAAGAATATCGAAAAGTCGGCTAACTAGCATCTTTTCCGATACCACAAACTTTCATAAGGCGCATCTTTTTTGAAATACTCCAAACGGATTTCGGCTCCGATAGATTAAAGAATCACAAGTTTCCAATATATGTCAAGTGTGGGAACCAGCCGAAGGACAGCGATTAACGGCCTGACACCAACGTGACCTGAGTTAGCGGGTTTCCTACCCCAGCGACGATAAAAGCTTGTTCCAATCGACCAGCCACAGGTGCTGAGTGAGATATTCAAATGTTTTGCTCAGTGGTATACTTGTAATGGGTTCTCTTCCTCTTTTATCCACATTTATTCTATCGACTCGTTCTCCTTAAAAAGAGAAGTCAGTATTGCGTGATTCATATCCAGGGTGGTTTCGCTACACCTCTACACTGGGCGTACTACGGACAACAGTTAACGTCACAAGGCTGACAAAGAAAAAGCGTTTCGGGTGATTTACAAAACAGAAAACACGAGACTGCTCAGATTGGTAGAAGGGATAGTAATTAAAAGATGGAAACCAAAACTGTGCAAACAGAAAGAACGGTATGTGACATCGTGTTTACCGTGATTTTCTTGTCATGTTTTCGACCATACATTAACTGTTATCTGTGGTGTGCACTGTGTAGAGATGCAGCGCAATCTTTCTGAACACGAACCGTGTAATATTGTGATTCGACTTCGTTTTTCAAATTCTTTCTTATTGACTCCATTTGTCACTCCCCACTGGTTTCCACTGAAATATAAAAAGTCAAAACAGAATACTTGCAGTGATTTAGCTAGCATCACACGGGACACGGCTTCGCGGCTACATACGCTGAGGAATGTCAACCCATGAGAATCACGGTGAACTAGTACAACAAAAGTTCATCGGGACTGGCCGACTTTTGATCTACCAATAATTTCCTTTAATTTGCCATGTTGGTTTGCGTAGTTCTGGGTTAGAGAAATTTCAATGAGTTCTAGCAGTCCAAGCATTACGAACAGTACAGTACTGTGCTACTAATTTGGTATTTGGTGGATTGAAGTGTGTTAGTCTAACTAACTTAGATGTCCAAATTTTCAACCCTCGGGATCACGGTGATAACAATAAGAAGTGAAATTATTTATATTTAGAATCTCACACACACACACACACACACTGCTCCTCTGTCTGCCTCAATCTCTGCCCGCCGGACACTTGGCAACCTACATCAACTGCAGCTGGCACAAGATAATTCAAGGAGACATTGAATGGGAAAGAGGTTCAATTCACGACGACAGGCCATCTTGGTTTTTGTAGCAATAGCAATGATATGCTATTCGTCCGATTATTCCCACTGAGCACTTATAGAGAACACAGACTGGCGGACAAACTCGTTTTCGGTGTTCCATACTCGTGTCATTAAATCACAGTATATTACCACAATATCAGATTCATCATGCAAAGTGAAAGTTCAAGCCATTGAAAACCATGGAAACACTGTTCAGCTGTTTCATCTTTGTTAGGAATCACTAGCAGTGCACATCCACTGAACCCCCACGGGAACTCGAACCCGGGGTGAACGGCTGTGAATCAAAAACAACCACAAGGCTATCCGGGCTGGTTCTTAAAAGTTTATTGAACTTGTACACTACACTCCTCCGCAGCAGAAAAGGTTCTGAAATTGTTGTGCTAGCTGGTGATTTTAATGCACAAGTTGACAAACTTAGTGCATCAGAAGCTTGTTTAGGTGAACGTTGTGCTTTACCTGCTGAGCATACAGATAACGGGGATAGACTTCTCCAGTTTAGTGCAGACAGTCGATTGTTCTTGTCTAGCACAAATTTCCGACACAGCTCGCGTCGCACAGCGACATGGTGCTCTAACTCTACAGGTACACTAAGCCAGATTGATCATATCGCCGTAAGCTACCGGTGGTGCAGTTTTGTTCAGAAGTGTTAATCTTACTGGTCCACGTACGTGGAGTCGGACCACGCATTAGTTTTAATGCGATTATCTCTCCAGCTTCACGATCATCGTTGCAAACCACAAACCCGATTAGCCGTGCCACGTATGTGTGATCCAGCAGTACGCACCCGTTATGAACAGAAGTTAGCACATGAGCTGATAGCTACGACGAACAATAATGTAGATGAGCATTGGGCCCATATGCAGCAGGCGAATGCACGTGGCAGCAGGTTTTGCCTGTGGTCCTAGATCCGATGTCCATCAATAACACCGGATTTCGCAAGAGTCGATCAGACTAACACATAAAAACGCCAGCACTGGAACAGTAAGGAGATGAATAAGATACGAAGACATCTACAAAAACAAGTTACGAAAAGCCTTAAGAATGATTGCGAAAATTGGTGGGTCAAGGTAGCCGGAGAAATGGAAATAGCAGCTGCTTCAGGTAACAGTCAAAGACTGTTCAGACCTATTCGTGACACCGGTGGACGGAGCACCCAGGTCAGTGAGAGCCTATTCATAGCAAACAGCAAATGCTCGACCGTTGGACAGAATACTTCAAGAAGCAGTTTAGCTGGCCGCATGCTAGTGTAGTTACTCCTGTGTCAACAAGTGCGATTCCTTGGGGAGTATCACTTGAGCCCCCATCGGAAGTGGAAGTGAAGTCATGCATTCGACTACTAAAGCGAGGGAAAGCGACCGGTCCTGTCGAACTCCCCCTAGTTATTTTCAGAATGGGTGGTGGTGTGCTGACAAAATCACTCACCACCTTGATCCGCGACGTTTGGAGAGAGGAACGTATTCCGTTATTATCGAGCGAGTCATTGATTGTACCCATCTTCAAGACGAGAATACGCACTGACTGTAGTAACCATCGAGGGATTAGATTAATTCCGATAGTCACCGAAGTATTAGCTTCGATTTTGCAGCACCGCCTTACACTCGCTCGCGAGAGGAACATCCACGAACAGCAGGCCGGATTCCGTCCAAGTCGCGGATGCATCGACCAGATTTTCACTCATTGCCAACTACTTGAAACGCGTCACACGCACCGTCGACTGACAATAATGGTTTTCCTCGACTTGAAAGACGCCTTCGATTCATGTATCACATGTATCACCATAAAACAAGAGCTCCGACCGCAAATCAAGTTATTTAACCGCCAGTTTGTCAGACAGTTGTCCAGATCAGTGAAGCGTGCATGTGAGACAACGACTGAGTATGATGTATACATTGTGGAAAACGATATGAATGCAGCACATGCATGTTCTGGTTTGCCTGGAAATTAGTAGCACGCCGCACATATAGTGGTGGTAACCGGAAAGGAAGAGGAGAAAGCCATGAGAATAAGAAGAATCCAGGTATGTGCGTGTGGATCAATAAACGAATGTGCGTGTATATATATATGTATATATGAGTAATGTAGAATGGACAAAGTGCCCAGACTAAGAACGATGAAAGAGGAGGATTGTGTAATCAAGGAGTGAGAAAAAAATCGAATGGGCTAGACAACGAATACGACGGATTGAGAGAAATCTTGGTTCGATGGAAAAAATGGATTAAGTTACAGTATGTGTCAGTGGTGCTGGTTCGCGGACGATGTCAGAAGCGAACTGGTGGTCAGGATAGAGGAAACTTTGAAGACAGGACCTGAAATGAAATAGTGTACAGATGAATCGCACCACAGCCACGGAAGAGAGAGCTGTGCCGTATTTGCATTATCTAGGCTGATCAAACCAAACATATTCGGACTGGGTGGGTAACGAGGCAACAGAGTAAATACACCACCTCACAACACACAGAGATAGAGAGAAGAGTGGATATCCGCACTGATAGCGAGTTCGTATATGTGAATAAAAACCGGAGTAAGTACAAGAGATACATCGTTGTACTACACACTGTACCACATGATGATGATGTGGATACTGCATGATACAGCTAATGATTCTTAGCAAGAAATAAACAGCTGTACAGAGCTTACATGGTTTTCAACGGTTTGTAAGTTCACACTGCACGATGAATATCATATTGTGTGAAACCTAATCTCTTTCTACTTATATATTAAGACAAGTTAAGGGATTAGACCAATAAAACAAACAGGAAGGGATTGCGATTGATGGTGACCAAAATAAGGAAAGAAAACAATGGTATTCCAGGCTTAAATCAAGACCTAATGCGGATAGTTTCTCACATGTAAATTGACAAAGCTTGAGTAATAATCCACTTCCGGTCTTGATTTAAGTCTAGATTACAACTGTTTTCTTTCCTTTCTTGCTCACAAATAGCATTTATCGTTTCCTGTCGGTCTACTTGGTCCGGTCTCTTAGCTTATCATAACGTGATGTAAAGCCTTGAGTATGAATCGCTGAAAGCGAGCTTGTTCGCAAGTCTGTGTTCTCAAAATGCTATTTGTCGTCAGACGTTTTCTTTCTCAAATTCACTTTGCCCACATCTTAAGTATCTGATCGGAATCCGAGTGAGAACAGCTAGGTTATATTACAGTTAAATCAGCCTTGAAGTTTGTCCCAAAGAGCTAAGTTAGCCATGTCACGTAGTTGGAAGGAGAGAAGGCACAACTACTGGTGCAATTTCTTGGTCTAGACATCTTACATAAGCCAGCAGCGCTAGTAAACCTATGAAAACAACCAACCTTTGGCCGAACTCTCCAATTACCTGCGCCTAATGTGCTTTGGTGCCTGTGGTGATTCGGGCTCAGTTCACTAACTCAATCCGTCGATTGTTTAAAGCTCTGTTTGGTCGACTGTCCTTTGGACTCCAACTTTCACGCACAAACCTCAGATCATCCGACCAACCTGTACTCGGAAGCACCAGAATCGAGTTTCGCTCTTGTTAGAGCTCATCAGTAGTGCATATCCTCCGCGACAACCAGGGTTTGAACCCGGGCCCTTTCATCGCGAAGACGTGCGCGTTACCACTGCGCCACCCCGCTCCCGTCCGAGCGGATTCGAATCACAGAGTTAAGCTTGTTCAGATGTCGTCCTCTATGACAGCCAGAATGCCCGACAGCTTCAAATGGAGACACCGTACCTGACCAGTTAACTCCGATCGAAGGCCTCCCACCAAATCAGGTCTTCTGCACAGGATGGGGCCAACGTACCCACATTTTTAAACCTGCTTCGCGTTTGGTACATATATCACGCAAATGCTTGCGAGTAGTGTGCGGGACTGATGAATCTTTTTTGGTTGACTGTTCTTTGGACTCCACCTTTCAAGCACAAACCTCAGGTCATCCGACCAACCTGCACTCGGAAGCACTAGACAGTCAACCAAGCAAAGATCCATCAATCCCACACACTACTCGCAAGCAATTGCGTGATATATATATACCAAACGCGAACCAGATAGTTTAAATCCCGGCCATTAATGATCCATTTTTACATCTAAGCAATCTTAGCCAAAATCCAATTCAGAGCAATCCCCGAGAGTGCCTTTGAGGTCCAGACAGACAATGACAATGATCCTACCCTCACTAGAAGACGTAACTGTCAAGGAACGACAGTCACAAATGTGTCCGAACACAACGATAATAAAGGATCCCGAACCAGTCTGAATTTCTGTTTGCTAAGCAAGTCAATTTGATGAGTAGGTTTTGAGGACAAAGGTAATGATGATTCGAATGCCTCCATGGACAATGTGATGCCTTGGTGATTCATGTTCAACAACGGGAAAAACACTCAACCAATCAAGTGAGTTCGGAACTAGGTAATCTGACCATTCTGACATAACCGAATTTCATCGTGACTGGTCATTGAATTGCCTACCGAGGTAGTCATATAGAGCTTCACACATAAACTTCTGAATGGTGAGGAAAAACGCATTGTACTTGTAGTTGTTCTTGATGATGATGACGTTGTTGTTGTTGTCGTGGTTGTTGTTCTTGTTTTTGTTGTTGTTTTTGCTGTTGTTGTTGTTGCTGCCGCCGTTGTTGTTGTTTTTACTGTTGTTGTTGTTGTTGTCGTCGTCGTCGTCGTTGTTGCTGTTGTTGTTGTTGTTGCTGCTGCTGTTGTTGAATTGTAATTAAAAGTGGAAGTGATCCATTCTCACGATTGTGGTCCTCTTAGCTACAGATGCATGTAATTACAGAGACATGACACATACTGAGGCTTCTCCTAAGACTTGTGCAAAAGTGCCAAGAAACCTGTTCATTCAAGACGAATCTATGTGATCTGAATAGGTGACACCATCAAGGGTCACGATCGGAGTCTTTTGAACTCCTTTCTTCATCTACCTGATTTTCTATTGTAGCGGGGAATGCTGTAGTAACAGAACGAGGCAGGTATCAAACCAATTGAGAGCCACATGTAGGAATGGTATCTACTGTGCCAATCGCACGTAATGGAATAACTAGCACTCGGACTATGCTCACCGGAAGAAAGACAAGACTGGACAACAGCTGCAAGGATGTGTTCAGTCCATTTGGTTCGGGCTAATTCGTTTATATGCAGAAGGGGATACGCACTTATTGGCAGATAACATGATGACCATTCATAAAGCGATCTCGCTGTATCTATGCGATCTAACAATAACGGCCCGGCTTCACCTGATTGGTTGACTAATGGAAATGAAGCTGTAGCACACCGGACTGCGTGCGAAGGTATTTGAATCACTACACCACAGCCTAAAGAGGAGGGGATGAATATGTAAGAAGCATCCCGGAACAGACAAAAAGAAGCATTCGGACTTGTAGACGAAACTCAGCAGCATCTCAGGCAACTAGCAAGATAGTCCATATGAGGAGCCACCGATGAAGCCGTCAACCGGCTCATTCAGACCAACCGAAAGGAAATGGCGGGCGAAAAAATCAACCTAAAGGCGGCAGGCACCTGACCAGAAGGAAGCCGAAATACTAAGGCAACCGGAGGATCGACGTTTCTGCATTGCGGTCTCGAAAAGGAACTATATAAATGGTTGTACGTATTTTAACTACTTAATTTGTTTGGCTGGTCAAATACGGGCGTGCCTCGCCCGTCCCGCTTCCTTTGTTGCACTATGAAACCCTAGTTTTCAACGCCTGCTTGTTCTTTGTGCATCGGTTAATGTCTTTTCTAACCGGGATTTGCAGTGAGATAGAAACCAAGGCTAATGGAAAGGATTTTGAGGTTAGTCATGGACAGAAAATCAAGAAAAAGTTTGCACTGTCGATCAGACTGAATGAATGAAATAGTTTTCAAGCAAATATAAGATCAACAAAAAAGAAGGATAGACTTACTTAAGTCCCCCTGTACGGACAGAGAAACTCTTAAAGTATTACCCATTTACCCAAGTGATTATACCTACAGCCTCGATTTGTGTACTTCTGTGACCGCAACGTTCGAAGCTTCAGTTACTCTCCACCTCATACTAGTTTCGAGATCATTAAGAATCCCATAAGAAGACAGAATAATTTTGGAGCTGGCCTCTTTCTAGTGGGATTAGGAATATTCCAAGTGGTGCACCAAATCTGGACATGAAACAGACTCCGCTAATTACTCATGTTCACACTCCACTTAATGTAATGATGAATTCAAACGAAAGAATTGGGAAGCTTTACCGATTATTAATCTTGAAATCCGAAAGTATACCAGCTGCATACACTCGTTCAAGAATATGACTATCAGTACAACTAGGCAATGCCTTTTGTTACGTCGATTAGTCAGTTTCATATTCTTATCCGTTGACGTCATCTGAACTGGTTAAGAACACCCGGTTGCCACCTGGTCATTAAACTCTTGACCCTTCAATGTTTTTTGCTTTGCTTTTCCTCCCAGTACACGGCCAACTCTCACGACAGGTAAGAAAAGAGAAGCAGCAAGTTTGTGTGTGTGTGTGTGTGTGTGATGTTATTGACGTCCCAAATAATTACATCTTCTATAGTGTCGATGTTGTCACCATGAGTAAAACATTTCGATGCACGAGGAACGTTCGTATCCAATTAACTACTGATAATTGCCTTGTTTGGCTGCACATGAAATCGTTTTTATGGACCCAGTGTCCAGCCAGGCCAACCTGTGTTCCTTCATTCTCTGGTAAAGTAGCCTTGTCGTTCAATTTAACAAATAAAAAAGTACGCAATCAAGGACGAGGATGAAGCTCCAAAACCATAACACTATTCTTTCGGTCTCCAAACACATCAGTACACAGCAACCCCCACTCACCGAAACCAAGCATTTGACTCCTTTCAAAATGTATCTAATGTAAACATTCATCAACTCCTCATGTGCATATCTGTATTAGTCAGAAAACAACCTCGTTCACTACCTTCTAAACAATAAAATGTTAACCTTTTCCCTCATCCCCTGCCACAATAAATCAGAGAAAGCTTTGAAACAGTAAGCATGTCGTGTTGAATGTCATGCATCTTTGATCAGAAGCACTTCAAATCACCACCCATCTTTGTTCGCTGAGGCCGTACCTACTAGAGTTCAGCAGATGAAACTACGGTCTTTTTGATCACGTGCGAAATTCGTCCCGACACACCAATCGATTGCTTACGGCATTCGTCAAAAATTTGAACATTCTGCATTGCACCTGTAGTTCGCTTAAATGGATACAGTCAGTCAGATTGACTTGGTACCTCGCCGAGAAAGCGATGACGATGCTTCCCACTTGGATCGTAATGTTCTTCATGGGCATCAACTCATCGAGTTATTTGAGGAAGATTATTCGTGGACTTCAGTTATTGGCCGGTTTGGAAACAGTTTGTACAACGTGTCCACAGTGGTTCGATTTTATTCCGCTCGTTTGACCAACTACCACGATCAAGTTATGCTCAGTCGCACAAAGGCCCAATTTCGTCTTGTGCTAAAGTTTGTTTTCTGTCTGACTTTGTTATTTGTCTATGAAGCTGCCGTTCGTGATCCGAGCTCCCACTTGGTCACAGTGACGCGAATGATCGGTTGGTATTTGCCTCTTATTTTGGTCTATCTGTTCACCATGAAAGATTCGGTTCCACACGCGTTCTACGTGCGTTGTTCTTTCCTGCTCTGTTTGAGCCTGACAATAACCACTTTCTGGTTTCGTGGAGTGATCACACGTCAAGATCACGGTCTGTATTCGGCCGGAGTTGTACTACTCATTTGTATGTACGCCTTTCTCCCGCTCAAATTAACGGTGTGTATTTGTATTTCGGTCATGTTTGTGCTCACTGCTGCTGGTCTGGAGGCATTTCACGCATCGAAGCGATTTGAAAGTCCATCACTGAATACTACGTTGAAGTGGATACACTACGATTTATTCCGACGATTACGAGTCAGTAATCGAAAATACGCACAGGTGGGAAGTCTTGGAGTAGTTCAAACTCAAATCATGTCTTGGATTCCTGTTGGGATAATTGCGATCTATTTACGATTCTGGAATATGATTCGCCGTCGAATGGCATTTTTCAAATTGGGGAAAAGTGTTCAAGCTAGGCATGAATGTGACGCAGCGCTTCAAGGCCAAGTTCGATGGATTGAAGCGATTATGCCGTCCGTAGTTCGGGAAGAATATCAAGCATTGCGGAAGAAAAATTTGCATCTAAGCGCTGGGATGTGGGTTTTCAATAAAACTTTTGATAACGTTAGTATTCTGTTTGCAGATATCGTCGGTTTCACTCGAATGAGTTCGAATAAGACAGCGCATCGCGTGGTTACCATGTTAAATAATTTATTTAATCGATTCGATGAATTATGCGAAGCTACCAAATGCGAAAAGATTGGCACTCTGGGTGACTGCTATTACTGTGTGTCCGGATGTCCTGTACCTCGTGCTAATCATGCGATCTGTTGTATCGAGATGGGGCTTGGTATGTGTCGAGTGATCAAAGTGTTCAATTGCGACTTTCAAGAATCTGTTGGGATGCGCATAGGCATTCATACAGGGCGAGTAAATGCGGCCATCATAGGGGCACAACGATTCCGTTTCGATGTCTATTCTTACGATGTGATAATCGCCTCCGAATTGGAAAGCAGCGGTAGGCCTGGACGTGTTCACATCTCGGAGAAAACATTTGAATTGGTTAAATCTGTGTATAATTTCTCAGTTGGTGAACCTTTGGCTGTGAAAAAAGAAGAAGTATGTGGCATTGCAGGAATGACCTTAGTCACCACCTATATTAACACGTACTTTGTCGATCCTCGTTCATCTCAATTGCGAAAGAAACACGAACGATTTGGTTCAGCCCATGTGGAACTGCACTCATTTATTGATCATCGATCCACTGTCCGCGATCCATCGTTTCGGATGTCAGCATACTTACCGGCAGTTAGTAAACCACTTGATAGACAAGAATCAGATGAGCTAAATGAGGCGGGACAACAACAGTTTGACTTGGCTTGCGGATCATGGATCCGTGCTGATCAGCGTAAATTAAACGACCCACAGTTAATCATGCGTCAATTTGATCGAGATATCTCATTGGTGCACAATTTACAAAACGATCCGGCCCATCAGTATCGCCTATTCCGTCATCTGCCAGTATCTCCCACGTGGTTGGTTTTCTACGATGCCGAAACGGAATGGCATTATCGTACGCAACTACTTGATTCCACACGTCGTACGTATTTGGATTCACAGAAGGTAGCACCAATAAGTGATGTGGTCGTCTGTTTCATGATCACGCTTATTATCCTTCTTAATTGTATTCAATTGCAAAAAGATCACCACGTACTACCGTCTAACTTCTATGTTTTATGCGTGTATTCTCTAGTAGTTTATTCAATAGCCAGTGCTTGTTTAATATTCATTTCTACCACCTATGAAGATCAGTTGAGTTCAGTGAGATTACGTCAATCCTATCGAATTTTGATTCGTCCATGGGTACGTGAACTGTGCACGGCCATAATCACTTTGACACCGACCATGATCTTACTGCTATTCAGTCGTCTCTGCACGTCTACAGCTTTCCTAGTTGGAAAACGTCGTCTGGTATCAGCTGCCTGTCTTCACTGTCTTCTAATTCATTGTGTTCCTCTGTCTTCTGCCGCCTGGTCGAGGAATATATGTGCCCTGATCACATTCGGTCTGATCACACACGGAACGAATTGTATGGGCAAAATGTCACCGCATGGAGACAAGTGTCTCGGATTAACATTCTTCATTGACGATGTAGCTTACGGAAAATTTTGTCTCGTTTTCAATGTGGAATTGTGGTTATGCACCGCGCTAGTCCTATTCGTGAGTCGAGAGAATGAAAGAAATTGTCGTCTGTGTTTCTACGTCTCACGAGAAGCCGAGATCGCAGTGGATGAAGCTGAACAGGCAATGAACGAGGCACGGGACTTATTATACAATATCATACCCAAATATGTGCACGATCATTTGAAAACGTACTGCACAGATAGCGGATTCAGTTACGCGGTTTCCATCCCTAATGCGGGTGTGGCTTTCGCAACGATTTCTAATTTTTTCTCCAAGTACTATCGTGAGGACTATAAGGGTGGTGAGAATGCACTGAAATTGTTAAACAGTATTGTGTGCATGTTTGACGAACTACTCGAGCTACCAGAAATGAAAGATGTGGAAAAGGTGAAAACAATCAACGATTGCTACATGGTTGCAGCTGGACTGAATCGGGAAGAGGTGAGACGAAATCGATCCAGTCAAGCACATCTGATAGCTCTAATGAATTATTGTCACTTGGTTGTTGAATCATTAGATGAATTTAATAACATGTATATAATTGGAACTGATCAGTTTGAGGTGAAAGTTGGTTACAATTCTGGTCCTTTGATTGCCGGTGTGATTGGGACTACCAAACCCATGTATGATATTTGGGGGAATACTGTGAATGTGGCCAGTCGTATGTACTCAACAGGATTGGTTGGAAAAATCCAAGTGCCCCAGCAGGTGGCTGAAAGTTTACAGGAATATTTTCGTTTTATTTACAGGGATGAGATTTTTGTAAAGGGTAAAGGCATGATGCAGACTTACTTATGTGAAAGGAAATGATGAAATTTGTTGATTTATCCATTCCTCTCTTGCTGTCTATCCGTCTATCTATCTCACGACTGCACACACAGCATCGTATAGTTCAGTTCGAGATGTGTTATAATGATCAAGATAAAGATATTCTTTTTAACTTTTATCCGTTATACGACAAATTACATTTCATGAAGAGGGCCGGGGTCAGTAAGAAGGTGTCACAAAAAGGGGATCGACCAACGGTGGTGGGAATCGAACCCGGGTCATTGTTGTCCCAAATCCATGATGACAACCGTTTTACCACAGCAGTTATTTGTTTGTTACCTCGTTGTATGGCCCAGTCAGAAGTGAAATAAATCGAAACAAAATGAACAGCTAAACAGCTAACATAATACTAAATGGAAATCATGCAGACGAATAGAATATTCGACTGCAAGCAACCCACTTAGTATCATAATTAATCCAATCGTTCGGTGTCTACAAATTGCCTACAGACAGATATTGTGGATACCTATCTGGAAGCCATACTTATCCGACAAGACCGAACCCATTGATTTGAGTCAGGATCATTCCCTTGATTTGAGCAGTTTACGGTAGATAGGACAAGTGTTACTCATGTCATGAGATGGACTCTATCCGTCTGTCCTCGTATTCGTATAGAGGATTTATGCAAGGATTACCCCGACCCCTTACTCACTACGCAAAAGTAGAAAAATAACGAAGTTTTCACAAATGATAAATTAGTTGAGTAAGTTTTCGTGGAAGTGTTCCAAAATGTGTGTAATTTGTGTAAGTAAGCTTTTATTTTCTTATGAACCAGGGCCCTAATTTCTTGGGTTATGGAAAGTTTCTTCTGCACTGTCCTCCCAGGCAGGTAACGATTTGAAGATGCACCCGGGGACGACTAGCCCATGAAACTTATATCACCAATATAACTAAAAATGCTCATCTGACAGAACCGAAACCAAACTATCTTAGATATACCTGTCAAGGATTTGCCATCTCACAGCTATCTTAAAAAATCGCATACCCTTAGTCGACAGCTTGGGCGGTGGCTGCACTTTGTCAGTGACGTCGGTAGTACACACAGCAATCAGACTGACACCTTTTAATACAGGTTCTGTAGTTGTCCGTACACATCCTGAGAGCTTTTTCACCATTTTCTATATCATTTGAGAGATAGAGCGAGTGAGGGCATTCGTTGAACTGTTCGGGTCAAAGTTTACGGTTGAGCGGAGCAGAGGATTAACTAACCGTACGGAGTGATTTTATGCCGTCTCCAGAATCGATTCCAGCTGGAGTTAGCATGACGCACCAGATGCGTCGTTAGACATGTTAGACACGCTGATAAGCCCCACATCCTGCATTTAATAATTGGTTATAAACGATAGCTCGCATTCGTAAGTGTCATCCATATGTGATATAAAACAGCCCTCCGATCGACTGTCCATTAAATCTTGCTAAAAAAAACCGGGAGCGAACCGCGGGAAAATCACGCGAGTTAGATCCAAGTGCACATTGTGCAAGCTTTCCAAACCAGAAATGGTTGGTAGCATTTAGCTGCTGTTGTGGGAAATAAGGCAACAACAGCCGATATTTGGATATTATATTGCTACCGATCTCGGTTCTAACAAATCACGTCTCTCGAGTAAAGTTGGCGAAAGTCTCCGATCTGAAAATCACCTTAAAGAAACTTCAAGAAAGGCCCGTTAATGGTTGTTTGAACTGCAGTGAACTGAACTGAACTGGCGTTCGAAAACGGGAAACAATTCTCCATACAGACCATGGCCTGATATTTGACTAGTTAGTTAGTGATGATGAAAATACTTTTCCAACTCCGGAAAATATGAATTCTGATAGGAATGAAAACTAAAGGAATAATTATTTTGCTGAAGTCATGAAGCATCAGGAGAATAGGGACAGCATAATTTGGATTGAGCAGACAAACCTGAATCTAAATTTAGAAAGTCATTCCTCCCGACGGGATTCGAATACACGTATGGACTCTCTACCGATTGTGCTCCAAATGGCCGCTCACTAAAAGGTCATGATAGCAGGCGATTCTCAAGGGTCAGCACCGAAACGAGATAGGTGGGTGTAGTTCGTGGAGAATATTGCTGAAAGAGCGAAGTGTTCGATCACAGCAACCCATTGTTAGACCATGATCACACCGCTGTCCGAACAGAACTGGGATGTTCAGCAACTTCGTGATCCTCAAGCTAGGTAAATGACATTTTTTCGTTCACTCGCCGTTGTTTAACATTTTTTTACATGAGTAAACATGATATTTAGGGACAGAGGAAATAGCGCCATTCACAAAAGAACAGCTTATGGATTCCACTTTTCAACAGACAAAGATTATGATCAGGGGCACTTTTGCGTGACAGGGTGTCCCTAAGTTCCAGAAAGAAAGACCTTTAAATTAGCTGTTAAGTTCAAATGCAAACTTCAGGTCTTCTGATAGTGCACAGAGCCGGAATAAGGTAGGAAATGGAATATGTGCCTGCATTTCTCGTATTCAAATGTTCAGGCCACAAAGAAACTATTCCAGTAATTAAAATCAGAACGCTTCCTTTGTACGATTGGAATATAAGTTGCACATCAGTCCATATTCAGTTGAGTTATTCATGTTGGACTGGCCGTGTCTGAACGGCTCGACTGATAGATCAACTGCCCAGTGAGCGGAAGGTGGCCGGTTCTATCCCTGCCAGCTGTGTGATTTCTGGATGTGAAAACATAAGTCAGTTTCATTTACCTTTAAAAATATAAATAGTGGTAAAGAGAATTCCAGTAGTGTACACAGTTCATGCTGTGATGCTGGGTGAAAATGTCGGTGATAGGCTTTTTACTGCCTGAGCAATACTTAGGGTGTTCGTTGCTGAATATTTAGTGAACCACACATGTACACTGCGGAAAGTAAGTTAGAAATCCGAAACCGCTTTACGGTGACTTTAGGAGACGTATCACACGACGCTGTATCCCACGTAACACTGTAATTTGCCAAACAACCAATCGGGCACATACTTAATCAAAGTCAGTAGAAGTGTAGTTTTAAAGTATACCTAAATAGTCCTAAAGACAGTACATGTACGTCTTTTATCGGTTGTTACGAGCATAGAGAGTAATGCTTATCAAGTATTCTTTTGTTCAGCTTTAGTTTTTTTTTTTTTGTGGTGATCGATCACTTTCCATCATTGACCGAGACCATTATTATACAATAAGAAAAGAAAATGGAATATGAAGCAACCGGCCGATAAAACGAATGGTGGGAACTTGAGCATGGAGAAGAAACAGGCATAAAGTTGTTTGCCACTTCTGTCAGTCGATACCTTCACACTTTGATCCTCTGATTGCGGTTGACACCTCGTAATATCATCTAGTTTGGAATGAAATATATCGAAGTACAAAGCTTTAGTATTGTGTGAATATTGCAAGCGAAGCTTGATCGACGTCATCGTGAAGCACACTTCCGAGCAGATGTATTTTAGTCAATTTTTAAACTACTTGCTATCAGTGTGAGCGCTTGCACACGCAGCCTCGTTTTTCATGGGGGGTCTGTGACCCAGACACGAATAACTATCAGAAATCACAGTTGTAATTCATTTGTGGACTCTTCAATGAAGAGTATCCATTCGCACTCCAGACAATTCAAATTAGATCCTTCTGATGACACAACATCGGAGTGTACAAGTATGAAGATAAGTGAGCGGAGGAGAACCCGACACACATACCTGATGAGCGGCAACGACCATTAGACCGGTTGTACACTTCCGTGGGGACTCCGTCTTCGCGATTACATACTGTTTTTTTCTGCGTACTCTCATTTGAATCAAACGGAGCGTGCATGGACGGGGAGTCCACTGTTAGAATCACACGGTGATTCTTCCAAGTGTAATTCATCGGCTAACACGGCTAACCTTCAGAACGAGGACACGTGGTCCCAAGTATGGATTTTCGATATGAGTAGTATCGCACTGTATCTGGATGACAGGACTAAATTTCCCCGGAAGCACACGACCGGTTTCGCGGTTATTGCCACTCATCAGGTATGCGTACCCGGTACTCTTTCACCCGTCATCCCTATACTTGAGCATTCCACAGTTGGTTTACGGCCGTAATCTCATTTGACTCGAATGGAGCGAGCATAGACGGAGATTCAATTTTTAGAATCACAAGGTGATTCTTCCTGTCTGTTTAGAAATTGGTTAAAATGCAATAACTTGGAAGCTCGGTTACTATTACGAAAATATGAGAGGGTGAGTGGAGCACAATAAAAGAAACGGTTATTTAAAAAAGTGATGTGAATTTTTAATTTCACCGTTCGCTTTTTGATGTTTATTTGTTATTTTTTGTCGGAATGACATTTTTATGATTACGGAGCGCGAGGGTTCGACGGACAGAAGGCATCACATTCTCGCCACTGACTTCTTTTCTGAGGTAGGTACCTCAACGTCTCTAACCAACCTCTTGGACCCAAACCTGTGAGGCGTGAAGCACCAACCGAAGCCATTGATGATGCTAACTTCCTCATACCTCTACGCCAAGTCATGGCCTAAAGTCTGCATTGCTTCTTCCAGAATTTCTCGGCACTAGTGAATAGACCACGGAAAAGTAGACGATAGACAAGCATTCGAAAAACATGACCGAGCCAACGGAGGTGGTGGAGAACGATCACTTCGTTAAGAGGGCGGTCATCTGCGCTCGACATGACGGCGCACCTCGTCATTACTCACTCGATATTCCCGTTAGACGTGAGCAGAGCTTCGGAGACATCGGTTGTCGAACACGGAAAGAGGCTGAGAATTCTAGGATTCTCCTAAGTTAAGACGGGACCTGCTCCCGTATAGAGTCTATAGCCCCTGTTTCTCGATTCGTAACACGATAACGATTGTACCCGGCACAGCGCAAAGGAGAAGAACTCGAAAAGCTGGAGAGGAGGGATAACGAGTGTATTGACAGTGTACCCAGGCGGAGCAAGTGGCTACACCGAATTCGGTAATCGTTCACATAAACAAATTTGTTAGTCTTTGCAACTGTGTGTCACAGCGGTAGCACTACAGCATCCTCAAGGAGAAGTGGCTAAGTCTCGCAACCGTACAGTAAAACACTACGAACCGCTGTGACGTAAACTCGTCCTTAAGACAGCGCCGTACATCACGGCGACACCATGAGCACCGCAGGTTCATGAAAGCTAGTCTAGGTCTCGCTGTTCTTGAACCGGTCCCCTTCCTAACACCACCTCTGGCTGCTACCAAACTCCCGAAGTACTGAATGTTGTGAACTAACTCAAGTTGGTAACCGCAAAGAGTGGATGCAGGTACAGGACCCGGCCAATCTCGCAGAAGCGTGTTACATTTTGAAGACGCACGGTACATACCACATCTGGCAGGCTTCCTTGTAAAGATAGCCCGGATTCCTGATGACAGGATGTAAGATTCGCAATACTGGAACTGATAGGACGTATTGAAATTGCTTCCATCAAGAACTACGCAAACTAGAGTAGCAAGAAGACCGAGGCTGCGGAATAGCACGTTAGTTGTATTGCGGAGCTCGTTTGTATAAAATGATAAATCAGACAAAATAATTAGTAGATTAGAGGTTGACCAATCACACGAACTTGTCCGCGAAGATCCTGATTGGCTCAGGCTCATCAGCGTACGTGGTTACAAAGCTGTACCTCACCGTATCACGTGTGACAGCTGCTGTATCACCACAAGCTTGTTCCCCAAAAGCTCCTCATCAATTTGGCTAGCATGTCACATTGACCTTCGAACCGGAATTGAAGGTGTGGCTCGGCTGCTGAGGCATTCTTTCCAGTTGGCGGAACAGATGTGTCACAGTCGTCAGCACGATCACTGTCCGGATCCTCGGTCGTCTAGGCCGTGTGATCGGTTACATCGTCGGTTTCCACTTTGAAATGGATTTGGCTGAGGTGGAGCCGATGCACCGATGCATCTTCCAAGTCCATGATCTCGACCATAGATTGACCAAGTTGTCTTGTGACAATACCACGGGTTGGTCAAAGATCGTTGCCACGTAACTATGCGACATCACTGGAGTCAAGACACATTAGCGATGACAGTAGTCTCCTGGTCTTGAAGAGGACGGCTGGACTTTCCTTGGTGGTTGTATGCACTGCGTTTCTGTACTGCAACAAGAAATTGTCGGGGAACGCTTCCAAGTCGGGCAAAGTTCTCGGGTTGCCTGATGTTATTCCACTTTTCACAGAAAGCACTAAGTTTCCCACTGCGCCGTTAGAATATGGATGGTGTGGTGCCGTAACTAGATGCCGACATCCAACCCTATCAAGCCAGCATTTCAGCTCCGCCGTACAGAATTGTGATCCATTATCGATGACCAGCACCTGTGGGATCCCTTCTCGGCTGAAGCAATCCCGTAACACCTAGATTACGAACGAGGTGGTTTGTTAGCTGGTTTAAA
This sequence comes from Fasciola hepatica, assembly GCA_948099385.1. Lineage (NCBI taxonomy): Eukaryota > Metazoa > Platyhelminthes > Trematoda > Plagiorchiida > Fasciolidae > Fasciola > Fasciola hepatica. The sequence continues at coordinate 196,913 of CANUEZ040000006.1, forward strand.
TTACTTCCGGCCATTTCGGGTACGAGTCGATCAGTACAGGGGGCGGATACCGGCTCAAGAATGGACCATAGAAGTCAGCATGAACTCTCTGCCATCGAATGTAGCTTCCGGACCATGAATTCCAGTTGTTGGGCCTAGACTGGACTTTGTGCAAACAAGCATCACAGTTCTTTGCCGTAGTGCAAATATCCGCATCCAATTCTGACCACCAACACATCTGTCGAGCCAGTGACTTCGTTTTGTCCACTCCCAAGTGGCCTCTGTGCAGTTCATCCATAACCGACTTGCGTAATGGAGGTGGAATGACAAGTCGGCCACCTCGACAAAGGACGTCGTCAGGTTGGATACTGAATTATTCTCGCAGTGCGAAGAACTGATGAAACTTCCACTTCACCTCGGGCTGCCATCCCTTTCTGATTGCCGAAATAACGGATGAGTAGTACTGTCTTGTCTGCTTGTTCAATTCTCCCCTGGACACGCGCACAGCGGGTACAATGAAATGGGCATTGGTCCGCTGCTGCGAATCGTGAGTGTCGAGACAGGAAGTCCACCTGCTGGATGGTTTTGCCGGGTCGATGCAGGATGTCATAGTTATAGGCTGCCAGAGCGATGCTTCAACGCTGGATCATAGCAGCCGTGGATAAGGCGACGGATTTACCCAGGTTATACAAGAACTGAAGTGCTTGGTGGTCGGTGACAATCGTAAACTTCAGTCCAAATAGATACTTATGTAGTTGGCGTACCACCCAGAAAAGGACCAAGGCTTCTTTCTGCATCTGGGAATAACTCTTCTCAGCAGCTCTGGGAAGATGTGAGAACCAGATGATTGGACCTCCATCCTGTTGAGCTCTTGTATGTACATATATTCTTTATCCCTTTGATGCAAATATACTTTCTTACGCTCGATTGTTTTCATTCGTGACTGAGGTTCCTTGTGGTAGGTAACACCCACAACATCCGCAACCTGGGCGGGGGTTAATAATCCTTCGAACCAAAGTGAAAGTTGTTCGTTGTCTCATCGAGCATAAGTAATCGAAATACGGATGCCGGCCACTTCGTTCTTTTCAGCAGTTGCGCTTTTCGAGCCTGAGTCGCTTCAAAAGGCCACGTAGATCCATGCTAACAGGAGTTTGCTCGCTGTTTTCAAATCCATATTCTTATGATGGATAATGCATAGTCCCGAAGGGACTGATTTACAGGCAGACTGTACCAGTTTGTTCGTTCAATGACTGAACCCTAGTCCTAGAAGGGCAAATTCTGCAAGCATCTAATGTAATATGCTTCTATGAATCTCTAGTAATATTGGTTTTTCATATCCGAAAACCACATTCAAAGTACTAGCTGGCCAATGGCTTTTTTCTCTGCACTTTTTCTGCTGTCGATTTCCGCAATGAAATTACATGACATCAAACTTTAAATCATGGTATAAGTCGTATAAATGATAAACATAAAGCGTCCTTCCTGTGTACAAGGAAAGGTGCATGTGACATGAGTTGGATCAATAACAGCTGGATAAACCAAACGATGCTTAGTACCGGAAACTGCGACGACAGAAACACTAGCAGACATAACAAAGTTTCTCTAGGAACGGCCAACACACACACACACACATGCATACATACATACATACATACATACATACATACATACATACATACATACATACATACATACATACATACATACATACATACATACATACATACATACATACATACATACATACATACATACATACATACATACATACATACATACATACATACATACATACATACATACATACATACATACATACATACATACATACATACATACATACATACATACATACATACATTCATACATACATACATACATACATACATACATACATACATACATACATACATACATACATACATACATACATACATACATACATACATACATACATACATACATACATACATACATACATACATACATACATACATACATACATACATACATACATACATACATACATACATACATACATACATACATACATACATACATACATACATACATACATACATACATACATACATACATACATACATACATACATACATACATACATACATACATACATACATACATACATACATACATACATACATACATACATACATACATACATACATACATACATACATACATACATACATACATACATACATACATACATACATACATACATACATACATACATACATACATACATACATACATACATACATACATACATACATACATACATACATACATACATACATACATACATACATACATACATACATACATACATACATACATACATACATACATACATACATACATACATACATACATACATACATACATACATACATACATACATACATACACACATACATACATACATACATACATACATACATACATACATACATACATACATACATACATACATACATACGTACATACATACATACATTCATACATACATACATTCATACATACATACATACATACATACATACATACATACATACATACATACATACATACATACATACATACATACATACATACATACATACATACATACATACATACATACATACATACATACATACATACATACATACATACATACATACATACATACATACATACATTCATACATACATACATACATTCATACGTGATTCCGTTTTCATCCCACTTCGTCAGTTTTATACTACTATATACCTCCACGTCCTTCTTCTGACAGGAATTTGCTGACTAACAGCACTGGAAATCAAATCATCGGAGTTTGAAGCTTATGTTTGTGTAATAAACCAAAACCACATTTTCTTTGACTCATAACTACAGATTTAAAAGTGGCCCAGTTCCATGTGATTATTAGATCTAGAATCTCAATAACGTAGATGTCCCCTGTAAGGCTTCTAGAGGTAGTCTTGAGGTGGTTTGTTCGAAATCCGTTTCATTCGTATGTTCCATCATGAACTTTCCGGATATCTTCTCAATCAAAATTCATAAAATTAGTGGCTATGTTTTACTTTCCTTTTATTATACGACATTTCAGGGGAAAAGGTTATGGCCAACTGGAGGCTGCCAAACTACAGACGGCGGAAACAGGACTGGAACCGGGACCGTTTCACCACTACCAAATTTCGATGTAAGTTCGCTCCTTGTTTCCAATCAACTTAGTCATTTGCTCATTTGATTTGATCGGTGACGGAACTCGCTCGTTTTCCTCAGTAATAAAATCATCAAAATGATAAGGTCTAGTTAGGTATTGGGTCCATCTACTGTTTTTTTCAAGTCAAGTAACTGCTTTATGCACACCTTGAGGTGAATACTCAGCCTTCACATAACCATGTACGCGTCCTGAAAAAATGAAACACTGGGAGAGGGATAGTTAACATTCGTGTTATTCCAAATTTTGTGTTAGTTCTGATATTGTATAAGCTGGATTGAGCAAATACCTTGCCAAGTAGGAGATAGTAGAACAGCTATAAGCCCTAGTGCGTGCATAAAGATGTTTGTATTGAGAAAGCGGGGAAGAAGTGGATATGCATTTCATTAGGTCTTTGTGAAGACGATGAGCAGAGTCAGTGAGAATTTTTGTAGACAGCGTTAGGCAAGCATTGCTATGGTGGGATGTGATAAAGTGAGTAAAATACCCTCGCGGTATACCACTGGCAGACAATCAGCTCTTAAATGATCTAGCAATGAACTTGAAGTCTTTCAACAACAGTCGAGGAAAAAATGCCGGGTGAAGTATAAAGCCAGTGAGGTAGGACACACGAGAATACAGTGTTTGATAAGGTGAGAGGGCACTGAGTGAAATTTAAGGCGTGAAACATAGAAAGACAAACGTCTTGTTTTCGCAAAAATGAAAGCAACATGTTTTGACCAAGTAACGTTACGGTCGAGTTGCACTCCAAGGTATTTCACTGAATCACGGTGGTTCAGCCGTTCCCCATTTATTGTAATGGACTTGCAGTCGTTTTGAAAATTGGATTGCTTGATACCACTCAAAAGGGAAAATACTATGTCATCACACTTGATTGGGTTAAGGCCTAGGTTGTATGCACGGGACCAATCTGAAATTCGAGTGATGCCATTTTGTAGGGTTGGAAAAGTAGAATCGCAGGTATACGGCTTACTAAATATGACATCATCCGCATATTAGATTAGAAGAGTGTTTTCCTGTACGGGAATAGTAGAAGTTTAGGCAGAATATAAAAATGGGGATATTATGACACTTTGGGGAACTCCGTGAGTGGTTGTAACAACAGAAAAGGTTTTGCTGTTATGATTAGTGAACTGCTGGCGATTGTGAAAGTAATCTGCCAACAAAGTAACAAATGAAGGCTGAACATCAAAGAGAGAAAGGAAAGCAGCTTGTTTCTGTCGACTCTGTTGAAAGCGTCACTGTAGTCTAGGAAGCATATTCTCACCGCTTTACTCTTCCTGTCAAGTTTGGACAGAATGTAGTGTCAAGATGGCGAGGGCATCGAGCGCGGAACGTGACTATCGGTAGGAAAACTGATCGGGATCTAGAACATTTAAAGTTTTGTTCAGTCTTTGGAGAACCAACCTTTCAAAAACTTTAAGGGAAACAGAGGTACAAGCAATGGGACGGAATTTCGAAAAACCTTTCTTGGGAATAGGAATTACAGTTGCTGTCCCCCAACAGTCTGGAATCTTTCTTTCCTTCAGACCTTGGTTGAAAAAATCAGAGAGAATAGAGCTGAGGGTAACCGCACATTCCTTGAGCACTACGGGGTTGAGTCCGTCCGGTCCGAAAGATTTTCCGAAGTTAAGGAGAAGCAGTTCTTTGTAGACGTCCGCAGTAGAGATGCATAACGGAGGTCCCTGAGATTGGCTTTCTTCAAGAAGTACAGAGATAAAGGTTCCTGACGCTCCGTTGAATGATATGTTGAGCTCTTCTACGTCAACAGCAGCAGATCTGAGCGCGAGTTAGCCTACAGTTAGATCTTTCACGAGCTTCCATGTGTCGCGATGACTTCTATTGGCCACGAGGGTACGCATGTAGATGGAACTGAGGTGGTGTAACTCAGTCTTGATTGGTTTTGTTAGAATCTTGAAGGCTGGGAAATTATGATATTTGAAGGCATACCTTTTCTTGCGACGAAGTTGCTTGAGGTGGGGAAAAGACAGACGATCAGGATGTGAATATAAAGTTTCGACCGGGCAGCAAAGGATGAAACAAAAATTTAAATGGCCGGTGAGATGGTCCCAGGAAACTGAAAGGTTCGTGTCTGAGAATAAAGAAAATTCAGTCTGAGCAACCATTTCTTGTAGCTTTAAAATGTTTGCAGGATAAATCTGCCTCTTCCGTACTAGGTGATCACGGGCCACGAGTGAAATGTGCATGGTTGGCTTGACTGTAGGTCTCGAGTGTGGTTTTCATTATTGCGTGGTCAGAGGATCCTGGAGGAGAGCGACTTGAGGTGGAAAAAGACATGGACTGTTAACTAAAAGAAAGTTCAGAAACGAGTCCAATCTAGTTGGAAATGCAACAGTGTTAGTCAAACCGAAAGGATGAAGAAAACTTACAAAATACGACTAAAATCATCAGCAACGACGCGCAATGAAATATCAGCATAATTTACAAAAACTTGTGAAACTGAGGTAACAAATTCTAGTTAGTTTGTCGAGGAACTTTTGGGGGAAATATATACATTCACTAGCAGAAGTGAGCGAAAACTGCTCGAAAATTTGGATTTACATTCGTGTGTAGAACAACTAACGAAATTTGTGGAATAAGTAAAAACGCTTGTGACCAGTTTACACCAGCGATTATTAATATACGTGATAACTCCACCACCTCGCTTGCAATACGACGTGGGGTGATCCACGCGATATCCAGTGTAACCATCGAGTGTAACTATTTCATCATCAACGTCACTGTGAAGCCAGGTTTCTTGCAGGAAGGTTGCTTCGAGCTGAAAGTATTCCTTTGTCCCAGCAAGATTCGACAGCACAGAAAAACTGCCCGACAGAGATAGAACATTTTAGCTAATTACAACGGGCAGGCTCATGGTGTGAATGGGTTTTTTGCGGAGAGCTGCTTTCCAGCCTGGGTGGTGTTTCCTTGGACGATCTCTGGATCTTCTAAAGATTCTTTCCCACTTATTGCGTAGCAGATGAGCAAAATAGGTCATTTCAGCTGAAGGGTTCTTGCTCTTGAGGTTTTTCAAGAAATCACAGGAATGTTTTATCGAGTTAGGCATCACTTTAATGACACAACAATTGTTATGGTAACCAAGGTGGAAAGAAACAGTAGAACTGAGGATGTGTTATCCCTTCGCTGTTTGTTTTCTATTACGGAAATAGTACAATATTTTAGGAAGGGAATCGCGCTCAATTTAAAGCTGCACAGTTGGTAAGTGCCCGGTGGCCGCGGCCGAATGTGAACCTGGGGATAACGGGGTTGGAAGTTTTCGGGATGACCGCTTGACCAAAGCTAAAACCAACCTGGAGGATTGAGAGACAAAAGTACAAGGAGAGATGAGCAAAACGTTGGGATAAGAGTCTATGGGTCAAATAAATTAGCACTATCGTCTGAATTGCTTGGTACTATAATAATTAGGAGCCCAGATGCCAAGGTGCAGACATAATGTGAATCATCAACTGCATTTCATTCCGATTTCTGTTTAATTGTACCATATCTATCCGTAATTTATGAGTCACCAGTACACACAAAGCGAAGGCACTCTGTTCAACATGCACAAATTGTGCTGGTGTAGTGGTGTATTTTTGTATAAGATGCCTGAACGCTTGTACTGAACTGGATCAGATGGTACTGAGGGCTTCAGAAAGTTAAAAAACTCACATTTCAGCCAAATGGATGGAAGCTGATTAGAATCACATAGAAATAAGCAGAAAAATAAATACTGCAGAGAAAAAACTGACTCAGGCTTCCAGATTCGTGAGAAGTTTCTATGTGATTTTCACCTTGTTTACGAGAACATGTGTTAAATAAGGCGCCACGAAGTTTTGACGGACGGGGATGAATCTGAAGTGGAACGTGTGCAGGGATGCGAACGGCATGCGGTTAAGTCATGGTAGAGGGTATAGGTGGAGTAGGCAAGGATCTTCATGAAAAAATTTTCACATACTATAATGTGTACATTGCAAACTTGAGAGATAAGAGAGCTTATGGAAATCAAATAAGCACGACTGATAATGGTCAGACCGTGGTGTAGGGTGAGAAAATCTTTCTCAAGTAAACTGGGAAAGATTACAAGAGAGCAGTGGAGTAAGGTTGGGAGAATACGTTGATGGACAAAAGAAAAACTGACAGCATGTGTGGCACCAAACTGCCTTAGCCTACGAATTCGAAAAGACAGTCAACGTAGTTTTCTAGTACAATTAATAATACGGGTAGACCACTGTAAATTGGTGCTGATTGTGACGCCTAAGTATTTGACTGAGTCAGTTCTGGAAATGAGGACACTGTTGATGACTGATTGCTCATTCGGTTAAAAGGAACGAGATAGGGATAAAGTACACTCAATTTGAGCACAGAAGAAGTGATGGTGGTGGAAAGAAAATGTTCTGATAAAATGTTGGAAGTATAACGCTTGGGAATTTTACTCCTGTAAAAAGTTTCCGGGAGGCAAGAACAGCATCAGTGTCAACAGATTCATTTATGAGGGAGGTTAAAATTCCAGATAGCAGACTTGCTCCAACTTTGCGAACAAGGGAGGACTAGCCGTCTGCTCCCATAGCAGAAGCTGATTTTAGGGTTTGAAGTAACTTGAAATCTTCTTCTGGCTCTATACTCGAGGAAGCAGAAGGAATATAGGATGGTAGGGTATCCGATGACGGGCAAATAAATGTGGCTTTCAGGATGTCAGCGTCTAAATTGTATTTTTTTGAAAGGACCCACTGTCCACATAAAAGCCAGATCCCATAACAGAAAATCTTTATATTTGTGATGCAGAAGAACTGGTGGGTAAACGTCGTATTCAACCGTCGTATCTCTTGTTTGATCAGGAAGGAGTGCCATTTCACAGGCGCCTGGTCATGTAGTATATGAGCCTGTTCTTTTAGCCTTCTATGGGATTTCAGCAATGAAGAAGCTATTCTGCCGTTGTTAAACAATACAGTCTCCAATAAGACAAGACACAAATCAAATAGTGTACTCAATGTCTTCGGAAATAAGTCTAGCCGGCAAAGAGAGCAGTCGAAAGAAAACCACGAACAAACAATGGAAAGGGATCTTTGAAGAAGGTTAATGCTGATGGATGGCAAGTTTCTAGAAGTGACTTTCATTTGTTTTGTCCGGACGAGTGTACAAAGTACTGAACGTCAATAAACTTTTAGTCTGACCTTAAGGAGAGCGTGATCATTCGTGGAAACAGTAGCTTTCAGTTGTAAGTCGAAAATTCCGGGATGGCTGGTGATAATTGAATTCAATAATTCATTTCCGTTCAACAAAACACCATTTCTCCTAGTAGGGAAAAGACATAGGTCACTTGAACCAAAAGCAAGTAAGGGACAAGTAGGCGGGTGATTAAAATTACCGACAACGATGTATAAACAGTCAGAAAGTGGTGGAATCAGAACGTTTCCCGGTTATACACGAATAATCGACTTCGTCTGATCTGTTTTGCAGTTCAAAAGCACTTTCAACCATTGTAATCATTCCAGATGTATGGGCTTGTTTTAATCACTCGATTCCAGAAGTCCATTGACCACAAGGACCAAGGTCATCGAGGGTGCCAAAGCATACAGGTCATTCGTGTCTGTATCCAGGTGGCACGTGATTGGCAGGAAGTGACTTAATTTACCAGTGATCGGCTGGCGTGCACAGTGCATACGTTGTGCTTCTGTTCTCGATCTTACTTAGTGAGGTGGTCTGGAGCCAGATGTAAACAAACTTCAAACGGTAAAACGTAACAAGAGATCGCATAAAGTTTTTGTGTTTGCAAATGTTCTAACCTCGTATCTGGATGCTGCCCTTACACTATCAAATTAAGACGGAATGACAAAGGGGGGAGGAGAAGTCGCGTAAAACGAAGTAAGGACCAGTCTGTCTCTGCAGATTATGTGTCATTGCTTTGCTTAGTGGGCCCCTAGAACAGGACGTCCATCGTGAGACTAATTCACTGACTGAGTAGCTAAATATTATTGTCCGAAATCAGTGCCGGGCGGACGTTATATCTTGTACTGTTGACGTGAAGCATGATATCAAGAACGCATGTGGATAGACTAACGGTTAAAATGGCAGGATTGCAAATTCTGCACAACGTGTTCGAGTCCCGGTTAAAACTTGATGGCTAAGAGCCGATGTTGGCTCCGTGGTTTAAAGCTTTCACCTACCACCTCGGAGGTCAGAGGTTTGCATCCCGCCAGGGAAGCCCGTCACTGCGTTGAAGGACAGTAATCCATTGAGTCAACCGGCTCGTTACCACGCCTGATCTGTTCGAACCTTGTGTACTTCTCCAATCCCATGTTGTCGCTTATCATTGATAATGCAATTTATATATATATATATATATATATATATATTCTTCTGGGATATGTATCCTTAAGTCATAAAGCACTAAACTGAACTATCCAGGATAGATTGCCAAAAATGCCATCTGATCAAAACGCACAACAATTATTAGTTTCGTAGGGGAAATACTTAATTCAGCTTTGAGGTCGATAAAATTACCTGTCGTTCCTAATAAAAGTTTTCTCCGTTGTGAAGCACCGTAGGTCACCTACTTAAGAAAGACGTGACTTTGCGCACGATTTGGCACCAGACATTGAAGTGAGAGCCGGTTCGACTTGCTAACGTAACAGAACAAACTATGATATGATTGGCCAGACGATCTACACTATTCGTCCGAAACTTCCACCCACTCCTCCTGTTGAAAATAAACCAACAATTGCACATAAGCTAAATCCTCTACCCTCAACGAATTGTTTTGTGTGAATAGAATAGTATGATCTTTCTCAAAAAGTCACCCATTAGTAAATGGCTTAGTCACCTATGGATGATATAACACTTTAATAGTCCACTTATGCACGCTATCCACCGTCTGATAGTATCTTCCTTCTTCAGCGCAGTCGACAACTGCCTTAAAAATTTGTATTTCCGCCTCTGATCCACTTTCTTCTCCAGCTGATCTCACAAATACTCCATCAGATTCAGATCAAGTGGTTGAGGTGGCCATAGAAGCGTCTTCGTACTGTGATTCTCATGAAAATCACTTACGAAAAAGAAATGATGCTCAGTCACGTTGTCGTCCTGGAAAATCGCTTTAGAACTTGTGCTAATCAGTGGCAAGATGTGTCGGATCTGAACTTCTAAGTAAACTTGACCGTTGACAATGCCATCCAGAAATACCACCTCTCTCCAACCCTTACATCGAATGGCTCCCATTTTCGTTGGATCGGTAATACTCATTGTGGATCTAGACTGGATATCGGAATGGGTTACCGATCTCAGTTGATGAAAGGGGCCAATTAGATTTGAGATCTCTAAATAAGCATCCGGGGACTCTATCATCATGTTTGGGTGGTTTTTCGCTCCCCTGACGTTGTTGATAATCACTTGGATTTTTGAACAGATCGATACATGTACGAACTGTCCGTCTTGAAAGACCAAAATACTTGGTAATCTCGTGCCGTGACTTCTCCAATTCCCAAATTCCGACTGCACGTTAGACGACCTTCTCTGTTGTGAGCGTGATGTGAACTCAGTAGAACAGCTAAACATGCGGGCAGTCGGGCCAGAAAATGCACCTTCACAATACATCTCATAGTTCCCGCTGATGTAAGGATATGACGTAATAGTACAACTATGTTTGTTTGTTTGAAATATTCCGAACTGACAGTGTGGAGCCTCATGACAGTGATTTACTTGGGAAGAGGGAGAGCTGGCGTTTTTTGAGGGATAGTGTATGTTGCTGCAATGTCAGAAAGTAGACTCGCGTATATCAACTGACTTTTGTGATTCTGTAAGATCAGCGCAGAAAAGCACAGCTGAATAGATTTCTGTACCTGGATTTGTTAAGTCACTTCGTTAGGATGTCAGTGTGCTCCCCACATGAAATTGCACCACAATAAATGACGTTGAATACTGATTAAGTGAAACGAGTGAGTTTTACTCACAGACCAAACAAACTGAGAATTCGTCCAGCGTCCCACGAACTTTTGACCGGCGAGGTAGGTGTTTTTCGTATCATGAGGTGGCTGAATAGAATTCGTTTTTGTCAAGGTCAGAACGATCCCGCACACACGTCTACCCGTCGGTTGTCAGTGCGGCTCAGAATGTGAAGCTGGGTGCAGCAACGGGGGACAAAGTACTCCGTAAATCAGCTGATGTGCAAAACAGAAAACTGCAACACACAAGACTGTTGTGAGCGGGTGCATCGGAGTGTTGTTATGAACTGCACAGTCTGGGAATCTCAACTCTGTTCACATACGATGTGAGGATGTGTGCATCTCCTTCGTAAACTATGTAATCTTATCTACCTAACTCTGATCGGAGTTTCATTGAAACTATTGGCCCTAACAAAGTGTGTGTGTGTGTATGATATACTTGTTTCTCTTTCCCTCCTTAGTAAAATGAGTCTAAATGTAGACTTAGAAATTTGGTTTAAATCAATGGTGGCTTCTATTTGGCGAAAAATAACTTGAAACTTAAGTGTCATAACCAGATTCTGACTTCCAACCTCTAACAATCGGATTATCGGAAAAGTTTCATTCCCGTTGTATAACGTGAAAGGTTTGAAAATAATTGTGGGATTATTGTGATTATATTTCCTACTCAACGAAATGGAACCCAATAGACACAAGGGCCTATTGAACCATGAAGGAAAACGGGCCACCGTGTGTGGTAAGCCACGTAACGAGCTTGACGAAAGCTAATCCGTTCACAGGAAAAGTCTATCCGTTGTGCTGAGATTCGAATACTACAGAACCGTCTGGTGATGAGGGGACGAGGGTTACTGTAGTGACTCAGATGCCTTCGCATGCGGTCCAGTGTGCTACAGCTTCATTTCCATTAGTCAACCAATCAGGTGAAGCCGGGCCGTTATTGTTAGATTGCATAGATACAGCGAGATAGCTTTGTGAATGGTCATCATGTTATCCGCCAATAAGTACATATAACCTTTTGTACATAAATGAGTTAGCACCACTAAATGGGACACAATGCATTCTTGCAGCCGTTGTCTAGTCTTGTCGTTCTTCCGGTGCGCGTAGTCTGAGTGCGAGGTACTCCATTACGTCCGACTGGCCGGTTAGATACAACTCCCACATGTGCTCATCCTACTCACTCGTCTCAAATGCAAACCTCGTTACCGAATCTCAGTAATTATCTATACCCAGAATAAAGCAGGAATTTCCGAGTCACAGCCTTACTAAACCTACTGACACTCATGACTGAATTCATCAGCTGAAAGGATCGCACTGCGATACCTTCATCCCTTCCTTGCCAGCCCCGGAGCAGCAGGGCAAAAAAGCAGAGTGTAAAGTGAAAGCAGTGCGTTCTAGACCGTGCTCACTCCCGTGTTCAATCTGTCCATGCTACCGTTCGGTCTTTGTCCAGTTTCGTGACCTACACATGCATTGTTGCTAGGGCGTGTGATCTGAAACAGCATTTGCAAGTAGGCGAATCTGTACGTGTAATCTTTATTCTACGATTCGTGTTTCAATAAGTTATCATTTCCCTGTTTGACAGCTTGATTGTTTTAGATCTACGAGTCTCTGCAACGGAGAAGGCTCAATTTGTTCGAAGAACGCACGAATATTGTCCATACTAAGCTGATCCTTCTAACTCAGTAGCGCTAGAAACTTTGCAGGGTCACTGTTGCTGAACGGTTTATCGTTATTACCTACTTACTCGTTAAAACTGACTTGTGTCAGAGAAAGTATGTCACGTCCCCAGGAACTCCGAATTGAAATGTTCTTGTAACATGGTTACGCATGGGTGCAGTGGAAGGGGTATACCTCTTAACTCCAAAGGTCCACTGCACTATTAGGTGTAGCCGAAAAACTGGCCCTAAGATTCGGAGTGGAGAACCTGAAGGTCAAGTCAAGTCAAGGATCTGTGCGCCCCACTAGATTATGTATGGTAATGTAGCATGACTACAGAAACAGGCTATTTACTGTACTCGATTTACTGAAAATACAACCCTCCGACAGCAACAGACACAACGAATTCACCGAACATCTGTAAGCAAAACATTGATTAGAACTGAACAATGGCCGACTGCAGTAGTCGTAATGAGCTGAGTTGATAGTCCGTATCGAAATTACCCCCACCCAGAACTACGCGAACGGAAGTAGCAAGAAGACTAAGGCCGCGAAACAGTACTCTGACTGTATTGCAGAGTGGGTTCGTATAAACATGTTAAATTAGAGAATATAATTGGTAGGCTCAAAGATGACCAATCACAGGGAGTTTTTGTCGGGGTTGTCCGCAGTGATCCCCATTGGTTGAGGCCCATCCGTTTACGTGGTTACGAAGCTGTACCTGGCCATATCACGTGTGACAGCTGCTGAATCACCACACCGACACACGAGGAAGAATGTAAGGAACTTCAGCAATGACGTCTATATTATAACGGTCCCAGGTACAAGTTAACCTCGAGGTTTTCACCACTCTTGACAGCTTTTACTCAGCCCATGATCGTTTTCGTTGTCATTATAATTGTACGTCTCCACCAACGCACCTTCCGTCTCTTCTTCATCTTTTACCTAATTAGCCCACCCTCTCCCTGAAACCGATCGGAAAAACAGCTTCTGTTAGTAACTGCCACAATGTTGTCGGCCTGTGGTGTTTCATTGACGCTATAGTAACGGGTCGGGAGACGAAGTAGATTACTGTCCATCACCTAAGTAACCGGCGTCCATGGTGGGATTCGAACCTCTCACCTCCAAGATGGTATGGAAAAGGCTCTAAGCCGCTCAACAACCACCGGTCGGAAAGGAGAGAGAACGGAAAATTTGATGATTATAAAGGCGTACGCTAAAGAGCAGCATGTTCACCATCGAGAATGAGACTCACTTAATTAGACTATCTAGAATCAGGTAATTAGGTCATTCTGATACATGCATATCGCATCGTGATTGGTCAGTAGTGTGCACCGTCGACCAGTTCACACGCGTCACTTCATATATACAAATAAACGAGCATTATGTGCCCGTAATTCGGTGATGAACTATTTCGGTAAATGTGCTATTCCGTATAAACACAGTTGTTGATCAAATGTACGTACGACTCTCACCCCACACTATCGTAAACATAGTCACTCTCCACTCACACTTCAGTTATGGTATGATAAGTGAAATTTTCACCTTTATGAAAGGCTGTCACAGAGGCTCAGGAGTTCCTTTTTGAGGGTTCAGTTCAGCAGTTTTCTTGGTGAAAGTACTCATTGGGTAGATATTTTCATACATGGCTGATAAACGACTTGAAATCCCGTATGGCTAAAGTGGGCAACTCAAAATAATGCACTGCGATAATTAATCTCAGATGGGACTTGATGAATGTGTATGCTGCTGATCCTTCCAAACAAGAATGAAACAGTTGTTCAGTGTTTTCACGGTTTTCAACAGCGGAATTTAGTGTAAATGCTGAATACTGATCCGTTACACACGCACACACGCACACACACACACACACACACACACACACACACACACACACACACACACACACACACACACGTACATACACACACGTACATACGCAACAAACAAATAAGTCTCCCCTTACTAATTACATTTGCAAAACATTCTGAGTAATCAGTCCCACTACCACATTAAGAACAACAACGCTGGAGAGTGAACAATTGTTTTCTATGATTCCTAGTCTTGCTGTTACAGCTGATTGGCGTTTGGTTGTCATTTTTGCAAAGGCTTTATAACAATGCCCTCCAAGTCAGTCAACAGCTAATCAACTGCACCATTTTAACCCGTATGATCTGTGAGAGCACGACTGGGAATCACTGAAAACAAATGTTCGCACTAAAGCGTTGTTTTTCCTCATTGTCGTTTATATGTTACCACTTTATGGCCGTGGTATTGTGACCCTATTGCTCGTGGGTGAAAGGAATGAGAATTAGCATATTCATGGTAGCTCACGTGCAAAATCACATGCATTCAATCGGTGCGATCATTTCGGATGGATCGTTGATCTTGTGAATCGAGAACCTTTGTTCAAGTATCCGTTGGTTTAGTTCGTGATAAGGAAGACAAAGGTTTACTCGATCTATCGTCATTCACAGTTCCACTGAAGTATTCATTTCTAAACCGAACAAGATAGGCGGTGACTGGCTAATGAACCGAAGGGATTTACAAAATCAGTTTTATGTCAATTTGGGAACTTTGAAGGAGAAGAAGAACTCGTTTTTTAACTTCAATATTCATACCTGAATTCCGTTTCTGTACAACCACTATTTATCTCCATCCCCATCGAACTTGTTCAGTGTGAGTGTATGGTTTTGGATCTCGAAATGTGGCTCACAAATAGTTTCGATGAGGTAGGAACTGTGACGAAAGTTGGAATTGGTAGAACAAAATGTCCGCTCGTTTCTTAGTTTAGTGTATGGATCGTTTGTTTCCGGAATCTCAGAGCATCTTATATTTGACTGACAGAGTTTGGCAAAGATCGATTATGAAGTAAATGCATGACAACCGCTCGAGTGCACCGCAGTTACTTCAGAATGCTTGCGTGTGGGTTCAAACTTCGGTTACTGGCATGCACATACACACGAGTGCGTGCGTGTGTGTGTGTGTGTGTGTGTGTGTGTGCGATAATTAAGACATGCTGTAGTGATATGCAACCTGCTGCAGACAAACAAACGTTTTTTCTCTGAGTATGCTAAACTAAGTTCACACAACTCCACGTGGAATTTATAAATTATACTGTTACTAGTGGTGATGATGTGGCAACTGTGATGGTGATGAGGATGATGGTGTGCCAAAGACCCAGAGCAATCCATTAGTATCAGCTTGTCCTGATCTGCCCCCAATAAACCAAGACACATTTAATCTCCGCAGCTTTTCCATGATTTTTTTTCTTCCAATTTACTACAAAAAACCGTGAATAATTGTTAGGTTTTACAATATCAGATACTTTTATTGAAACAAAGAGTGTCCGACAAGCCAGAGGCTCAGATCCGCAGTTGGAGAAGGTATATATCCAACACTGCACGTGATGTGGAAGTAGAACCTCACTGTAAATCAATAATTACGCTCTAAAAGTCATTGAGCGATGCATTTCTATCCCGTTAGACGAATCACATTCGCCGTTCTGGTTTCCACGTATCTTCATAAATCTCAGTCAGAAAAAATAGGAAAACGGAAATAGCAAGGGCAGAACGACAAATCCTTGGGTGCTGAAAATGTTGTTGCCCTCGTGTGCTATTCTGCGATTTTTATGGCCGGCCTGCGGACTTGGGCGATGGAAGTTGTAAGCACTTGACTTCTGCTCACACCTCCTATCCCCGAATTCCGCAAATGAAATCAAGAGGCCGACAACACAACGTGTCAGATGATAGTCTTATTTACGGGAGTGAACAGCGTAAAAATCAAAGCGAAAATAGAGCAGTCCCGAAACTGGGGCGTCCACTCGGATTCAAGCCTTGCCGTAATGACTGGGTTGTTAGGATGGAAGCCGACCTGACTGGTTGGTTCTCTGGCTCCAGTTTTGTCGGACTGCTCCTAATGTTCGATAAGGTGAGAAGTGAAGCCCCATGTAGTGTAGAGGCTTATAGTATATTGCTTGGTCGGTCCGATTTGTTACACCTAAGCAGATTAGTAACCTTGCCTCGGGAGGTTTACTAGATGATTTGTCGCCTACTTTTTCGGGAACACGATTTTCCGCATGATCGTAGTCGTGGTTTGACGTGGATCGCTGTCGTTTGTTTTCGCTTGCGAGTTCCTCGTCCGCACAATGGATAGAGTTGTGGTGCCGGCTGCTATTGTGTTGTTGTCCGACATTTGTCATTCAGTTTTGATAGATTTTATGTGTCGAGTAGGCGATTGGGACGGTATCACACAGGACTCGACCCGGTACAGCCTCGTGACCACATACAGTGAGAAGCCGCAGTCAATCAGGACTACCATGATCAGGTACTACAAAAGTCAGCTGTGATCGATTAACCAATTGCTACCTTTGATCCTTGTATACTGACGCAGTCCTGCAGTCGTGGTCTTGTTGCGATTTCGGTGTACCTAGTTCCGTGTTGGAGTGGTTTCAACATATCCAATCGGTTCAAGTATTTTGAATAGCACATTCAGTCACGTGACGACCAGCACAGTGTGATATGTCAAGCTGACAAAACGTTAGGGCTATGTATGCGGTTCTATGGTGGTCGGTTGTCCGTGATAGTTCAGTGGGCCAGTTCCGTTTTAGAGATGACTTTTTTTACCGCACTCACATCTAAGCAGGGAATGAAAATGTCCCGCGGCGCCAACAGAATGGAAGACAATTCACAAGATTCTTGGCCATTTGGACACAAATCGCTTCAAGATACCGGTGGATCAGGAGAAAGTTACAGTAGCCCACGAGATTGCGAAGAGGGGAGTAATGAATGTGCGTGGTTCACAAAGTAAGCAGCAAATAATCACGACTACTTATTACCTATTGCGGGGCGGTTAAGTTACCTACCACACTGATTCACGAGATTCAAGTCACATCCAGTTCCTGTCTATAGAAGGGATCTGAGATGAATGAGAATTCCAAGGGGAAAATACAAAGTTCAGTTCTGCTCAAATGCTTGATTCGGGAAAAAGAAACTGATGGATGTAAAACTAGAAATTACTGGTTTGGTCCCACTGAGTGTCTACCAAGAGCTGGAATACTTGGATTGTGTGGGCCATTTCGAAGCAGCTCAGCCAACTCGGCCTGATACTGACGACGGCACGCACACATATTCATCGATGCGTTGGTCCGTGAACAGGGTTCTGACATGACCTCAAAGATTCAGATTCGTGTCAGGTCAGGAGCAGATAGATAATGAAAGTTTAGAACAATTTGCGCCAACTTTTTCAGGGTGATCAATACTCCGTGTCTTTGGTTTTGTCCGAAAATTGCTATCTTCTGACCGATATATCGGACCACTTTGAGTGCTTGTTTGTCACTTCACAAATAACAAGACAGATG
Source organism: Fasciola hepatica (assembly GCA_948099385.1). Lineage (NCBI taxonomy): Eukaryota > Metazoa > Platyhelminthes > Trematoda > Plagiorchiida > Fasciolidae > Fasciola > Fasciola hepatica. The sequence goes on from CANUEZ040000006.1 coordinate 215,073, forward strand.
CTCTATGTCATGCGTCACCCTAAACTCCCGGCAATCAACCACGGGCTTTCGCCCTTTGAGTGAAATTCTGTGGATGAGAAGTGACCAATTCGTCCACATAAGTGATTATTTTAAGCGGTGCTGTTACCCGATTTTGAATCAAATGCGTTAGAGAAATCGTTGAATAAAAATGCATCACGGTCGATGGGAATGACTTTAGTTCACGTTATCAGTGTTGTGAAGTGGAAAACTAGGAACTCACCCAATGCTCTTAGCTCAGACAGCCTTGAACTTCGCACCATCCTTTTGTTTTGCCAATTGAATGGTCTCCACTACAAATCAAAATGTATAGCTTAAGTGAAATTCGTTCACAAGTTGCGTGCGAAGTGAACACTGACCATTACCAAGTCCAGGGCGTCGAACGTGAGTCATTAACGATGAAGGTCATTGCGTTTGCCTACCAGTTCTGTGTTTTTACCACTTGTTCCGGGGTGGGTTTAATAGCATTTCACGGTCTGTAAGGTATATTTTCCGGGATAAATCAATTGATCTGTTTCTTGTTTCAAATCTGTGTATGATTGGCACGATAGTAGGTTGATACATCAGCACGCCAGATTTGGTCGCTCTAAGTAGTTTGGTTCAAAAGTTATCGCAAAAAATAGGGTGGATTTAATATCATTCCGTGCACTGTATATGAACATGCCAGACGTTTGCGGAAGGGGGAGCTATGAAATATAGCGATTCGGTTGACTGAAATGAAAAAGAACGTCGTAAGTCAATTTTACATCAGTCCGACTGCAATGAAGGTTGGAACACGAGAGACCTATTTAGTGGCATCGTGAAACGGATATAAAAATAGAAAGAATCACTTGGTAATTAATCTATACATGCGGTATTTCGCATCAGTCACGTGGCTCACCCTTATCACATGCGAAGACATATCTACCTATTTGCAATTGGGTAGTAGGAGATTAGATTTGCATATAATATGATTCATCAAGGAGCTTGAACGCTCAACTCACCATTGAAAACCATGGAAGCACTGTACAGCTGTTTCATCCTTGTTCGGAATCATCAGCAGTGCACATCCACCTATTTACCTGTGTGCACATGACGTGTTGGTGATCGATTCACGAAAATTACGAAAACTTTCAGCGCATCTGGACGAATATAGCGGAAGCTAGTCGTATTTGTACTTCCAATTCACTGTAACCGGCGGAATTCCATCAGCCACTGTCTGGTTATTGGTTTTCAAATTTATCAGTTAGTGGCCTGCGTAAGTCTCAACAGTAAATTCTATCCTTTTTGATTAGATATGTAGGTCCACCCCTCTTAGCGCAGATTAAATGCCTGATCGAAATGTCAGGAGCTTTGTGCTCTTTGGTATTTTTGGCCACAGATAATCTGATAATTACTGTAGACCTATTCGCGACTGTTTTAGGGAAACACATTTTGTATCCACCTGGTGCGTGAATCAAGTGGATGTTGCATATCTCTTGGATCTACTGCAAAACGAGTTGTCGGAATCCTGAACAGAAGATCACTATCGATGTAAAGCTTACCAAGCTAAAGTATTAAACAATTTGAGTTTCCTATCACTTTTTAGATCATAGTTGAGGAAGGCACGAACCTAACTACTGAAATTCTCAACGGCAAAAATTCAAAACCATAAACTGCAGAGTAAATTTCTTCTGAATTCACTAAGATTGACGGATTAATCCTATGGGCTGGAGCATAGGTTTTCTTATATCAGTTAACGCAAAGGTGGCAGTCTATCGATCGATCCGTAGCCCGATTTTTGTCACGTGACTTCAAAACCATGGGATTAGGTGATTCTGGTTCTTTTATTTCTGCTCCCGACCTAGGCCAGGTGTGAAGCATTCATCACCGCCTGTGTCGAAAAAAGCGCAGCAGTTTTCTACAGTCTAAGGCGTTGTAGCTGATGGTAAGGCAGTTCACTGGCCTGGAAACGCCGACTAATTCAACCGAAGATATGACGTGCACTAATGGCAATGGGTCGATTTTTCACAACTGATCAGCGCATACCGTCGGGTTACAAACAAATGAATTAAACGGTAGGCTTATACCAAAAATCACTGACCAGATAGTTATTAACTATTGCTAAAATCATCAGTACGCAATGATGATGACGACTGGTTATGGAAAGTCAGCGATGGTAACTTCAAGCTTAACGATTAGGAGTTTTTGGAAACCATCAGGGTGAGCATTGTGAAGCTTTTGGACGATATGCAAAGACAGACGGCTCGGAAAATTTCTGAAAAACCAAGGCACGGTAATAAACGACTTAGGTAAGAATAGGGATTCCAAGCTTTTAAAAAGAAGGCAGTTCAACACAACAAATTTCAAGGTTAAGAAAGCTCCGATTGAAATCGATAAAACAAGTCTTGCGGACGACTCATGCAGAGATGAGTGTTCATTTCAACTTGCCAAATTCCGCCTTGATCCCTTTTCATCCTTTGTGGAAATCTAATCGGTGAAGTTACCAAATACGTTCCTTCAAAACTGACATATTATAGGCTTTGTTGTGAATCGAAACTGTCGTTTTTGTTGTTCTAATTGCTTTTTACTAATATATATATATATATATATATATATATATATATATATATATATATATATATATATATATATATAAAGAGTAGTATGCAAACGTGTGGACAAGATTTCCCGGAAGCATACCACGGGTTTCGCGATTGTTGTCGCTCATCAGGTATGAGTACCCGGTACTCCTCTGCCCACTCGTGTCCATACTTGTAGACTCCGATATTAAATGTTGACTAAGATCTAATTTGAATCGTCTGGAGTGTTACTGGATACTCTTCATTGAAGAGCCCACAAATGAATCACAACTGCGATTTCTGATAGTTCTCCGCGTCTGGGTCACTACTAACCCAACAAACAGCGAGGCTGTGGAAGCGGTCATATCGATAGTAAGTAGTATGCAAACGCGTGGAGAAATATATATAGTACAGTATTTTAGGGTGGGGATCCCGGCACTTCGAAAGCATGGTGACACAATGGACGATGACCCATCGATTTTAACGATCACAAAGGGATTACACTTCCACTCGGTGTGATGGTTTATTAACCTCCGAGAGTCAACCAGTTTTACAAAATCCATTTCGGCAAACAAGCTCATTTTCAGTGATTCATAATCATGCCATTACATCACAATATATTACGACAAGTCAAAGGGTTGAACCAATAGATAAGTGGGAAGTGATAAAAATTAGTGAAAGCATGTTATCAATACCATACAGCTAAGCCGTCACCAAGAGGATTACTGAGGACAGTTCGTATGCAACGGTTAAGGGAACTGAAAAAGAATAGCGACTTCATCATATCGAAGCCGGACAAGGGAACAGGTCTAGTGCTTCGCAACAGGTCAGACTATATTGAAAAAATGGATACCATTTTGAATGACACATCTAAATTCGCGAAAATGGCCACCGAAAAAAAGACACAACAAGTAGAGAAGTCGCTATCCAACTAGCTGCAACGTTTGAAGCAAAGAGAGATGATAGATTCAGCCACATTTGAACGGATACGCCATACGGGAACAACCATTCCCAGATTGTACGCGTTACAGAAAACGCATAAGAGTGGAGTCCCATTAAAACCTATCATCGACATGTGTAATTCACCATACCATGCGGTGGCTAAATAGTTGTCAAGGTTACTGGAACCGGTAAGACAGGCAATGTCGAAGTACAGCCTCAAAGACACATCTGAATTCGTAAACCGCGTGAAAGACCTAAACGTGAAAGAATGTCGGATGCTTTCATTAGACGTCAGTTCACTTTTTACCAGCGTCCCAATAGGTGAAACCATCGATTACCTAGGTGATTATATTGAAAGGAACACAATTGAGACAGGTATACCCATAGAAGATCTGAAACAGTTGCTGTTTTTCTGCACATACAGCATTCAGTTTAAATTTAACAACCAGATTTAACGTCAAAAGGATGGGATAGCAATGGGCTCCCCACTCGGACCACTACTTGCGGATGTCTTTATGGCAAAGTTAGAAAATGGCCCACCTGAATCTACAATCCGAAACTGTGTTGTATACAAACGCTACTTAGATGACATTTTCTGTGTTATCAATTCATCAGACCACATAAACCAGCTGTTAGACGGCTTTAACTCAGCTCATACAAACTTACATTTCACAAGAGAAACAGAGTCAGGCAATACAATCGCCTTCCTTGACGTTCGGATGAATCGCCTTGAAGACGGCTCAGTCAGCCGGTCGGTACACAAAAAGGCAACGTGGAATGGGCAGTACCTTCACTTCCACAGCTTTGTGCCTCTAAAGATTAAAAGAACCTAATTCGATGCCTCACAAACAGGGCAAGAAGAATATGTTCGGAGGACACCGTTGAAGAAGAGCTGCAAACGGTGCGAACAACTTTCATCCAAAACGGCTACTCGTACCGGCTAGTTGAGAAGATAATGAGAGTTAAAGTGGAAACCCCAAGGAAGTTTGGGGTGGAAAGAAAGCCGATATACATCTCTTTACCATTCAAGGGTGATATCTTGGCAGAGAGTGTGCAGAGAAGAATGTCAGGGGTAATCAGCAAAACTTTCTACGCAGCTAAGCTCCGGGTTTTGTTCGAATCCCGGCCGGTAGTGCTTTTGCGGTTGAAAGACAAAGTGCCTGATTCTGCAGCCTCATTTTGTGTTTATTCATTCACTTGTTCCTGTGGAACAACGTAAATCGGCCGCACGACCAGGCGTTTGTCTGAACGCATCCGCGAACACTGGAGCAGTTAAGTCACTCACTAGCGCTGTCGTTTCACATCCCGCCCAGTAAACGTGGCTGAGGCCTTCCGTGCGCTGTATAAGGTTCGGGGTCGGTAATCAAGACCGACAAAGTTTCGCATTCTAGCCGCAGCTGAGGCCGTCAGCATCCGCCTCCACAACCCCCCTCTATATGCTCAAAAAAATTTGTATGTGCCCTTAAGCTTTCCTGGCCCTCCCTCCATCCTACAACAGGCCATAGACCAGATAAAAACTGAAAACACACGAGAAAAATAATACACATCCGGCTTTGATTTAAGCCCGGATTACAATTGTTTTCTTCCCTCTCCCCCACCCCCTTTCGTTATTAATTTTTATCACTTCCCACTTATCTATTGGTTCAACCCTTTGACTTGTCGTAATATATTGTGATGTAATGGCATGATTATGAATCACTGAAAACGAGCTTGTTCGCCAAACTGTGTTCTCCTAATGTGTTTATGGGGAATTTTCCGACATTTTACAGAATCGTTCATCATATCCATTTACCCCGTTGTCCACCTATTAGAGCCCGTCCCAGAAACTACATCGCGGCGCACCACCACTCTCGGTTGAGTAAACTTTGGAACAGTTTTATCTTCGAAACTACGTTTTCTCAAGCACCATTAACTACTGCACTTCGTACTTTCAGTGTACAGATCCTCGTCTGTGTTAGCTCTCAAGCACAGCCAGGAAAGCACCAGCCGTTGATACTTGCCGTGTAAACGAAACGCGAAAAGCAGGATGCCATTTTTGTGTCTAGCGGCCGTTCTCTCACTTTGAATATATTATTTATACATTTATAATGCAGTTCCCCTTGTTCACCACGGGAAGATCAGCATCTCTCTCTTTTTATTGGGAACTGCGCACTACACGCCGAGATTGTGGAATTGAGCACCCGCACAGAAATAATTCGTCAGTCTCATAGCGGGAAAACCAGCTGAAGATGAATTAAGCCATGGCATTTGGCGACGCAACTCGGTCTCGTCTACAAACCAGCTGAAATTCTCTCTTCTTTGACCCACTATAACACAATGGAACTGAAGGAGAATTCATTTGGTGGCCGCTCGTCAGACGATGCGATCATAAACCATGGCATTCTACTCGAAAACTCTGACCAAAGAAGATCAAAATTATTTTGGTTCCAAAGGTTTCATGCCTTCGGTTGAGCGTATGCGTTTGTGTGTGTGTGTGCGTGTGTGTGTGTGTGTGTGTGTGTGTGTGTGTTATGGAGAGAGAGGAAGATAACGTTCAACGAAGCAAGCTATTAACGTGATTTATATCATGTGAGCCTGCTGTGAAACCATGTATCCACAGCATCTGCTTTGTGTTCAAGGTCATTTAAGCGTGCCAACTTGATGTGATACTGAATTACTCAAAACCCCATGATTAACGACTTTCGTGCCGTTCTCAAGTGGTTGATGGTCTAACTTACGATAATCAGTCACAACACTCCTGACACAATTTTACAGAAGGGGCGTCAGAAACCATCTCATGAATAGTTATGTGTATACGACACCGCTTATCCAACTTTCGCTGAAATGGGTACAATTAATCAGAAAAACCAGAGATCTGTAAATGCACCGCACTAAGACAACCATCAAGATGCAGTGAACTATGTGGACTGTGAATATCACCCCAGACAGGTCCGTTAGAGTATCCATCCATAACTTCTCAACTCCATCCATTCATTGTCCACCAATTTATATTCTCTGCTATCTTTTTCGTATTTTCAGCGTACTACTCACGAATATCTTCGTGAATTTATGTCAGAGTCTCGTTTATTAAACAGTTCCTCTGATTCATTGAACTACATGATAAATTATGATACTTAATTACATACCACTGACCGGCCGTGGTGAGGAGGTGTGCTGATTCAGCAGCTATCTCTTGAAAAGGCCAGATACAGCTCCGTAGCCACGCACGCTGGATGAGCCTCAACGAATTAGGATCCCCGAGACAGGTACGACAAAAGATCCCTGTGATTGGTCAACTACTAGTCTACGAATTATTTTCCTTGGTTTCACGTATTTATACAAACCAGTTCCACAACACAATAAACGTGCCATTTCGCAATCTTGGTGTTCTTGTTAATTTGGTTAACGTAGTTCTGGGTGGGAGCAATTTCAATACGTCCTATCAATTCAGTTCATCGTGGACTTTAGACCCTTCTGTCCCGGGTTCGAATCTTATCACCACCTCCACGGCCGGTTACTTTTCCTAACGGGCAGCCACCAGTTGATCACGGCCTCCCTCCTGAAATATGATAACATTATTAAGTAATAAGAAGGAAGTAACTAAAGAAAGAATAAACTAAGCGAAAAGTTTACAAAGAAAATCCACGATAATGACTATCAGTGGTTGGGATTTCACAACCAAACTGGAAAGACACCAAAAGTCCTCTTGCGGTATTCGATGCGGTTTTTCTATAATGCAATCATACATAAACTGTGCCAGCCCCAGTGTTGATCACTCCGTAGTCCAGAGGCGCTCAAATGCAATCACGTTTAGAAACGTTTGCAGTTCAAGTGATGAAATCAGTGGGTATGCTTTCCCATTGAGTAGCCTTAATTCACCGCGGCCCCCTTCCTAAATTACTTCACATAGTTGTATAGGAAATAATGGAGAGAAAAAAGGTATCTTTCTTGCTTGATTTATTCTATGGATCATAGGGTCAAGGATTCTGAGCAAAGTTCAAAGCCGCACCGGTCAGTATCCACGCGAGTCTATTGCCCATTGTCTGATTTGGTCAAATATTGATTGTAGCATAAACAATAATGAGGAACGCAAAAGAGTTGGTTAGGGAAAAGAGTCGGTCCATTCTTCAGTCGGAGTTTTAGTTCGATAAGCTCGCAGCTTACAGCGAAGTTTCTCTCGTGAGACTATTATTTAACAGTTCGTGTAAATGTTCCTAAACACGGGGTCCACGACACATCTCCTTGAGAAAGACGCTAAATGGTCGCTTGAGTTGCGCTGTTACCATTATCCGCCAAAAATTCCTCGCTTAAATTAGTCAATCCCTGGAACAGATGGGGGAAGAAATTTCGGTCATTTTATTACAACTCATTTCGTGACCATACTTTAACCGAGAACAGGGAACAAGGACTGCAATTTGGATCCCAACAGATCCGGAAAGTATCATTTAAAACAGATTCATGGTTTCCCCATTTCGACAAAAACACCTCTAGGACCAAATTCGTTGTCTGCCAATAACCTTCTGAGAACATCCCCAAGTTGTTCGTAAAAATAATGAGGGAATTCGGCAGTTATACCGTGCGTCAGCTGCAAGCACCCCCGAAAGACAGGTGTTCAGAGAAACAACATTGTTTATGGTGATTATGTATGCCAGTGTATGTCAATCAGAATACTTGAGCTGATAGGACGAGATGAAACGGCTGCGAGCCAGAAAAACGTGTGCCAAAGTATTAGGAGATCAAGAGTGCCGAATCGCACGTCACGTGACGTGCGATTCGGCACTCTTGGTTTCCTAATACTTTGCACACGTTTATATATATATATGAAACAGCTGTACAGTGCTTCCATGGTTTTCAATGGTGAGTTGAGCGTTCAAGCTCCATGATGAATCATATTATATACAAATCTAATCTCCTACTACTCCATCACTATTGTGTTGCATTGTATGATACTGCACTCTACTGCGTACTGTTGTATTTTATTGCACTGTATTGTGTTGTATTGTATTGAGGACTTCAGTAAGTTAAAAACAAAACTCACATTTCAGTGAAGATGGGAAACCGACTATTGAATTGTCTCGTAAAATGAACCGATAGCTGATTCGCCTTGACAATGCCCTCTGATCTTGATCGACAGAGAAGTGTGACGGTGGTAATAAGTTTGCTATTAGTGTCTTTTACAACCTATTCGCGAGAGGAAACTTGGGTGATGCAAGACGTGCTTTTACATACAGCATACACGTGGGATCGTTAATTTGGTACCCTACGTCGTTTCTCGTCACTATATTGGGATCTTCACCCTGGAAAATTGATTTTCCCTTGAATAATATGTCTGTAGTATGCGAAAGGCTTCTAGCTCATCTCTGAACCAATGTTAAAAACGATCACCTGGTGATGAAATGCAAAGACCTTACGTTGTGGAGGTAAACTGTAATTGTTCCCATTGAGGTTGTTTACGGTCAACCTGGTAAATAATGTATTTACATCTATCAGATTAGACTCCACGTACCGGTGGAATCCGGTTAGTAAAAAAGGAAATCCTGCTTCAGGCAATCTTATTACAATCCAGTTCCCTGTGGCAGATGCCTTGTGCTACTGTAATTTGGGAGAGCGAATTGTGTGATACATAGGCGAAAAGTCAGAAGCCCTTCGGCGTGTTCTCAGCTCAGCTGGTAGGGCATTCGTGATACCAAAGCGTGCGTGGCAAACGTACCTAGGTTCGAATCCCTCCGCGGTCAAAGAAGATCCAGGTCAGAACTAATGACAAACCCATAAATACAGTAGATAACTGTGAACTGCGCACGTTCAATGGCGACGTTATCTTGACTGATGATGAAACGCATGTGATCTAAACGCCAAGCTCAATGGTCAAAACTTCGTGGCAACTTTAACCACTTGGATCTTTTCAAAAAGTACCACACTACCGGAAGAATGTAAGGTAACTGACACATCGGACCACTTCCTAAACTATCGCTAGATCGTCAGAATCATTTAATTCAAGTGTTTAAAGATCGTTTTCATCGATCTCTCGAATTATTGTCTACCTGAGGCCGACGTCAGTCGTGAAACGATTGTTGTGAACCAATATGGTAAACAGACTGACGACGACTAGGAGTTGAGATCAGTTCGAAAAATGACGAGCGTAAAAATCGGACGCCACATTGTGTTGTACTACATTGTAAGCCCATTATACTATCCAAAGGGGCATCCAGTGTTTGTTTACCTATCAACGCAAACAGTTTACCCTGAAACTCTTTCAGGTTGGTTAATACGAATGATGTGACCATGTTTCTGAGGGAGACAATTTGGTCAAGTAGTTGATTAGTTTTAAAATCAGTTAGAACCATGATCTTATATTCGCAAAGGGGTACCCTTTATTGGTCTAATGAGATTCATCGTTCATTGTCAACCAACGGTTCACCACAGGAAATCACAGAACCAACGCTGTACAGCTGTTTCTTCAGGCTTGTTAGGAATCATCAGCACAGTGCACGTCCACCTAAACCCCACTGGGACTCGAATGAACGGTTGTGAGTCGAATACCTACCCACGAGGTTATCGGGGCTTTTTCCCAACAGTTAAATGAACATCAAGACGGACTGAGGTAGTGAAATTCCGTGACTAACTTTGGGTAGTGACAATTCGATGACTACTTCATCAGTCGCCTGATAACTTGGTCACTGTTGTTCTTTTGATGGGTTCACGTGACCAATACCTTGTGGTTCCAAATTCGGTGAGAATTAATAGATCGTGATATATAGTTTATTACTACAAACTTCCCGTTGATACAAGTTACTTGATACCTTTTCTCTACAGAAAATTAACTGGAGAACCTGGTTTGTACGAGAGAGAGAGAGAGAGAGAGAGAGAGAGAGAGAGAGAGAGAAAGAGAAAGAGAAAGAGAGGTAGAGAGAGAAAGAGAAAGAGAGGTAGAGAGAGAGTATGTATTTGCACAATAAATATGGTCTCTCAATGGTCGCAGAACAACCTGATTAGATTTTCGTTTGAATGCATGCAGATTTTATGGATTCAATCGATATTCATAGAGAGAAACGGATTACAACGGCAGACAGCAGACGACTACTGGTCCCCAAATGACACATAAGACATGTCCGTTTCTCTCCTTCACACACTATAAAATGTCTCCAAATAGGTTGATGCAACAAAACAAGCAGTCTACAATGATCAATACGCTGCTCCTCCACCCAGTACTACGTATTAGGATTATACAGATACCATTTCTGTTTGGAAAGAAGTGTGCGATCAACTTGCAAATATACCATTTGATTCTAAAAATCAACTTGGTAGGAATTGGATGGAATGGAATGGGAATGGATTGAGGAGAAATCCCAGTGACAAATGAATAATTACAATGTGCATTATGAGGATGAAAGTGTTTGATCATATTTGCTGTGACCTGATTGCTCTCCTTATCCTAATCCATACCAATAAGTATCTGTATTCTAAAATGAAGTTAAGTGACATCAATGATCATTGTAAACATTTATCACATCGATTGGTTCCACTTTCTTGACCAAATCAATAGATCGATCAAACAGGAAGCTCAGATTATAAGACTGCAACTAGTTTTGATGACTCTCACATAAACTGGTGCAAACAATAGGATCATATGACTTTAATTCTATCATCATTAACCATATTGTGACATCGATCGGTTGATGTGGTGAAATGGTTTGTATTGTATGAGATGTGGAGCATACAAAGCATACGATCCTGCTGTCCTCACGGTACCTAACTAACTAACTACCTAACTACCTACCTACCTAACTAACTAACTAACTGGTTAGCTAGACCTGAGAGATACTTCATTGATTGAGTGCGTCGATTCCCAGCACTTTATGGGTACATTTAGTTACGTGGTAGGTGGAGTGATGACAGATCTGAGAGAGGTCAAGTAGATTAGTACCCGAATTGAGCAATGATTAAAGCGGGACCAGTACAGTTGTCACACATCGCATTTGTTACTACTTCATTCGAGATTGTCCGGGCAAAAACTGGTCAGTTCGTTTCTGTCAAATTTTGATAACTCTCAGATTTTCTTTGTCAGTTGAGAAGAAAGCTCAGTGGAAAGTGGCCCTCATCAAGATAGAGAGGAAGAGGAAACGGAGCGAGGTAAAACGGAAATCGGAAATCAAGTCAGTACGAATACTTGTGTCAGCCTCAAAAAGCAGCTAATATCGCTCCGGTTTCTCATATATCAGACACTCAGGTCTCGCCATCCCCACCAAGGAAATAGCTTATCTCAGAACCGAGCCATCTCAGACGTAAAGAAAATTGCTTTATATATTGACTGAACATATCTCAGTGTAGCTTTGATCCCATTTGCAAGTAAACATGATGAATCTGGGTTTCTTTGGTCTGCTTTCTTCCTCTTTTCTTGGCATGGTTCTTTCACGCTTGACAGTGAATTTCCTCGGGTAGCCAATATTTTGGCGTGCTGAGAATATTCACTGAAGATCTATTTCAAGTTTTCTCAGCGAAACCAAAGAAGACCCCTGGCTCTAGGATGCTTGTTTTTCAGTATAACTCTGTTCTGTTGTGTTGGACTTTCTATTGAGCATTCCAATGTAGAGCGAATAAGACGTACTGTAACGGGAAATGCTCTAGCAGCAGATCGAGGAAGGTGTCAAGTGGATTGGTTCAACCAGTCTGAGGCCACGGACGAAAGAAGAAATTGAATTTATTGAAAGTGGCCCACAATGAATAAGAGCCTTGAAGACCTGGAGTTGGAACTCCGCGCGATCTCAGGCAATCAGTAAGATAGCCCACGAAGGGAGCTGCCGACCAATTGTCAACGGAAGCAACCGGGAAAGCGAAACGGGAATATCGTGGAAGAGAACCAACTCGATGGCCGCAGGTACTTGGCTAGAACAGACCGTAAGTGCTCAGACAGCCGGGGGATCGGTATTGCTGGAAAAAGAACTATTTGAACCGTTTTACATAACCTATCAGTTCGAACTGTCTGGCTGATCAGATACAGGTGCGCCTCACCCGTCTCGTCTTTTTCATTACGAACTTTTCGAAAATTATTGTCGGTCCTCACTCCAATACTTACATTATTCATTCTATCAACTCACACAGCTGTTTCACTAACCTAGGTTCGGCTACTCCTACCAGTTGGATTATTTTCGCACACTCATGCATCGTTTTTACCTGTTTCATTCCGTTCCTCAATCGGAAATTTTATACTTGAAGTGATGCTGTTGTACTCGCAGTCGGATGCACGAACAAGTAACAAGTAGAACAATTGCAAGCGGTAAACCGTACTGTGAACGTATCTGGCTAAGATGGCTACGGTCAAGTGACAACCAAAAGATCAACGATGATATGGTCTAGTTAGGACAACCAATGAAGGTCAAGGTCACAAGATGTACAACGTGCCGTGTCCTACAGTACTGAGAAAGACTAAGGGTCGATGCATCTATCGAATCCAGTGTCCAACATCCCGCATATCGATGAGACGATGAGCTGCAGCCGTATCTGTCAGGTGGTACTGTTCGTCGGGATGAGCGTCGCAGTTGCAGTTACGGTGTAGCGCCGCAGAGGCACGTGAAGGCTCATATTCCTGTTGCCGACCACTTGCAAACATTCACCGGGCACTTTAAGTCCATCTGCCAGTTGATAAGTGCCTGGCCCAAGACCACGGCCAATTTCTGAAGGCTGTGATAACTTTGACTGGCCTTTTCTTACGTTCTGTCTCTTGGGACTGAGGAAGGTCCCTAACCGGATAGGCGCAGATCAATTTGCATGAGCAGCTTGATATCGATATTGACGTTCAAATTGGTCTGGGTCGTTAATCTGCGCGAATGTATGTGCAGCTATCCGTTTTGTCCGAAAAGGACATCGAAACATGAGTTCTGCCGTAGAATTGCTTGTTGATCGATGGTGTATCATTCGATATGTAAATAAGGCTTCTAGTGCCCGGCTTTTATCCGTCAAACGAATTGCATGAATAGACTTTTCCGACATCCCGTGGAAGCTCCTCGCCATACCGTTTGCCGTTGGATTGTGTGGCGTTGTTCAAGAATGAAGTACAGCGTTAGTTTTCATGTAGGGTTTAAGCCCTTGGCTTGTGGACTGAGGGTCGTTGTTGGTAGCTGTTTCTTCCGACAGCCTAGATACCACTTCAGAGCTAGTGTACATTTTTCGTTTTTTCTGTCATCTGGGTATGCTGCCGTCATGAACCTGTTCCTTTCGGTTCCCAAAATGATACCGAAATGGCAAACGTCTGAACTATAATAAAAGGGGCACACCGTATCGGTTGTTAATCTCATGAATTCCGAATCATAGAATAAACTCGACGCGAGACAGAACTCGAAAGACAGGACCTTCAGCCCAGCTTTGCAATTCAACTTGGCCAAAAGCCGATGAGTACAATAAGCTATATCTTTTGTATAGCAAACTCCTGCCTGAACACATATGACCTCGTTTGGTTCGAAGGAAAGATTTTATCTCACTACATCGCGGCCTGACTACTGTCAGTCGTGTGTCTTTGATTCACACAGAATCTCTCTTCTCCAGAGTATGCGATTCACGTATTCTGGCCTGTGGAAATTCACCATGAATATTCTTGTGGGGCCTACATGTCCCCTGTACCATGACTTATGTACATACCTTTCACATCCTAATGCACGTTCAACAATGTAGATTTATCTTCTCCCGCATAACAGTGTGTCGAAATTACCGTACGTTATTCGGCACATGTTCCCGTTGGCAATATGAAAGTCACAGCTGAGCTTCTCATGAACCTTGATGGCTGAACCAGCCTTTTTTCTGTAGTATTTTATTTAGCTCATTTCAAGGTGACAGTAATCAGTTTCTCTCCATTTTGGCTGAAATGAGATTTTCTGGTTTCCTTTTAACAACACAATATAATGCAAAGCACTGAAACATACCAATGAAAGAAGGATGAAGGTGTAACCTAAAAGTAAAGATAGCGCGAAATAATTTAAATGTACAAAAACGAAACTATAAAAATTTCCCGTAGTATAAAGTTTATTGAGGGAAAACAATATTTTTTTTGCGGAATCAGCTACTCGGATTTCGGGGAAGACGTGCAATTCCAGCGGACCGAGAAGTATGAGTGAATGCCTTTGAACTTGATACGATTGGACAGAATTTTTTATACGTTTCATGTGGAAGGGTCCAACCAATCGAATTTGTGCGAAACCAAGTAATTGGATCAGTTCGATACAACCGGATCGCTTTATGATTTGCCAGTAAATATATTACAAATGGTACCACAGCTAAGAGTGCCACGTACTCTCAACTCTGCTTGGAGCAGTTCTAGGCGCGCGTAGTTCCGAAACTAATCCAAGTATTGCACATGAAATTTATTTTCGTATGTTTTTGGAAAATCCACTTGCATTCTTCACATCGAAAAGTCGGACGCATCGAGCCGGAATAGTGGAATAGTGGTTCGCGCACTATCGATTAATCACTAGCGTTATTCGCACCGGACTGTTCGGACCGCGAAAGCTCAGCTGGTAGAACATCTGCCCGGTATGCGGAGGGTCGCCGGTTCGGTTCCGGCTGGCGGCGTCCGACTTTTCGATGTGAAGAATGCATGTAGATTTTCCAAAAACATACGATTCAGGCTCCTCGTGCCAACTATACATTCTCTGAATAAATTTATTTTCATTTATTTTCCTGTTCAGTCTCTGTGGAAATTCCGTTTGTGGGTTTGGATTTCGGTGATATTTAACGACTGGGGTTCAGTTGTGGACTTTACTCTTCTAACATCAGCTCAGTTTAACTTTTTCTTTTTTGACAGTCCAAAGTCGGACGAGATATGTTTTGTTATCTGTTTCACTTTATTGATTGATTATCAGATAAGTCATTTTTACTGTAGACCCCGTCTCCCGCTAATGGACAAGAGAGTTGTTTGCAGATCATTTGAATTGTAATTATAGCACCAGACTAACGTTTTCGAGGTATGTCACTGTTCCGCGTTATAAGTCTGGTCGGCAGAAGAACATGAACTGTCTGGCTTGATACAAGTTCTGAATTTGCACTTTCGACTGTTATTGAGTTACGAGCTGCTCAGGCCCGTTAATGTTACGCAAGACAAGTTTACGATTCTGAACAATTCGTTTCATACCGTGAACTTGATTGTCACCAAGTTCGGATTAAAACAAAAAGCTTTTCTCTCTTTCATAGAAGAGGAAAACTCCCTTAGGATTGACGCAGTCAACGTTCATCAAGGCGATCAACGATGTTTACTGCGGAGTACGAACGGCGTGTATGATGAAAAAGACTGTGCTGGAAGACCGCAGGCTGGCTTGTGCTGAAGAATCGTACGGGATTTGGCACTTGTGTACAAAAAAGAATGTTCAGACGAGAGACAAATGGGCTAGGCGACTTGATGAGATGATCCCTACACACAAGGCCTTCCAGTCCGACAGTTTTATTGTTTTATATATTTCATTTAGTTGTTCTGAAGATGTTTCTTCGTGTATAGCCTACGAACTTTCACCCATATTGTCTGTTATGATCTCTCACTTCACACGAATGTTCACCAATTATCCAGTCGGAAGAGCGCTGATAGTTTTGACCACAAAACTCTTTCGCTAGTTGCTACAGTTTAACTACGACGGTGGTATTTCACAAGGGCGAAGAACAAAAAAGACCGTTTCTTACTTTCATGAATTCTAATCTATAAAAAACATTTGTGATTTCTGCGATCTGGAATGCTCCGATGATTTTGACAAATATGAACAGGATCCGACGCACCAAAGTACCAGCCAAACAAACATATACGGAATCGGATAATTAGCTTATCCGATTTCAACCGGATCACATTTTTATTTCTCGGTACATTACGTACCAGTTTGTCATTCTGATTCACATATAAGCGTGAGCATTTTGGATGAACGAGCCGGTAAACCAACTCCAGTGATCTTAGCTGTGGGTACGTATACTTCCGGGTACTGGTTTTATACATTGTATGGTACCAATCTGAACATCTGAAGGTCCCACAGTCAATTTCATGTCACCTATTGATTTTAAGGAAGTTATATTTGATGAAAGATTGTGAGTTTGGCCCCGATTACTTCGTTCACTGTGAGAAGTCAGTTGCTGCGCATGTGCTGCTCCACGGAATATATGCAAAAGTCCTTCGCGGACCACCATATTCGGATAAGCAACATGATGTTACACTTAACAGGTAACCTCTTTCCTTCATCAATAACCATATTTAGCACAGCCACGTTAACACTAAACAGTTCACGGGCCGCGTCCGCTAGCTGGAATATGCCATAGAACGCCCCACACAGCTGGTACTGGCCATTGTTTGTAAAAATTGCCGGCAAACTTATCACAAATCGGTCTACTAGCAATTCCGTCCGTGATGCTGTGTCCAATGTGTGGAACGCAGGGTCCAGAAACAAACGGAGTGATGACGTACACCAGAGGGTCCAAATAAACTCCGAGCTAGGTCATCTTGAACCACCTCGGTGACTCCTGACGGCCAGCCAAGGTGTCGAATCCTGCTACCAGGGCATCGTTGGTTGCGGCCTAATTTGTCTCCCTCGGGCTTCATCGCGCCTCATCTAGCACCGCCAACTCCCTGCTATTGGGAAGCTCTCGGAGGGTTGGCAGATTACCCTGGTCTGACTCAACTCCCGAGATCCCCAACGAGTCCTCAGAATCCGCCAGGAAGCTCCATAAATCCCCGTCTTCGAACTACTCCGGTCTTAAGAACTTCTTATTGTTCCCTCAAAATGGGCTTTTGCTGTGAATCAAGAAGGTCTATCCTCCACCGCTCTCAAATTTGGAGCAAGCCGACCCTCCGGAATTACGACCTTCCTTATCAACAAATCTATTAATGTTGGTGCTTGTCGTGCCTCCTGGAAACCCGTGACAATAGTACCTATTCCCAAACTCTCTACTTCCAACATTTTGGCATGACATTTTCATCCCACCAACATCACTTCTCCTGCGCTCAACTTGACCGAGCGCACTTCCCCAAGTCGACTGCGTTCCTCTTTTGTTGTTCCAAATGACCCCCATCAGTTTGCGTACAAACCTAACAGATGCACTCTGGATGCAGTACCTTCAGTGTGCCATTTCATTTCAGATAACTAAAACAGTTCCATTCGATGCACTTTCCTCAACCATTCCTTCGCGTTTGATTCGGTCCTCCGTCCTTTAATTCTTCAAAAGCTAGAGTCTTTTGGCTGTCCCACTTCGTTACTCTTGTGGCTCAAAGACTACTTGTTCAACATAAATCACCGTGCCAAAGATGGTACAAGTTTATTGAGTCCTTTGATTAACAACTTATGTGTTCCTTAGAGTGCCGTTCTTTCCCTCTTTCTCTTCACCACTTATATCAGCGACTTGACCACTGCACCCTATACAATAACGTTTTAAGTGGGCGGATGACGTGGTGCTCTGTCAATCTATCTCCAACCAACAAGACTTTAATTATTTTTCCGAGAACCTATACAATATTTAGAATTTTTCATCTCATTCTGGGCTATATCTCAACACCTCTAAATGTTGAGTCTACTTCATCCCTATCTCGTTCCTTTTAACCGAATGAGCAATCAGTCATCAACAGTGTCCTCATTTCCAGAGCTGTCAAATAATTCGGCGTCACAATCAGCACCAATTTACAGTGGTCTACCCGTATTATTAAGTGTACTAGAAAACTACGTTGACTGTCTTTTCGAATTCGTAGGCTAAGGCAGTTTGGTGCCACACATGCTGTCAGTTTTTCTTTTGTCCATCAACGTATTCTCCCAACCTTACTCCACTGCTCTCTTGTAATCTTTCCCAGTTTACTTGAGGAAGATTTTCTCACCCTACACCACGGTCTGACCATTATCAGTCGTGCTTATTTGATTTCCATAAGCTCTCTTATCTCTCAAGTTTGCAATGTACACATTATAGTCTGTGAAAAATTTGTCATGAAGATTCTTGTAAACTCCCCTCATCCCCTGTACCATGGCTTACTTACGTTCCGCATTTAGACCCATCCCCTTGCATAAATGTCTATTGTAACTCTACAGTACCTTGCTCAGCACGTGTTCCGGTTGACATGATGAAAGTTACAGAGGAACTTTGCACGAACCTCGATGGCTGAACCAGTTTTATTTCTCCAGTGTTTCTTTTTTGCTTATTTCGAAGTATCCCTCTATTTGGTTGAAACGTGAGTTTGTTAACTTCCTGAAGCTTTGAATGCAGTATAATACAATCCTTGTCACGGCACCAACTGTTCATTCATTCGCAATCCAGCTTTGTAGCAACGCTAAAATGATTAAGCTGAAAAAGAATTGCTCATTTGCGTTAACGATAAATAGTTCACAGTAATCCAGTTCTCTTTCGATCGGAGGATGCAGTTACATGGTTCGTATGCCTATCTTCAGCTCGCTGTGATCTGTCCGTATAACGTCATCACTTTCCTTGTCTTTTCATGGTCCGTTGATGTTTTCCACCAAGGATACTACTTATTCAAGTTATATTTGCGTACTCCGACGCACTGCCAGTGCAAGCCTGGAAAGAGACAACATATGACGCCAGATTTTCCGTATGAACCTAATGTGTCTAACTTTCTACTCGACCCAAGAGGTGGACGAGTCCAAGGACTGGATCGGAAAAATGGACTGGCAATTAATGCCACAGCGAAAACAGAACAGAGAGCAAACAGTTAGGTCTCACGTAACAGACCAAAAGATGTTCCCACTGAATTGTTTCGGTCATCTACTCCGTAGATGGACCAACACCTCAACGGTGCGTAGTGGTTCACGTCAGGGAAAGTCACCGTACCCTCCGTGAAACAAGGACACTATTTCAACGAAGCGGGTCATGTCGGGTAGCCCAGCCGACCCGACTCCACACATGACTCTCAGGTCCAACGCATGATCGCGCACGAGCAGATGGTTCACCTCACCTTCGATCGCTTTTGGTTGGCCGTGACCCTTTTCATGAAGTGTTGTGTGACCTTTGTATTATAGATATGAGACAATAAAGCTTTATTATTATTATTATTATTATTATTATTATTATTATTATTATCATTACTGAAAGTGGGGTGAGAACCAAAGACCATGTAGACTGACACTTTACCAGTCAAATCTGCCAGGAAAGGACACAAGCTGGCTGGGAGCACGTGTGGGTGTCCCTGGATGGTTCCATTTGAAGTACCGTGTTGGTGAACCATTAGTCTATTCACACTTGCTCGCTGTGCTGACGAGTTCTGGTTTAGACTAGAGGTTTGGTGCGAGAGGACTTGCAAGCACAGATCGTGTACCAGGGCCTTCCGTGAGAGACAACAAATTGGACACTGGAGCCGGAGCACTTTAGTCTGTAGAGTCACACTCTCCGGTGAGTGTTCCTTAAGATGAGCCGATGAATCCGAATTTCTGGCCTCAATACCTTTCAGGGTCCTAAGCTAAATGCTTTGATCAAGACTCAGAGAGGAAAACCACTTCTGTGGGAAACCGCGAAGAGCCGTTTGCCCAGAAACCTTCGGAACGATTTCGGTGAAGGTCGTTCTAATCTTCTTTCCTTTGATCTCGATGATGGATGCGCTGTGGAAAGCATAAATGCAGATCGAAGGGTACGTCGGATAATAATACGTAACGGTTCAAAAGCACAATACAAACTGAACTCTCTTCTCAAGACCAGATATTCATTCCAATGGTCTGTCTCACTGTGTCATCCATGGTCACGAACTTTACTGGCTAGGGCTCTTCAAACCTTTATTGTAGCCGTATGCTGTTTCTTTGAAGAGTGCATTCAATACCCCCAAGTCGGTAACTGAAATTAGCAAATCCGGCCTCTCTCTTCACTCCTTATATTTCAAGATAACCGGCATTCAGTATTCGCTGTAATACTACAGTCAGCATTTCTCTGAGCATGAGGATTAGGCGTGCTTTGTTGGATTGTTTTCTAGTCATCATTCATTTGTGTGCATTAGGACTGAAAGGTTCTAGACGTGTCATTAATGGACTGTAGTGTTCGTTGGTGCTTATTCGTCTAATGTTTGCAAGCACCTGCTGACAGCAGCTTCTCAGATGTTAGGAACAGAGCGTTCCGGGATTTATCTCAAATGCTTCGAAGCGTGGTTTTGAACTGATCTAGTAATTATGACCATCGATTTCAACGCCTAAGCCGGATGCGTGAAACAGCCGACGAGGCCATCTCGAAAGAAGGTAGGAGTATTTCGAAGATCAGTTCATCTGGCCCTTCCTATAACAAGTGTGCGGAAGGCCACGGCAGGGCCATCTCCACATGTGGACACCAGTAGTACGTCGGAAGCCAAGGTCCACGGTGAAATGAGGTTGCTGAACGGGATACGTTGTCACCCTGTCGATTTTAAAGTGCGTAGGTTTAGCTTTAGCTCTGGAGTTGATACAAAATTCTTACTTTTGACGAGTAAAAGAGCAATTTCTTAAGAATTGACCTGAGTTAGCCATCATACAGACTTATAAGAGACCAAGGATCTACTGTATAACACCATAGACAAATTTGCCTAGTCAGAATTGCATCTGAACTGCTCAATTGAATTAGTTCCCACCATTCTGCTCGTTACGTCGTCTGACCTATCCGGACCTTATGTGACTGTACCAGCAAAAACACTTGGACTGAAATAACGTATTGAAATCACTCCAACTCGGAACTGTGCACGCAAAAGCAGCAAGAAGGCCTAGGTTTCTCAATTTATTTGTTTATATAGGTAAGATCAAGGGCGTTCTGAACTGTCCCTTTGACCCTAGTAAGAAAACTTTTCGGCCTTCGAGTAATTTCAGTTTATTGGTGAAGCACAATGAATAAAAAGGTGGCTAATCCACATGCCCTGCCGTTGCACACAACGTACTGGTCCGACTGGTGTTGATGACCGATCCTTTGGAATTAAACACCCCTGACAGGATTCATCTCTCATTCTATCGATCCACGCTATCGATCGGCCATCCTGTCTCTCGTGGTTTCGTGCGCTCGGTACTGGGCCGGTACTGACGCACTGTCAGCCAGTGAAACTAAACCGTGCAGCAAACGATGTGTCACACCATATCCTCACGGAGGGAACCAATTGGCAGACCACAAGTCGACCAATCATAACTGGTTTTCGCAGTATCCAGTCACGGTGGTTCTGATTGGCTGTGGCTTCTCACTGTGACCACAAAGTTGGGATACCCATTTTTTGCTTTCTTTCAGGTATTTACTGAGGCAATTAGTTGTTCGAAAAAGAGTGACGGTGAACACCTCATGACATGAAGGGAGGGTACGTAAAACCAAACCACTTAACTGGACCAATAAGAGACTGTTAGGCTTCTTGAGTTAGATCCAAGAGATCCATGTAAGTGAAAGAGACTGAGAGGATTAGCAGTACGCTACAACCAAAGGAGTTCTCATGTTCCCCACATTTCTTCACCCTCTTTTAGGTCTCCATTTATAGTGTTCTGCTTACTGTTTTCATAGTTTTAAGTTTCTTTTTCTACTTTTCGAGCGAGGTTCTTGCTGACACATAGCAGAAAAAACCGTGGCACCCGGTGTATGGTTATTGGTTGTTCCAACTGAAACTGCAACGGAAGGCTTTTTAGATAACGAAATACCGTTCACACCCGCTCATAAAAGCTTGTATTTGATAATCGCTGCCAGTTCTACTACTACTACTACTACTACTACTACTACTACTACTACTACTACTACTACTACTACTACTACTACTACTATTACTACTACCACTACTGCTGGAGAGGTTTTTCGATCAATAAGGTAATTTAGTACTTTATTTGGAACACGTTGATAGATTGTAAACGAATGATTCTGTCTGAGTATGTTCATTTTTTTCTTCGTTCTGTGTGAGTCATTGTGGTTCATTCCGAATCACAAAGGTTCTACCACCCATTTGTGATACACACACACACACACACACACACACACACACACACACACACACACACAACACTAAGTATCGTGAAAATTCCACATGAAATTTGAGTGCTCAAATCTGTGATTAGCACAGTGTGATGGAGAGAGCGAATGAACAAGTAAATGAACAAAGCGAAACCTAAACAGGTTTCCTTGAATCTCCTCGCATAGTACATGCAAATGAGACCAGCCTGAGCGAAAGTGGCACGCGAACTATTACGCGATGCTGCATGACACTACAAAGCTTGGCAAGCTCTTCACATATGTCTGATTCTTTTTTCATTTCATTTGTAGCAGTTCACCACCACAAAGCTATATATTCTTACTCCGGTCAGCCAGTGACCAGACAGGTGGTATGCCACATGAATAAGGGCGCCGAAATATCGACCGGACTGCGATTCTTCGCTTTAAGTATGGATTTCAATGACCGGCGGAGGTCAAATGCTTATCATCGTGGTCTTTGAACAATAACGACCCGGGTTCGATTCCAGCCACTGCCGGTCACTTCCCCATTTGTCAGTCTTTTATTGGCCGCGGCTCTCCTCCTAAACTGTTGTATATTCTTGTATGATAAACAAAAAGAAAGAGAGTAGCATGTGGAGATAGACATTAAGGTCAACGTAAAGAGCCAGTAACCGAATGCTTTCAAAACTACCGGTTCCAGAATTACATATGAGTCGAATTATTCTCCTTCCCAGCTCAGACACGAAGAGAGGCTGTGTGACGAATGATCGATAGGTAGAAATAATAAATCACTTACGCACGATATGTGAAATGGATTCGGTGTATCTCAATATTTAGGCCAACCCAGAATACCAGATACTCTGAAATAGTCCGTGCCCGATACTTCGTACACTCACCGCTGAGGGAATGAGAATAACGCGTTTCCTTAACAGACTGATTCGCAATTTGCTCTTTAAAATATATATTAAACAAAAGTGATATTGCTTCAATGCATCGACCTTTACGGAGTCAAAAAGCGGCAGAGAAATAAACGGAAACACTATCGATAGCTGAGGAAACCATAGCTTGTGCAGTGAACACGGATTCCGGTACCCAGAAGAAAGATCACGTGAATGATGGGCGAATGCTTCGGAAGAGACCATTCATCTTTGCCCAAATTATTGTCACTGGAAAAAAATCACATTTCAAATAGACTCGGATGCACCAGTGAATATCGTCCCCAGGGAATCGATGCGCGAAGTGACATTGTGTTCTGCGAGTTAAGGATACTCTGAATACGCTTTAACCACGAACTCCAGTAATTGTACAGCACTACTGTCGGGTCATGAAACGCAACCAACAAGTCGTAGATGTCAGCAACATCATCGGCTTATGAATATTCCTAGAATAACCAATCAAAAGTTAACGTAGTAAAAGGGGACTTACAAAAATGTTAGTCAGAAGGTGAAGAGACAATCAGAGATGATTGGAACGAGTGGAGGGGTGTGATAAATTAGAGCAAAGACACACTCAGCTGAATGTGTACAAACATGTGGGAAACATGCGCCAAAACACTTGTCTTAGTGGGCATAAGATCGTGGAAAACGTGATTTAGAAGCACACATCTGCGTTATCCCGGTCGCACTGACACCGATCACCCATTGATACAATTGAGGACATAAAGATTAGGTGGAATGATGTGATAAAGCCGAAACGATACACGACACTTGAGATACACAGCCTCAAGAACAGGACCCTTGTTCGGCTGTAAGCACGATAGCCGTATAACTTGGTTACTCAGATGCGAGTCCGTCGATCTTGTCCAACTATAGTTGTTTTGTCCACTACGCGTCAGACAGAGCAGAATATTGATTTGGAAAAATATGCCTCGGTTATTCGTTAAGAACTGGTAAATCTTCTGAGGTTCGTAACTTGAAGTACAGAAGTAGCAGCCGAGCCACGTGTGCTAGCAGCTATATGAATCCCACAAGCGTCAGGACAGATTCAAACTCGAGGTGATAACCCTAGTCTAGAAATATATTTCTTTTGAAATTCGACTATCTGAATGACTAAGTGAACCAAATACTAATAGCTAAGAATTCCTCCGAGAGCCCCCGACTTTGAGCTGAACCGAAACCTCTGCATGAATCACAGAGACGAATGCATTTGACGTTTCAAAATTTCGATGACGCTGTGAAAACACTCGATATTTCACCAAAGCTGATTTGATCTCTGTTTTTTGGCGTCCAGAGCCAAATGAAGCAACGGGATTATTGATCACTTTCAGAAATCTAAACGGCCGATACCGTTGAAAATTTTCACCGTTTGGCCCTAGGGGGTGGAGTAAGTTCCTCTAGGAGTAAAACCTTCAAGCGATCGATAACCTAGCTGTCATATAAACTGTAGCAGATCATATTACGATCTTAAGTCAGAACACAGAAGAACACAACAAACGATGCATCGGAGAAGGAATTAAACTCTAGTGAGACACGTAAACTTGTTCTCGCGCAGCATTGACATACCATGCTCACGTTCATGCTAACGATAGCATTGAAGAAAACCAGATGATAAAACCGACCTTAGATATGCCTGCATCAACCGACGCAGTTAGGGTCTCACTTCTCAACAAAATTACCTATTATGGTAAAATTTCATTGTTTAATAACACAGCGTAGTCGAAATCGTTGGTAGGTTTTCGACGTTTCGGTCACCACGGGTCACCTTTTTCAAGATTGGTTTCGGTTGTAAAATCAGTCTTGAAAAAGGTTAGCCGTGGTGACCGAAACGTCCAAAACCCACCAAGGATTCCGACTACGATGTGTTATTAAACAATCCAATTTTACCATAACATTTCACATGAAGCATCG
The DNA here is from genome assembly GCA_948099385.1 of Fasciola hepatica. Lineage (NCBI taxonomy): Eukaryota > Metazoa > Platyhelminthes > Trematoda > Plagiorchiida > Fasciolidae > Fasciola > Fasciola hepatica. The sequence continues at coordinate 240,256 of CANUEZ040000006.1, forward strand.
ATTTTTCGATACACTCCTAACCGATCTCGGTTCTGGCACATTAAAATTACCTCTTTTCTAATTAGATTTCGAACGGAAACAGCTGAAGCGATGTCGCTGATCTGATGATATCTACACAAGGAAAGGAAATCTGCATGAATGCGGACGGAGAAAAAAAAGCGGTTTGAACACAGTAACCAGCTGATTGTCAAAACTTCCGCACTAGCATTTTACGACTCCGCTTTGCCTCCATGCGTAAAATGTGACATCAGCGAAAACTAGTTAGGTGCAGTTCAGCCACGAAGAGGTCATCCGACTTATTATCTGATTAGGGTTTTCTATAAGCTGAAACATGCTTTTCCCGAAATAATCTTGAAAAGAAAAGCCAGAGTTGCAACATAGCACGATTTATGTCCGGGACGATTTCACTGCATCTCAACATGGTGCATACTGCAGAACGATACTGTTTATATAAGTTCATGTAAAACCTTTATGTTCGACAAATATAGGGAAAATTACAATAGTCAAGTTACGTCACCATGGTAAAGACACATTACAAATAGCTGTTTCTGCTGACACAATGTAGGTTTCCATCGATGTATGGTATGCACAGATTAATAAGAAACTGTTGGTAATCGCATACGCAACGATTATGCAATGATTCTACATTTGATTATCTCACGTGTTCGGATCAGAAACCTTTGGTTATGGTTGTGAACGAGTCGCTCCATCGGGAACCAAGAAGGCTGGGATTTGTGATTATTCTCCCACAAATGCAACCAGAAATTGCATTACCGACAAGAGAAACAAATGTTTGAAACAAACATGCTACCACGGGTCACGGTATCGAGTACGGACCATGAAGAAACCTGTATTGTCATAAGTCTGGAATGCTAAAATTGTGGAATCGTTTCTACAGTCGCTGCTGGCGGTAAACATCTAAAGCTGACCAGAAGATAAGCGAACTTTGTTATTGAATGTGCCATAGTGCACATAATGGCACAGGACGAATCGACCTTTTGAGGTGGGTGTCTGATAGTATCCAGGGCTAGCAAGACAAGAAATCCTGCACGGATGTATCAGTCAACGTCTCACCTGCCGCAGACAGACGTAGTACTCACTGATGGGGAATGCCAGACCAGATTAGACAGAAGGTGGCTACGTGAGATACATTTCTTAAGAAAAAAGAGACCTTCTTCCATAGGTGTTTCTGGAAAGGTTGGAAGAATCGCTAATGTATTTTCTCTCCCCATCCTCTCTCTGGATTAGTGTTATGGAGTAATCGGAATGATGGATCAGAATTGCGTGACTAGATCTCGTTATTCATTGTCCTACGAAATAGTCTCCCTGTTAATCAACTGATTGATTCGAGCAGTAGCATATGCTTTCGGTTTAGCAACAATTCAAGATGTTGATTTCGTTGCTTTATTCGCTAATATGCATGACGAGACCAGGTAATTGGATTCATTTTATGTTAAATCGATTCTCCACCCCTATCGTACGCAAATCGTCCTACCGAATTTCAGGTAATTGTCCTTATTCAGACCCCAATCCCACTCCAATCTTGTTAGCTCTGATCGACTAACGAACTAAGAATGTGAACGCTAGCAGTACAAACCTAACGATTATTTCGACGATCGATTTTGATGACGGTGCGTTTGCACAGATTTTTGGATGTGCGCTAGGACATGAGAATGAGGTGTGATGTGACCCAACATCTGGATGAGTTAAGGCTATGGCGCTCCCCTAACCACGGAGCGATGCACACATACACATACATACATACATACACACAAACAAACAAAACAAACAAACAAACAAACAAACAAACAGACTTACGATGGGCCCAATGATCCGTGTTCGGCTCCGGTGATATTCGAACCATGTATGGATTCCACCCACGCTTAGGTGACGCGCGTGCAGCATTAAATGACCTACGTGAACACACCAATAGTTCTCGACTTATCGCAAATGGATCATGTTAGTAACCCACACTACACTGCAATTCATGTAGAAATGACCCTGGCCAGCACAAACGGATGCCCTAACCAAAGCAAATGTTGAATCTTCAAAGTAAAGCGAGATTGTCAATCTTCTTTGTGCAAGTTGACGCACGCAAAACTAGCGCACTTTCGGGGTGAGTCACAATGCCACCAAGACTGCAGTGCTGTTGACCAGTGATGAATCGATCGGCTGGTCGAGCGAGCAGACGAGCTGCGGCGACAAAGACGGCGCGATTGGCCAACTGGACCGTCAGGGGAGGAGTATTGTGTCCTTGTGGCCTGGTTGTTGCGACTGAATGGAAAACCAGTCGCCCTATATGCTTGTTCATGTGTTACAGACATGCGGTCGTTACGTTGGTCCAATCAATGAATAGCGAAACCGTGCAGCACAGGCTCTCGTAGTGCACGATACAAATTCGCACCATAAAGATGGTCAGCTAACTCTTGCAGGAGTTTGTCGTTCACCCCACCCAGCAGGACGGGGCGTACGCGGCTGTGCACACGGAAGTGCGCCTATCCCGGATCCAGGACCGATTGTGGTTTCGCACAGATTTACTGTGGTGGAAAGGATTTGCTAGACTCGAAATAAGACGTGCTTTTTGACCACGAGAGGCATGCGTCAGTACGGATCGTCGTGTCATTGATCGATAGTAAGGTGTTCCGGTCGCGCTATGGTAGTTGAACAATTGCTTCCCACATTCACATGTACGCTGTTGGCGAGGCGATTATTTCCGCCTGGACACCTCCGAATACCCAATCCGCATATGAATATCGCAGTTACGCGTAATCAGCACCGATGGATGTTTATAAATAATGATGACTTGGTCACAGATTTTATTTACCGAGCTGTAGGCAAGTTGTGGAAAGAATGTGCTATCTTGGTTCTGATATTGATCACAGGAAGGGATTAGTGAGTCAGGGTCAAGTCATTTTTGTTCAGATTCAGTCGCTTCCGGTTACTCCACCATATCACGAGATAAGCCGAAATTTGTCTGTGCCTTGGATATTAACTCTATTCACACTAGAACGATGAGAGAAAAAACCTTTGAAAGAACGACGAGGTGTCCGTACGGTGAATTACTATGAAAAACATAAGTTATTTGATTTTTACTGCGAGTCAGTGTCCCCTTTAACACCCTGGTCGTCCTAGTATTGTTACGAGTGACACCAAACGCGTCGGTGATACGGAGACAGTTTTACGGGAGTGACCGTCGTAAATGTTGCGATAAAGACAGGAAACTACCAGAAACTGCTAAATGTTTTTTGTTGTTGAGAAAATAGATCTTACGACTTGGTGTGATAAAAAACACGATCCGACCTGGGCGGTCGAGTTATACAGCCGGATCGGATTCTGTGCAATTCGTGCTCAGAGTGTGTATTTTGGACAAGGCTGAACGTACGCTGGTGCTGTTGGGAGAAAACAAATGGCGTCTCGATCTCCTGCACGGAACCCGGTTTGTTATTTACACGAAAGCTGTATGCCTTAACAGTTATCTTGGCGTCTTAAAACGTGGTGCAACCCAGAATTATGAACCTGATGTGGGTGCGGCGTTATGGCTACACAAGAAAACGTGTTTGTCTGTAGACAGTTCCTTAGTTATGTAAGCCGGTATGGTTGCTAAGTGAAAGGCAGGGAGCAGTCCGAAAAATTGAACGGATACTATCATTGGCGGCTACCGATTCCCCCTGCAAGTGAATGGTGCACTAGCATTCGTAATACCCAAACTAATAGGACGAATTAAAATCAATTCAGCAAATAGCTACGCAAACCGAAGCATTAAGAACACCAAGGCTGTGAAATTGTACGGCACTTGCGTTTCACGAATGCGGTGATTCAGCCAGCATGACACGTGATAAGGCCGGTACAACTTCGCAGCTACGCACGTTGAGAAGCTTCGTCCAATCAGGATCGCCGAGGACAGGTACTGTAAATGCTCGCTGGGATTGGCCAACTTGTGATCTACTACTTGTTTTATTTGATGTAACATATTTTTGCAAATCAGTTGTGAAGTGCAACTAATGTGCAGTTTCACAGCCTTCGTATTCTTTCTACTTCGGCTGGCCTAGTTGTGGGCTGGAGTGATTTTCATACGTCCTATGAGTTAAAGGTATTGCTAATACCAAAACTGGTGTCACATTATGGAGCTGCCCAATACTAAACAGCTGTACCTGTACGCTGGTACATCTGCGATTGAAGACCGGGTGGAACGATTGGAGCTACCGTGCAGCATACGCAAGACTGTAAGGAACGAGAAGCAGACGACTTTTTTCTTGACCGTTGACGGTCGTTCATCATACTCATTGATGAAAAACCTTACATATCCGAGAGCCCCTGCTACTGTTCCACTCAAAGAGTTGAAGGCTCTGCTCCTAAGCGACATAGTTCCAGCTAATTCCCAGACGAGTGAGCGAGCCAAATTCCTCTCGTTATTAATTGGTCCAAGTATGAAATTATATGAATTCATCCTTATGCTACAGAAGCAGGCTGCGAAGAGCAATTTTGGAGATCATTGGGATTCCCGATACCCGAGTCGATGGGTTGCCCGTGTGAATCATCCGGAGCTACAGAAGAGGCTTCTAATGAGGCTAGACCTCATGTTCTCTGAAGCCCGGTCAGTATGTGAACAATCTGATGAAGTCTCCGAAGCACCCAAAGAGCATTCTGTGGTGAATTATCACCTCATGCTCTCCCGTATGCCTGGCAGTCTACATCGAAAACCTCAGTCGAAGTCTGCAGCCAAAGCTGCTATTGAACGCAGCTGAATCGTTGCTTTTCGTGTGGCGAAATTCATCTTCGTCCCACCTATTGCTTCCGTAATGCGGTATGCTTTTCTTATGGAAAGAACTGACCATTATTCACAAGATGTGTCACCAGTCTTGATGCGGTATGACGAATGTGACACCTGATAATTCAAAGGATCACCAGTGTCTTTAATTCCCGTTCACACCGGGTTAGCATTGTCCTTCGAGGTAACGAACGGCCACTAAGGTGAGATTTGTAGCCTAAATGTTTCGCCAGAGAAGATGAAAGGTGAAGAGGCTTGATCAGATTGTAACGTCAGTCAGTGATTACGTTCGTGGTGAACGCAAAGAAATTCGGAATATATTAGAGTAATGGAGTGTTATGTACTACTCATGAATAGGTGCGTGATCGACAGAATTTAGAATGTACAGACTCCGGGACGAATCAAAATGAGAGGAAGTCACATGGAGTGAAAAATACAGGCTTGCAAAATATGAAAGAACACTTTATGACGGCAATTAGATACGGTTGGTGCTAATAAGGTCTTCAGTTGTGCTCGGTTGGTTTTGGGTTGTTCCAAAGGAAATAAAATAAGTCGAATACCACAACGATACTCGATTTCTTTTTGACCAAAGGCCAGTGATCAGTTTGAAGTGGCTGCCTAGAGGATAATGTCCCCACTTACAAAAGGCTTCGACAACTGCACAAGCTTATTTTTCGATAGCGGAGTGGTACCTTTTGCTGGTTGGTGAAGGGTGACAGAAGAAGACTACGGGAAGATTATTCTGTTTCAGTGAGGCCGCTATTGTGACGTCCGACGCGTCCGTTTCAACCACTAGGGGAGCAATTTGAACCCTTGTTTCAACCATAACACCATCTATTGTCTTTTGGAAGAGTTGGAATGCACTTTTTACATGTTCTGACAGAGAAAAATGTGTACTTTTCACAAATGGATTGATCATGCCAGGAAGTGATGGAGTCCACCACGAGTAGTAGTGCAAAGCAGAGATTTTATATCTTTTTTCCGGTGGAATCTCACGCAAGGGTTTCCCTCGGTAAAGGTCAGGTCTCATCTCTTGCAATACCAGGTAACCCAAAAGCTGGATTTTGTTGGCCGCCGTCACGGTTTCGGTTGCATTGAACGTCATACCGTATTTTGTATCAGCTTTCCAAAAGAAATTCGAGGTTTCGATCGTGATCTTCCGTGGTTATGCCTCACACATTTACGTTGTTTATGTAGGCAGACGTACGTGCCACACCTCACGTCTCCAGGATTTCGTCAATGGTGCTTTGAAAACAAGTAACCCCGATGGTAACCCACAATGTACGTGGAAGTTGGTAGAGAGCACCACGTGCTTCAGAAGCAGTACGTGGCTTCTTGTGCTCCTCGATAAGAGCCTGATAGTTTCACTCTTCAAATCCGAAGTACGGTATACAGCATGACAGAGCATAACCTCGGCCATTTTATCGATTCGAGGTAGTGGGTAGGCATCCAACTGCGGTTGAAAGTTTGAGTACAACACACAACCATTCTTTTCTTGTGGGTTGCGTTCGTAGCTACCAGAACTTGAGCTCTACCGGGAGAGCTGAATGGCTCAATGATTCTGCCATTCAGAAGACGTTGGATTTCGGCACGTACGAAACTTTCATACTCAGTAGAATGTCCGTGAGATATGACAGCGATGAGTTTGCAGTTGAGCGACAGATGTGAAAACGAAGGAGGAGACTTGAGATATCCATCTCGTACGGGAAAAAATGTATCAATTTAGCCACCGAACGATATTTCCACGTTGTCAAGTAATCCGAGACAATCACCGTCGAGTAAAATATCAGCGCAAAGATTACTCACGACAGAAAGTTTGAAACTGTCATACGAAACGTTCTAGTAGCGGATTTCTGCCAAGCAAAGTTTATTTATTAGCACGTGACAAAAACGTAAGCGCCAGTTATTCGCGAGTCACTCGGTCAAACTTCCCAGCGGTGGGAGTCTACAGCAGATCGTGAAATGTAGCTGTCAGAACAATCCGAGTCTATGAGTGCTTGTAGTTCGACATTGCTCAAATGGACTCCAACAGTCGCACAAGACAGACGAGAAGGTGTGGCGGGGTCTAAACAGAAGGAAATAGTGGACGGATAGCCGAGGTAACGGACGAATTAATTAGTTTCGATCTACTTACACGCTCTAAGTGATCTCTCTTCCCACAGGCCTTACAAATGGTATCTTTAGCAGGGCACTTTGTACGAGGAAGCTTAGAGAAACCACAAAAATAACCTTTACCTTTATAAATAACAGACATGGTTGGTTCGATTTTGACTGATGAAGTGGCTTGTTTTGTCAGTGGTGGAGAGCATCTAGGTAGCGGAAAGGCAGGAAGTGTTCTGAGTTGCGTTGGGCTGGGATTGTTTCTGAGCCACCTCTAGTGATCTAGCCATATAATAGGCCGCTAGAAAATGTAGGGTAAACTGTTATAGAAGTCTTGTTCAGATGGAACTGGATTGAAGACCGATAATAAAAGCCTCAAGCATATCATGGTCACTATGTTCTTCAGAAGATGTACGACGAAAGTCACACTTCTTTGCGAACGTTTTGATGCTCTGGATGTCTAGGTCCCTTGTGTTTCTGTTCTGGACAACTCCCATCGCACCAACCCGATAACATAAGTCAGAAGGCAGCGCTTCACGCACACAGAGTTTTGGTATGAAAGAAAGATAGGCTATTTAGAGCGGAAAGAGAATAAACTCGAACGTGCCCTCCCAATAGGATCGTTGCCTCGTGGGACCTAGTTGATCAAGTTATTTTCTAGTTAGGTCGGACCGGTTTTTTGCACATGGCTGGTTCAGCCACATACGCGAGTGAAGGTGCATTGATTAGTTTACCAAGTTTTGAACGTTTGCTTGATTAGTAGCTTGGTGTCACGTCGATTTTCGCGACGCTTTGATATATCCCCTTCTGAGGAAATGACTTGTCGAATGATCGTGGGCGTGGATTGATTTAGATCTGTATGATCTCTTTTCGCTCGTGGGCGCTTCGTCTGTACTGTGGGTAGGGTTGGGGTGACGGCTGCTGCCGTGTTGTTGTCTACGATTTATGATCCAGTCTTGCCAGGTGGGAAGAGTCGAGCAGGAGCTCATGCATAATCTGTGAATCTGTATACTGTGCCTTGGTACAGTCCGTGGGCCTGAGCTGATTGGGGTGCCGTAATAGGGATGATTTTTAACCGAAAATGTCAGAGAGTTGTTTCATCGTCTCCTCAAAGGCGAAGTCGCTAGGGCACTCTGGTAGAGCCATGCTGGTGTAACGTTCATGTTCTAGTGTACCCAGTTTTTGCACCAACAGATGCACCGACAAGGCACCTATGACATCGCTGGGCAGCTTGTTTTAATCATTAGATACACTGACTGAGAAAAAGTTGATCCTTGGTTTGGTTCTTACTTTCTCTCTATCTCTCTCTCCCTCTCCCTCTCTCTCTCTTTCAGTAAATTTAAACCATGTCCTCGACCAGCTGAATTGATATCCAGCCTCAGCATTTGGTTGGGACCACCAGTTACGTCGACAAAGCCTTTTTTCACTTTGAAGGTTTTGATTAAGTCACTACTGATTCTTCTAAGCTCCGAAAGGAACATTTTCAGCGGAAGATAACCATTCTAGACGCTGCTTGTACCTGAGTCCCTTCAGACGAGCTAAACCACCTGATGAAACGACGCTGGACTTTCTCCAAGGCAATAATATCCTTCACCGTATACGGCCGCCTTGCCTGAACGCAATGCTCTAGATGAGGGTGGACGAACATCTTGTAGAGCCGTAAGATAAATTCAGGCTACTTCATCGATACCACTCGTTTTAGCTACCAGAGAGTTCTAGAGGCTTTCTGAGCGGCGATACGACACTGCTCACTTGGTTTGAAGTTGTTTGTGATCATCACCCCAAGGACCTTAACCCTGTGTCCACCTGGAGAATCGTGAACTCTTGTCCGGATGACCCCGTCTGCATCACTGGCATGGACCCTCTGTCTTTCATTAGGTGCAGACACTTGCGCACATTCAGCGGCAGGTCCTGTTCTACTGCCCCCTGATAAAATTTGACCAAGTCCCAATGTGTGGAGTCATCTGATACAGACGCAGCCAGATTTGCATCATTCACAAAGGTGAAGACAGGTCTTTGAATACTGAGGAAAAGCAGAAGCTCCAGCACCACTCCCTGAGGCACACCGCTGTGCAGAAAACCCACCTGCAAGGCACCCTATTCTACCCTAACCTGAAAACTTCTTCTTGTTACAGAATTTCGGATCCATGATATAGCTTTTGACGGTAACACAAATACCTCAAGCTTCGTAAGTACGCGGTGATGGTCTATAGAGTCGAATGCCCTACGAAAGTCTAGGTAGCATACTTTCACTCTGTCCATCTGTCTAGCCTCCGGGTTGCCTCTTCACGGTAACTCAGCAGGTTCGTGAGACGTGGACATTTTTAACGAAACTATGCTGAGTGGTCATCACAAAAAATTTTCTGTTTCTAATTGAGTCGCCATCCTATCCCTCAAAGGTCTCTCCATAAATTTCAAAACTACCAAAGTCAGGCTGATCGGGCGACAGCTGGAGTAGTTTCCACTGTCTCCTTCCTTATAGGTTGGACACACTTCAATCAGTCCTCTGTGATGTCACCCTCTGCAAAGGACGCTTTGAAGAGCTCGATCAGGGGCCTCGTAAATACGTCAACCAATGGTTTTAGGATGGCTGGAGGGATGCCGGCTGGTCCTCCCGTTTTGTGTGCTTCTAGCTTGCTCGTAGCTTCGACCACCTCCGATATCTCCCAATCTGCCTCCAACTTGGCTGGGCCCCAAGCCTAAGTACCCTCCTCAATGGAGCTACCCACTCCGTCATTTCTTGTACACCTTCCTGTGGGCAACACCACCGTCTTTCAACATGGGTACTTCCTCCTTCTACCAACCAATATACCACTTACCCCATCTCTCTGAGGGTTTCTTGGCCCATTAGATGGGAACACTGGTAGAACTTGTCTGGGGCGGATGCCATCGTCGTGCTTACTTTAAGTCGGAGCATCCCGTAATAGCTTTTTGCCAGCAGATCATCAGCTGACAGGCCCGCGATATCTTCCGGGTACCTGGTGATTACCAAATCTAGGATGAACGTTCTTTATCTCTGTCTCAACAACTTTTCTTCCCTAACGTGCAACTTCAGTGTCTTCCTAAGCACAAAATCCATTCAAAAGTCCCAATGGATCTCCCGGGGCCAGTCCAACTCTGGAGCACCGAATTCTCTTAAAACCAATATTCTGGAGCCCAAGTTCGTCAGGGTTTCTAGGTGGCTGGTCATCTGTGTATCCTCCGCTTCCCGGGATGGAGGAGGGGGGGAAGGGGGGGGGGGGCTGCGATATACGCGAGCTAAAGTTAAGAGTGCGCGGTTAATTCCCACCTCGGTTGTTACCTCATGTATATTTTTCAAGTACGGATGAGCATGAACTTGCCGAATATAGTACCCAGCTATGAGGAGTAGTACAACTACCCCCTGAGCATTTTGTCTATCCATTCTGTTCAGTACATAGTCGGGCAGATTTAGGCTCCTGATTTCTTCCTAGGGACGCAGCCATGTCTCTTTGATTGCAGTTACGTCAACCCCACAGGTCCGGTCTCTCAACTTTGACCACAAAATGCTTAATCCAGCTGAGTTCGCATACACTACACGAAGGTCCGGTGGTCTCAGGGACGTTATCAAGCTACCAGGAATCCTAGTCTGCTGGGAACTCAGTTCCGAGCGTCAACGCCGTGGACATGCCTCCTGCTGCGCAGGCACCGACCCCTGTTACTTGCGGTCACTCAGTAAATGTTCCAAAGGGAGTGGTAGTTTTGTAGACCACCAGACTCTTGTGTTTCTGTGTTTCACTTCAGAGCTCCTTGCCTGAGATGTATCGGGCTACAATACCGCAGCCACTCTGAGTGATGAGGACAGGCAAGGCACTCTCACTTTGGATGAGGTCAGTCTGGCTATGCTGAAGGATGCTGAGTGTCGCGCATTTGGTCCGATGGTCCCAGCGTGTTCATCCACTTACCCTAAATCGTCCGGCGTGACAGTAACTGAGCCATGTGTGAAGGTCCTGATGCGATTGGCTGCCGTTAGGAGATGATCTCTATGCCTAAGGTTCACAAACTGCTCCACTAAGGGTCCAGGTTCTCTGGTCATTTATCTTCTATTGGGGTCCATTTTTCCGGGCGGAGGACTTGTTTGATGGCTACGAGCTCGGGCATATCGACCGTCTGTAGGTTTGTTAAGCAAAATCTCATTGCCCGTTCTCTCAGCCTCTCTTCATGCATGACGGGTTCAGGGATACCTTTTGCTACAACGTTTCTATGCGATCCTCTAGCTGCCTCAGATTGTTCATGAAGATGGTTTAGCTTCGCGAAGCGGTACTTTTTCCTTTTATAGGGCTTCAACCTTTTTGGTTAACTCTGGGACGTCCCTGGAGAGGATCACGACTTCTTTTCTTGCTATACCCACCAGTTTATCGGCCTTTCATTTCTTCACCATGTTCGCCTTCTAGCCACCGATAATCTTACTCCTTACCACGGATAACACTGGCGAAGTTTTGGCGTTTGCTTCCTATTGTGAAGACAAGGTTACGTGGTCCTTCTTCCCTGGTTCCTGACTTTCATTTATCGACTGGTAGCCTCCGGATTTTTTCTGAGTTAGCTGGACAATTGTAATAGTTGTAATGAACTGAGTTGATAGTCCGTATCGAAATTGCCCCCACCCAGAACTACGTGAACGGAAGTAGCAAGAAGACTAAGGCCGCGAAACAGTACTATAATTGTATTGCGGAGTGGGTTCGTATAAATATGTTAAACTAGAGAATATAATTGGTAGGCTCAAAGATGACCAATCACAGGGAGTTTTGTCGGGGTTGTCCGCAGCGATCCCCATTGGTTGAGGCTCATCCGTTTACGTGGATACGAAGCTGTACCTGGCCGTATCACGTGTGACAGCTGCTGAATCACCACAAGATGTTGCTTTGGATAACTTCAGCTGAGTCATTTGAGCATCTCGTGTTCTCACAATTACTCACTCCCTCCTTTTTGTGACATGGAGATCTCTTAATAACTGTCCTATCTGCACTCGTCATTGCGCAATGGGAGTAGATAACAGTCCATTTTTTACTAGTAGAGTAAATTGCAACGTCAGTCAATGATTACGTTCGTATTGAGTGTAAAAGGCTTCGGAACTCCGATTCAGAATATAAAACGCTTTACTCAACCAGTAAGAAGCGTACATAGGCTAAAAGATGAGTAAAGCAAATACAACGTATGAAATAATACCATGGAATTAGGAGTAAATTAATATGGTAGTACGTTTGACCTAAATATGAAGTCTTTACTTGTCACCTGCTAGTCACTTGGTAACTAGAGCCGGGAAAGGTTTTGATGTTTTGACAAAGGCTTCGGCGGCTGGCGAAAGAATGCAACTCCCGCCGGATTTTAACGTTAGTGAGGAGCGCACATGGGCGGAAACGTGAAAAAACAAAAAAGTAAATAAAACGTATAAAATGAAACCATATACTGTAGAGTGCGTTAACATTTTATTTTATTACATGCTTGCGCGTGAGTGCAGAGAGAGGGTTATACACCCCATAGCCACGAGAGCCCACTGTGTCAACGAGGGTAACTGGCAACCAAGTCCCTGAGATTTGGAGAGGCTCAAAATCATATGAGGTCCCAATAGATCAGGTGTGGTAACGATCCGGACGACAGTGGATTACTGTCTATCACCAAAGTAACCAGTGATGGCGGGGATTCGAACCTCGGCCCTCCGGGATGGTAAGCAAATGGTCTGAGGGTGGAAGATTGTGGTTATCCGAGGTACTACGTGGGACAGGTTCGTGGTTACATAGGACCGAGGAGCCCCAGTCAGTCAGAATCGCGGTGTACAACAAAAGCTGTTTTTAATTGGTCAACGGTTTTTTTTTCTTTTTTTGCCTATAGTTGTTTTTCGATTGCTGACTTTTGCAGTGAAGTGGTTATTTAGCAGCTGAATATCCACCCTCTGGTGAATAAATCATATACTTGTCTGTCTTAAAAAACGACTTTAATATATCCTGTCAGTTCATATATCACAAATATCGCTTATTATGATGATTTAATTAGTCATAGAGAAGAAAATGAATGACCCAACGATGTCACGTCAATATTCCAGTTTTCGGATTCGTCTGTTTTGTTGCGTTCTTGCCCGCACGAGCCCAAGTACGATACGAGTCTCAGACTCAAGTGACTGCATGCATCCTACTAAAGATGTCGTACTCAGTGCCTCGGTAAGACAAGTCGGTGCACTCCGAGCACGTGAACGATCCACGCGACGTTCGGTTTGCCGCTGTTTATCTTATCCTTCGGTAGCTGTGTTCCCGTACTTATCTTTCCCGGATTGGCCTTTCTCGTATTCGAACTTGGGGTCAGAAAAGACAGTCCGTGCACTCGTGCACAAATGAAGGTGATGCGTTGGATCACATTTAATAAAGCGACTTCGTCAGCCAAGTATGACTTCCCAAAAAAATGAATGTAGCGGAACCATGGCCACTTTTTTCAGACTTTCTCTTGTCAAATTTTACCGTCTGTCACAGTCTCCATCGTCCTAGTATTGGACACGAACTTTTTTGCACACCATCTTGTAAACAGACTAATGCTCACAGGTTATCATTGTCACTTAAGATACATCTAAAAATTAGGAACAAGACGCTGGAGAGCGAACAGTTGTTTTCAATGAATCCTATACATGCTCTTACAATTCATATGGGTGAGGTAACATTGGAATGCGTTAGCCATTGGCCGGAGTAAAGGTCATTGTCGTGGCGTTAGGAGAAACGGGGTTGGTGGGAGGGGTGCCTCTATCGTGTGCGTGTTGTTGTGAGAGTTTCGCTCCCACTGTCACGAGTGGTAATCAATAGTGGACTTTTGGGGTTCGGTCGGCGACCCGTGGTTTCCGGTTTCGGCCAGGGCAGCTGGAAAGCCTGGACTAGTCGCTTTTGTGCACATAGATTAGGGCTTAGTAAGCGAATGGCGATTGCCTCTGCCGTGGTCAGGGATCAAAGTCGGACTGGCTTCGATCGATTGGGAGGAACTCGGTATATGACTTTGAAAGCTTTTTCAGGGTCGATCGTGTGGCCACTGTCCACCAAGTGACCTAGAATCGAACTGGTAATCACACCGATTATCCCGTGACTCAACCGTCTTGGGTGATGTTCCTTAATGCGCTGAGACAAACGCCTAGCCGTGTGATCTATGCAGGATGCGCCGCATTCGCACCTGAACGAGTAAATGATCATGGAGGAGGTCAGCTCAGGCAGTTTGTCTTTTAACTGCATGCGGATCACTGGAGAGGTGGAGAATGTGCATTTCAGTCTAGCGGCTGGGAATGTTGAGTTTACAGCCGCCCTGAGTGTTTTTGTCAACCGCTCGGCATGTCTATCCCCCTTGAACGATACTTAAAGGAATAGTTCCTTCTTCGGTACGCAGGGAGACCACTTTGCAGGTAACTTTAGTTCTAAGTTCTTTTGGATAAACTTCTCGGGATAGCAATTCTCTCGCAAAACTTGTTGAACGAAACTTAGTTCACCTTGCAAAGTCTCAGTGGAGCAAATTTTTATGGCTCTGAACGCTAGGCATCGAATTAAATTTCGTTTGTGAGACAGGGGCACGAAGCTGTGAAAATTCGTGTACTGGCAGTTCCATGTCTTTTTTCTATGGACCTTGCGTTGTATTGAACCATCTTCTCTCCTGATTGGTAGTATGTCGAGGAAAGCCAATTTGTTCTTGGTTTCCAGTTCCATAGTAAAGGATAGTGAGTCGTGGGCGTTGTTAAATTTTTCTAGAACACTGGGTACATTGCACTCTTGGTCTAATAAACAAAATATATCATCCATGTACCGACTGTAATGAGTAAAACCTTCAATGGTTTGCTTTAGTTTTCCATTTTCAAGTTTCGCCATGAAAATGTCCACTAGCAATGGGCCTAATGGGGAACCCAGGGCGATGCAGTCTCTATGTCGGTTCTTAATGTGACCATGACTGTGGGACTATTCAGACTATTCACATCTAAAAATAATCAAATAATTTATGAAAAGTGCTGTTTCGGGAAAGTTGTCGTAGTATAGAACAAACCAGGGTGTGACTCAAAGACCACAGTCTCATCTGTACACGAGCTGCGTAAGTGGAAAACTTTGGAGCTGTGAAACCGGGGCATTTAGGACACTGTATGCAATCCTGTGAAGATCAGCGCGATAAAATACGAACCGATCTCGAGGCCATGCACTTCGGGGACATAAGCGACTGTTGTAGGGCTTCGGATAAACCTGAGGCGCAAACACTGCTGGTTTGGTCACGTGATCGTGTGGGCCAAGTGGTCGTCTGGTCGTGCTTTGTAGTCACATGTCATCGGAAGGTTGTCGCAGTCGCTCGACGGAGGTTAAAAAGTAGGTTAAAATCACGCGTGAAAGAACATGGCCTCGAAAACTGTCGCAGTGTGACTCATAGTGAGGACCGATGTGGTCGATCTCGGAATGAGAATGCGCTATCACGTAGCAATCGATAGTCTGTCTTGTAAGTGGGCCTTCGAGATGGGTAGAGAATTAGGCGAAATGGTCTTAGAGAGATGTGAAGCCGGGGTCTCTTTTGTCTGATTCGATGAATTAATTCGGTCTAGTTAATGTCCAAACAGAAGGGTGCCATTTATGATTATTCACAAGACAACTGCAAAATTTGCGGTTATACGAACGCGTTGACACGGGTGATGATAGCCGAACGAGTTACCTACATGTAATCAAGGTCACGGTACTGCATGGTTAGTCTCTTTCTAATATGAATTTGAACACAAAATCAACCTGTGAGGAATTGTGAATAACATTTTACTTGTTTTACAGTTATCTCTGAGAGTGATGTAATACTCGGCTGGCTCGGGTTCAGCATTGGTTCTTTACAAAGAGACTGAGGAAAATAACCGGAGAGCATTACAATCTGTGGAAGAGAGTGTGCTGTCACAAACTTACGAAATGTTCAAAAAGTCTTGGAAACATTTTTGTTCTGTGTGAGAAAACTATTAATTCCAAGCATAAAGTTTGAAGAACAGATTTTGATCGTTATTAAGTCTTTAAACGGTCACAAAACCGGTGGGATTCTTACTATTTTACTCTTATTTTTGAACGTTCTCGTGGCTCCCGAATTCGGGGACAGGAAGACTGAGTATCAGCTTGATAATACGTTGCTTCCACCCTGAAAAAGTCCAGCCGTCACACCTCATGTCGGGTTAAAGTATCTGGCCAATTTTCATGATCATTTTACAGTTTTCACTGGAGTACCACAGGACTATCTTATATCCCCGTCATGAGGGAGCCCGTTGTTCAATCTGACAAATGGTGCAGCTAAATTCCTCTCCTAGGACGAAGTTACTAACTTCGCATACGCTAATGATATTGTAGTGGCTCTTCGCTGACACGAAAACTCATTCGCGAATCTACAGCCTCCTCTTAAATAGGTAGCTGCATTTAGGTCTAATATGACAGCGACAGTCTCTCAGGCAGGCACTCATTCAGATCAGGAATTAGGTTTTCAGCGAACAATCACCAGTTGTATTTCCCGACTAGAATTACCGGGTTGTCTAGTCACGCAAGTGGCCTACGTTTGGACATAAGATTTAGCTGCAACCAAAGCAGGTGATTCCGTCATGGAATACCGGTCTACCAAAGGGGTAACTTTCATCATTCTAGTGTTGCTGTGCAGTGGTCAGTTCAACGCCGATCAGCTGTCGTTAACATGTTATGAACACAGGTTAGCCTCAGTCCTAACAATAGGTTGGTTGTTTGAAGTCTGCTTGAAGTTGGGATAAACTAATCGAAGGAACTGAATAGGTTGAGAAGCTTCTGTGAACAATAACCGACGGGGAGAATATGAACAACGGAGAAACGACTGCAGCCGAGTGCAGCTGATCCGGCTGCAGTTATTCATAATTATAAACAGCTAAATTCTATCTTTTCCATTCCATAAATATTCTGATAATTGGATCATTTGATGTGTTCACGTGATCAATAGCTTGTGATTCCAAAATCGGTGAAGATTGATAGATCGTACTATATAGTTTGCTCTTACAAACTTCCCGTTGATACAAGTTACTTGATACCTTTTCTCTACAGAAAATTAACTGGAGAACCTGGTTTGTACGAGAGAGAGAGAGAGAGAGAGAGAGAGAGAGAGAGAGAGAGAGAGAGAGAGTATGTATTTGCACAATAAATATGGTCTCTCAATGTTCGCAGAACAACCTGATTAGATTTTCGTTTGAATGCATGCAGATTTTATGGATTCAATCGATATTCATAGAGAGAAACGGATTACAAAGGCAGACAGCAGACGACTACTGGTCCCCAAATGACACATAAGACATGTCCGTTTCTCTCCTTCACACACTAAAAAAATGTCTCCAAATAGGTTGATGCAACAAAACAAGCAGTCTACAATGATCAATACACCGCTCCTCCACCCAGTACTACGTATTAGGATTATACAGATACCATTTCTGTTTGGAAAGAAGTGTATGAACAACTTGCAAATATACCATTTGATTCTAAAAATCAACTTGGTAGGAATTGGATGTAATGGAATGGAATGGAATGGAATGGGAATGGATTGAGGAGAAATCCCAGTGACAAATGAATAATTACAATGTGCATTATGAGGATGAAAGTGTTTGATCATATTTGCTGTGACCTGATTGCTCTCC
Organism: Fasciola hepatica; assembly: GCA_948099385.1. Lineage (NCBI taxonomy): Eukaryota > Metazoa > Platyhelminthes > Trematoda > Plagiorchiida > Fasciolidae > Fasciola > Fasciola hepatica. The sequence goes on from CANUEZ040000006.1 coordinate 257,748, forward strand.
TTATCTTAATCCATACCAATAAGTATCTGTATTCTAAAATGAAGTTAAGTGACATCAGTAATCATTGTAAACATTTATCACATCGACTGGTTCCACTTTCTTGATCAAATCAATAGATCGATCAAACAGGAAGCTCAGATTATAAGACTGCAACTAGTTCTGATGACTCTCACATAAACTGGTGCAAACAATAAGATCATATGACTTTAATTCTATCATCATCAACCATATTGTGACATCGATCGGTTGATGTGGTGAAATGGTTTGCATTGTATGAGATGTGGAGCACACAAAGCATACGATCCTGCTGTCCTCACTGTACCTAACTAACTAACTACCTAACTACCTACCTAACTAACTAACTAACTAACTGGTTAGCTAGACCTTAGAGATACTTCATTGATTGAGCGCGTCGATTCCCAGCACTTTATGGGTACATTTAGTTACGTGGTAGGTGGAGTGATGACAGATCTGAGAGAGGTCAAGTAAATTAATACCTAAGTTGAGCAATGTATAAGTCAGGACTAATACAGTGGTCACACATATGCTAGCTCAGTGTTACTAATGTATACAAAATTGTCTGGGAGAAATTCAGTTCAACTCCGTTCTGTCAAGGACTTATATCACTCTGATTCTCTTCGTTATTAGTGAACAAAAATTAGTACAAATCAAGAGAAACAGCCAGTTTATTGTGGGCACCAAATGTTTTGGTTAGTTTCCACTTTCGCACAGCGCATCTCAGTGGTCATCTGATTGTATGTCATAATCATCAGCTAGAGAGTATTACGACCGGTTAGCCAGTGAGTGGATTAATACGGAATCGACAACCAGCAGTTGTGCTCAGTTCTCAAAGTAAACTGACAATTTTCCAAAATACATGCGATAGCTCCTTGATTCTGTCCTGCAGTTTCTGAGGTTATTTTTACCGTGGCACAGAAACCCGCGTGAGTTATCGATAGGATGTTGACGTAACGCTCAGTCGAACAAAGTGCAGTGGATAATACGTACTATATTTCAATCTGTTATGAACTAAATATTTGCAATAAAACCCTACAGTAAAGGACAGTCATGGGGTAGACCAAAATATCCCCAAGTGGGGTGTTTCCATTCCTCGGGGGTTTTGTGACCTCCTGTTGAGATGACAGTAAAAAGCGCATGTAACTTTCACTACTCTACCTCTCGTGGTGAAAACTGAAAATGCGTCAACAAATTTATTGATCTTTGGGGTAGTGATAAAGGAAAGTTTGCAGTTTGTGAACTTTGGAGCGATTTTCTCACAAACAGTGCTATAGTTGCTTAGTTTTCGGCAATAAGTTCATTCCATCGTAAATTCCATGGAAGCGTATACCTTCCGCAAATCGGATTGACTAGTGAAGTATTAGAGTGGACTGTCTCAACTCCAGCCAGTTGTTTGTCGCATACATTACCATTGTTGTCCTCATGCGTTTGCACCATTACCACAGGTAAGCAACTGCATTATCGTAAAACACCATTAGGTATTAGAAAGGAACCTCTTTTTACCCATAGCCTCACTGATCCAGAGACTCGTGATTGTATTCTGGTTGGCTAAAATAGTACGGATTTGAGGCATACTGACACGTAACTACTTTTGCGATACGCGTTATTGATGAACCGCTTTCCTTCATTCGAATGACCCACCTCCCCGTTTGGAGTGAGAACTGATCTCTTTCCGTGGTCCATGTCCATCTGTGCGAGCTCTGTCAGGCCTACAAAATTGTGGATGAATTATTTTTGTTTGACTGTCGTTTGGCCCACAGTTGGACAGTTTGTAATTTTAGTCCCCCTACAGCAATCGATTGTATCTTGGTGGTAGTGATCATGTTCAGTCTAATGGCGCATACACATCGTCAGTCTGTTGAATGTTCAGGTAACTACAGACGATGCTAGAACGTGAGTAGTATGAGTTTGGTGGGTGCATGTGACTTTGGTCGATCGACTGGCTAACTCGCCTTTTAAAACACGAACAAGCAGGTAACATGGTGATGCGCACAAACACGCTTTAGGCAACCGGACGACGTATTAACTTGTGATTATGTTCAGTCCATTTTCGGGCACACCAGGTAAATATTGTTCGCTATTATGCTAAACAATGTCTCCACATCTTGGCTGAGTGTCCCTTAAAGAGAGGTCTTTTGGTCCCAAGGCACATCACGGATTGTCCCTTGTGCGAACAAAGTTGTGCACCTCGAAGGTTGTGCCTACCACAGAACTGACCGATCCTCATCTCGTAAGAAACGCGGTAGAGGGGTTATTACTTACCTCAAAAACAATTAGTGTGAGTCTGTCGAAGAGCTACTTATGCCCTTGAATTCTTACATTAGTGCTTTCATAATCTTATGCGAACCTAAACATACGGGTTGATATCACTCAATAATTACTACAAAAGCAGTGATTTGAAATAGTGGAAACCTTGCAGGAAGACAACGAAAAGAAGAAAGAGATCATGCTACGTGACCGATAAAATGAGCGAGATGATAAAGGACTTGAACGGAACAGCAGTGCTAAAGTAACTGATGGCCCAACATGACCAAGATACCGGCCATCAAAGGGGTCTTTTAAGGCTGAGCCTGAGACCTAACTGATGATAGTTAGACCATTACAACGTGTGAAAAAATCGGTTTCTAGTCAGCCCGGACACACTATCGTACAAAAGAAGATAGGGTTGACTAAAGTGCACTCAACTATCTTAGGAATCGGATTTCGATCAAACGAGAATTCCGTTTGTCTTGGAAGAGTTTGAGTTCTGAACCGTACTAGTCCGTAACTGAGAAGACCGCATGTCCCATTATTTATAACATTTGGGTTCCCGTACGACCCACCAGTCCCTAGCAGAAGCACTATAGATAAAAAAAATTACTGATCAGATTACCTAGGTGCGAAAACGTTTTTTCGTTGAGTCTGTTGTGGTATGTGCTGACTTATGGTCGACAGTCAGTCAAGTTCAGTTAGCAATCAGCATGTTAGCTCCTGTCCAGAATCCACTTCAGCGAATACGCAAGTGTCAAGGTAGCTCATCGATAAGACAAGAAAGGATCCTCGTCAAGCGGTAGTTGGTCGTATCACCAATCAACCAATCAGAAGGCAGTCTAATTGATGCAAGTAAGAACCAGTTAGTTTGTGTTACAACGATTGATGATAGTGACTGTTTCTTCCCATATAAACAATGCCTCGAAGATAGAGTAGTCTTCGCATTAGATTTAAGGGGACAGTTTAAAACAGAGTCCTGTTCACGTTGTTGGACGCGAATCTTTAGAGTACCACACCTCCTAAGGAGGTCTTGTACTGGTGTGGTACGACCTTCCTCCTCAAAACCCATTCATCAGTTTGACTTGTTTGGCAAACAGACCTTCAGACTGGCGCTGAGTTACCTGTCGACAGAGGTTTCGCCAAACTTACGTTCTCTAGTAAGGTTTGGATGGTTATAATAGACTGTCTCAACCTCAGTGGTACTCTCGGATGTCGCTCTGATCTGGGCTTGACTGAAATGTCATTGGTGTGCCTATGCAGTTACGTCACCTGCGTACGTGTCAACGAAATTTGATCGACTCGCGGAATCACTGCCAAACAATCTGATCACTTTATGTTCGAGATTACAGATCTGGATGATGAATCCGTACATCAACTCCATCTCGGCCAGATTCAATTCATAATGATTTTGGAGGATACGGACGACCACCACGGTGAGGTTGGTAATCCACCTACTCAGTCAGCGGAGACGACTGTCGAAGAGGCTGAATCATATGCACCAGTTCCATTTCGGAGGTCAGTGTGACAGGAAGGTGAAATTGAAGTCGAGCTCTTGTAGCAGGACCATTGTGGTGATTTAGCAAGTATTACACAGGGCACGGTCCAGTACAGCTTCGTGGCCAAGAATGTTGAAGAGCCCCGCCTAATCAGCATCGCGGTGAAAAGTTACAACAAAACCCCGCTGTGATTGGTTAACTTGTGATCTACCAATTATTCACTTTGATTCAACATATTTATATGAATCAGTTCCCCAGTAAAAGTAACGTGCTGCGTTGACCTTCTCATGATTTCGGGTGCGGTTTCGTCAAGTTCTCACTATGCAAGTACTGTGAATGGTATGTTCGGCCACCATAATGGGTACGCTCGACTGGATTGCCAAAGCAGCCTTCTTTATACCTCTCTGTCTAGTTCAGGATTCACACTTGAGCACTAAAATCACCAACAACAACCATTCCTTCCGTAGAGTGCGCGCTGCACACCAGTTGAAGTCAAACGTGATCAAAATAAACTGTTAACCTCAGGAGAGCCATAATCAGTTTGGGACTTCGCAGAAACTACAAACAGGCATCGACGCTTCAGTCTGTTGTTGTTGGGATTCACGGAACCCTCTAATCAAATTACACACAGACGACTTCTGACTGGGATCCAGCTGAGCGGCCTTCATGCTAAGAGCTATGCCAAAGTCAGCCTGACAACGAGTACCAGACACTGAATGGCCCGACACGCAGAAAGTAAGACTAGAAACCGAGTGTATGTACGGCAGCGAAATGCCACTGCTGAAATGAGTCTTATATGTGTGTTTAGAAGATTCAGTACATATCTATTCTGAAATTTGCAAATTTCCTAGTTGGGGAAGCCTTTTGCCCCGTCTGGAAAATTGTGCGAAAGTTGAAAGCACCTAAGTGAAGGGAATGCTTGGGTCTGAGAATCGATTCCCTATTTCCCCGTCTCCGAGTTATTACCCTTAAGGAGAATAACAAATTCTCCGTCACGACTCATTGTGGCTTCTGGAGACCATTTGGAACAGGGATATGAAGAATGAAGAACAGAGGGGTGGGAAGTGTTTTTCGAGGAACCACTTGAGATTTCTGGCTAGATCATGCTTCGCGGCTGATCACACCGCAGAAGGAGGTTTTTCTTTGCGAACTCTAACTGGAGCCTTTGACTCAACAGTCTGATTCACAAGGCTGTGGAGCGTTAACCCAACACGGGACAGTGATCGAAGCATTTGTGAAAGAAATCGTCTGTTACGTGAGTCCTGATAGGTGTTCCTGTGTTGTTTTGTCTTTGCTGGTGTTTTATAATCGACCCGCTTTTCAGATTCGGCCTTCAGTGCCGTGCGTCTAAGGGAGCAACAGAAATATGGACGAGGAAGCATTCTTTGGGCTCGGCACTGCCTAGCTTGTTCGAGTGATAGCTGCCCAATGAATTGTGATAACTTCTTCCAACATCGAGAAACTCCAGATACTGCACTTTTACGTCCATCTAGTTGACGTAATTTGACCAATGTATTGCTTCTCTCCTTGTATATGCGCTGAAGTACCCTCTCCAGAGGCATAGAGACAAGAAGTGGAGGTTGCGCAAAAACTGGTTCAGTGAGGCTGGGCTTCGTCTGGCCTTCTCAACCCGTCAGCTATGATTGCTTCTCCGGCTTAGGAAGGCAATCGTACGGAGCTACTCTGTTGACGGTTGCACGAAAACCATCAGACCATGCCAAGGTGCAGTCTAGTCGAGATGGCGTCATAATGGGTAATATTGCTTGGTGTAGTTTGTAATTCATCCGTGGAATAGAAACTCTGAGGAATAAAGCGAAAAAGATCAAGCAGCATGCCGCTGAAAAATTCCTAAACATCGATGGAAGGTCGTCTTCTTGAAGAGGAATATTAAATCGATGTGTCCCGTTCACTCCGTCGTCCAATATCCGTTCAGTCATATTGGAAATGTCTGCCATCAGCTACTTGCTGAAGTTTTTGGAATATGCAAGCTGTGGTGTTGTTTTGTTCCAAGAATCGTGACTTCATTCTGCGATAGACAATGAATTATGGAAGCTTGATGGATTCATCAGCCCCAGACTGGGGAGACACCCAAGCAGGAAATACAAAGAAGGAGGTGCCATTACCTACGTACGTCATGTTTCGTGTCGTTCGTCCCCATGTATATTACCATAGAACAAAATATCTGCTGTCAAACCATTGAATGCAACACACTTTATCCTTAGACGCTCCTCTGTTGTTTTATCCAATCTGTACATAACCCAAGACTGTAAATCCACGGAACTAGTCAAATTCCTGGATATATTCTATTCGGCTCCAATAGAGTAGATCGACAGCTCACTTTTTATTGTGGCTGGCGACTTCAGCAGCTCCGATTTGACATTCCACAATCTAAAGTCCCTCCGTAACATTGTTAATTTCTCCACCAGATATGGTACTTGTCTAGATTGCTTCTTCTTGAATGAACTATCTTTCTTTCATGCTGTGAGGCGTGCCCCCGGGTGGGAAATCCCGTTGTTCATTAAACGCAGTCACCAACGCCTAATAAAGAACGCAGTCCGGAAGGAGCATTTAGGGCAGAGCGATGAGCTCAATGTTGGTTTACTTGGAAACTTGGTGGTCTCTTGCAACTTGTATTTATTTTACTCCCCTAACATGTCTATAAATTATGATAATATTACGAGCTATTTAAGCTTCGGTTACGAAACATGCTGTCCGAGAACAAAGATTATGATGCGTCCAGAAGTTTTTGATTCGGGAAAGCTAAAGAAATTGCGGAGGACGAAAGAAAGAGCATATCGTTCGCACAGCAAGTCGGCAGTAAAACTGTTAAACTAGCACATCAATGAGGAACTTGTCTATTTTGACAGACTATACGTAAGTACCCTACTCAAAGACAACTCTTTCTTGCATTTATGAAATGGACTGAAAATGTTATATGGTCACACTTCTCAAGCAAATTACGTAAAGCATGATTTCGAAAAATGTCGGAAAATTCCCAATGAACACCTTTGGAGAACACGGTTTGAAGAACAAGCTCGTCTTCAGTGATTCATAATCATGTCATTACATCACAGTGTGTTGCGACAAGTTAAAGGATTAATCCAATTAGATAAGTGGGAAATGATGAAAAGCAATAGTGACAAAATGGGCGGGGGGGGGGGGGAAACAATTGTAATCCGGGCTCAAATCAAAACCGGATGTGTATTGTTTTTCTCGTGTCATGTTAGTTTTAATCTGGTTTATGGCCTGTTGTAGGGTGGAGGGAGGGTCAGGGCAACTTAAGAGCACATACAAATTGTTTTTGAGCATACAGAGGGGGATTGTGTAGGCGGAAGCTGACAGCCTCAGTTGCGGCTATTATGCGACATATGGTGAGGTAGAGGCGTGATTATGAGATATCGAAAAAAATTAACAGGTCTTTAGTATCAGAAATTAATTCAGCCGATTAATTATACAAATTACCTACTTCGTTTCTCCAAAAATGATCATTTTATACTTATACTCCGTTATTCCATATACACCATTCATCTACTATTTAATGGCCGCTCGAAAAGTGCCAGGTGATGGGTGATTGGTTTTCAGGCCTCAGTTTGTCTGTTCGTGTCTATATTTTTTCCACGAGCAATAAGCATGACATTATTATTATTATTATTATTATTATTATTATTATTATTATTATTACTATTATTATTATTGTCGTGAGGATATGGGCCGACGCAGTGCGAAAAACGTCCTGGCAGACAGCACGCCATCGCCCATCCGGCATCAAGAACAAGGTCGGAGATAGTGGAGCAGACAACACTTGATCGGCTGTCCAGGACAGCAGACAAGAGAGCGGCCAACCAAAAAGATCAATAGACCAATCAGCGACTAACATTTATCTGAACCGACGAGAGCTGAATCAACCTATCCCCGTACAACCAGACAAACCAACGAGATGGGCCGTTATGGAATATCAAAAAGACAATAAGTTTTCGTGCGAGGTTTTCGTTATGATAAGCACACCTTTTGTAAACGATCTATTTTCATATCAATAGACCGAGTTAGTTCAAAGCCAGAAGGGTCTCTTTACTGGACCTGGTGGGTGGCTACAGAACGATTATTATTAACGCAATCGTCATCATCATGATCATTGTCAGACCCAGCAAACCAAACATGGCTGTGTTTCAACGTTTATATGGTTTCCGTCTCCCTCAGGCCACACCTGTCAGCGAGCTCATTTCCCAGACTTGTGTGTCTGAAGCTGTAGTATTTTGTGTTTCAGTCAGTCCTGAAAACGGCTCGTGTTCAAGAGTACATATCACCACAACAACTTAAATCTCTTACTACTGAATTTGACGAACTCTGGAAAAGGATTTCAGCTAACCTCACATTCCTAACACTCATGACTGTTTGTCGTTGGATGTGATAGAGGAAACCAATGTCGGACTGATTTTATTTTCATCTACGCGATATATATATATAAGACTAAACTAGATAGCGACTGACTACCTCTCGTTTCTTGATATGCAGTTTCAATTTCAGTGTGATTATTATTATTATTATTATCAACATTATTATAATAAATATTATTGTTATTATCATTGATACCGGTAGTATTAGTAGCAGTAGTAGTAGTAATAGTAGTAGTAGTATTGTTGTAGGATTCTCTTAGTGGTATTATCAGCATTGGTAATAGTAGTTGTGGTAGGAGTAGACCCCGTTCCTTCGCATCGTGATCAGATTACTTTTTTTGCTAACTGAACAGGATCAGTTTGATTGCTACCAACGTTAATTTGTGCTGTTTCGAGGTGTGATACATCAAGGGTTTGTGTGCGCCCTATATTGTTCGTTATGTTCTATGCGGGTGTCGTCGGATTTCGCTAGAAGACTTTTTTTTCTTCATAATTAATTCCTCTTTCCGGAACATTTCGCCGCATATTGCAACACAGAGCCGAAACACGAAATTCGATGGAACTTGATGTCGGTCACTCTAGTTCTGCTGCCATCTGTTGACGATTGAACTTGCGTGACCTTGTTCGCCATGATAAATTAGTCTAAAGTTCAAAAGTCTGAAATTTGGTAAACTTCCAATTTGGCTTGTTGTTTAGCCGACGAAGGTAAGATTCGCCATTGGTGGTTTCTGTCATTAACAGATACATGCTGATCCTACTTTTGACGGAAAACTATGCATGTCGCTTGCAAAAGTCTGTCGCACATACAAATACTGTAAAAGTTTCTTTTTTCTGAATAGTTTGTCATATTTCTGCCTAACGGAAAGAAGCAAAAAGAAAGCAAACATAAGTGGGGAACACTATGCTGTCTAACTTTTCAACAGGTAACTCACGATGAATGGTCGCTTCAACGGAGGACACAGTTGGTTTATTTGGAATGCGTCACCTGGATTTTAAAGTAGTAGTATGAGCTTCGTCAGTTGAACATCCATTTCGTTTCCGCTCTGTTGAAGAAATACTTGCCGAAAACCGAAAAATTCTGTTACTTTATTAAAGAAGAGAGGGATGGTATTGTTAGAGCCCACGGAACACTTCTTCCTGTGGTGAAGGTATTTCCTACTCTTCGTGTGAATGACAACATGTTGTTTCTGATTATCCATGTGGAATATGACATCACAACAGGTTGTGGTGTGCAAAAAACGAACATATCCGACTTGGATAATGATGTCAGCTGCATTGGGATAAAAATAACAGCCAGCAGGTACTAAATATTCAACCTGGGAGATTTGATTAAAAAAAATTCCCGTGCTTCTTCGCAAATAAGGGTGGAGAAAAGTTAGTCGCATCAGCCTTCAGCCGATCGAAAGTCAGCATTATAAGAACAACAGAGATGGCTACTTGGTACAACCGAGATAATGTCGGAATCATATCATGAATCGCTTTTAGCATCGATTTACTTTGAACGGATTGTGATGAGAATTAGGTGGTTCACAAATACGTCCACCATAAAGAGGTATTTTCGAAGAAACTCATTTTAGTGACCTTAAGGTAGCAACACCCACAACGCCGATGGGAAACCCTGAATAACGTAGAATTCACGGGAATCAAAAGATTAAAGTTCTCCTATTAATGTGTCAGAACTGAGATCGGTTCGGAGTGTATCGAAAAATCGATGCACCATGTGAAATATTATCGTAAAATTGGATTGCTTAATAACGCAGCGCAGTCGGAATCGTTGGTAGGTTGTCGATGTTTTAGTTGTAAAACCAATGTTGAAAAAGGTGACCCGTGGTGACCGAAACGTCGACAACCTACCAACGATTTCGACTACGTTGTGTTATTAAACAATCAAACTTTATCGTTAAAGTTATCTGTCTATCAAACCAGAAGTTATTCTAGGAAAACTGTCATTGTAGAATGATGCGTCAGATCCTGTCTCAGCCGACTTTGAATACCTAATAGACGTGGAAAAATCTATTCATTTGTTATAAGATTTTGCAGTAGCGAAACTAATGGAAAATTCTGTTATTTAGTTTTCACTATTTCCTGCTAAAAGTCAATTTGAGTAAGATTATTCCTTGTGTTTAAGCAAGAAGTTTTCGCAGGTTTCCCAATGTAACTTGAATGACTTTACGAGGGTGCAGCCATGTACGTTAGAGACCGATTATTTCGAAAAACCCTGACGTCTAGGGCACTTCGATAATACCTGTACACAGTACACACACACACAATTATCTATTAGTCTGGCAATGAAAGTTTGTGTGTGTGTTTTTGTATGTGCTTCTGTGTAAATACGCACAGGCAAAGACCACCTTATACAGATTATTGATCACCTTCCTTGTATCGATCCAAAACAACACGCACCCGCGCCAAACGAGAGTGGATCTACTCTCACATATTATCATACGCCCATTAACGCGTCTACACCCATCCAGTTTCGAAAACACTGCGCATTCCTCACCATTCTCGCGCGACATAATACCAATCCACTAGTACAAGCAGGTGCGCATAAACGCGGACGCACTTACGACATTCACATTGAAATTCTCGTTTACTAGGTAAGAATCACAATGATAACCGACATTTAACACACTTATGCGATGTCAGTTAGTGTTATTCTATTACTATTATCATTCCTGTACTACTAATATTACTAGTATTATTCTTCGGATAGTGATGACGAAGGTGTTACGCTGCTTAAATGTATGAATTACTTGGGTCGTGTGTGTGTGTGTGTGTGTGTGTGTGTGTGTGTGTGTGTGTGTGTGTGTATTTCTAGCTTTAACCCAAGTATCTGCAGTTCACAAATTGGTTCAACCACTATTGACACATATTAGCATACATAGTTCACATTAAGAGTAGAGACCATCCATAGAAAGAACAACCTAGCGATTCTTTAATTTTAAACGGAAGTGATATCCTAGAGGCTGATTCGTACTCTTTATCAGAAAATGTTCACGAAAAGATTACAGAGCATGAAACCCAGAAGCATCCATAACGATTCAGACAAAAAAATAATGCCCGAGATTTTTATGTACTTGAAGTTGAAGAATCCATTGGTAGACGGTGTAATTACTGATCGGGTACAATACCATCCATTTGGGGTAAGGTGGTCGAGTTGTCAGGCTCCGATATAAATCAAATGGGTCAACTTATGCTCTGTTGTAATTGAGGGAAATGATTTTGTAGTGCATCTTCAAGAACTGTTTGAATCACCATAACTTTCTTCCTTCGAGAGTTAATCGTTGATTTGGCTTACTAACCGTAGAGAAGAACTTTGATTGGGAGTGACTGCTTATGACCGTACAGTGATTCCGCAGGCACCACACTGGACACGGCCCGGTATAAATTCGTGGTTCCATACGCTGACGAAAGTCAACCCTTCAGAACAAGTACAACAAAAGCTCGCTGTGATTGGTTGACTTGCGATCTCCTAACAATTTCTTTTGCTTTAACGTATGTATGCAAAATGAGATTCATCGTGCAGTGTGAACACTTGATCCTTTGAAAACCACGGAAGCGCTGTAAAGTTGTTCCATGAATCACGTTAGGAATCATCGGCTATGCACACCCAACAGGCCCCAACTGGGACTCGAACCCGGGGTGAACTATTGTGAATCGAGCAATTCAACCACAAATCTATCCGAGCTGGCTCTCAACGGTTATTCGAGCTTATACACTACATGATGTTGTGCCCTTCGGACGCTGGTTTTGAATGCTAACAGGGCACTTCCCGCACAGCGAGCCACTCCTATGCTTCTCCTGAGGGGCCCAAGTGCAACGAATGCATTATGGTAAACAACCCACAGAGCTTGGTTACTATTTGAGTAGTTGGAGATTAAATTTTACATCATATGCGATTCGTCATGCAGTGTGAACTTTCAAACCAATGAAAACCGTGGAAGCACTGTTCGGCTGTTTCATCCTAGTTAGGATGTTAGGATGGTTTGAACGTTCACACCGAATGATGAATCTCATAAAATGTCAAATCTATTCTCCTACTACTCAATATACTTATACAAATTGTTTCTGCAGTGGAATTAACGTACAGATTTGTAGCCTTGGTCTTCTTGCTATTTCGGTCCCCGTAGTTCTGGGCTGATATGATTTCAATGCGTTCTATCAGTTCGAGTACTATAAACAGTGCAGAACGCTTCTCTTCGACGGATACCGTAGATTGTGCTGCGGGATGACTGTCACTAACCGTCTCGGTATCACTGAAACTCTGGCGGTTAGCTGGACTGGATAAAAAGCTTGTTGCGATCCGAATAAGTGACTGTCTGACAGACCATTCATCAGCAAGCAACGGTAACTGACGGATTTACTGATCATCTACGGAGTTCAACATGATGAGCTGAATACCTAAGTTTCAGCTTAGAACATCGGACGCTGGTGTGCGTGAGGGAACACCTGTCCTGAAATTCGTATCCGACATCCCATGACCAATGGATGCAGCGCTTAAAAGAAGTGAATAATAATTTAAACTCGTGAGCACCGATTAAATTACTCGTTACCATACCATCTCGGTTGTTCATTCACCTAAGCATATGCGGAAAAGTTACTTCATCACAGCTAATGAATAAACCCAACGTGATGGTTCCAAGATTTGAATTTCAGTCAACAAGGTAGGAAAACAAAAATGAACAGTAATTTTGGGATAAAGTCATTCAATAACCAACATTACTAGGATGGCTTTGGTAAACCTTGCAGACCAGGTCTTATGTAGGATCCGAGAAACGGATGACCTGATGATGGCACCAATTAGAAATAAGGCATTTTGGACCTCGGTAGCCCCTGCTATAGTGTCCACAAAGAATTCTGCCCCGGTCAAATTGTGCAACGGTCTTTGAAGGGGTGGGTGGGCGTGTTGGTTGATACATTGTCATCTCTTTGTCTGCCTTTGCTAGTAGGCCAGGCCCATCAATGTGAGTCATGTGATGCACAGGCTGCCCCTGAACAAAATCGAGGTCAAGATTAGAATCAACGGCATCCCGAGCGGCGGGACAGTGGACTGATTGTGTGGATCGATAATTTGAGATAGGAAATCCATCTGGTGGTGGTTGGCCCTATTGTAACGGGGAATGCTGGGGCAACGGAACGGCTTGAATATCAAGGCGAACGGACGAACCAAACGAGGGCCGCAGACAGAAGAACAGACTGCGAATATGTCCGAGGTGTCCCGAGGCAGGCAAAAGGAGGCATACGGACTACCATAGGGGAAGCAGCTGGATCTCCGGCAACCAGCAAGACAGCCCAGGTGAGGGGCTACCTATCGAGCCGTCAACTGGAACAATCGGATCAACTGAATAGAAATGATGCTCAAGAGAAGCAAGCTATCGGACACGGGCAACTGGCCAGAACACAGTCGAAGCACTCAAGCAGCCGCAAGAGTAATGTTGGTGCCGCATTAATTAACCGAGATGACATCGTCAGTGCACACTGACGACATCACCTCGACTGGTGATGAAATGTTTATGACCTAAACCCCAAGATCAGCGACCAGAAGCCGTTGAACAACACTAACCTGAGGTACAATGAACACCAATTTTAAAAAGTATTGAGAACAGGGGGTCTTTGTTGATTCTTGCTTTACAAAGTAGATGGAATCGATATCAAGTAAGTAGAAATGCAAAACAGCGTTATGAGTCTTTTTAATGGAGCCGAACCAAGGAAGCCAGGTGGGATCGGGGTAATCTAGTTGACTGAAGATCCACCCGTTCACTCTCAGCAAAGTCTTCCGGAAGGTTGGAGCGCCATAAGCAATAATTCAGCAGCCCACCTCCACAGTGATCTTTCTGGGAGTAACCGCAAGTACAACAGGACATCACCCATCCATTAAAAATGGTGATCTTTCTAATGATAGACCATCTGAGACAACTAGACCGGTCCGTAAGTTCCTTTTCATTTTCGAAGATGCAAGCTGAGCCTTGATTTCAAAGTTAACAAAACTCCTCAGGATAATCTGAGAAAGTGAACTGTGTATAGTCCAAATCGGTGATTTTACTGATTTACAAGAAGGGCTACTGGTCCTAGTATGAAAACTACTATTCACCTCTCTTATTCCCCGGGTTCCGACACGCTTGAGGTTGTGTCCAGCAATTTTTTTTATTCTACAACGAATTTGAGAACACAATCATACGTTTCGTAGGTTTACAATCATGATTTTTCTTCACTTCACGGTGAATTCCGACTCAGTCAACCACAAATACTCTAATACTGATTATCATCAAAAGCTGAACGCCTACTTTTCAACTTGGTAATACGTGATTCTACAAGTTGCCTTATCTTACTGTGAGTCTAGCGGAGTCGTTTTTTTTGGAAGAAAATGGTCGGACGAGTTCTTACCTCTGATTGAAGATCTAAGTAGGTTACTGACTTTTCTGTATATTCCGGACAACGGTTAGACAACTCTTAGAATGTATAAAATTGTACAGAAGGATTGGGTTGGCCGTGTATTCAGTAATACCGAAGCAAAGGAGTTCTTAGTGGAATAGATAAATTTAATGGGCTAGCCGATAGAACTCACCCAATGGGTTGTATGTCTGATTGTTTATCGTTTCATTTACTTAAGGTCCATTTGGTTCTCACCAATCTGAGCCACCTGTGGCGCCGACTTGACATCCATTTGTTCATCATCGGTCGAATGTACACTGCGGCAGTTTGGTCTGTTCTTTATTGCTGCCCGGAACAATGACCTTTACGGAAAGACTACATACGAAACCTGGCAATGTTTCGCCACTGATCTCTTCGCAGCATTGCTCGAATCGGCAATGCTGAAGATGTTGGGGATCAGAGGTCTGTCTCTAGACCAAGGGTCTCATCTAAGCAGATAATGGTAGTTTGGCCATTTCCACCGATGAACTGGTTTGCGTTGTTCTTCGTTTTTGAGATGTTGGCTAATGCGATCAGTTTATTACACGAGGTTGGCCGTGTTGGGCTTCCGGGTTGGGGCCCATGATGTTCAACCGCCGGATGGCTGGAAACATCAGATGACATGAGTGTGTACCACAGTCAGTGGCGTGGTTACATTCGAACACTGTTGATTTATTGGTTTATTTACCTCTTTTGTTTTAACCTGCCCCACTTCAGCGAGGAAGAATGAATCGTAGCTCACGAACAATCTCATTTTCTTAGCTTAAAAACAATGGCTTTATCTGGCGATGATCCTTGTACCCAGTCGCAGCACAGAATTTATTAGTTCGACTGGTGTGGGCTACCAAACCTTCTAGTGGGCTGGTGCTGAGGCCAAAAACCGCTTGAGAGAATTCACCTCTCATCCTATCTATCCAAGCCACGGGCTACTCTGTCAATCTTTCCGAAGTCTGAAACCTTGAGCTCGGTACTGGGCGGGTTCTTATGCGTCGATTTCTGGCGAGATTTGGGTGCAAATCAACGGAGAGTCAGCCCATATCCACACATCCTTTTTCCGCTTTTTAGTTGCGCTTCAATTCATTTCGCGTTCGATGGGATATGGTTTCGAGTTAGCAACGATAGCAAGAACACGGAAGTGGAAGTTTCATGATCACAAAAACCGAATCGAACTTTAAACTGAACATATTTGATGATGTGGCAGCTCGTATCCTAACAACTGTTCTATGTTCAAAATAGGGTTGAGTGAAACCACTTTTTAACCACCTGATAGATTTCTGACCAACTCAGATGAGACACACTAGAAAACAGGAAATGGAAAAGTAATATATTGAGAAAGTGTCCATTCAGTGACTCAGCTTCTACCTAAAACATTGCAATTTATATCGTTACATGAGCGAAATTAGGAAGTGAGAACAGAAAATTCGATGTGTGTGTGTGTATGTGTGGAGGGGGGGGGGTGTGCATTTCATCTGCAGCCCAAATGTGGATCAGACTTCAGGCAACTTCTGCTGATCATTCGAAGCCGAGGGGGTCAGATAATATGGCAGAAGGGATCCCGTGAGAGACTGAGTACTGTTAAAATTCTATGTAGGATTGGATCGAAGAGGCAAATTATTACGTCATCTGTTGCTGTTCACATCAGATTCTTGATGGTTCTGATCCGATGGGGTCCGATTCCATAAAGTGTGAGAAAATGATGCTAGCGATGTATTTGGTGACCTCATTGTTTTGTCGATGACTGAAGCGTGGTGATCGCAGTTTGGCAAATCAGTTTTATCACTTTAGCTTTCAAAGGTGACCAATAGTTTAATCAAATCTTAAGTCAGCCCTAAGACACACATACACACACAGAGGTCCAACTGCGTCTACTACAGACGACCGAAAGGCTGGGTCTACAAAGTTGGTCAAACAGTCTTGCTTCTCCGAATATCTCACGTTATAGACAGTCGACTGGATCCCGTCTTGAAGTACCGTTTTGACTCTTTCACAGAGAACTATGCCAACTCCAACCAAGACAGAAGCCGCAGTGTTAGGGTTCTCAGAAAAGCGAAACTGAAAATTCACAGAAGGATTAAATGGGGGCATCAATCGGATGATGGAACTGGAGTATGGAAAGCCAGTTTCTTGCATGTAACGCACATCGACGGCAAGAGACTCAAGCGTACGAGTAAAATCCCACCTGTTGTGCTGTACGCTTCAGAGTTCGCACGTGGAACGTGAAAGTTTGAATGGGTACCGAGTGAGAAAAGGGTATCAGTAGGTGGTAGGTGGTTCGGTAAGACTGGTCGAGGAAGGATGCGAGAGAACAACAATGGCCAGGATTTCCACCGGAGGCACTAAAGCTAGTACGGATGACCGAAGTTCTCGTTGAGTGTAAAATGAAAGAGAACGTGGAAATGAAGTAAAGATGGGCGAAGGGACGAAGAAACAAGTTGTAGTGTGTAAGAGAGCAGTCAATCACAACAATTGTACACGTTGTGCAGTGCTATACTACCCGGTCGCCCGGTCCACAGTAGGCTTCTTTATTCGAAGATGTGTCTCTAGTCTTTGCTCAGCTAAGCCCTTCCTTCAAAGCAGTCGCGTAGATCTAGATGGGCCGCTGACCAACTTCATGGTTCAGTCGCCTCTTCTGGAAACTTTTTCGGCCAAGTAGAACATGACGAGGGGCTATGGCCCGATCTAGTGGTGGCTCACTTTCGCCACGTCATAGAACTGTTCACAGGTTCATGTGGCGTTTAACATCAGAGAACATTGGCAAAGCCGAAAATCCCACAACTTCTCCGAGCACTGAAGCTGATCGCCCAAGACAGCTTTTTTATTGAGTTCACTTTACTCACGGTTAACCGATAGTGCAGTCTTTCCCCTATTCGCAGCCTGGGGACGTACGCGGTAGCACACATATCTGCTCTTCTTGGTCCAAACGTAGGATAGGTCTCATTAGATAATGCCTCTCCTGGTTGATTGGCACAAAGCTATAGCGCTATGCACAACGTATTCGAGTAATCGTTCGGTCAAAATAGCAAGGGTGAAGAGACTAAAGAGACTAAACTTGACCATACTTTTCCTGTCTAAAGGTAGGGTAGGATCTTGCCGTTCTCCTTGAAGAGGTGCCATGATAAGCAAAAAAAGGCAATCCGTTTATCCAAACCACCAACTGGTATTTACAGACCTCGCCCACTCCATGGTTTTGGTTAAACAGCCCCGTCTTGCCAATGAGTGACGCACTTGCCATTTATTGAAGTCGTTCGTCATAGAAGTCGATCGCAGAATCGTTAACCGGATGTTACCCTTGAAAAGCCACTGACCGAAGAGTGCTGTGTTATGTACTGGTGAAGTTAAACAAATCATTCGTAGCCATCGCGCATAATGTGGCGGTTACGTGTTTGACTCACAAGAGTTCATACCGGGTCCGAGTCCCAGTGGGGACTCAGAGGATGTGCACAGTACTGTTGATTCATAACAAGCCAGTTTAAACCGTTTTACAGAGCTTCCGTGATTTTCAGTGATAAGCGAAGCGTTGTCACTTCATGATCAGTCATTTGATAATGATACAGTAATTGGGAAATAAATGATTTGTTCCGTCATCAGGTGTTATTGGTTTTCAAAATCCGTATGAACTGGACTAAATTGGGTACAATTTCTGTTGCCACGCAGTATATAGTTCACCAAATTGTATTAAAATCTTTGGTTTCTCGGTGATTACTTTTGAACTAAACAGTTTACGTTGACCGGTGTTGACTTACTGATGCGCCAACCCAGCACTAAACCAATATATAAACAGATTTTAAGCATAAACATTGTTTTATTCCATTCCGTCCAAAGTTTATTGTCTAAGTTGAGGAGGGAGGTGATACTGAGTTGCCCTATCACTGATCGAGTTACTGACTGCGCCCTGACCGTGCGGAGAAATTTATTGATCGATACCTACTACTAGCACACACACACACACGCAAACAACTGTGACTTCTCCCGTACCACAGATAATTGGGCCCGAACCACCCGACCTCGGCTTTGAGTAGTACGTACCTGTTGATTCGTTGTTACTGGACGCCCCTACTTGGTTGCTCTCGATCGCATGTACGGCTTGAGCACGCTCATAGATGACGTACTTGCTTACTTCCTTCATTACTCGCTTACTAGTGCGCTAATAAACGGATTTCTTGCGTACTGAGTATTCCTTTAACGCTGAATACAGCACACATAAACCGATTTATCCCGGCAAGTGTGTCTGAGAGGATCCACCCCCAAACGAATGGCAGAAACAACCAGCGGGTTACGAAGCACAATCGCCCTTATTAACAATGATTGGGAGGTAGCGTCCAGGTATGCTTCTAGTTACGTTCTGGTGGTTTCAAGTTATATTTCTTCCCATTCATCGAGGTGAGTTTACGTCAACCCATCTAATACGCCGAAGACTCCTCCATCCGTATAGGCTTATCGTTATAATCAGAATATGTAGCTTGAATAAACATTGTTCATGAGTCACGTGGGACGTGAACACTGATCAACAACATATCCCTTAGGATCAAAATGAGTCATTAAAAGCGAAAGTCCATGCATTTGCTTTACGTACTCACTCAGGCACATTTTCGGAGATAAATCGACTTGTCTTTTTTACGTTTGAAATCCGTTCTTATATTTGATAAATTAGTGAGTTGACGCATCAGTATGTCGGATTTGGTCACCCTAAACGGCTTGGATCAAAAGCAGTCACAAAGAAAAACCAACTATGGTGATAGACAGCAATTCACTGTCGTCCGAATCGTTACCACACCTGACTTTTTAAGACCTTATGCAGTTCTTCTCCACTCCAAGTCTGTGGGTCTGGCTGCCGGTTATCCCCAACAGTGCATTGGGCCTCTGTGGGTATGGGGTAAAAGCCTCTTCCACTGCACTCATGCGCAGGCATGTAATATAAAAAAACACTTCGTCCAAGGTCACTCATTCGTATGTGACCAAGACCTAGGGATTCATGCAACCCTGTTGACTGGACGGATTTCTTTGGTACCCATTAGATCCCAACAGATCTCATCGGCCTATGCAGAAGTATCCGTCTTCGCACGCCGGGCGCCGTCTCACCGAGGTTTTCAGGTCTTAGTTACCCTCAACCTGGTTTAACCCGCCTGTCGAGCGGTTTGCCAGGGTGTGACTGTCGATGCATGCTTCAGCTTTGTGGAGTAACTGGTGAGATTTGGGTAGGTGATGGAGGATACCCCAAGGGGCACGACTATCAACTCGGAGTTGCTACTCATGTCAGATACAGCATACCTCAGATGTATATCTGGTATAGCAATGGGTTGACACTTCAGCATGCATAATTTGGTCCTTCTAAGTGGTGTGGTTCAAAAGTAATCGCAGAAAAACAGAGAAAACGGGGTAGGTTTAACAACATCTCGTACACTGTATACAAGCGAACTACAACCACATGAAAAAATCCATCTTGAACACGTGTCCTAGCGTCATAAAACACTCCTTGAACCATCCGAGACGGATGGCTAAAAATGCCACCTGATAAGTACATACAACAGAGAGCCTTTCTTTTGTAGGTCAAACACTTTAGGGTCGATAAACTTACCTGTCGTTCCTAATAAAAAATGTCCTCTATTGTAAAGCACCGTAGACTCAAGGTCATATTATTAATGAAGACGTGACTATGCGCATGATTTGACGCTACACACGAGAGTGAGGGTCAGTTCGATTTATTAACGTCACGAAAAAAATTACGATAGGATTGATCCGACGACCTACACTGTTCAGGCAAACTTTACCCCCTGCTAAAAATAATCCGATAATTGTACATAGACTAAATCCTCCATTCTCGTTGATTTGTTTTTTGTTAATAGAATAGAATGATGGTTCTCGAAAGGTCGCCCATTACCAAATGGCTGAACCACCTACGGAAAATATATCACTACTCGTCGAATCATGTACGCTATCAATCGTCTGATCAAATATCGTGACAAATGGTCTCATTGCACTTTCAAGGCAATCTTCGACTCACCTAAAGAGTTGCATTGCCGCATCTGATCCACTTTCTTCTCCAGTTGATCTCACAAATACTCCATCAGATTCAGATCAAGTGGTTGAGGTGGCCATAGGAGCGTCTTCGTACTGTGATTCTCATGAAAATCACTTACGAAAAAGGAATGATGCTCAGTCACGTTGTCGTCCTGGAAAATCGCTTTAGAACTTGTGCTAATCAGTGGCAAGATGTGTCGGATCTGAACTTCTAAGTAAACTTGACCGTTGACAATGCCATCCAGAAATACCACCTCTCTCCAACCCTTACATCGAATGGCTCCCATTTTCGTTGGATCGGCAATACTCAATGTGGATGGAGACTGGATATCGGAATAGGTTACCGATCACAGTGGATGAAAGGGGCCGATTAGATTTGAGATCTCTAAATAAGCATCCGGGGTCCCTATCATCATGTTTGGGCGGTTTTTCGCTCCCCTGACGTTGTTGATAATCACTTGGATTTTTGAACAGATCGATACATGTGCGAACTGTCCGTCTTGAAAGACCAAAATACTTGGTAATCTCGTGCCGTGGCTTCTCCAATTCCCACATTCCGACTGCACGCCAGACGACCTTCTCTCTTGTGAGTGTGATGTGAACCCAAAAGAACAGATAAATGAGTGGGGTATCGGACTGGAAAGTACACATAGGTGTGTCTAACCTTCATAGAAAATCTCATGCAACGGTAGAATGTATGACGTTAAAGTACAACTGTCTGAAATATTCCGAGATGAAGATTTGGAGCCTTGGGAGCATAGTCGATTCAGGTGGGATGCGATGCGCTCTTCTGCCAACACGGTATATTGCGTCCGTATATGGATTCCAATTTTGACTTAGGAAATTCGATTTTATCCCGAATAATGTGCCTGACGGGTGCGAAATGCTCTTAGCGCACTCCCGACCGAATGATAAAAATAACCGCCTGGTGAATAAATACAAAGATGCTTATTGCTCAGAACAGAAAACCATCAATCAGATATACTTACAATAAGATTTCGATGTTCTGCCATTCAGTGAGATTACTTGACTTCAGATCGTGAAAGCGCCATAGACTATTCCGTTTGTATAGACTCACCTCGCCAACAAGCCCCAAACGTCTTCATTGGGGTTTAAATGAGGACTGTGAACGGCGGTTCGACGCAACAGCCACATTTTGCTGACGTGAGCTTTACGTATAGCGGCGCTGTCTTGATGGGAAAACACGAACACCCGCCTCTCCCCCGATATATGTAAATTAAACCCATTGCTATTTGGTCTGTTTCAATGGTTTGGGACAAACCCGGTTGCAGCCTACCCATACTGACAACTGGTCAGGTACCTATCGCGCAACATGTTCTTTCCGTTATTTCATGTGCAGTGAGTATAACGTCTGTTAAATCCTGTGCACGTGATTATGATCACTAAATCACTATTCAACACTTGTACTAGGAAAAAATAAACATTTTTAGTGTGATTCAACAATCAACAAAACATTTCATGTGTGTTTTGAAGCTAGTCACACACCAATATGGGAAAACTTATTAAAAATTCGTCGGATGCTTCTAGACATAGTGGGTGAACGGATATCACTGGTTAATTATCTAAGTGCAGGACATACGAAGATAAACCACTCCCATCTATTTTGACCTAACTCCACAGACATCAGCACGACACGAAAAACAAAAACTCACAGAAAATCCTGTATTGCTTCCTTTTCAAAAGCAATCGACCACTTACATACATCATACATACATACATGCATACATACACCATACATACATACATAAATACCAGTAATCTAGTAAAATGCATTAGACTCTCGATATCTGGCGAAACCAGCTAACCATTGTATTGAAGGAGTTTTCTGTACGAAGAGATCAACTATGCGAGCATCGACCTACAACTGAGCTAATTCAAAGTATTTAGTTATGCTCTCCCGTAATCTTTCCGGGTCTACTTATGAAAGATTTTATCACACTACATCACCGCATGGCCATTATCAGTCGTGTTTCTTTGATTCTCATGGGCTCTCTCATCACTGGAGATTGTGATTCACACTTCATAGTCTGGGAAAAATTCACCTTGAAGATTCTTGCGGACCCCATCCATACCCTGTACTATGACTTATCTGCATGCCGTTTGCATTCCTCCACAAGCTCCACTTTCGATTAGAACCCTCCGCCCCTCCCCCATACACACTCGCCCGAAAATATATACATACATATATATCTATAGATAATCTCAAAACTCTACGGTGTCTTAGTCGGCACGTGTTCTGGTTACCAAAATGAAAATCACACAGACACTTCGCATAAACCTCGGTGACTGAACTATTTTATCCGCAGTATTTAGTTTTCATGCTCTTTCAGAATGACTCCTGTTGGCTGAAATGTGAGTTTACTCACTTGCTGAAGTCCTCAATACAATACAGTAACATGACACTGATTGTTCGCTTTCGACAGGCGACTGTCCCCACATTCTCCACACCAATTATTCCAGTCTACGTGTATCACATCATTTCCAGACCATAAAATAGCAGTTTCATATCCGGTGGTGGCCAAACGATCATCACGGTGAACTTTAGACCCTTCCATTCCGGGTTCGAGAACTGCTGTTACTGCCGGTCACTTTCTTAATCGATAGCCTCGAATTGGTCGCGATCACCTTCCTGAAATATCGTACCATTATTTCACAATAAAAAAGAAGTAAGTAAAAGAATGAGAGAATATTGGTCAAGATTTACCGTAACCCTTAATATTATGCGCTCCATAGGGTTAAGCATACTGTAAATAAGAAATCACGATGTGCAACTCCCATTTCAACCACCTACACATGAGAAAATTAAAAATAGCGTAGGTGGAAAAACTTCCTTTCCCAAATACCCATATTCATATGCTTGTAAATATGAGCACTAACACGGATACTAATTCAGCCCGTCTACAACTGAATTATTATTACTGTTGATCAAATGAGTCGGAAATTCATCTTGCCTATGGTCGTGCAGATAAGGCAATCATCTTGTTCTCGTTCAGTCCCAGTGTCGGGCATTCAAAAGCGTTTGTCCCAAATGCAGCTATCGATCGCCGGTGGTCGTACCAGGTCACGTCTCATCTGACCAATCTGTACCATCGAACTTGACCAGACCGGAGAAGTTCCCTCTGTGAACAGAAGGCAAATTCCGTGCACACGGGACGTCGGGCGTGGTGGTTGGAAAGGGGTGGGTGGGATGGAGACCATCAAAACTACTGTAGACGTATTCCTTATTTCCTTTACCGTGCTATTATATCGATCGGTGTGTCTAATCCGAATGTGTGTGTGTGTGTGTGTGTGTGTGTGTGTGTGCCTGGTCAGTATGAGCTGTTTTGCTTCTAGCGTGAGGGCATAATCGGATTACCAGTACACGTTGGTGCACAAAGAAAAAAACCGAATGCTCGGACTAGGACGGATGAAATGCACCAGTAGTTAGAAACGGTTATTTAACGATCAGCATCATTTGCATAAAATAACTCGAAAAATTCTCTGTTCCTCTTTCTTCTTGTATGAAGAATGTACTACCAGTGACTCTAACATTGGAGACCATGCAATGTGTGCGGTGGCTTTTGTTGCTGTCTCTTGGCAACAGCTCCGATCGGAAACAATGAGAAAGGATAGGAATATGAAAGGAACAATAAAAGAACTGCAAATATTAATATAAAGTCAATAAAGAAAGTTTTTGGATACAAGAGGGCCACTGATCGCGACACCTAGCCATTTCCTCTAACGTATACAGTCACTGAGTTGGAGGGTCTCTTGGACTCCACCCAGGAAGTCTAACACACCCTACATGGCAAAGTACACAGGTTAGGTTTTTCATACCTTTCTCCCATGTCATGGACTGGCCACCCTTACACATCTTCTAACCGTTACCCACCTCAACGAACATTGAGCGCTGGGGAATCCTGTTAGGGGACATGCGCAACACATGTCCTAACCATCTTAGCCTGGTGACTTTTAGTGTTTCATCTAATGATTTGGTTCGTGGACCTAAGACTCTCCGCCGAACCTCGGCATTACTTGTACGGTGTTCCCACTAGATTCGAGCAATGCTACGAAGATATCGGTACTCAAATACCTACAACCTTCCTACATCCTCCACCCGTAGTGACCATATTTCTGAACCATATAGAAGCACAGATCGGACGACTGCAGTTTACACTCAACCCTTGGTAGATAAACGGATGTCATGTCCACGCCATGGATGACTCAGATTGACAAATACGAAACGAGCCTTATGTATACGCAAAGACATCTCATTCGATATCCGACCTCCGGGTGAGATGCAACTACCCAGATAACAGAATCTATCTACCACGTCTATAGTTACCCCGGATACTGAAAGGTTTGGTGTTGGACCAACTCAATCCCGCAACAGCATCTTGCACTTTGAAGGTGCAAAACGCATACCGAACATTGCTACCCAGTTACTCAAGCTGTCCAGCGAAGCTTGCCACTTACCTGGATCTTCACTTAGAAGAACTATGTCGTCCGCATATTCAAGGTCTGATACCTACCCACTGGGGAAAAGTTCAATATCCCTTATCTCCACACAACAAGAGTGCGGTCTCTAGGACCATATCAATCACAAAGTTAATGAGAAAAGGAGAGAGGTGCAACTCTGAAGTACACCACTTTTTGTGGTGAACTCGGGTGAAAAATCACCGTAAACCCGAACTCGGCTTCAGCTGTTCATGTAAAGGGACTAATGTTGGAAATTATGACCGCTTTAAGATCAAGAAAAACGAGTATATTGGGCCTTATGAAGGTAGGCCTATGTTCTAAAATTTATTGAACACTGAAGATGTGGTCAACGGAAGCTCGATACATGTAAAATGCGTTTTGTCGTCCTCCTTGGGAAGACCAGAGTTCCTAGTACAACACGTGTCTGTTTCATCCTTCGTCTCCTGTGAATTTGAACAAGCAGACAATGTCGTCCGCGTAATGTAAGTCACACAGCTTCTCACTATTTCCTAGTTCGACGCCTACATCCTGAAGATTTTGCAACGCACTCTCCATTATTTCGTCCATGACGAAGTTGAACAGGAATGGAGAAATGGGACATCCTTGTCGAACACCACTGGTCGTTTTGGATGGACTTGGCAGTTCACCGTAAACCCTTACGCGGTCAGAAGTATGAGAGTGCAATGATCTCAGTAGATCCACGAACTTCTGGGGCATACCTTTTTGATGAAGATCACTGAAGAGCGCTGCTCGATCAATTGAATCGAAGGCGTCTTTCAAGTCGAGGGAAACCATTATTGTCAGTCGACGGTGCGTGTTATGCGTTTCCAGTAGTCGGCGAAGACTGAAAATCTGATCGACGCATCGTTTTGACTGCCTACCTTATCACGCTCTTCCCGTGCAAAAAGTGGCATAGACCTCAGTCGTGCGACTTGTCTCGCTCACGGACACACGTCGATCCGGTGAATCGGTGAGGTTATGTGACCTGAGCCAGAGAACCAAACTGTCCTCAGACCATCAGTGGAAATGACGGCATATTGCGTTAGAGGCCTTTGGGCTAACGGGAACATTTCGATTGCCCGGTAGACGGAGTTGTGACGCTGGTCCCCGAATAACATCAGCATTCTGTTCATCGAAATGACGTAGAGAAGGAAATACATAGATTACGGTAACTCAGAATATACCTTGGTTCTCTGCTGTCTTGGATAACAGCTGGTTAGATTTTTTAATTCCCATCCTGAAATGTAATTTCTCCCGAAACGTATTTATTATATGAATGCATTTAATGAAAATGTGCAATATGTTTGAGTTCAAGTTATCTTTAGGATATATGGTTCGTGTTCCCCTTATCCACTTAAGCTGAGAATCAAAAGGAAAGAGCATATCCAACTAAATACTACCTATGGAATCTCACTATGACATCTGATAATCCTTGTACCACTTCACGTAAAGAAGTTTGTTTTTAACTGCTGATCAGTATATTCCATTAGATTAAATAGGAGCCTCCCATATTCAATTTCCGGATGGAAACTGCGGAAAACGGAGTACTTAGTAATTCAAAAACGGTAGAATATTCAGGGTGGATATTGATGTATTTGATCATCTTTGGTGGTAAACTGTCATTCGGCTCGTTACAACACCTGAACCACTTTGATCTGATGTGCGTCACTACTCCAAGTTTCAGGTTCTTTGAAGCTATGAGGTATACACCTTCCACTGTACTCATGAGCAAGCATGTCTTTAAAAACGCAACAGGATGCCAATTCACTTGAATACAATCATAAATGTCAGGATTGTTATTATTCAAGTCAGTTGGTGGAGCTAAAATCGTTACGAAACATGTAACTGTTACGGTTTCTTAGTACATTAGCTATGAGTTCAGAAAAATGGTGACTAAATGCACGCGTTAAATTGTTCTCATAAGCAAGGAACTGACTATCCTTCATTCGATGATCATCAATCTGAAACTAACACTAAACGGTGTTGGCAAATACAATGAACGGACAATAAGCATTAACTACCGCGTTTTGCCAAAAATAGGATCCAGCCTTATACCATTTCTCATCCTAAAAACGCACTAGGGTTTGTTTTCGTGGATGTCCTAATTTTAAGGATAAAAATACAAAAAGACAAAACAAAGTTTCATTTCCTCACATAAAATGGAATAATTTCGAATAGAAACCTATTCATAGGAACGAAAGTTTTAGTAATTTTCCAATTGTATTTAGTCAAATGTAATCGCTTCGAGCAGTTAAGATGCGATGCAAACCAGACTTGTGCCCCTGTGGTTTTCACAGGAAGACCTTTCACCCTTCGTGTAGATTGGTGTGATCGCTGATTCACACCAAATGTTTGGAATTTGTTTCCTATCCCATACCAAACGGAGAAGTTAAAAGAAATACTACTGTGTTCGTAACTCAATTCACGGACATAACTGTGAATAAAGAAGGTACAATAGTAATCACAAGTTTATTCCAAGAAGAACTATATGATTTTTTCTTAAAATAACTAATATTTCTCTGCCCACTTGTTACCGGCATGTTACCGGAGTGTTGCTGTGGGCAATGTCACAAGAGAGCTGATCACCACAAAGGGTGAGAGTAGGCACAGACTTTTGCCAATCTTGCAAAAGTACTTTGCACTTGGAAGGTGCAAAATGCATTCCATATTTGGATACCTCAATCTCCAAGCGGTCCAAAGCATATTGCATTACCTGTGCACGGTTACTCAGTAAGGCGATATCATCAGTATATTCCAAGTCAAAAAATCTGTTTCCGGGGAGGAGTTCAACTTCACTGCTTGGAAGAACAGACAAGCCACTCCGTAGAACATCCGCTATGGCAAATTTGAAGAAAAACGTGGATATAAGGCAACCTTATCGAGCTCCACTGGAGACGGCAAAAGTGGGCGGAAGCTGGTCCTAAGCCATTACCCGACCTGAGGTGTAACGATACAACTCTTTGAAGACTGATACATACTTCTCAGGTACTCCATTTCTCAACAAACAGTTCCGTAGTGTAGTCCCATCGACGGAGTCGAAGACCACGCAAATGTCCAGGAGCACGATGGTTGTTGGTCTTCGGAAAGTGTGACGGTGCTCTAGCAGTTATCGGAGGGTGGAGATTCGATCGATACATCCACGACCGGCACGAAACTCAGCTTGCTGCTCGATAGCCAGCTCTTCCCGCGTTTGGTACAATGGGCGAAGTACGACAGACGCGAGCAGCTTCGAAGCTATTGGGATAAGGCTTACACCCCTGCGGTTGGCGCAGTCATTGTCCGAGTCCTTCTTGAAGATGGGGACAACTATCGACTCACCCCCCCCCCCCTCCTTCCTTGTGGAAGGAACCTGCTCAGAATTCCAAACTTCTGAGAATAAAACATGAAGTTTTCTAACGAATAGCACCCAACCATCTTTAAAATGGGCTGGGGGAAGGCCATCGGACCCCGACTGTTTCTGACGTCCTAAGGCTTGGATCTCCTATCGGATCACCGTCTTGGTAGACTGATCTGTCGAAAAGGACCACTGGACGTGTGCCAAAGGAGCTATAGGAGAGGCCGACACTGACGGCCAGCTAACCTGTGTCTGAAAGTACTCCCTCCAAAGTTCGAGACGCCTCTGTTGATTGTGAATTAGCGAACCGTCAGCTTCACACACTGTTTCATTCGTACCTACTGGCTTCCTACCGGTGACTGGAATGAGATAGAAGAGCTTATGAGAATTTCCTATGGAGGCAGCACGTTCCATTTATGACACGCGTCCCGACCACCAGATTTCGTGGTCCTTACGATGGATCGCGTTAAGTGCACGTCTCATTACGAGTCGTGCTTCGTTATACTTGCTTCCAACTGGAATCCACTGGCGTGCGTCCATAAGGTGCACAAACTCAGCAGAAACCCAGAGTCTTGGGGCACGACGAGACCGGCCACAACTTACTAAGCCAGCAGAATGCATGGCATTCTTGATAAGCAACCAGTGCCGGTTTATGTCATCAGTTGGGGCTACATCTAGTTTTACAGCTGGCTTTTCTTGGAAGACAGATAAGCGAGATGGATCAGAAAGCCTATCGCAATCTAACGGTCGTCACAGCGTGCGTTTTGGGCCTTCATCGAAGCACATGGCCAGCTTAGTGCAGCCCAATGCGTGGCCGGAACCAGGGGAAAAGGGGGTGGGTGCTCCAGTGCGAGTGAAGTTCTTGTATGCAACCCCGCTATTTGTGGCTTATAGTGATATGGTGGGTCTGCGTCCACGGTTGACTCGAAGAAGACGGACTTCAGGTGACGTACCGGCAATTAGAACATCTGAAGTTCGTACTGGCGTGAAACAGGCGGTGATCTGAACACAGAACTGACAACCGTCCCCCTTTTTTGAGCAACAGGAATCTCGCTCAAAAGGGCCTCCTGGATGAGCCTCGTTCGATGACAGCCGACTCACTCTAGCATTCAGATCTCCAGCCAAATTCACGATGTCAGCCCGGCCTGCTTTAGATAGAGCTTTTTGTAGGAGCTATCTTTGTTTGCATCTGGGCTGCAACCGGAGGGTGCATACGCTGAAACGATAAAAAGATTGCATCTATCAGGGCGGCGACCGCTCAGTTCGCACCAACTCCTAAGTCTCACTGCGCATAAAAGATTTTCGTCTGGGATCCAGTCTTGCAGCGCCGCTTCAGCTCTCACACAGGGAGCAATGCCAACACCAGTAAGACCAGAAGCCGCGGCCTCAGCGTCCTCAGAAAGGCGGAGGTGGAACTTCAAGGAAGAATTAGACGGGAGCTACAATCGAATGATGGAAGTGGAGTCTTGAATGAGAGCCTCTTGAAAGTAACACATCGACGGCAAGGGATTCAAGCCTACGAGCCAAACCCGCCTGTTGTCCTACGCGCATCAACTATCGCATGTTGAACATATTGCACATTTTCATTAAATGCATTCATATAATAAATACGTTTCGGGAGAAATTACATTTCAGGATGGGAATTAAAAAATCTAACCAGCTGTTATCCAAGACAGCAGAGAACCAAGGTATATTCTGAGTTACCGTAATCTATGTATTTCCTTCTCTACGTCATTTCGATGAACAGAATGCTGATGTTATTCGGGGACCAGCGTCACAACTCCGTCTACCGGGCAATCGAAATGTTCCCGTTAGCCCAAAGGCCTCTAACGCAATATGCCGTCATTTCCACTGATGGTCTGAGGACAGTTTGGTTCTCTGGCTCAGGTCACATAACCTCACCGATTCACCGGATCGACGTGTGTCCGTGAGCGAGACAAGTCGCACGACTGAGGTCTATGCCACTTTTTGCACGGGAAGAGCGTGATAAGGTAGGCAGTCAAAACGATGCGTCGATCAGATTTTCAGTCTTCGCCGACTACTGGAAACGCATAACACGCACCGTCGACTGACAATAATGGTTTCCCTCGACTTGAAAGACGCCTTCGATTCAATTGATCGAGCAGCGCTCTTCAGTGATCTTCATCAAAAAGGTATGCCCCAGAAGTTCGTGGATCTACTGAGATCATTGCACTCTCATACTTCTGACCGCGTAAGGGTTTACGGTGAACTGCCAAGTCCATCCAAAACGACCAGTGGTGTTCGACAAGGATGTCCCATTTCTCCATTCCTGTTCAACTTCGTCATGGACGAAATAATGGAGAGTGCGTTGCAAAATCTTCAGGATGTAGGCGTCGAACTAGGAAATAGTGAGAAGCTGTGTGACTTACATTACGCGGACGACATTGTCTGCTTGTTCAAATTCACAGGAGACGAAGGATGAAACAGACACGTGTTGTACTAGGAACTCTGGTCTTCCCAAGGAGGACGACAAAACGCATTTTACATGTATCGAGCTTCCGTTGACCACATCTTCAGTGTTCAATAAATTTTAGAACATAGGCCTACCTTCATAAGGCCCAATATACTCGTTTTTCTTGATCTTAAAGCGGTCATAATTTCCAACATTAGTCCCTTTACATGAACAGCTGAAGCCGAGTTCGGGTTTACGGTGATTTTTCACCCGAGTTCACCACAAAAAGTGGTGTACTTCAGAGTTGCACCTCTCTCCTTTTCTCATTAACTTTGTGATTGATATGGTCCTAGAGACCGCACTCTTGTTGTGTGGAGATAAGGGATATTGAACTTTTCCCCAGTGGGTAGGTATCAGACCTTGAATATGCGGACGACATAGTTCTTCTAAGTGAAGATCCAGGTAAGTGGCAAGCTTCGCTGGACAGCTTGAGTAACTGGGTAGCAATGTTCGGTATGCGTTTTGCACCTTCAAAGTGCAAGATGCTGTTGCGGGATTGAGTTGGTCCAACACCAAACCTTTCAGTATCCGGGGTAACTATAGACGTGGTAGATAGATTCTGTTATCTGGGTAGTTGCATCTCACCCGGAGGTCGGATATCGAATGAGATGTCTTTGCGTATACATAAGGCTCGTTTCGTATTTGTCAATCTGAGTCATCCATGGCGTGGACATGACATCCGTTTATCTACCAAGGGTTGAGTGTAAACTGCAGTCGTCCGATCTGTGCTTCTATATGGTTCAGAAATATGGTCACTACGGGTGGAGGATGTAGGAAGGTTGTAGGTATTTGAGTACCGATATCTTCGTAGCATTGCTCGAATCTAGTGGGAACACCGTACAAGTAATGCCGAGGTTCGGCGGAGAGTCTTAGGTCCACGAACCAAATCATTAGATGAAACACTAAAAGTCACCAGGCTAAGATGGTTAGGACATGTGTTGCGCATGTCCCCTAACAGGATTCCCCAGCGCTCAATGTTCGTTGAGGTGGGTAACGGTTAGAAGATGTGTAAGGGTGGCCAGTCCATGACATGGGAGAAAGGTATGAAAAACCTAACCTGTGTACTTTGCCATGTAGGGTGTGTTAGACTTCCTGGGTGGAGTCCAAGAGACCCTCCAACTCAGTGACTGTATACGTTAGAGGAAATGGCTAGGTGTCGCGATCAGTGGCCCTCTTGTATCCAAAAACTTTCTTTATTGACTTTATATTAATATTTGCAGTTCTTTTATTGTTCCTTTCATATTCCTATCCTTTCTCATTGTTTCCGATCGGAGCTGTTGCCAAGAGACAGCAACAAAAGCCACCGCACACATTGCATGGTCTCCAATGTTAGAGTCACTGGTAGTACATTCTTCATACAAGAAGAAAGAGGAACAGAGAATTTTTCGAGTTATTTTATGCAAATGATGCTGATCGTTAAATAACCGTTTCTAACTACTGGTGCATTTCATCCGTCCTAGTCCGAGCATTCGGTTTTTTTCTTTGTGCACCAACGTGTACTGGTAATCCGATTATGCCCTCACGCTAGAAGCAAAACAGCTCATACTGACCAGGCACACACACACACACACACACACACACACACACACATTCGGATTAGACACACCGATCGATATAATAGCACGGTAAAGGAAATAAGGAATACGTCTACAGTAGTTTTGATGGTCTCCATCCCACCCACCCCTTTCCAACCACCACGCCCGACGTCCCGTGTGCACGGAATTTGCCTTCTGTTCACAGAGGGAACTTCTCCGGTCTGGTCAAGTTCGATGGTACAGATTGGTCAGATGAGACGTGACCTGGTACGACCACCGGCGATCGATAGCTGCATTTGGGACAAACGCTTTTGAATGCCCGACACTGGGACTGAACGAGAACAAGATGATTGCCTTATCTGCACGACCATAGGCAAGATGAATTTCCGACTCATTTGATCAACAGTAATAATAATTCAGTTGTAGACGGGCTGAATTAGTATCCGTGTTAGTGCTCATATTTACAAGCATATGAATATGGGTATTTGGGAAAGGAAGTTTTTCCACCTACGCTATTTTTAATTTTCTCATGTGTAGGTGGTTGAAATGGGAGTTGCACATCGTGATTTCTTATTTACAGTATGCTTAACCCTATGGAGCGCATAATATTAAGGGTTACGGTAAATCTTGACCAATATTCTCTCATTCTTTTACTTACTTCTTTTTTATTGTGAAATAATGGTACGATATTTCAGGAAGGTGATCGCGACCAATTCGAGGCTATCGATTAAGAAAGTGACCGGCAGTAACAGCAGTTCTCGAACCCGGAATGGAAGGGTCTAAAGTTCACCGTGATGATCGTTTGGCCACCACCGGATATGAAACTGCTATTTTATGGTCTGGAAATGATGTGATACACGTAGACTGGAATAATTGGTGTGGAGAATGTGGGGACAGTCGCCTGTCGAAAGCGAACAATCAGTGTCATGTTACTGTATTGTATTGAGGACTTCAGCAAGTGAGTAAACTCACATTTCAGCCAACAGGAGTCATTCTGAAAGAGCATGAAAACTAAATACTGCGGATAAAATAGTTCAGTCACCGAGGTTTATGCGAAGTGTCTGTGTGATTTTCATTTTGGTAACCAGAACACGTGCCGACTAAGACACCGTAGAGTTTTGAGATTATCTATAGATATATATGTATGTATATATTTTCGGGCGAGTGTGTATGGGGGAGGGGCGGAGGGTTCTAATCGAAAGTGGAGCTTGTGGAGGAATGCAAACGGCATGCAGATAAGTCATAGTACAGGGTATGGATGGGGTCCGCAAGAATCTTCAAGGTGAATTTTTCCCAGACTATGAAGTGTGAATCACAATCTCCAGTGATGAGAGAGCCCATGAGAATCAAAGAAACACGACTGATAATGGCCATGCGGTGATGTAGTGTGATAAAATCTTTCATAAGTAGACCCGGAAAGATTACGGGAGAGCATAACTAAATACTTTGAATTAGCTCAGTTGTAGGTCGATGCTCGCATAGTTGATCTCTTCGTACAGAAAACTCCTTCAATACAATGGTTAGCTGGTTTCGCCAGATATCGAGAGTCTAATGCATTTTACTAGATTACTGGTATTTATGTATGTATGTATGGTGTATGTATGCATGTATGTATGTATGATGTATGTAAGTGGTCGATTGCTTTTGAAAAGGAAGCAATACAGGATTTTCTGTGAGTTTTTGTTTTTCGTGTCGTGCTGATGTCTGTGGAGTTAGGTCAAAATAGATGGGAGTGGTTTATCTTCGTATGTCCTGCACTTAGATAATTAACCAGTGATATCCGTTCACCCACTATGTCTAGAAGCATCCGACGAATTTTTAATAAGTTTTCCCATATTGGTGTGTGACTAGCTTCAAAACACACATGAAATGTTTTGTTGATTGTTGAATCACACTAAAAATGTTTATTTTTTCCTAGTACAAGTGTTGAATAGTGATTTAGTGATCATAATCACGTGCACAGGATTTAACAGACGTTATACTCACTGCACATGAAATAACGGAAAGAACATGTTGCGCGATAGGTACCTGACCAGTTGTCAGTATGGGTAGGCTGCAAACGGGTTTGTCCCAAACCATTGAAACAGACCAAATAGCAATGGGTTTAATTTACATATATCGGGGGAGAGGCGGGTGTTCGTGTTTTCCCATCAAGACAGCGCCGCTATACGTAAAGCTCACGTCAGCAAAATGTGGCTGTTGCGTCGAGCCGCCGTTCACAGTCCTCATTTAAACCCCAATGAAGACGTTTGGGGCTTGTTGGCGAGGTGAGTCTATACAAACGGAATAGTCTATGGCGCTTTCACGATCTGAATTCAAGTAATCTCACTGAATGGCAGAACATCGAAATCTTATTGTAAGTATATCTGATTGATGGTTTTCTGTTCTGAGCAATAAGCATCTTTGTATTTATTCACCAGGCGGTTATTTTTATCATTCGGTCGGGAGTGCGCTAAGAGCATTTCGCACCCGTCAGGCACATTATTCGGGATAAAATCGAATTTCCTAAGTCAAAATTGGAATCCATATACGGACGCAATATACCGTGTTGGCAGAAGAGCGCATCGCATCCCACCTGAATCGACTATGCTCCCAAGGCTCCAAATCTTCATCTCGGAATATTTCAGACAGTTGTACTTTTACGTCATAAATTCAACCGTTGCATGAGATTTTCTATGAAGGTTAGACACACCTATGTGTACTTTCCAGTCCGATACCCCACTCATTTATCTGTTCTTTTGGGTTCACATCACGCTCACAAGAGAGAAGGTCGTCTGGCGTGCAGTCGGAATGTGGGAATTGGAGAAGCCACGGCACGAGATTACCAAATATTTCGGTCTTTCAAGACGGACAGTTCGCACATGTATCGATCTGTTCAAAAATCCAAGTGATTATCAACAACGTCAGGGGAGCGAGAGACCTTCCCAACATGATGATAGGGACCCCGGATGCTTATTTAGAGATCTCAAATCTAATCGGCCCCTTTCATCAACTGTGATCGGTAACCTATTCCGATATCCAGTCTCCATCCACAGTGAGTATTGCCGATCCAACGAAAATGGGAGCCATTCGATGTAAGGGTTGGAGAAATGTGGTATTTCTGGATGGCATTGTCAACGGTCAAGTTTACTTAGAAGTTCAGATCCGACACATCTTGCCACTGATTAGCACAAGTTCTAAAGCGATTTTCCAGGACGACAACGTGACTGAGCATCATTTCTTTTTCGTAAGTGATTTTCATGAGAATCACAGTACGAAGACGCTCCTATGGCCACGTCGACCACTTGATCTGAATCTGATGGAGTTTTTGTGAGATCAGCTGGGGAATAAAGTGGATCGGAGGCGGAAATACAAATCTTCAGGGCAGTTGTCGACTGCGCTGAAGAAGGAGGATATCATCAGACGGCATAATTCGACGAGTAAAGGGGTATATTATCCATAGGTGACTCAGCGATGTACTCATGAGCATCCGTACAGGATTTGTTTTCAAACCTACATAGTTTTTTGTGGGTTGCTTATGATGGAAACCGTAAGTGGGCCGAATTTGACTTTCTGATGGGTCATGGTGTAACAAGGACGAAAACACAGCAAGATACTTGTATTTCAACGGCCAAAAAAACCAAATCAGGAAACACATACAATCGCTTATATAGGCCCTTTTTCCAGACTGCGCGGCACCAACATTGCTCTTGCGGCTGCTTGAGGGCTTCGACTGTGTTCTGGCCAGTTGCCCGTGTCCGGCTGGTCCGATTGTTCCAGTTGACGGCTCGATCGTTAGCCCCTCACCTGGGCTGTCTTGCTGGTTGCCGGAGATCCGGCCACTTCCTCTCTGGTAGTCTGTGTGCCTCCTTTTGCCTGCTTCGGGACACCTCGGACATATTCGCAGTCTGTTCTTCTGTCTGTGGCGCTAGTTTGGTTCGTCCGTTCGCCTTGATATTCAAGCCGTTCCGTTGCCCTAGCATTCTCCGTTTCAACCTCACTACTGTATCAAATATGTATCAATGGGTTTGTGCACGACTTCGGTATAGAACTCTCGTAACCACATTTTGAAGGATGAGCTGAAGTAAGAGCAAAAATGACAGTAGGAATCACTCCATAATTCAACCCATCTTTGCGCAAGAATACCTTGTTCACATTTGGGTGTAGGATCTAAGATGGAATTCCATGTTATGCCAACGTACACGACAGTTCTATGGCTCAACAACGAACATAGCTAACCACCTAATGTTTGATCAAAAACTGATAAAAATACACTTCCAAACGCATATGATCGTAATCTTGGCCACCTTAGTTCGGTACGGAGCAAAGACTATCGGTATAAATCGAGATTTTTTCTTCACATATGTATGGACCTAAACGTACACCAAGCTGCGCGGCACTAAGTACAATCATGTTGTTCACTGGTGCCTACTGAGGACACGGGGAGCAGAATTGCGCGCGCGCGCGCAAGCTTGCTCCCGTTAGTTTACTCCTCAGTTTAGGACAATTCCACAATATTGAATTTTGTTTGTGCGTTGACTACTTGTACCGTCCTTACAGCCGTTCAGCAGTTGCACGAGCACCGTCGTTGTTGTTTCTCCGAATCACCAGTTATTCCCATCCCCTTGCGTTTGACGATCAAGAGACTAAGCCCTCACTTGACGGGCCGTAAAGCCTAAAGCGCTCTATTTCACGCCATATTGTTGTCGTACCTGGTCTGCCATACGCATACATATGCGCACATGGACGTGTACTAGGTCGATCGACATTTGTGGTATGACCACATTCATACACACGTACACGCCACGCATGTAAACATCAGTCAAACTTCAGTCGAGATTGTGTAACAAGGAAGGCAAGACGGGTGAAGACACTGCACTTGGGTGGCCAAACAGGTCAAATCAGTGGAACGTATATAATCGTTTAGATGCTCCGTTTTCCAAATCGTGCCGCAGCAACATCGATCCTCTGGCTGTCTGAGTATTTTGGCTGCGTTCCGGTCAGTTATCTGTGGCCATTAGCTTGATTCTCTCGCGCATTATTTCCGCCTGGTTGGTCCGATTTCTCCAGTTGATGGTTTGGTCAATAACCCTTCATGTTGGCTATCGTCTTGGTTGTTAAAACTCCCTCTGCGTTCGCTCTGATAATCCGAACGCCTCTTTTTGTCTGCTGCGGGATGCTTTCGACAATTTCACCGTTTGTTCTTAGGTCTCGACCGGTTGGCCCGTTCGGTTTGATATTTGCATCGTTCTGTTGCTCCAGCATTCGCCGCTACAAATGCACCAACCGATGCGCTCCGCGCTCAGCTTATTAGCTGGCCTATCGACTAACCTCTCTATAGGTCTATTTGTCTGTGTCTCGGGTGCCTTGCACAGTTCGTGCTAGTTTACTTTGTCTTTTTTTCTACACTGGTCACCACCGCAGCTTCTGTTGTCCGTTGACTTGGAAACAGTTGATTGTACACTCTTTTCGTCTATTTTTGTTAACACCAATCAACTGTTGAGATGTATTCGGACTAACAACGTTCACTGGCCGTGTGTTTACTATTAGATGGGATTCGAAGTCAGCCAAACGAAGCACAATGCCGCGTGCTCTTTGACAGGGTGCACTACATTTCTGTGTTAATCGCCACCTCATTGAATTAAAGGAATTTACACGGTATGATCACTGTACGCCGCTATACACGGTCAGAGAAACCTCTACTCAAACACAGTATTGGGTCTTTCACTTAATCTGATTTAACCGATCATTTATATCAAGGAATTCCCTTTCGACCCAGAAAACGCATCCGTGATGGCTGACAGG
Source organism: Fasciola hepatica (assembly GCA_948099385.1). NCBI lineage: Eukaryota > Metazoa > Platyhelminthes > Trematoda > Plagiorchiida > Fasciolidae > Fasciola > Fasciola hepatica. Next base: position 295,940 of record CANUEZ040000006.1, read on the forward strand.
CTGCTCTTAATTGCACACGTTCACCGAAGATGTCCGTCCCGTCTTTGTTCAGTACCAACGTAAGTGCTCTGTTGGCGAACATGTCAGATCCAACCCTCGTTCTTCGTCCTCGTATTCATGTTCATACTTGTGTGGTTTGAATGCAAGAATCGTGGCTGGACCCACATGCTGGTGACTCATTGGTGTCAATAAATGGCTTCAAACTGTTCCGACAGGACAGGACTTCCACCAGAAAGAAGACTGGAGGCGGGTTGATCACATATGTCTACGCCACCTGGCTTGGGAAGTCTGAAGTCGTTTATTCATACTCAATGGAAGGTATTGATTGTTTAGTCATGCAGTGACATCCTAAATTTTCTCGCTACAGGAGCATTGTCATAACACACTTATACGTAGCTCGATTTTGCACACAGAACGCTATTTCATCTTTTTATGACTATTTTTTTACCCTTCCTTGTTTCTTTGTTAGATGACCATTTACATATGATGGTAGGCGATTTTGATCACGCTTCCACCCAGCACCTCTCTGCGTCTCATTTAACGGGTCTTTGTGTTTCTCCGACGAGAGGAAACTTTGTTTTGGACAGGATTATCACCAATCAACCTGAATTATTGTTCCTTAAGATGGGAGGAGTATTTCTGCAAATCCCGGGAAAATTGGAAATTAAGATACATTTCTTTCTTGATAAATAAGAAAATTAAACGCACTGACTCGCTGTATGCTAGTCAACTTCCATGCAGCCATAACAGTAACCGACTAAGGCCTTCGGCTTCCGTGTAGAAAGAAAACGAAATAAATGAAATTTGCTGCAGAAATTTGTAGTATTACCAGTGCATTCATCTACCCATCAAATGAGTCTCCGATTTCATTCATTCCAGAAGATGGTGTGCACATAACCCCGTTCTCTACAGAAGAATCATTTAAGCTTCTTCGTGCTTCCAAACTGACCTCAGGTCTTGGTCCTGATGATCTATCGTCGTCAATTTTAATACATAGTGCTGTTGCTGTGACCGATATGTACTTCTCTCTTAAGTAAATCTTTGTACTCGTATTCTACTCTCGGCCTTTGGACACCCGCCACTAGTGATCCTATACCCAAACCTTGCAATTCTGGTGTCATAACTAAATGCTTTCGTCCTACTGTTCTAACTTCATCTGGTCTTAGACTTACAGAGCAAGCCATTCTTGAACTTTGGAGTTATTCTATAAAATCTTCCAATTACCTCTTACAGCTTGCCTATAAACCGAACAGATCCACTGTGTATGCCGTCACTTCCTTAGTCCAGAATATAACCAAATCCTTGGATGGATCAGCGAAGTCTGTGCGCTATGCCTTTCCAGATCACTCATCCGCTTTCGATTCTATTCCGCGACCTGTACTCCTTCGTAAGCTGCAAGCTTTCGACTGTCCCACACCTCTATTGGCAACAGAACTCAGTGCACACGACAGTGTTTTAAAACACCCAAGCCTTCGGTGAAAAATCCGGGAGCGTTTCAGGAAACTACCCCTTCCTCCTATTCATTTGCACCTATATTAGTGAATTTTCATCCTGTTTTCCGGCATACTTAATTAAATATGCCGACGATGTGACACTTTGCTGTTTCGGTAACCCAGGATCTCCGTAACTTTTTCAGTAATCTGTCTGATATTTATGATTTCTTTGCTCAATCCGGTTCAACTTTAAATTCGTCCGAATGCTTTGAGTGCGTACTTATCCTTTCTCGATCGACTTATCCTTGTGATCAATCTGTCATTTCCACAGAACCATTAGCAAGAGTGGGTTCTGTTAAATACTTAGGAACCGCTATGGATGCAAATTTGAAGTGATCATCTCACATTTCAAATTGAGTGAAGAAACCACGCCAGTTATCTTGGCGAATCCAAAAGCTTAGGCATTTCAATGTTAAACAGAGCGCTATTTCCCTTTTCGTTCATCCGTGCATGTTTCCTGTTCTACTCTACTGTTCCCCTGTTATCTTTTGCTGGTCTACTGAAGAGAGATTTTGAAATTCTCATTCAAGGTCTATCCATTATCAGTCAGATAACTTTCATACCCTTAACCGAACTATCTGTTGAATCGAACGAAGTACACCTGGCCGAATGTGAAAAGTTCGTTCACAAAATCCTTGCATACAGCACTCACCCTTTACACAGTGAGCTATCCAAATGTAACTCTCTCGTTTCTACACGTTCCTCATTTCGATCCATATGCTCTCGTATTAACATCTAAAAAAACTCTACTGTACTATATATGGCCAGAATACTCACAAACCGGGCACGAGTATCAGCAGAATTTCTTGGCAACTTTGATATGTAATCTTTTTTCTTCATCCCATTGATTCGGTGAGATGCCAAGTGCAAATCTTTTTTGACTGAAATGCAGAAGTCTGTCTACGCAAAAGCCTGATCAAATACAATACAGCCACCTAGAAAGACAAGCGGTTGTTAGGTTAAAACAAGTAATTAGCAGAAAAACTTGAGGCATGCCGATCAATGCTCAGATGTGCCGAAGAATATTTACGAAAGACGCTTAAGAAAGCAGCCCTTGATGTGCTTGAAAAAAGTTAGTAACGACGGGAAATAGACATGCATTGGGAGATACTCCTCTCAGTATGTCTTCTTTCCATTCTAATTAACTGGGTAAAGGGGACACCCTATTTCACGAAAAAATTGTGTTGTGATGTTGAATTTGTCAGCTTTGGGACCAAGTCACTATCGTTCAAATCCAACCGTTTCCAGTTACGTCGCTAAGTCATAAGTTAAACCCCGTCCGTGGTCCGACGTCGATTCTAGGCCAAGGTAGCTGAACTGATTTAACAGATTTTTTTTGAAAACAAAATGATGACTGAGGATTGACACCCGCAATATGGCACCAATCGAGGGACTAGAGGTCCCATATTCGTGATCGATTGTTTTCCTAGGACACACAGGCCATTCTAATAATGCATTACCAGATAGAATGAATGATTCTTGTTCAAGATGAAAAAACGTATGAGTCAATAACCAGGTGGCACAAATATCTGCTTGTAAACGGCATTTGCAAATTATGTATGCCGGAAGACTGACTGTGGTAGAGTGAGCCAAGAAGTCACGTTTATAGTGACCTACAGGATTCCACAAAGCGCATCAAAAACGACCTGCGACAAGCATAAGACCGCAGGCGAAGCTTTACAATCGATCGCTTTGTTCGCGAAAGCAAACTGCTAAGTGTAAAAGATCCATTTCCCTCGGTTCATTTGAACAAAGTGAGGATAAGAATATGTGCAGAATAACGCTTGGCCGTCGGATTCACATGCATAATAAAACAACTCTTTGACACGAGAACAACCGGGGTGTTGAAGGAGACACTGGCTAGCAGAAAATTCAAATAACTTTTTTGCTTTCCATAGTAATTCACCGAGCTGCATTGGATTCTCCTGACGATAAGTTTCGCACGTTTCTTTCAATGTCTGTTAAAATCTATCAAATGGGTTCACAATCTAGGAACACGCAAATCGCTTTCGAGGACAGAACGACCAGGTGTCCGCCTGGACTCCCATGGCATTTTGTGTTATTTGATCTGTTCACACACAAGCTGTTAACAAAATCTCGATCCTTGTCACTTCGCCCGATTCAATCGATTCATATTTCGACCCAATCACGTGCCTGGTATGGCAACTGGGCTTGCCAGCAATACATTATTGGAAGTTCTTGCTAGTCACGGCTACATTCTGTTAGCCTATCTTTCTGAATGCGAGAAGTACATACTATTTAGGTCACAATAATTGGGTTTTTCAGCCGATGACTCATCCGAGATTTTGTTCAGCTGGATTGATTCCGTGCATGATACGGACACGGGTAGCGACTCGAGAGGAACACATGCGGTTAACACTTCTGGGGATAGAAAGCGGAGGATGTGAACCAAGATTTTGAGAGTTCTCCGAGGAATCCGGAAAGCGTATGCCAAAGATATACACACTGTATGGGACACATTCCATCTCTTTGTTGGTGACTCAGTGCTACCCACTATGCTGCAGTACACAGACAGTTCACATTTGTCCTTATCGATGAACGAACTGGGGTCTTTGATTGATATACAGTTTGCGCGTTCTGTGTACAGTAAAACCATTCAGTTTCCTTCCTATGGAGTAAGAAGTGGATCGCAGCTTTCCGAGAACAATGACCGGTCACAGGTTTTGTCTACTGAAGCATCATATTCACTGCAAAAATACAGGAGCACACATGTCGGACAAACCAGAGAAATTTGTCATCAAATTGTGGATGTTCGGGCCCACGAAATCTAAGTGTGTTTACGCTATGCAACCATATCTGGCAGCATTTGAAAAAGAGTTGACGTATGGACGACTTCTGACTGGAGACATAGTTTTTCAGGCTGATGGACTGTTTGAAGACCAACGGATAACTTTTTTTCACTACTCCTCAGCAGCCCTACAGATGGACGTGACACGTTATGTACATGGTGCTTTGATGCTTCGCAAAGCTAATTAATTTTTCTGAGTTATGTAAAATATAGGTTTTAAGTTATTTCATTGTCAGAATGTTGTTGGAAAACATATATTTATGAAAAGTGTCAAAGTATCTCGTTTCAAGCTAATGGCGATAGATAGCAAGTGGTGTATCACAGTTCCATTCAGTTTTCTTACATTGAATATGGTATCATCGCAAAGATCCCCTCACTGGCTTTCAAATGCAAGCAGATTCGCTTCTCTAGGATATTTATATCTGGAGTTGTAAGGGAGGGTGTCCGTATGGATATCCCGCCGTTCTACACCTTTTCCCATCAAGCTCTATCCAAGATTAGCAATTAACTAGCTACGACCCACAATCCTTCAGCCGAAACTTACTATTCTTTAGCCACTACCCATCATTCTTTAGCCTTGGCGCACAACCTTTAGCCACGTTGCTACAAGTCAGTCAGATCATCAGTATCGGAATATTATGTCACCAAGAAATGTTTGAACAATTTTTTTCTACAAAGTTTGATGTTGAAAAGCTGACTGGACAAATGAGGAAGAGTGATGATCATGTGCTGTACAAATGGTGCTGATAGCGGTATCAAATACTGCAGCAGTGATTCGAAGGCTTTTATACGCCTTCCAGTGTGCTACAGCTTCATTTCCATTTTTCAACCAGTCAGGTGAAGCCGGACCGTCACCGTTAGATTGCATAGATGCAGCGAGATCGCTTTGTGATAGGTTGGGATGTTATCTGCCAATAAGTGCATATCCCTTATTTTATATAAACAAGTTAGTACCAACCAAATGGGACAGAATACAGTCTTGCTGTTCTTGTCTGGTCTTGTCGTTCTTCCAGTGCGCGTTGTCCGAGTGCAAGTTATTTCATTACGTACGATTAGCCGGGTAGATACCATTCCCACGATTGCCCCGCAGATTGATTGGAGAAGTTTTAAACGTTGTGCCCGTATCGTCAAACCCTGTGGCACAGCCCCCATGGCCGTTGCATTTTTCGTGATAATGATGGTGTCAAAGGTTGTAACATAAATAAACTGATGCCAGTGATGAGAGTGCACGTATGACAACTGTGTATATTATCCCTGGACTCCCAATTCACTTACCTAAACGCTTAATGAGCCAATCCTTTATTTTTTCATTATACCGAGTCTTGATCTTTGTCAGCAACTTCGCTACTTTACGGATTTTTACTTACAGGACTGAAATTTTGTGAAATATTAACTTTGCATGGGCAATTAATTGTCAGTTGGTTAATATTTCGTTCGGAGGCAGTCGGATGATATAATCACAACTCGACTATTTGTGGTAATATTCCCCATACTTTACCTGGCACCTCACACATCATTTCTTGACAATATGGAGAGCTTTAATACGGGTGCCAAGAAACGGTCGTATCGTTTCTCCAGCTTGGAAGATCGACGAAGGACAATCGAATGTGCATGAAGTGGAGGTGACTTGAAGGATGTTGCCAAACACCTTGGCATTAGGCTCAAAATATACCATGCTATTGCAGCTATGGATTGGAGGGCAGCGTTCACACCTGGGTCCTACAGGACGAAGCTCAACGAAGAGTTTGCCAAGCATTTGTGTGACGTGGTAGACGAAAACTTGAGCACATTAAGGCTGTTGAAAGAGAGGATGGAGAAAGATTTTCCAATCACAGCGGTCATCCTTCATCCATTTATCAACCACTAGATGGGAATCACTATTCAGTTAAGAAGGTGACTATTCAACCAGAGGAACGACACTCAAACACAATGATGCCTAATGGAGGAGAATATGCCTGTTGGTTGCAAAGATCAGGTAATGCAACTATGAGGTTGTAACCTGATGAAACCAGCTACAAATATGGTGTTGTCGGAGCTATGGGTGCTCATTGTTAGACAGTAAAGCCATCCGAAGTCTGCCGTCAAGTAAAAGACCCATCTAGAGTATATTGGGGCTTTCATCTGTAGCCGGTATCCGAAAGTATGGATGCCATACAGAGATTACATGGCATATTTTTAATGAGTTTCTGTCCTGCTGCTCAGCGTCAAGCTTTCTCATTTGGACCGGTCAACTTTTCAACACCGATCTTTGTAAAAAAAAAAACTACTTAATTGTTGCAGTATCTCTTGATGTCATAATATTCCGATACTTTGATTTGACTGGTTTGTAGCTGCGTGGCTAAAAGTTGTGCGTAAATGCCAAAGGAATGCTGGTCGTAGTCAAAGGTTGTGGGTCGTGGCTAAAGAATGATGAATCTTGGCTAAAGGATTATGGGTTGCAGGTAAAGAATCGCAGGTTTCGGCTAAAGCTTGATGAGAAAAGGTGTATAGTTAACAATTTTTTAATTTTTGAGTAATTCCTCGTCAAATAGCAGTCACGAATTCAAAGAAAATACCATAGCCAACCACTTGATATGAGTTCATCAGTTCTTCTCTGAGCATGCAGTTTAACTTTTTAGATAATGTTGCCACTGTCAACAAGCAATCTATTCGTGAAGATGATGCGACTCAGATTCTTCATACGGATGTGTGAAGAGGAGAGACCATTCTCGTACTACCGTCTATATGCAACATGAAGGTTTTAGCATGCGTAGTCTTTTATCTAGAAACCTCAGTGAGTTTTTTTTACCGGAGGCATCTCACTGCGACATCCCTGCACTTCCGGCTCAAGGCAGAACAAATTTACTTACCCCCGAACAGGGGGCAATTAGCGGGTTATAGATCGGTCCTGCCACGAACACAGGGACCGTTCCAATTCTCCTCTCTCCATTCTCAACCCAAACGATAACCTAATGGTTGCCCACACCTGTAATTTTATTTGTCACGGCCATCTTTTGTATCACTATTCTTATTTCGGATTTTATTGCATGACATTTTATTTAGAAGCAGTCGACTTAGTCACACAGTTTTGCATGTGGAAGTAACATTTCTCCCTACTTTATAGGGGAGGTTGTGTAGTAAAACTATATTGATCTCAGGCAGTCTTCTTCACTTTGCGACCCTTGTGCGAACTGTATTATCACTCCGAACCAAGCTGTTCCTAGTTTGGCCGCCAATGCGACACATGCTCTTGTGAGTTCTCTTGTTCTGTAACCAACCTCCAGCTCTCTTAGGGAGACATTTCCGGCTTTGAACCATCTCCTTTTTTAACTGAAAGCAGACATTTTATATTGGACGAAAGTGTTATTGACACCAATCGTCGAACCATAAACGAGTAGATCCAAGCTGCCATCGGGTAACGTTCCTTCTGAGTGAGCCACCCACCACTTGACGGGAATCCCTTCTCGCCTTATTGATCCGTTGTCTTGACTTTCGCGATACCGTTCGCTCAAACCTTGATCTGGATTTTGGACAGGCGCTGGCGAGCTGACTTTGACCAAGACTTGGCTGTCTACTGACGACGAGTCAGCTTCTATCCTCGCATCTCTGATTACTTCTCACCCTGTACTCTTTTACTGTGCATGTTCTCATTAGGGTATCCGTGGCTCGCCGCTCTGGTCTTCTGATTACTATTGAAGCACCATTCCATTCATGATTGTAGTCGCCGGCCACTTTCGTACGCCGTTCATCTCGTTAACCCAACATGCCAAAAAATACCGTTTTTTTGATGAAATATCTTGCGTAGAGGACACAAATTGCGTTGCAGCAAACGAATTGCGGGAATTCGACTGGGCTCATCAGTCAATCAAAGCTGCAGCCAAAATGAAGGTATCAGACCAGATCTCTTTCTTTTATATGCGCCTCATTAGAGAGACCATAAATCCATTCGAAACAGCACATCCGATAAAAATATATGGAATGGTCAGTTCTTTAACTTCCACAATTTTGTACTGATAAGACAATAGCGAAAATGGGAGATTCCAAAATACGCTTGCGTCCAACGGGACTGCGTTCTTGTCAGACTAATTGTGTTTCTGAGACACAAGCTCACAAGTGCGGTTGCATTTCTTCCGGTTTTCAGTGCATTCTACATTAATTTGTTTGGCTGATTGCCTCCCGAGAGCTCCTCTTTCACTTGCAAATCTCTGGTCGTCCGATCAACCCTGCACTCGGAAGTACCAGATTCGAGTTTTGCTCTTGCAACTGCTTATCGATAGTGCATATCGTCAGCCGTGCACACGGTTTGGACCTGGGCCTTTTCACCTCGAGGGCGTGCGTGTATTACTACTGGTCCATCGCGCACCCGGCCGACCATTCACAATTCTGGTTTGCTCATTTTTGGACACCCGCCGTTTCGGACTACAGAGCCATTTCAGTACTTGCAGTTTATGTGATTGATCTCAGTACTACTGTAGCGGGGAATACTGGAGCAACAGGACGACGCGAAGATCAAACGGATCGGGCCAACCGGTCGAGAGTCAAAACCCAGGGAAAAGATAGCGAATATGTCGGAGGCATCCCGAAGCAGAGAAAGGGAGGCATATGGACTGGTAGGTGAGAAGCAGCTGGATCCCAGGCCACCAACAAGATAGCCCATGTAAGGGGCTGCCGATCAAGCCGTAAACCGGAACAATCGAACCAGCCAAGCAGAAATGGTGCCCAAGAGAATGAAGCTAATGGCCACAGGCAAGTGACCAGAATGCAGCCGAAATACTCAGGCAGCCGCAAGATCAGTGTTGGTACAGCACGATCTGGAAAAAACGCTATATAAACCTACTTGTTTGGCCTTCGAAATACAAATATCCTCATCCGTCTTCCCGAATTGATATGCAATGGATATTCATCGAACGGCGGTAGAGATGCACCAGCAATTATAAGATGAGAAGGTGAGATAAAGTAGGAGCATAAAAGGATGCAGTTGTTAGGCGTAAAATACGTCTTATTAGACTTTCGACTGAGCACGTGCAGTTTGGGAAGGTCGTTTACAACAGTTACCGCCAAATCAATGAAAATTTACAATGCTCACCTTTGGAAGCGAATTTTTACTAATCTGGAGATAGTTGCAATTTGTTAGGCGCGAAATGACCATCGAGATAAGTCGATCATAATTCTTAGATTTGCTACTTGGAGTTTGGTTTCGATTGATGGCTTGACGCGTAGTCTGAACATGCTCAGATATAATACGTGATCTCATTTACATTCATACACACACACACACACACACACACACACACACACACACAGAATAATTCATTGTGCACAGAGACAAACAACACTAACATAAGCATCCGACGGATTTGTCATACTTGTACAAACGTGTACACAGACACGAACGCAATCACACGACATTAAGCCGGTATCCCCACGATTTTTCTCTAGCAATCCATCTTTCCGTCTCTCTTTCTGACGATTGTAGAAGTGGCAGTAGCGTCTTATTTTTCGTGTGATTGGAGAATATTTGATTTTCTGCCCCTGCGAATCCATCTATCCATTGGCCTGTTTTTCTAGGGATTCCGACACATTTTATGTTCTTCCTCCAGCAGATCAGAGCTGCTTTCATAGGCACACGTGATAACAGTCTTTTGCCTGTTCAACATCACTAGCAAGTTTGCCGCCTATTGGCTGGTCTATTGACCGACCAGTTCATCCGTTCTATAATACCGGGTCGATCGGTTCATTTAGACCACAGCGCATGGATGGAGCGCGCTGTTTATACATGCGCTGTTGTATGTTCACATTTAAGCGATCGCTCGTGTGTTTACATGCATAGGTGGTTGAGGATGTTGGTAACGTCATCACCCCAGCCGCACGTGTGTGCATGCCCCTCACAATAGTTGAGCTTGTGGGTCCAAGACGAAAGCAGTGATGTCATCGTCACACAAACAGGAAAGAGGAAAACAACGATTACATATGCTCTCAGGTCAAGGGATGGATCGATCGACCAGGGCCCACATACTGCCTCACGAACAAATAACTAGGCTTATCGTAAACTAGCCCTGTTTAGGTGTGTGTGTGTGTGTGTGTGTCTGTACAAACTTGTGCGTTTGTACGTGTTTGCTGGTGTGCTGCCCCGCGGTTGTAAGGCTGGGGTGGAGGGAACCAGCCTTCATTCAATTGCTCGTTGAGTCACCCAATCCCGATTCTCATGTCCTCGCGTACTTTCAAAGACATGTGCATGCGCACAATTATCAAAATCGATTGGTTTGTTCCACTAACGTTTGCATACACGGTCTGCTCACTAGAGCAAGAGGGTGAAGCGGGAATGGGGGTTGAATAAGAATGGCCATCTGATATTCAGCGATTGTCAGGACCCTGGACGAAATGTGCTTGAAAAGGGCGGGAAATCGATTTAACATAAAATGAATTCAATTATCTGGTTTCTTCCCAATGTCACCATATAAAATAATCAAACCGCGATCGTGGATTATCACCAAAGCGGAGGCAATATGTTACCTATTCGAAACAATCAGCTCCTTGTCGGTTCATCTGTTCTACCTGTTTGTCTTGAATTATGCAAATGGTGTTTTTCGGTGCGGAGTCATTTGTCTTTTGTTGTGTGAAACCCCGTGACTAAGATGAAGTTTTTCGTGTGGTACTGAATGTGAAAGGGTCTCCAACATTCATAGATGCCCAGCAGAGGTGTAATTCTGACAGCTTTCACAAAATTCATCAGTGTTTCCTTTCGGAGAAATCGTATAAAATAGGTTGAAAACGGCGGGGATTAGATCATTTGATTGCATACAGTTTTCAATTCAACTTCGGGATTTTCGTTCTCTCGCTTATTTGCATGTTTGCTTCCTTAGCGTATGGCTCAATAAAACTTCACAACCATATTAACCAAGTCCATAGTATTTTTGTGCGAATTGGCTCCCGGGCCATTCATCACAAAGCATAAACCTCCAGCGATCAATCGGAGTAGTCCACAGCTTGATTCGAAGTGATTCAGTGAAGTGATCGTCAACGTAATCAAATTCTTTGTGTGATTGAAGTGGTACCACCAGAAGAAGAAACGACATTACAATTTTCAAGTGGATATGACGTGGCTGTATAGGATTATCTCGTATCTAATGTGTCTAGCACTTTGTTACTTGGTGATGTTGTTCTCCATTTTCAATAGATTTGTCTGTTAATCATGAGGAACCAGCGCTGAATTGATTAAAAATTCAAAAATTCCAGAGTGACGTCAACTGATTGTTATGCCAGTCAAATGTGTTGATGTTATTCTAGGGTGTAATTTATGCCTTGTTTGTAAGTGCAACCACAAATACAAGTTTGTGTTGTCGTCGTGAGATCGTTTTGCGCAATCCGTGAATCAAAATCTACCACCCGGGTCCGACAACTGTTTCGTTCTCACTGAACTGCACTAATAGTGTATGTCAATCAACCGATGTGTCAGTTTCCGGTAGACCTCATGGCCTAATTCAGTCACTGGTCCCAGTTCCAAACTGGCTGCTGCCGGTCGGCGGTGGGTACGGTTGACACGACCCTGATGCAAACCGTCTGATCATATTCTGTGGATCTATTGGTCTATCCGCCCACGCACACACACATCGTACCTGCCTGCATAGCTATATAACTTGTGTGTGCTCGAACTAATTATGCGATTACAAAGAATTTGACAACCTAAGACCAGCATTTAACTTGTCTCTTGACCACAGTGAACGCCTCGCACCGACTGTGACCATATAAATGTATTTTTTGGTATGCTTCATTCTACTAACTCCTACCAGCCCTTCCTACAACTGAGTATAACGGAATTAATCAACTGATCTTCAACACATCATCTCAGAATGAGTTCCCCTTTGTGCTCTAATGTTTTGTTTTCTCTTCATAAATGTGGTGCCCGTCGTTTAGTGAACACTGACTAAAGTTCAGTAACGAAGCTCATTGCGCTTACACATACCGTTCAAAGTCACACCATGTCAGCGTTTTTCAGCCCAGTTCTTCTACTGACCAAACATGCGGGAGCCATCTGAATAGTCGTCCCCTCCGACAATGAATATTCTTACGTAATGTGCTGTTTGGGTGTGCAGGATGAGCCCGTGTCAACCCAGCGACACTAAAAGCGGGACCTTGTTTAACCACAGCTCGCTAGGTACCTCCGACGCGATCTCACTCGGTCCGATCACATAACTGTAGTTACGCTGCGTGATAAGATTTAAAACATTTTCTACTCTCTTCACCCAAACATTTCATTTATTTAACCGCATTGACTCTATGCTTCATCTATCGTATTCACTGATTTGTTTGTTAAACACTTCAACCATGCCACCAAGTCTCTTAAACATCTATCCGTAGATAAACACCGGATTGCCTTATGGTTTGTTCATCCAGTTCATGTTGTTTTGACTACTCAACGGATCTCCGTAAGTGCACTACAACATTATCCACTCGGTATCCCCATAACTGCTTGTTCGACGGCACAAATGGTAGTCCGCCTTCCTTGGTATCCCACATTACTCGACTTCTCATCAACTCACAATCGACCATCACCTGTTTACAAAATACGCTCCGCTGAACGTCCACCTTCAGCTGCTATATATACATAACCTATTGAGCACAACTGCGTAATTGAACATAGTTAGATCACTAATTTACCGTTTTTTGAATCACCTCTCATCATGCCACGATGAACATCAATCGTCACCGTTGCGCCCTTGTTAAGTCGCTAGTTCTGACCTTGGATATCCCTGCTTTTGGGGCTTAAAAGACAATTTTCTCCAATACGTCTAAAACATCTGTTCTCCCGATCTCACTCAAACACCATTCCTTTTATTCCCACTTAAATTTTCACTTGGTTTTCCTTTGTTTCATCGACTAGATGCTCCTATTAGGTATTTCGTCAATCTCCTGTCTCTGCCTTGGTTTTCATACGTGCACTCACCCACTTCTCGTGCCCCGCGCAGCATGGACTTTCTATTTCGCACTAAACTTATTTCAAAATTGGAACTCCTCTAACAGCACAATGCTCAAATTCGTACCAATCTTGAGTGTTGCAGTCACGCGTGGGGTGGAGCTTCGTCTTCGTCCTCTTCTCGACCAATTCTAACGAAAGCTATTCGTCAAATAGATGAGCCAGCTTTAATGCCCAATTAGCGGTTACTTACCCACCGCCGGGCAGTTACTTCATTGCCCTTTTTCTACCGTTTTAATTTTGGTTTTTGGTACTGCAAGGCTTGTCTTGGCTGCTCCTATTCCCATTATTTATCAACGCCGATTCCGAGCATAGGGAGCCAGTCATCCTTATTAGGTTTCTGCTCCTAGATGTCGAATCTCAACTTCTCAATCGTTCCACCCGGACTACTGAGCTATGGAACACCCTTCCTCCCGCTTTGTCCTTCCACCCACCTACAACATTTCTCTCTTCAAAAGTAGGATCAACAAACTGATTTTCACGTAAACGTTACCCCGAACTCCTTCTAGAGTACGTCTTGAACTGTGTGACTTACCCCATATGCTGTAATTTACTTTTTGTGTAATCGAAAAAGTAACATCGGTAGGGTAGCTCGCCCCCCCCCCCAGATTACAATACCCTCCCTGTAAGAAAATTCTCTTCCTTTGACCATCTCCCTCTCGAAGAGCAACACTTTTCACCAAAAAACAATTAGAGCGATCCCGACAAGTGTTTCTTGATGGGGGAATATTATATCGCTATTACGAAATCAGTCACGTCTGGCTTACTATAACAATAGGGCCTTTCATTCATGCAAATTAGTAATAACGGCAGTAGAGAGTAGTCGTGGTCTTGGAACCCTAACGGTACTGTGAATATAGGAACATCCCTCTTGGTGTTATAACTCTCGCGGTCTAACCCCTGCTACCCACGGATGGTCTTGTAAATAATCTGAACTTCGAAACTTCTACGACACCAGCCCAGCAGTGTAAAACAGAACGTGAGTCCCATCCCAAGAACCTCCATGTGAGACCAAAACACGCCAACATACATTGTGAAAGAAATATATTTTATTGGTCAAGTAACAAGGTTTTTAATGTGTAAATGGGCGATTCGAGGAACATGTTCACACATGCGTCCGATTGAGTTGTTTCCTTGCTGGGTTGATAAGCTGCCGGCTCAAATGGTTGATTGGACCAATTTCGTGGAATGCCCACTCGCGGCTAAATGTGACATGTTCACATTGAACTGTAGTGTTTTTGTTCAATGAGATATTGGTGACGCCTTTTTGAGGGAAATCTGGGTAATAAAGATAAAATTCGGTTCTATGGAAACCCGGATTCCTGCACTAGCTAACCGCACTAACCACAGGTGGACATAGCCACCAGCCAGTTACGTGAATCAGTGTCAAAATCATTACAATAACCAGGATGGGTGTGACTAGTCCGCGGGTTTACTGAAGCGCATACGTAGAGGAAAGTACCGTTGAAAAAATACGAATTACACGTCTGCGCAATACCCCATTTCACTAGGTAGATCTGGTTTGTAAGGTAGACCAGGTAGTATCATTCGTGTACGAAACCCTTTGCCCGGTTCTTGGACTAGGTGCTACGGTCGCCGGAACAGCGGAGTGGAGGAAACAAAATAATAAAATGTGGAATGAAATTCATCTCCACCGTTTGATTTTCTCATACCAGAGCAACGGTGATTATGATCAGTTTAAATAGTAAATGATTTAAATTGATCATCAGGTAATATATATGCTCAACTCACCATTGAAAGCCATATAAACATTTGTACGGCTTTCTCGTCCGTCCTATTATTTTAACCAATAACCGTGCGAACTCACCGACTCACCAACTGCGGCTCGAACCTGACATTGAGGACTGAGTCCCACAGGTTAGTTTTTAGACATTCCCGTTGGATGCCCACCCATTTTTTATTAGCAATGAACACTAAGAACTCGTCAGCCTTCCAAACAGCGATCGGCTACTCCATGATGGATGCCTTTTCATTTGTGGCCTCAGTGAGACGAGAGTATTACACTGAATCTACAGAGCCTGGCTATGAGTATTAGAACCACATATATGGTAAATTAACCTACCACAAATCAATTGCTTACAATCGATCGACGGTAACAACGTAGCTGAATTGTTGAACGAGAAGCACACCGAACAACTGGAGTGTATAGCGCTGAATGTTTTGCTTCCGCTAGTGATGCTTAAAAACAGAATTCATGACCCTGCAATTCAACGCGCACGCTCGTGTAGACACATACACACGAACACGAACACGAACACGAACACACACACACACACACACACACACAGCTCCACAAACCTCCAACGGTGGAGCGTATTACCGATAGGATGGACTGACGAACCACGGAATCCTGATCAGTACCGCGTTAGGAGTATACACGAGCTAGAGAACTTTTTCTCTCTGTAATGCAGGGAACCAGCACCGCCAGAACAATGCTCGGTGTTTTCGCTATTTCAGACCTAGTGTGTCTGTTGACGGGCGTTGGATAGACAAGCGTCAGTTCGTATTAGCCAATCAGATAGCGCCGGTAGCCAAGTTTGCTAAGGAGGACAGGGTTGATAGGGGGAGATGCCAGGGCTAGGGGTAGCTTCGACGAGTGCCTGTCGCTGCAGTTGTTATAATGATCGAAGTAAGCTGATGAAGCTCGTACTATTTTCTCTGTCAATGGCCCCTATGTCTAAAGGACTGCCGTTGTGAATGAAGGCATGGCTACGGTTTGTGAGTTGCACTTTGGATCGGCCCTTCAGGTCTGACGCTGGGTTTCGTACCCTTCCGATTGCTAAGTATGAGTGACGGTGGGGGTGGATTACATGTCAGTGCGGAAACTAGCGGGTAGTGCGCGAGAGCTGTGTTTTGTCACTGTGCACATGTGTGTGTTGGACATTAAACAATGCTTGACAAACGCATAAACGAATGGTTAGCCTGTCTATCTATCCAGTTCACTCGAGCGGTTACAATCCGACGGTCACCCGCCTAAGCCCATTGTTTGTCTGCTTTTCGCCCGCTGGTCGGTCTGATCACGTGACTACGGTAGCGGAAATTACCCGTGAAACGTGATTAAAATAGCGGCCTTTCCTGATCGATCGTGGAGTGGCACAAGGAGGAATGCGCATTAGGGTTGACCCAGCCGTTCGTACCTGCCGTGTGAATAATCAGAGCATTGGGGGCAGCGGTGGTCTGGCTGTGCTGTATTTCCTCTATAAAACGCCAAAAAGTACGAGGAGGTCAACTCATTTATGGTTCAGTTTATTGGCCGATTAATGACGGCGCAAACACACATTTGTGCCGTCTCACAAATTCATCGGATGTAGCTAGGATACGGGCTTCGAAGAAATTTAGTCCACCTTCCAGATACAACGCACTGTTATCAACGACATTCCCTAAACGGTCTAGGTCATTCCGGCCGATATTTGATAGAATGCCGTAACAAACGAGGATGGGAAGTCGGTATGTGAAAGGGACACACATATTGAGCATCACCACCAAACATACCTGAACCAACTTTGCGTATCGTAGCAATCAAGAGAACAATGCACGGTTTCTTAGGGGTATGAACCAGTAATAGTGCTTATGGAAAGGAAGACTGGTCTTTTTAAAAGAGTGTGTGGATTCAAACAGTGCCGATCTGGAATGATAATTTTACTTTTATGACTCAGGAGTTATCGAAGAGGAGTGGTTAACGAACGAAGAAGTCCCAACGAACTACTCCAAATGTATGATACACATCAGATGATGATTGCTCGTTCATCTTCGTTGGTTTGGGATTAATGTGGTGACCATTTGAACCGGAGATACATCAAGGGTTACGCAACCAATATGCCGTCGGCCGCTGCTTGTTGTAACAGTTCGCGCATTCGTCGCTCATTTTGTCGTTGTGTTTGTTCGAACTCCTCATCTTTCGATTTCCGTGCTTGATCAACCAATGGCTCTGCGAACTGTGGTTCTTTGGCGGGATCAATTTCAGGCACGGATGCGCCAAGGGGATTGGACACCTGTGGTCGATGTATGGTGTCGCAAGAAATCTAAATCAACTACTCCCTTTAGTTCAGTAGTGAAATGGGTTACACAAATAAGATTACTGAAGAGTTGGACCGCATGGGTGGAAATGTTTTGGCAAAATTTCAGAAGCAGAATAATACATCATAAATATTTCCTTAAATCAGTAGATAAATGGAAAACTAAATGTGAGGTTGAACGGATTTTAACTCTAAACTGTCAAATTCTACAAAATTTACGGCAGTCGTTTGGGCATATGCTACTTGGTCCGAGGTACTGCGTAATGAGCAAGTCAACTGAATGATTTATGTATTTACGGTGATTACACAGCTTTATATGTTACTAGGATGGGCTTGGAAAGGTTGTCAGCATTGATCCTAGGGGCTCACTGACGCACTGTGTGCTTCTTTTTTGCTGTTGATTTTCATCAGATATACTTATTGAATAGATGAAAACTGAGTCGTCGAGTGCTCGGGCATGATAACTGAGAAGACCGGACGACAGATTTCGTTTCTAACCAATCCTGGAAACTGGTTCAATCGGCAGGAAAAGCAGACATCGTGCTCGAGAAAATTTTTGTAGTGTCGTTTACATTCGATAATAATTCACCTGGTACGAAAATGTTATCTTCCGGCCGAGTGAACTGTTGAATTTGAGTGTTAAAATATTCCGTTTGCAACAGGGTGATTCGTTGTGTATCATCAGCATATCAGTCACCAGTGGAAATCCAGTGTAGCACATCTATAGCCATTATTATTAGTAATAGTAGTACAGTTACTTAATCCGTCTCGGGAATTCCCAACAGTACATGTCTACCGAGGACAAACTGGGGCTCGCAAACTGGCTTGTAAAATCGCTAGCTGCACAGATTAACTGTTAGGCTATCCAGACTGACCCCCAACGGTTTGCTCTATCACCATGTGGTGTCTAAGACGACCGGAATGTGAAACATTCAAATTATGTATTTACAAAGCAGATCACAGTGTCTTGTACGCCCATCTTTTCAAATTATTTCACTTCTCTCAACCATTAATCTGGATTTTTGGTGCTTTGATCGTGACTGCTGTCTCGCAATATCAAGGTTCCATGTGGAAACAGATCTTCGTTATGAGACGCGCCAGTTGCAAAATGGTTCAGATGACAGCGCTACATAATCTTACACTTCATGGTTGAACAATACCGCAAACGGACCACTACCACGCATTACTTGCCAGTCAGGTGCATATTCTTCGTTGGGTATGGGACTAAGCCAATCGAATCGGGTGCGTAATTCCGCTGTACGCTACGTTGTCACCTATTCAGGAGAAGGGAGATGATGTTGTGTTACAGTTATTCGTTCTCAAACGTTATACGTACATCTGACGCACAAACCAGCCGCATCACTCTGCAGTTGCTTATTGATTAGATTGATTGTAAACTTCCCGATAGACTAGGTAGAGCAGATCTCACGTTTGCATTCGGCCGCGCGGTCGGCTTAAACTCAGTATAATACACTTGCAATTCTAAGTCCCATCCTTCGTGGGTCAATGTAGTACATGTGTTTTACGAACTGGGTGTTGAAACAGTGACGTTGTGGAACTTGTCCTCCCACAGCAATGAAAGTAACACAACCATCATCTATTAGCTCATAATAATTTTTTCGCAACCCGTGTTTCGCTGATGCATTTCGGTTCAGGGTGCATTTTCTTAATTCAAATCGAAACTGAAGCGATCTCGTCCCGATGAGCTTTCTGACGTGCGTACGCATCGATCATTCTTTTCATATGAGAATTTAGTAATTTCCTTCCAACTACGGCCAACTGGTCGTCGATGCTCAATCATGGTCAATGACCAGGTAATCCACCGAGCATACTAATTGAGTGTAACAAGTGGGCTACTTATAAATAATCAGTAGGCACAAAATGAATTTCAAACCGGCAGGGAAATCGTCAGGCTTGAAACGGCACAGAAAGGAGCCCAGCGATGCTGTTCATCTATTTCGAAACCTCAGTGATGAATTTTTACGCGTTTTAGTTAAACCATCATTATCAAAGCACTCGGTTTCAGTATTTGAATACCCAAACACCTGGTAGATTTGCGGAAAATTTCTTTTGACCTAACTTCACCGCACTCGTAGTGCATGTAACCACATCAGAAGTTACGAATGCAGACACCGTTAGATTGACGATCATCGCAGATCATCTATAATTATCAAAGAAGGTCAGATGCAGATAGTAAGGATTCTCCGTTAATATTTCTCCACTGGGGGAGGGGGGGGGTAAGAGTTTCAATTGTGCCATAATATTCTCACTCCCTTCGCATCCGATTCCCACCCTACAGATGGAATTCTGGCCGCTAATATCATAATAATAACCAAGAAAGAAGTCGCAGCTGCATTTTTATTTAGTGTGCAAATTGCACAAAAGATAGCCGGGGCTAAAACGGCTTTTTGTCTATCTGAAGTACACGTAGTACCACCAAAACATTCAATTGACAGTGGAGTGGTGGATCTACCAGGTCATGGCACGTAGTGCATCACCCAGCGTTTGAGAGGAATAACCGTTGTGCACTTAGGACCATCTAAGGTTTTTTATAATCAACCATGGATATCTCTGTAAAACTGCTCACGTTTTGTGGAGACATTTGGTGAGCAATGGTTAGGTTCATCCTCATTTCTCCATGGATGGTCGCAATCTAGCAGAGGATACCACCACACAAATTATTCTGGGGATTGAATGTATTCGCTGTTTACCTAGCAATCATCTAGTTTTCGATGTTCTATTTGTTCATCCTGAATATCAGCACTGATATCGGTCGATCCTTCCAGACTTTGTGATCGGGACACAGGGGATGGAGACTGCCTTAGTTGGATAAACTGGTAAACATGGCTTGAAGCCAAACGCAGCGGCTCGAATGCCGCGCGGCATTCTTCCGGAACACTTGTGTCCCATGAATACTGAGAAAACTTTAGGAAACTGACATAAGTGATAAAGGGAGATCGGCAGAGTAAACCACCATTTACACTGATTTCCCACTCTCATTTTGTTATTGTTGCTTTGGCGTCATGCTTGCCACTATATATATGTATATATATATATATATATATATATATATATATATATATATATATATATATATATATATATATATATATATATATATATATATATATATATATATAGCGCTGAGTGTAAAAAAGGAATGTGTTTAGAAACTACTGAGCTCGGCTGCTTGGGTGTTCTAGTGGTACTAGAATAAACCTGAGCAAAACATTTTATTACAGTATTTCTGCTAGAAAAGCAATATATGTAAATCCGACAAACGTCTAAACTGGCACATTTTAATTCTGTTACCACTTCAGTAGTATCCAAAACCTACCTGCTTAAAAGCGTTACAGAAGACTGCCTTCCACATTGTCAAGGGCGTTTTTGCAGTCAATCGGTCCATTGATAGGTCAGAATTAGGAGGGGCCCCTATAAACAAATAAATAAATAAGGGAATGGAACAAATGGTTTACACAAACAGGAAAACTGTCATCAGCTTTTTCAGTTTCATCTATTTAAGTTTAGAATATCAACTTATTGGTGGTCAACACAATTAAAGTAGGTGATAAATTATACCCAGTTGGCTAGTGGGCCGCCAAAAGTACAACTTCCTCCTAAAACTAACGAATTAAATTATTTTGGGCCACTTACATGACTAAATATCTTCCTTTTGAGGGCTGCAGTGCAATGCTGGTCGTGATCATAGTGAAATTAGTGTATCTTCGGTCTCCGATCTCATACACATCTTCTCCTCGGGCTCTCATAATAATATTGCATTCAATGATTCCAAAAGCACTCTTTTTATAATTTTTTTGGAACATCGTTCATTCTCCCACCATTTATCCTTGGTTTCAACCACACTGAACTTCACAGGCTCCATTTCTCTTCTTTTATGGTGGTCCTTTTTGATACCTAGGATCGCTTATCGTGCTGTGCAAAAAGTTGGTTTTTTGTTTCATGCCAGACGCTTCTTCTCACCAGCTAATCTTCCTCTGCTGTACAAAGCTCAAACCTGCCCTGCTCTTGAACAGCGCAGTCACTTGTGGGGTGGAGCTTCATATACTTTTCTTTCTCCTCTTGACAGGGTTTTGCTTGAGGCCATCCGGTTGATCGACGACCCTTCTTTAATTTCGAGTCTGCAGTCACTAGTCTACCGTCGGGCTGTTGCTTCATTGTCTCTCTTCCACCGGTAGTATTTTAAATTGTTATTTGGAGCTTGCCTCGCCAGTTCCCCTTTATATAATATTTTTTCAATCTTCACAAACTCAGGAAGCTAACTTCTGTCGCCACATGTCGTACTTCTATCTTTTAATCTTCCTTTCCTCCAGAATGTTGAGCTACGGGACACTCTCCGTCCTTCTGTCTCCCCACGCATTCACATCCCCCGGTTTTAAAAGCATGATCGATAAACCAGTTCCTATATATATATATATATATATATATATATATATATATATATATATTAAACCGCCTTGAGAACAAGTACGTGAATGTCCTCCCACAACCCCCTTTTACAATGTCTTTTGACTACGGGGTTTACCCTTCACACTGTAATTCACTTCATTTGAAATTGAAAAAAATCGAACCGTACTATTCTTCCATTCTTTTCCCCCTCAACTGGACGATGATGCGAGATACTAACAGAACCAGAACACAAAAGTGCGAGAGTAATGCATGGATGAACTGAGCTAATATGGTAAAACGTCCTAATTTATTGGATAAATTTTCCTTTCCAAACTAACGGAAACCTATTTGAAGGACAAATTTGGGTAAATAGATGCAGGTCAAGGATAAAATAAAAACTACTGTAATGGAGACATTTAGGACACAATTTTTGTCCTAGGATCGAACAACATAACAGTCTACTTGGATACTTAACGCTGAGGACATGTCCGTGCTTATCTGGACAGCCCGACAACGGAATGAGAAAACAAACCATACGGATAAAGAACTGCACATTTGACTGAAACATTTATGGCATCGACCAAATGTCTCCTCGGGACCGGAAGCTGTCGGCTACTACTCTATTATAATGCAAATCTCGTTATATAGACGGGAGAGTCCAAATCTGGTTATAAAGAAAATTCGTCGATCATTGTTCTTTGATCACCGTTTGTAGAAGGTTATAAAGACCAAATGAAACAATGAAATCTTTTTTTGCTGATACGATTCACCCGGTGTTCAGCTTATCTTTGGAGAATATTTTATGTAACTGGATTTAAATAAGTAAAATTAAATGACTAGGACTCGTAATACTTGCAAAAGCAAAATGTCTGCCGCTTCAGTCCAAATTCACAGTTTATATGTTCAAGTAAAAGGTCAGTGGATACCGTTGAGACCAGGCATCCCAAAGAATAGATCCCTTTTTCTTCGGCTTTGAAGCCATAACACAGCCCCATTGATGGGCTAGAGAAGTTGAGACATCCGACAAAAGACCGTAAATAATGGTGGATTTTTCGTCATGTCTGATTAATTCAGATTTTTAAAGAACGAAAGTATTTGCATGTGATATAATGTTGTCAGTACCTACTGCATAGGTCTGATCTAATCATGGATACTTAATAAAAACATATCTGAAACAACGAAAATTATTCTTTGAAATATTATGCATCGCCTCGACAAATTGATCTTCCTCAGCGTAACACGTTGCATAAGGTTCATCTCATCAGTGAGCATATATGGCCAGTTTACAAACGGAGTAGCAGCCAACCAGCTATGTGAACTTGTGGCAAGGACGTAAACCAAGTGGAGTTTTCTATGTCCACTATGAAAACCATCTTGTACAGTAGCCGATGTATAAAGTTCCCAGGCCTGTACTGACGCGCTCTAATTTTGTGCCAGAGGGACTGCTGCGACAGGAATGACAAAGAAAGATACCAAGTGCCAATATTGTGAATGAGTTATTATCAGGCAAACAACATTCAACGCTTCTTCCGTAGCCATTACTGAAGCACGGCAAGGTGGAGTTTATTTAGAAATAGCTTAATGTCTCTCCTCCTACATAAAAAGGGAACGAGTACAACGACGAAAAAACCACATGGATCTAAATACTGATAAAATGAAGTGTCAACCTGGAGAATAGTTTACAAAACGTGTTTTATTATCGACTCAAATCTGGACGTATGACGTTGGAAGCCATAAGTTCATGTCACATGAACGGAATCTATTCAAAAGATGGTTAAAATATTTTAAATCAAATGCGCGGGTTAAATACAAATGGCGATATTTGATAGCGTATGCATGACATTGAAAAACTGAGAAATTCGAAATATTTTCTTCCCTTTAAATTAAAATAGCAAGCCAGGAATTCTGAATAAAGTGCTCAAATTTCCACTTGAAAAAAAGAAAAAAATTTGCCGTAAAAAGGCATACATCTCGTTACTTACCAATATTTGAAAACGAATCCATTCCTTCAGGTATAGATAAAGGTTTCCCAACATCCAACTGAACTGCTCGATTGAATGTGGACCCAAAAGCCAAGTGACACAAGAGACTTTTTATTCTCTTCATTGAGGCTTCATCTTTGATGGAAATAAACTAAGACAAATTAACAGCTCCAATGCATCTTACATATAGCGATGAACTATAGTAATGGTTTAGGAACCGAAGCGTTTTGGTCACAATTTTTTGTTGCTCACATGAACGGTGCTAAAAGAATGCAATACGTAGCAAGCCATCCAGTGTTCATACCAGCAGTAAGTCGTACTTGCTTCCAATTATTGTTAAAGGTATGGGAAATGGATCAAGTAACTCCTGATCAAGATGATTAGAAGTTGTGCGTCCTTTTAAAATATTGCGGTATTTTTTATTGGTATCCAGATGACCATTTCGTTTCAACCTACAAATTATCTGCTCATATCGAGATTTAGCATTTTCAAGTAAAGTTTCCATGGTAGTCCAGAGTTCTTCAGGTTTTGACAAATCCAGTACCAACACCAGGTTAAGATTTCTGATTTTATTCAGCGATGAGCAATACACGAAATAAAATTCACCTCAATGCATTGGGTGAAATGGGAACTCCTAGCAGGTCAGCTAATCGCACTCCTCCACCTAATTCCCAAAGATGCGCAACCGATTTTGTCTAAAATAAAACGATGTTGTTATTTTAAGAGAAAGGTTCCACACGCTTACCGGCAAAGCCCCAGTTGCCTTCCTACCAAAAGTGTAATCAAGTGCAAGGGTCGGCTTCGTTTTCTCTTCCCGTTCTAAAAACCGGTTTATTACCGTTGTTTTCCCCTATAATGCATACGGACTACATCTGATAACTTAATTAAGCCATACACTGGAACAGCTTCCAAAGAAAACAATGGTCGAATCCGGTTTTTCTTCGCTGGACTCTGTAGTTATTTGGTACTTTTGTCGAATGAACATACCCATTCTTGACCGACTTTGCTGGATAGCGATATCCCACACAGACTGAGTCATTTTGAAAAAGCGGCGTATCCGGACCAACGCATACAACGAGACGTATGGCTGATTAAAACAAACATTGCATTACAAATTATCAGCTTCTGGAACTACTTGTACTTTTTTATTTTATAAAACTCGAAGTCCGGAGTTATGCTATCATCCAATTCTTCTTTATGGAGGCATAGGGAATCTCCCATGCAGACCTCATCACCACACCTCAGATGCTAGTCACCAGGCGCCACTTTTTCGAAATTACTTCAAGTGGCTGCTTGAACACTGGGCCATTAAGCCGTACCGATAATTCAGTTGGCAACGCGTCTCACCGTTGGCCACCCTCTGGAATAGACGGTACATCGAGGGCAGATCCACGGACTGCTGCTTCTCTAAGGACGGGACAAGACAGGACCGGACTCTAGGGCGAGGGTAGGCGTGAAACTGACGCGAGTCCAGATATTTGAAATGGTAGGGCTTGGGGAGAATGTCACTTCGAGTGTCGTGTGGTTTAATTTCAGCTTGTGTGACTGAAATACTTTTCGTAACTTTAACGGGAAAAACAAATAAATAAAGGTACTCTTCACCATGTATATGCACGAACAATATCCAGTTGTACGTAGTTGTTTTACTAATAGGCTGATGTCCCCGCTTGCGGTTCCGACCTCGGAGAGGGAGCTCTGCATGTAGTTCTGGTCCAATGCCTCACCGGGTGATTTGTCTGATGAGGACCAGATCTCCTCAGAATTTTCGATTTACCGCTAGAAGTGACCCGGTAATATTCAGATGATCTTCGTAGTTGATCCCACGTAGCGTCCAGAAAGATGGAACGCGCTCCTCTACGCACTTACCCGCATTGACATACTTGCGGTTTCATACGGGAACAAAGCAGGTTCCCCGTATTCCAGTCAAGGTCACGCTTTGGAGGCTGCAAAGTACTTGTGTGGAAATCCTCCACAGACTTCTTCACATACTTGCTTTGTTGGGGCCATGCTATTTATTTGAATGATCCTGGAACAAGTACAGCACACATCAGCCACCACATTTGAACACTTGTTCATATTTTGCCCATGTTTCGTGGCACCTTTTGATTTGAACTCCGACTCCCGCCACGACCGTATCTAACAGTGGCCTTTGCCGGATTCCGGTTCTCGTTGCCGAACGTTGTGGTCGCACATTTGAGGCTTGCACATACTTTACACGTGTATAGTTTGGTAACTCAGTACCGTAGCACCAGCAACTCAATCTCATTCCGAATTCGGGATTCGTTAATTACGCCGCGCGTTGCTCGCAATCGGAATAATCGTTACGAGGGCGTAAAGCACCTTGAAAGCATCGAGTGAGAGCTGACCAAGTGGCCAGCTAACAAGGTCAAAGGTATTCCATTCAAAAGCCCAAAATTTGTCGGTGTTTATCCCGGTTTTCAGTTGCGGGGTTCCAATAGCCCCAAGGTACTTTTGCCGAAAGACTGCTCAAGAGATATTCATGGTGCGAGTATGCCCGGAACTGCCATAAGTATGTCAGCACGGTTACCGGAACTTCAAACAGACCATGGTCGGGGGAAGCGAATATGTTCCCTCCCCATCCAAAACACCGCGTAGACAAGCCTCAATCAGCCCGAGGGAGAAGTCATGTCTCTGCAACCAATCAGGCGTCGGAACTGATGTTCGAAAGCAAATCCAATTAACTGAATGGGGTTACTAGCACAAGGTCTTGCGTAAACCCCTTGATGCTCACATATGCATTGACCAGAAGATTGCCCGTTCAGTGAATGTTGGTCAGCAGTTAGTTTAGCAAGACTGAAGATCAGCAGCGCTAAGCGCTAGATGATCTTTGATTGGCCGAGGAAGGTTAGCAACGAAACGGCGTTGCACCGGGTTCTGGAAAATAATCAGATCGGTTCGCAGTAAGTTGGAGTATCCTGTTTCATTGTAAATCCCGTGCAGCCATTACGTTCACGATAAAGTAAATAAAATAATAAAGCATCAGATAAATTTCGACACGGGGGTATAAAATAAGAATGACGCACGTAAAATGCAGTTCGATTTAGAGGGATTTTGCACGCGATTCGGTGGTGGCAACATATTTGCCCCCGATTACTCGGTCAAAGGAAGACACCGGTGAACTTATGCCCGGAGGCGAATCAAAGAGTGGGAGTGTGGCCAAGAGAAGCATGCCTTTGAAACAGAATTATTGACTGCAATGACGTTCTGAAAACTGTCCTCAATTTGAAACGAGCTGCCTGAGTTTATCCGAAGTACGATCGTCTGCTCACAACCAGGCTACTTGCTAGATTTTTATTGAAGTAAATACCTCCGCGCTTTAGTGATGTATCATTGCTATTAATATGTTATCAGTAGGCGAAATATTATTTAAAACATCCGCAATGTCAACAATGAGCCCAATTATGTTGTTGCTCCATTGTCTGCACGCGGGATGTGAACAAAATTTGTCAGAAACCTTAGGCGGTTTACCACCCGTCACCCTTGTGTCCGAAGCGTAGCAAGATCGACCTTCAGTGTTTTCAGCAGGAAGTTGGAGAAGATGGACAGTGTGAATGACGAACTCTACGGAAGTAGAACCCGATTCGCGACCAGCGAACGCCTCGCTGACAAAGTCGTTCGAAAAACCGTTGAATATCTGCTCTGTGGCACACAATGGCTGGCCCAACAGTGTGACGAGTCGTGATTCCTCCTGCAACAACTAGTTGCTGAAAATCCCTAGAGAACTCCATACTACCTTGGATTCGTAAAATACTCGATCGTACACCTTCTTCGTGTGTTTTGTACTGCCTATTCGTATGTGCACCAGCCCAATCTTGGCCTCGTTCAAAGCGCGGTTCGATCACAGTACTTTCGGACCTGTGTGATCCACGTGCTCGTTCTCTAGCGCCGTGAACTCGGCTCTCGTTTTGGGCCCCTTTGACCGCATGTTTGAAGTCAGTGTATGTTTGTGCAGTTGCTCATTTTACAATTCAGTAGCTTGGAAACTACGAACCAACCTTGCACCTGTTGCCAGATCGCCCTACCTTTCAAGGGCTGAGTACGCCTGGTCAATGGTCGTCAGTAAAATGGACCGGCTCAAGCTTTGTGTGTTTATGCTAATTTCGTCGAGCCTCTGGATGCAGCTTCAGAGTGGAATGTGACCAGGACGGATGTGTGGACAACCTTCAGCCGTTAATACATGGCCCTCGAAATAATAGGCCTGCTCAGCCGGGTGAGCCCGGGATTGTCTGTTGAGCAGGGCATGATGATTTCATACCGGCAAGATAAGGCATCGTTCCTGTCGGCATGGTGACTCCCAAATAGTTGAGGAGCGTTGTGACATTTTCAGACACGGGGTCGCATACTTCCCTGATTTTGCACGAGCTCAAAAAGCTGTCGGCTGTTCGGCGAGCGTACGTCTCTGACGATTAGCCCGATTGCAGTGGGTCATGTTAAAAATCGACGGGGCTGACCCTGCAGTTAACGCCCTTAACCAATGGGGGGGGGGCTCAGAAATTCCGGAAGCCTTTGCAATGGACAGCTTACCAATGAAACCAGTCGACTCCATTAGATCGATCGCCAAGGGATGATCTCGTCTCAAAAACGCATTGTTCGAGGAAGTGTCTAGCCCCTACGTCGATGTACTAATTGGGTACAATATATAAGAGGCTCATCGGGTGCTCGGACAAAAAGTAGGCAATCGAAAGAAACCATCAGCTACGCGAAAGATACTTGGCTGGACACTCGTTGCACCCCTGACGCACAAAGTTCAGCAATGGGCATCATTAAACTGCTTAGGGGTTGCTGAGAAAAGTGCCTATGTAGAACGCAACCGATTTTCCGTCATTGGATCAGATGGCCTACCTAGTGGGCGGGAAGCGGCCAGGCTGCCAGATGGCAACGCGTAAATTCACTGATCCGCGCTAGTCGGTTCATGAATAATGGCCATTCTATTTGCCATGAAGTTCTTGAAGCGGAGGCCCACATTACGGATATAAAGAATTTCAATGGAGGAATCGGATCAAACGGTGGAGCCCAAGATAACTCCTGCGAAGCAGCCAATTAACATGTTGGCCACCCTCACGTGTAGCACTGCCGTAATCAGCCCCACTTTTAGCGGGGTAACTCTAACTTTGGCTAATAGCAATCTAATTTTTCTATGCCTTTTTACATCTATCCAGCTGCCATATGCCGGCACTGCATAACCTACTTCTGACACATCCCAGGATGTGCGCAAGTCTCCATTAGTTTTGTGCCTCCAGAAGCGGGCTTGGCTGGATTCTTTTTTCTCCACTTCGCTGGGGGTGATTAGGGAAGTTTTCCAGTCTATTATACCTATAGATTCAAGTGGTTGGTTCCAGTTGACTTGCTGCCGGCAAAGCAGTTGCGTTCGAAATTTTCCGGGAAGCAATGAGGTGGAAAATAACCTAAGAAGGTCGCACCGACTGGAGATGGATGACAGAGTTATTCCTTGCGTGAGTGGACGATCTGGAATATTCAGCTCGGAAAACAAACTCATCTATCTCAGCCTTTCACTGTATCCCTAGGGTGCGCTACATCTGGAGTGGTAATCCACTGAGTTCTCGAATCCCTTCCGTTTTCTTTTTGTCTGGAACAGCCTCCAACACCCCCTGAGCTTTTATTATCCACTTCTTGAGCTGGAAGCCATCCTTCAGCAGGTCCGCCAAAGCCATCAGGCTATTTACGGCCGTGCCCATGTTGTCAAGCTGTACAGGGTAATCGTCAGCTAAAGAGGCGTTGCTCACGCCCTCTATTACTTCCTGACTGATCGACATGCCGTACCTTGCTGTGGCCTTCCGCAGGGCATAGTTCGCATAGAAGGGTGATGAAGTCCCCCCTTACGGACGAAACTTCACCCTGTAACCTGCCGTGTGTTTGTGCATATTGTTCTCATCACAACACAAGAACAGTAAGGCATGTAACGACCGGTTGTGGAGAATCCCCCGAAAACCTCTCTGGTTTCCATATTTCCTTAAAATTACTCACTTATTTACACCAATGACTTGCTTTATGCACCGTATGTCATTACGAACCAGCGCTTGTTCTTTCGCGCCAAGCTCGCTGCTCTGTCGTATCCTTGTTCTGGACCAGCGTGAGGAACGTTCTCCTTTCTCGTACGCCGCGATTCGTTTTTCGTTTTTTGAGTCCTTGTGATTGCATAATTGAGGTTTGTACCTGTTCCGTGTCATTGTTCATTTGCTAATCTAGTATCGCAGAATCTCACGGATAATCGCCTTTTGATTTCGGGATCCGTTGTAAGTTTGGCTAAGCACTGCTCAAAAGTGTCTTACAATGCGCATCTGACTTTCACCGGTGCCATTGCTTGCAAAAATATCTCCCTATATTGGCAGACTTCGCCGCCCTCCCTAGACTGAACCGGCGGAAAACCTCAGTCAGTGGGACTGTTCAATCTGGCCTTTAAAAACACGATAACTCAATGATTTTCCCCGGAACTTTGCTGCGCATCGGGAAATGACATGGGGCTTTCGGGCCTTTTAGGGTTAAAAGCTGGACGATATGGAAGATACCATATCCTTTATCCAACGTTAGAAGTAGTAATCACTGTAAAGGACAAATATTGAAGATCTTTCCAAATGACCTGCGCGATTTGTGAATTAGACCACATTTGACATTACTTTGCTAGGCTTGTCTTCACACACTACTCTTACACGTTTGTTTATTCGTTTCAGACATTTGAATTTGGCCTTGAACCGTTTCTGACTGTCGTGCATGAGCCATGGGGCTTTTAACCTGTGGGATTTACTGTTTGGCCGCATACTTGAGATTTGTGTATGTTTGGACTCCTTGTGAATTTCATTTTAGCACCTTAGAAACTACGAATCAGTCTTGTTCTGGTTCTGGGGTTCGTTGCAATTAGCTGCGCTTTGCTCATTTTGAGATAATTGTGATTTACTGTCAGTAATGCTATAGCTACTTCTCCCGAACGAACTGGTTTTGAGCGGACTGGGATAGTGAGCAGATCTTGCCCGGCCCCGGACTTCTTTCCAATGATGCTGTCCCCACCCATTGTGGCGGCTGACAGTGCCTGACCGGGCAACTTGGTCGCATTCCAATTCCTCTGGGCTGGCTTGGTATCTGTGTGAGTTATT
The DNA here is from genome assembly GCA_948099385.1 of Fasciola hepatica. Taxonomy (NCBI): domain Eukaryota; kingdom Metazoa; phylum Platyhelminthes; class Trematoda; order Plagiorchiida; family Fasciolidae; genus Fasciola; species Fasciola hepatica. Next base: position 326,751 of record CANUEZ040000006.1, read on the forward strand.
GAGGCATATCAAACCTGCTCTTGCCGCCCCAGCCATTTCCCACAGTTTATTAATATTGATATTAGGGAATCTTGGGCAATTTTTTATTCTCCGTTTTCGGTAGCAAGCCTGGCGGTCCGGCTTAGTGTTAACCTCAAGGGGGAATGGTACTCTTGTTAGTCCAAGACTGGCCTTTGAGGGGATGCCACGACATTTTGTGTTTCTGACTTGGCCTAAAAGGCCTACTGTTATCAATTACGAGAAGACCAAATCTGCTGTCGGACACTCTCGCCCGCCTGCGCGGCTTCACTGCCACTCTGACCTGTTTGTTCCGCCTCTTTGGCTAAACGACCTTGTGATGCTGGTGACAGGCAACGAAACATTGACTCTAATGTATGCATAGCCTCGAGATAAGACCTGCAGCCTAGGCGATCCAGGGCTACTGAACGGTTTAACATTTTCAGCGCAAGGTCAGACATAGAATAGGCGTCGTTCTAGGTTCGTCTGGCCTCGCACATAACATCATCGATCAAACTTTGCGTTATCTTAAACTGATGACCGAAAGTGCTTTCGTTTAGTCTTACCCTAAATCGGGTATGATGTTGGCTGTAACAGCCGGTCGTGGAAAATCCCCCTTTTTCCCTCGCGATTCAGTGTTTTTCCTAACATCACTCATTTCCATACACTATTGACTTGTCTTTACGAACTGGTTGTTTTTCTGGACCAATTGTTGTTCGTTCGCGCCCAGAGCGCTACTTTGGCACATCCTTGTTCAGGACCTGCGTGACGCACGTGCTGTCTGCTCACACGTTGCTATTCGGTTTCTCGTTGTTGAGTCCTTGTGATCGTATTATTGAGGTTTGTATATTGTTTATGTCATTGTTTATTTTAATAATCTAGTATCGTAGAATATCACGGATAATCGTCTTCTGATTTCGGGATCCGTTGCGAATTTGGCTACGCATTGCTGAAACGTTCGTAACACTGGCACCGACAGCACCGTCCGCTCGCTGCCGGAAATCGTGGGTCGGATACGGCAACCTTTGCTCCGGATCTTACACCTTTGCATCCACGAAGGGCTCAGACTGTTTAACAAGCGCGCAACTTTGTTCTGGACGTCCATCAAGACTGGCCAACTCCACTTTAGGAGGATGAAATGACGTTTGAACCGGTGCGGTTCACTTGACGACCGGCTTGGAACTTTCAGCCTCATGATGGCGTGGCCTTCCGTCTACGCTTCACCTAGAGGGTCGTCCTCCCAACTATCTTTGACCATGCACATATGCTGCCTGCTGCTCTGGGAACAATAACAGACTTTATAACTTACGTACCCCCAGCCTGTAGATATCGGCATTCCTACTATCAAGTATATACTCAGGAATAAAGGGGCTGGCAGTTATAAGACAAAGAGACCCAACGGTATCTACGGGATTGTAAGTACACAAAACTTCCCCAGTGGCTTGTTACTTTAATTCCTGTCCCAGTTGTGGCTGTAAAGCACATGCGTGAAAACCTTCTCTAGCCGTTGTCATATACTTATTTTGTCAAGACTATGCTCCTTAGTTTATTGACCCTCGAGCAAGTACAACATTCACCAATCACCACACTTCAACATTTGTTTATATTTTGCTCACGTGAAGTGGCATAATTTTGATTCGAACTTGGACTGCCGTGACGGCGGTACCTGACATTGGCCTTTGTTGAACTCTGGTCCTCGTTGTCAGACGTTGTGGCCGTACAGTTGAGGTTTGTATATATTTATATGCGTATAACTTGATAATCCAGTACCGTAGAAACTACGAATCAATCTTGTTCTGGTTTTGGGACTCGTTTTGAATTGGCTACGCCTTACTCATAGTCAGAATAACTATTACATTGGCTGCTTTGATCTCCTTTTGACACGAAGTGTTTTCAATCGGCCAAAATGGACCATTTTAGGAGTTGCAGTTTTCCTTTGGGCACTGCGCAGCCGGCTGCTAATTGCAAACTGAAAGCAAGATCGGTTCGTAGTTTCCGAGATACTGAACTGTAAAGTGAGCAACTGTACAAACTTACATAGACCTGGAAAATGCCGTTAAAAAGGCGCAAAACGAGAGCCGAGTTCACGGCACAAGATAACGAGTACGTGAGCCACACAGGCCCGAAAGAGCCATGTGACTACCGGTCGTGGAAAATCCCCCCCAAAACACTGCAGTTCCGAATTTTCTTAGCATCAGTCACTTATCTACTCCACTGACTTGTCTTATGCACTGTATGGTATTACGAACTAACGTTTGATTTTTCGTGTTCAGCGCGCTGCTTTGTCATACCCCTGTTCTGGGCCTGCGGGCTACACACAAACAGGGATGACTTTGAGGGAACTGTTCGGCCAGCCATTCAGGCCAACCCTTAATCTAATAGAGAGCGTGGTGTTAGAGGCAAAAATAGCAAAGGGCGTCGTCTAAAATGGTCACCCTGACGATAAAAATGCAGAACTCTTCAATATCTCTACCATTTAGGGTACAGGGCTGATCTCGATGCAAAGCACGCCTTGGAAGGCATGGTCCGTCACCTCTGTCTCGAACTGCAGAGTCGGTGGGCTGAAGAGGCGGAAGGTATAAGCCGAGGCTACCGGAAGGCTAATTCCGAAGACTTGGCTGAATATTTGGACAGGCAAGCCAAGATAGCTGACAGTAGATTTGGTCGACTCATCAGGGACAGCAACCAAGCAAACAAATCTAGTACTAGCCAGGCTCAAACGGCTGCTCGGGAATATCCAAAATATCAGCACTGGATCAATGCACACGCCATTTCACGCGAGGCCATAGCGCAACCACGTTGCTGGTCCTGCGATGCTAGTTATGGGCCACTAGGATGCCCCAAGTTCGTAAACTCCACAATAGACGAACGATGGGGAATGGCGAGGATAACAGGAGCGTGCTTTATATGTCTCAACACCATGCACCGGGCTGCAGCTTGTAGGAAAAGGAACAGGTGTGGTCACGAGAGCTGCACGGGCAGACACCATGGATTGTTACACCAGGCGAGAGAAACTATACCCGAGGCGAGCACCAGGCCCTGTGTGATTTGTTCAACATCGCGGTCTACCAGTAAAACAGTGCGTTTAGGAGTAGTTGCCATGGAAGTGGTGACCCCAACTGGGGTGATCAAGGCGTTGGCTTTCGTCGACATTTGATCGGACACTACCCTAGTGAAAGTGCGGTTTGCCGACAAACCCCGGCTCTCTAAAAGTGCGACGTCGTTATCAATGAACATGGTGCGCGGAATACAAGTAGTGACTGTCGGCCGGTTGAGGTTACAGATCGCTTCCTTAGACACTAACGAGCAAATCGAATCAGCGGAAGCATTCACATTAGCTGATCTCCCCATGCGAGCACCAAATTCGGTGAACGCTATCTTGACTTGGTGGCCCCACCTGCAAAATTTAACCGTTGTAGACCGGGAAGACGACGAAGCGGATCTCCCCTTCGGCTGCGACGTGCCAGAAGCACATTGGGTACTTGACCAGGGAGTGGGCAACCGCCAGGCACCTTATGACATACACACAGCTCTGGGATGGATATTATATGGTCAGGTGGGGGGAAGCGGTTCCGTGAATTACGTATCAGTCGAAACGGACCGCGTAGAGTATCAGTTGCGGCGGCTGTATGAAAAGGAATTCAATGACATCGGAGACGAAGGACCATCGTTGTCTCAAAAAGATAATTTCAATTTGCAAACAGTACGGCAAGGAACTAGAGGCCTTAAAAAACGGTTCCAGTTTCCCCTGCCATGGCGACGCCAGGTGGCCCCTGGGTTTATAACAGAAACTATGCTCCGCAAAGACTACTACGACCGGAAGAAAGCCTCGTTCGAGACCAGGATCTGTGGGAACGATATGCAGAATTAATGAAGCGAAACGAAGCTCTCGGCTACGTCGGAAGGGTGCCTGCTAACACCGACGGCCGGGAGGGGATCCGGTATGTGCCTCACCGTCCGGTTATCAACCCCAAGAAACCCAAAATCTGCGGATGGTTTTCGACTGTGCAGCCAAGTTCCAGGGCAAGTCACTCAACGATCATCTGCTGCAGAGACCTGATTGGACCACGCCACTAATCGAAGTTTTGTGCCGTTTCAGAGTGGGTAGAGTGGCCTTGTCCGCCGATATCAGGGGAACGTTTCACCAGGCGAAAATGCAGGCAGAATAAAGAGACACGTTGAGTTTCCTGTGGTGGGACGAGAACAACCGGGACAAAGCAGTGATAAATTGTAGGATGACCGTCCACCCCTTCGAAGCCATATCGTCACCATTCTGTGCAAACTACACCCTTCGGGAAGCTGCAAACAAACATGGAAATCTAGTCCATCGGACGGTGGTAGATAGCGTCAGCAGGAACTTCTACCTCGACGACTATCTTGGGTCATTCAGTGATGTGGAATCAGCTCTAGCGCAGTTTGGGGGCCTGAAAAGATAGCTGGAAGAGGGCGGCTTCTATCTAACGAATTTGATGTCAAACAATTCGGAAGTGCTCAAAGTCATCCCGTACCACGAAAAGGTCGAAAGGGTTGAAGATCTGGACGGCTCTCCACTCCCTACCATAGGCACTTGTGGAATACAATGGGACGCGGGAGAGGACGACTTTGTTTTCGAGCTAAGCTTTCCCGAGCTGCCAGTAACCAGTCGTGGCATACTATCTGCTGTCTCTAGTTTGTTCGATCCGCTCGGTTTCGCCTCTCCCTGACTGTTGCCCGCGAAGATCCTGCTGCAGCTGCTCTGCCGTAAAAAAGCCGATTGAGAACAGCCACTGGACCGAGAAGACTGGTTGGACTGGGAATAATTTCTGAACAGCTTGAAGAAACTAGGGGACAGAAGGATCCCACGACATTTGCCTGCTGGTCATGCGGCACGGACGGGAGAACTACATGCCTTTTCCGATGCATCCGAAGTCGGTTACTGAGCCGTGGTATACGGACGATTGTGCAAGGGAGATGGACAATACACTACAAGGATCCTGTTCGCAAAAGCCCGCGTTGCCCCACTGAAGTCGGTTTCGGTCCCGCGCCTTGAACTCAGCTCAGGCGTGTTGGCAGTCGGGGCGGTACAAGCGGCAGCTAGTTGCTTCGACTTTTACACTTGATAGGCAAGTTTTTGGAAGGACTCGACGATAGTACTGTACTACATTAACAGTGTCAGGAGCCGGTTTAGTACTTTCGTTGCTAACCGGTTCACTATCACCCACTACGAATCGGCCATGAGCCAGTGAGAGCATGTCAGGTCCAGCGATAACCCGGCCGATCCACTCTCCCGGGGTGCAATCAACTTCCGGCAATTCGACCCGTGGACGGGGAGACCGAATTTCCTGCAAATGCCTAAACAGGCTGGTCCGTGTACGAATTAAATCCCCTCACGAATTGGAACTGGAGACCAAGGGCGCGGTGATGACGGCCACAGTCGTCGAAGCGACATTCATTTTGCCACGAATGGTCAGATTTTCTTCCTGAATGAGGACACTTCGTGCTTTAGTTTGGTTGGCCAGGTAGAAGAGACTTTTGCTAGTCACGAAAGGGGTCTGCCCCTCCAGCTGGATACTAGTGGGTCCGATATGTCCCGACGAACTATGATCCGCAGAACACGGTGTATTCAAGATGATACAACGGGAGGTATTCACCCGAGAACTCGGGAGAGCAGAAGAAGTGGGACTAATCGACAAAGGAATATCATAGCCGAGAGGCGACTTGAGGCATTCAAACCCCAAACTGATTAATAATAATAATAATAATAATTATGGTTTATTTCGGAAGCGCAACGAGTAGATGGTAGGCTAGCCAACTCTTACTTGAGCTTTGACACGAAATACCCCATATCGCTGCCGGCTCGACAACCTGCGACAGAGCTAATGATCCAAAAAGTCCAAGCCGTGGAGGGACATGCCGGGGAAAGTCAGGTGACGGTCGAGCCTTTATTGTTTGCTATGGATGGGTTCCAGATTTCTATGGCAAATCGTTTCATTGACCTGGGTGCTCCGTCCACCGGTGTCACAAATAAGTTTGAACAGCCTTTGACTATTATCTGAAGCAGCTGCTATTTCCCTTTGTTCAGCTACCTTGACCCACCAATTTTCGCGAACATTCTTGAGGCTTTTTTAAACTTCAGTTTGTAGCTCCCTCCGCTTCCTATTCATCCCCTTACAGTTCGAGAGCTGACGCTTTTGCTGCATTATGCTCAGCGAGTCTTGCGAGATCCAGTGTCTTTGATAGACAACGGATCTAGAACCACAGGCAAAACCTGCTGCAAAGTGTATCGCGTGTTTGATATCAGCCCAATGCTCATCTACGTTGCTGTTCGTCGTAGATCCTAGTTCATGTGCTAGCTTCTGTTCATACCGGGTGCGTACTTCTGGATTACACATGCGTTGCACAGCCGGCCGGGTTTCGGTTTGCAACGATGACCATGGATATGGAGAGATTATTGCAGCAAAACTAATTCGTCGCCCAAATCTACTTACATAGGTCAGTGAGATCTGCGGTTCTAAAAGGAACTGTTTCACCGGTAGCTTACGGCGGTATGATCAATCTGGCTTAGAGTACCTATAGAGTTCGATCCCCATGTCGCTGTGCGACGCAAGCTCTGTTGGAATTCGGTGCTAGACAAGAACAACCGATTGTCTGCACAAAACAGGAGAAGTCTATCCCCGTTATCTGGACACTTAGCGGGTGAAGCACAACGCCCACCTAAAGAAACTTCTGGCACACTAAGTTTTCCAACTTGTGCAATGAAGCCACCAGCTAGCACTAAAATGTCAGAACCTTTGCTAATGCGAAGGAGGGTGTCGAGCTCATCATGGAACTCGTCCTTCTGCGCGTCTGAGCTGCAGTCCGTTTGGGCGTACGCCGAGATCACAAACAAATTTCGCTTAACACAACTATCCTTTCGAACGGCAACTGACCCCTGGAGTCTCACAGCACATAAACGGCTGTTAACAGGGATGCGGTCTGAAACCACGGCCTCAGCCTTGTCGGTCAAGATTATTCCTACACTACTTCGACTCACAGCTCTAGTTGCTTCGTCTCCTGAATGGCGCAGAAAATACCTCGATGAGATGCCAGGAGCAGTTAGTTGAATTACACTGCTCGAATCCTGTACACGCGTTTCACTTAAGCAGAAGACATCAGTCTTCAGAGAATCTATTGTGAGCGCTAGGCACACCTACTGACCGACCCGCGTGAGTGTACGCACGTTGAAGGAGCCGATATTCGGAGGCTGACAATGATCAAGAAAATGTGAGTAGCCAGACAGAGGATTATTCCCGACGCTGTTTGACAGTTGCGATTATTGGCAGCTTTATCAGTAGGGGCATTATGGATGGATAGATGGGGCAAAGAGAGATAGCTGGGGACAGAAGACAAGGGTTGGATGAAAGAGAGGGGACTCCGAGCAGTAGCCCACTTAACACTACCCACCCCGCTCGATGCAATAGGCAGCGTGGTCCTGATTATCCTGCTCGACGACCGATGCAGCATGGAATTCTTTGTATTCTTGCAGTCCATGTGAGATGTTAGACGGGTGCTGCTAGGATGTCCAGCCACAAAGCAGGAGAACGATTAGGGCCCTCACCCAATGCATTTAGTTCTAACAAGAACCTATCCGCAAGGTCGTGGACGCCTATTTGCCTGGATCAATTATTCTTCCACTGATTTTACCAGCTGAGTTTCTAGCCCAAATCGACCTCAACCCGGAGGACCAGGAGATTAGACTTTGTCTGTTCTCTTCCCATCGACCTGTCAAGCATGATTATATCTCCGGCTTAAAGAAGCCATCTCGTATAGCTCTTTTTGGGTGATCGAGGCGCGCAAGCCATCACACCACGTCAAGGTGCAGTCTCGTCGCGGTAAATAAGAGTACTTTACAACAAATTTAACCATAATTCCGCACACAACGTCTAGTGGAATTACTCCCCGGAGTTCAAGGAAAATACAGGTTTTACAGGGAGTAATTATATTTTGCGCAATTGGTGCATCCATGTACATTGGGATCTTCAACAAACAATCTTTATCCCACCATGTTTCCTTTCGGTGTATTTGGCAGTATCTGGAACAAAGGAAGTAAGGCAATTGTTGAGTTGAGGTAGTATGATATGTTATAATTTTGAACGTTAGAAATCGATCTGAGACGGCTGGTCAATGCAAAAGATAATAACACTGATCAAATCAGTGCTGGCCTCAGCATTTTCGGCTTGCAAGATGGCATCCTAGAACGTTGAATCATTGTTGGTAACCTCAGTCGGTCTGCACCTATGTACCCACAGTTTCCTTTTCTTTTATAAAATGCATTGTAGCTCCCAGGAACTCGTGCTTGTTATCGCTTCTACAAATACAGAATAGGGCAAAAGAGAACAGCACATTTACCGACGGTTACTCTGCAATCGTTTGTATTGGCAAATGATCGTCTCCCGTGGACGCCATGACAGTTTAATTTGTGCAGAAAACAATCATTGACCAATGTGCGCATAATATGATGCACACCATCACCGGTTGCCCATGTTCCCATGGCACCAAGGAAGTGCAAATGCCAATCCCAGGGTTATCAACCTTAATAGGTCACCACTTGTTCGTAGAAGGTTTTATCTTCCATTTTTCCATTCAACCTGTTGGAATACATGTATTTCGCACCGGAATAGCACATTGCATCAACTGCACCGATGCATCTGCATTATGTTCAAAATTTTAGAGTTTAAGTTTGACGTCCCCTAAAGTTTCTTGCAGTTCCACAACACGAGTTGTGAGATAATTGATCATAGCCGCAGTTATTGAACGTGACTTCCAAAGTCGAACATACCTACACGTTTTATCCCGAATTCGGTCACGGTTTCCATCTTCCTAAAAGTAGACAATATGACAGTCTGTTAAACATGTGCACACTGTGTAAGGTGTCTCCCTGTGTCTCCAATAGGGACTGATGTAACTTTCATCATGGAATGTTTTTCAGCCAGTGATCTAAACATGTTATAGAAATACATAAATACGTACGTGGCGACTACTAGACACCAAGGATAGCCAAAGTCAACAGTTGTTTCCAGTCGACTCTCGGAGTCGTAGTGACAGACATACATTCTAGGACCGGTGGTGGCGATAGGCCAATGTCAGCTGCGGGTGTTTTCAGTTGGTCGGTTTCCTCATTCAAACTAGTATCTGAAAAGTGTTTCAGTTCCCTGAAAAAGGCATCTTGTCGACATTACCAAAGCAATCCACTGACGTTGTTGCTTCGGAAGAAGGTAGTTCCGACAATTCTTTCAGAAATCCTTGACAGCGAAGGATATGGTCGAATTCATCTACAAGTAATGGGCACCTAGGAAGGACTTACCGAACCTTCTGTGCAACCTAACAGTAGTGTTTGATGACGGTGGCTGGCCCCCACGAATGAGTTTCTGGATTTTGCTGGTATGGCAACGGGGCCAACTGACCTTACTGCGGTAAATCACCCACTTGTTATTTTCAGTGGCAAGGGAGTTATCCTCTGAGAACTCAACAATGACAAACATCTGAAATGGAAGGAAAATAAATTACGTCCAATGACTTACAATATAGTCGCCCTTGTGTGAAATATGGGATAAAACACCCATTGTCACCGTAAGGTGGTAATGAACCCTTGCACGTGACTCCATTTTGACTGTTGCGGGCCGTGCTTTTGAAAAACCTGCGACAAAAGAAGATGCCCAATAGCTCAGGGGGAATTGGGCAGTCGAAGAAACCGTCACAGTACTCAAAGAAATTGGCTTGCAATATTGCGCCTCCCATTCTTTGGAAAATTGCTAACCTGCGATTGATCAGTGCATATTCGTTTGGGATTTCATTGCCATAAATGGTTGGACCCGTGCCAGTCAGATGGCCATTCTGGCGGACCCGGAGAAAGTATCTTCTTAGAATTTGACATTTATATACAGGCCGGCTCAGCACATCGCTCCCGATTGCGACGAAATACTTGCTCAGCAGTCAGGTATCGACTGGTAGGACTCAAACTGAAAGGACGAGAAGTTATTTAGTGACCTGTAAATCTGTACATCATCAATAGTGTGCAGCCAACTGTGCACGGTGAATATGGCCTAACTTCCCCCTCACAACCTCCCGAATTTCTGAACAACCCTGGGTTACTGGCTTTTATTGTAGTCCAGGTAAGGGGAACTCATTTGCCGCTACACAAATGTAAATGAAAGCACAAAAACATGGAGTTCACATGGTGGTCCGCCGGTAATACATTCTTGAAAACCCCGGGTCCGAGATAAAATAAGCATTGCCTGTGATCCAGCACTTTCCAGTTTTCGAACTCTTCCGGCTTTCAACATACACAAAGAAATTCATACTTTGTGTTTTTTCATGGCTTTTGAATGTTCAATAACTTGTCGCGCACCACTGACATGCCAAATGGGTCTACTTTTAGAGTGAAGTCTACTCCAAAGACCAATTAGTCGCACTTTACGAGACAAACACTGTGCATGCAGTCTTTGGGAAACACGGCTATCATATCCGCCGAAAGTTGCCCGAATAGGGAACTGCCAGCATGATGACTGCCTTGGCGAGGATTTCGAAAGTCGACGGCATTGCTTAGCCTTCCGGTGGTTGGCGGGAAAATAGGCCGGCTTTCAGTGGAATCGCCCTGTCGTGCGCAGCTGTGACGGTTGTATAATCATAAATGATGCTTAACCTGTTTAAGCGCCGCTCCGACTGGATTATCTGCCACAAACCCCGCAAAACGATTCTGCAGTGATGACCACTCTCACGAAGAATGATGCCGTCAGATAATACTAATTCAATTCCTGTATCAGTCTTCCAAATATTGATCCACATCGGTAGGCTTGGACATTCCACAATGTACTGCTACAGTGAATATTCAGGAAGTGGGGTCAGCTAGACGACACAATATTGGGTACGCTGGTGCGATAAGCCACGAAACAAACTCATACTGTTGATATACAACTGGATGTTAATGCAGCAGCCGGCTGTGACACATCTGCACTCTTAAGCTCGCTGCGAAGTTTCGCTTAGCCCGAGATGTACGTATCTACCGGCATCAACATTTTTCTTTTGGATGGTCTTTGGTGCCGCCATCAACGACTTCGAGTCCAACGGCAGATCAAGCTTCAAGTGTCTAAGAGCTCGTAATATAATCCTTAAATCGGTCATCGATGAGTGCATTTGTGTAGCAGCTTGCCACACATTTCTGGCCGAAGGAACAACTGGAAAACCTAAATTTAAAAGCTCAGTTACTTTCTGCAAGCGTACTTATTATTTCGCTTGATATTGTAAATTTGATTTCTCTATCCTTTTAGTGATAATTCTCTTTTGCATATTGCTGATCACCATGAAGCTCACCGTTCATGAAGGTAGTTGCGGCCAAATAGGTTGATACCGACTCCCTATTCCGTACGCATTGGTATCTCCAGTCATGTTGTCACAACTTACCTCCGCTAGACCTCGCGACTTTACAGTTCTTCTGCGCATAAATCAGCCACAACTGAAGCTGCTTCGCATGGCCGATTCGCATCTGAGAAGACAATAGGCCGTCGCTCTAGCACACCCCAACAAAACTGGCTGCCTGCCTAACCTGCTTAGTAAAAGGTCCAATCACTCCAATCGTACCTCGCCCAAATTCCTCATCTGTGGCTCATCTACCGCTAATACTCCAGCATCTACTTCTGAGGCCTCCAGAGAGCATTTCTCTTTCTACCTCATAAACTGTCCTGGCATTCCCCCCTGCAATCCATCCCTGCACCTCTGCCTTTCTTTCATCGATTACCCTCATCCATCTAAAAATTGAAAAATCAGTTTTCTCTATTAAACCTTCCCCGAAACCGGGACCAGATGATCTCCCACCGGCCCTCCTCCGTTTCGGTAGTCCTGACCTCCCTTTGTTGTTACCTAATATATACACCACCTGCCTGCTTCGCGGTTTTGTCCCCCTCAATGAAAAACCTCTGTTATAGCTTTGCGCTTCAAAAGGGTGCACTACACAACCCAGGTAACTATCGGCCCATTGGCCACACCCCAGTAGTCTGCAAAACCATGGAGAGAATTATCAAAAAACATTGTTCAGTACCTCTTATGCAAAATCCGGCTGGACCCTAGCCAGCATGGTTTCTTGAACTCCCGCTCCTGCTCTTCCTGCCAGCTGGACTTTCTCAACGTACTATCGTTTGCCGCCGACGCCGGCATCTCTGTAATCGTCCTGTACCTCGACATGTTCAAGGCTTTTTATCGTGTTCCCATATGAGTCCGTTAGCCAAAGTCCGGTCTCTTGGTATTACTGACCCTTTCCTCTCCTGGCTGTCCTCGAGTCTCTCTCACAGGTCACAAGCCGTGCTCATCGACGGCCACCTATCTTCAGCCAAACCAATTACTAGCGGCGTCATCCAAGGCAGTGTCCTAGGCCCATTACTATTCCTTATTTATATCAACGACATTTTCTCTTCTATTCGACACGGAACTCCTTTCCTCTCTGCCGACGATATAAAAATAGTGCACTCCTTCCTCCCTAATGACCTATCCGTGACTCTTTGCAACATATCGCGTGACTTATTCCACCTACAAAATTGGTGCCTCTCGTGGTCCACGAAGTTCTCTGCGCAGAAAGGCTTCCTCGTATCTTACAAGTGCACTGTACCATCCGGCCAAAATTGTCTGGAAGGCCTTCCCATCTCCATAAACCCCATGGTTATTGGTCTTGACGTACGCTACTCTTGGGCCTTTAACTTTTCAGAACAGGCATCATTCCAAATCTCTTAAGCCAAGCGAACGCTAGGCCTGATTCATCGATGTTTCATACTACCCGCCAGTCGCCTCTTCATGTGTCTCTCACATGTAAGACTGCTTTTAGAATATCGGCCGATTACCTCCAGCCTCAGGCCACGTTCCTCTATTGTATCTCTTGAGAACGTACAGTGTACTTTCATCAAGACACTGTTGGGAGTATACATAGCCCCAACATAACGCCAGCGCCGTGAGCTCCTACATACTAAGCCTATGTGGATTCGCCGCACAAGGCTCAACCTGGTTTTCCTCTTTAAGCCAATCCACAACCAGGCCTACACATCCCATCATATCTCATTCGCTGCCCTCTCCTCCTACCCCGCCTGACATTGTGCCTTCGCTCTCTGACCCCCAATCTAATCCCAGTCTAAAGTCCTGACTCGTTCTGTCAGCCCATTCCAAATTCTGGAATAAGCTCCCCCTTAGTTTAGGCAGTGCCTACTTACTGTTCGCCTTTAGGCGCGCACTTGTATTATACTTGACAGTTCCCAATGCTATTTTGCTCACCAATGACTTTGTCCCCACCGACCCGGCCTTTAAGAGAGGCCTCACACTGTAACCCTACTACCTCTGCACCACAGGTAGACCGATTTACTCCATGCCCGACACTTCCCCTCTCTTTAGTGCCGTGAACCACGGCTATTGCCTTCCCTGATCCACAACGAACTTATCTCCTGCTTCCATGAGATAACTGCTTCGCTCACCCACGTTCATCTGTTGTCCATCATTTTTATTCTTCTCTCCCTACCACCCGTTGCTTCTCAGCCGCGTCAAACCCAGACTGCGCTTCTCTATCCATTTTCCATTTCCAGTGATCCCCGATGACGGCAACCACTTCGGGCACCTTACTGACCATCTCCCTGGCAGGTGCACCTGAATAATATTGCTACATGGCTGTCTGCCACTCGCTGTTCCCGTTGACTCTGCTGTCCATGGTCTCACAGCGTGTCCAATTGATCCTGGATCACACACCCCTATCGCGGTCACTTTGCCCCCTGTACAATTGTCAATGACCACTCGTGCCACCCCTAACGGTGCGGGGGCGCGGTCAGGTCCACCTCTGTGGCCGGCGCACGTCGGGGGTGCAGGCCGTCTGCAACAACTTGAGAGCGCTATTAGGCTGGTGGATCGCACCTCCTGTGTTCACTTCACGAAGCGTTTTTCAGGATGGGCTTCCAGCGCATGGCCAGTCACACCCACCAGCACCGGTTGCGGATGGCACGCTTTAACTTTCATTGGACTACGGCATTCAAAATTGTCGTTTCAGAATTGCATGCTCCCCATCCTTTCTCCGCCACGGTACCCTCACCTTTAGTTCTTATCATCTGTTACCGCCTTCCATTTTTGTCGCCCTACCACGGTATGCACACCTTACCATTCTGTCCTCGATCCTGTTGTCTGTCACTGTATTGCCTCTCATTGCTTGAGGTCACTTTTGTCCTGACCAAACTTCTCTGCCAACGCTAGCCAATATTTCTTTTTTCCACCTGCCGTAATTGCCGGCTTCCGTTCTCTATTCACTTGGTATCACGCTATGCCTATAATGCCCAATAATGGCTTTATTATGCCTCACTGTCAGTCGTTTTGTTAAATCCCCGCTTGTTTTATCTCCTCATGCCCAATGCCATTACGCCCCAGTTGTAACGTACGTGCGTGGAAACCCTCTCTAGCCGTTGTCATATACTTGTTTTGTCAAGACTATGCTCCTTAGTTTATTGACCCTCGAGCAAGTACAACATTCACCAATCACCACACTTCAACATTTGTTTATATTTTGCTCACGTGAAGTGGCATAATTTTGATTCGAACTTGGACTGCCGTGACGGCGGTACCTGACATTGGCCTTTGTTGAACTCTGGTCCTCGTTGTCAGACGTTGTGGCCGTACAGTTGAGGTTTGTATATATTTATATGCGTATAACTTGATAATCCAGTACCGTAGAAACTACGAATCAATCTTGTTCTGGTTTTGGGACTCGTTTTGAATTGGCTACGCGTTGCCCACAGTCGGAGTAACCGTTACAGTACTCAACCTGGTATTGTCAGGAGGAAATCAATCAGAAATGCCAAGAAGAGGACAAAGACAAACAGAAGCTGGAGAGGAAGTGACCCGGCAATTTTCTGGGGTATTTTTAGGTGATACTGATTCCCTAGACGTTGCTAGGTCTGTTAGTCCTGTCAGTGCAATTTCATGTACTTCAGCTAGTGGTATAGAATTTAAAGGTGATGATATCTATCGGTTGAGAATAGTTGAATTAGAAACCCAGCTTAGGCAGGCTAGGGAAGAAGCGGAATCTGCCAAGAAAGATCACCTCCAGGGACAGGAGCGAGAGATGATTTTGGAGACCACAGAGCATACGGCCATTCAGCCTAGCAGTTCCGCGGAACGATCAAAGTCGACCTGTACCGGTTTAACCCACGCTATTGGCCTACCAAGGATGGAATTGTCCCCATTCGACGGGAGCGCAGAACAGTACTGTAAGTTCGTTAAACAGTACGAGAACTTTGTGGAAAGGAGAGTATCCGATCCAGGGCAGAGATTCTTGTGTTCACTGCATTACTGTCGTGGAAGAGCCAGGGACACAATCGACGGGTGCTCGATGCCGGATCCCGAAGAAGGTTACACTCGGACACGTGAAATTCTGGAAAACCTATTTGGGAAACCATTTAAAGTCGCCCGGAACTTGATCGATGGTGTACTATCGGAGTCAAAACGCTCCATAGGCGAGTCGGGCTCTCTAGCCAGCCTGGTGATAAAAATGCAGAACTGCAGCATCGCATTGAATCACCTAGATTACCGATCAGACCTAAACGCACTTCACACATTGGGGAACATAGTGAGCAGTTTACCCACAGAACTACAGGGTAGATGGGACGAGGAAGCCGAAGGGATCAGTAGATTTGGGCGAGAAACCATGTTCGAAGACCTGACGAAGTCTATAGATCGTCATGCCCGTATAGCAAACAGTCATTTCGGTCTGCGCGTTTTAAGTTTCGCAGATCAGCTGCTCTGGTCGTAGTTGGACTTCACAGCGTTGACTGCATGCAGTGTTGTGAGCACATTGTGCGGTCGTTACTGACTTCTTATTCCGCAAAATTAGCGAGACCTCTCACCGGATCGCATGGACCTACGAGGGTCGAGGATCTATGGCTCCCCCAATGAAAACCCTAAATGTGCTTCAGTTTCGCGTCAGGGTTTGCCGGGGAAAGAACCGCAGAATCCGAGTGGGGACGTTAATCTACAGGCGCGCCCAGTTTTGGGTAACATCACCAACAATCCCGAGATAAGCGCGCGGTGCTTATGGCCTGCATCACGATCGAAAGCTACCACCAAGCCTGCTGATACATTAACAGCTACAGCCTTGTCGCCTCCGCGTGGTTTCACCAAATGCTTGAATGGTGTACAAGCTCCGGTTCCCTCTCGTGAACAGTCAGGTTGCGATGTGACGATAGAGAGTGGGTATGGTGGTAGCGACACGTCTTTCAGTTCCGTCTCCTCCTATTCCTGCGGTATTTTGTCCCGTCCATGTGATTTCCCGGATCATGCTCTTCCAAACGGTCCAAATTGCAAAAGACCAAGAGGCGAGGCACAGGAACTAACTACATACACCACATCCACCGTGAAGCGGCCCAAAGCATCACCGCTCTCACCAATGAGAGAGCACCACAGTCCAGCACAGGCCAAAACAAAAATGTCTCAGAAGATGACGGCGAACTTGACAGGCGCCCCTTCAAATCCAAGCTCGCATGTGATATTGTTCGGGCGGCTTTTGCTGACCGGTTACAACTGGAGGAACTTTTGGCCGAATGCCGACGATCGGATTTTGCCATTTCCGTTCTGGATCGATCCCCGATAGATCGAATGATGGAGGCGACTGATTACATTGTGGGCATCATGGCCTATGAACAGATTCGTTAAACCAAGGAGCACTTTCAAGTTGGGGATTTTGTGGCCGCTGGAAAACAGCCCAATCTTACCATGGACATGCTGACCACACTAGCTGATTGGTTAGTTGAGGTACAGGACAATTTTGGATTCAACCACGAAACTATCCATCTGGCCTGGGGTCTTTTGTACGCATATTTCGAACGGGGTCTGCCATTGGCGCGACGGGAAATTCAACTGATGGCTTGTGCTGCAATAATGATCGCTTGCAAAGACGAAGAACGCCAGATGCCGCAGCTCAGCGAATTCCTCTACATCACAGATAGTGCTTACACAAAAGAAGAACTCATTGAAGCTGAACGCCGATTCCTCGTTGCCATCGATTTTGCCGTTCATCGACCCAATCCCTGCGTGTTTCTACGTCGCTACGCTCGGGTGCTTGACGCACATAGCGGTCATGTGCAATTCATGTCTCGGTTTCTTCTTGAAGCCGGGATGCATAGTCACGCAATCAGCATGAAACGGGAGTCTCGGAAAGCTGCCGCTGCACTTTGGCTTTCTCGTGTTGTATTACGCAATCCTTCCTACGTCGAGTGGACCAGACGCGCAGATGTTTATCATTTGAGGCAGTTTCTCCGAAGTAATCATCAAGCGCAACGCTACTACTCTCAGTGTTGTCCGCGACCGGTGCCCGCTTTGTTGAGTAACAGACCACCTGCGCAAACTCCGAATTTCTGTGCATCGGCAGCTGCTGGTGCGTTGGATTTGTCCAAGTGTTTCACCTCCATACACTCCATATCTGCAAGTATCAGTCGAATCGGATGTCTTAGCCACCAGAACTCTTCCCTGGCTGACAACGTGGGCAATTGGCTGTCCTGGACACAACGAAGTCAATTCAATGCGATGGATCGAACTAGTAGTGAGCCAAAGAAATCAATGAATATTACAAGTCCCCAAGTGCACAGTTCCGGGTGCAAATCTGCTCCGGTTAATGAGGACAACTCGTCCTGTTCCGACTTGGATGATATTCCTGTGAATCCGGAGCTGAAAGCCTATTTGGATGCGATGAAATCAGAAGATCAACGTGCACTTCTCTGGCCGCCCATCTTACAGCACATTACGGGCTATATAGAGGCGGACTTGATTCCACTGGCCGTGAGGTACCACGCAATCGCGCTGAGTCTGATCGCAGAGGTGGCTCGGGGTGGCCGTCTGGCAATGGATAAGGATTGTGAGACCACAAATTGCACAACCACTCTGGGATCCGACCTAGCAGATTTGAATGTCGAGGACATGGATGAGGACGCGGATGCGGACGACTTGGAATCGAATAACGCAAGTGCGCCAAGCTGCGTTTCCCCTGGAGGGCATTATCTGCGACGACAGGCGGAGAGTAAATATTGTTCCGATCCATTTCTTAACGTGGCCGATGCTTATCCCCAATTGGCATTTGAAAATTTCGTGCCATACTTCCCTGCAATCCAGTGTCCGGATGGGTGCTCTTGTTTCGTTTGTGTCAATCTCGTTCTTCGTTCGAGTGGATCTTCGTCACCTTGCTTCGTCTGCTGTCAGCATCTGGATCCGGATTTGCGATTATTTCCCGCCCCCTCACCCTTCCATTTCCATACGAGTGTGTGTGTGTATGTGTTAGCATGTGTTTTCCGTGCTGTTTTCTTTTCTATTAAGTTTGTCTGTTTTTCGTGTCACTATGTCATCTCACTAGATCTTCATCGCCCCGCCATCCACCCTCCCATGCAGGTCTCAGTTTTGACGAGTAGTATCGTATATTTTACTGTGACCCACCACTTTTCAGCGGGATTCTCGTTGACAGTTTGTTTTGGCCAATTTGGCTGGCATTTTTCTGCGTCACTCAGCCCCGGTTTCTTTCATTTGTTTTAACCCGCTATTTTATGTCCCTCAATGATTTCTCCGTAAAACTTATTTCCGGTTCAGTTGATTAATGCAGTCTGTTCACATTTTTCTGGTCATCGTAACCCATTTTTCACACAAATTTACCACTTTTCACGTGCTCATTCAGCCTTCACTTCCCGCCCCTATCACCACTCATGTGCAACCATTTTTAGCATTTCCATTGCATTCTTGTGGTGTTATTTTCTGCACCGGCATTCAAGGCCATTTCCTCTTGTGTCGATACATTGGAGTTTGATCGTTTGCAACGACCGAACCAAATCCTAACTATTCCGTCCTTTACTCCTCTGCCGTACGCAACTAGAACGGCAGTTTAGATCATGTCTCAACTCCCTCTCCTGCTTTTGCCTACCATCATCTTGGGGAGTGCTGTTGTCACCGTCCATCCCGTATTTGCTTTTGCTTCCACTGAATCTTCCAACTCCCGAATCGTTCCTAAATAATGTGGTTATGCTTTTCGTGAGTTCAAACCAACCGCCTCCAGCTATCCGTGTTCGTCTGAGTACGAAAAATAAACTAGATCAACTAGTGCGCGAGATGAGCAAACTACCCAGGATTACGATGACGCAAAGCTGGACCAAAGAGCCAAGTAGAAGCCAACCATGGACAAACACAAGCATTATCCCGCGAAGGTGAAAAATCGCAGGTGTGTAAGGTTTGTGGGGCGCCTCGTCGCCTAGCGTAATGTCCTCGCTTCCGCAACGTAGATGTCAACGAACGATGGGCAGTGGCTAAGGGAATGGGAGCGTGTTTCGTCTGTCTCAACAATTTACATCAAGCAGCGGTGTGACGAACGAAACCCAATTGTAGTCAGGATGGATGCCATGAGAAGCACCATTACGCACTACACAAATCCTAGAAATTGAATGCGAAAGAAAACCCGAAGCCTAGTGTGGTCTGTTTAGTGTCCCACTCCACTAACAAGCCCATTCCCCTGGGAGTAATAGCAGTCTGCGCAAAAACCCCAGTTGGGGTTATAAGAGCGTTTTCCTTCGTAGGTAGTGGCTCGGATACCACTCTAGTAAGGGAGAAATTTGCAGAGAGATATGGGACCAGAGAGGATCAATCTTTATTAGCAGTGAGCTCAGTGAGTGGCACCCGGGTCATACAGTCGATCAAACTGCACCTACAACTCGTTTCCTTGGTCAACAACGATAGAACAGAAACTCTAGAAGCATTTAACATAAAGGACCTGCAGATGAGAGCACCTCAGTCAGTGCAATCGATTCTGACTCAGCGGCCGCATCTCGACGGGATTACGATCGAGGGGTGGCAGAGTAACGAAGTTGATATGCTGATCGGCTCCGATATGCCGGAGGCGCATTGGGCCCTGGACCAAAAGATAGGGAGCTGCAGAGCACCCTATGCAGTACGCACCATATTCGGTTGGACTTTATATGGTAGTACAGCCGGCAGATGCGGCAAACAAATCAACTGCATTTCGGTGGAAACGACAAACATCGAACAGGCATTCCAACAATTGTATAACACCGAGTTTGCCGGCCTGGCCACTGATAGAGGTACCCCAGCACGGGAAGATAGGTTGGCTTTGGAAATGGTGGCCGAGAACGTCAAGTACGCAAAAGGTCGTTTCGAGGTTCCTAGCCCGTGGAGATCCAACATGAAACCTATGCCAAACAGCCGAGAAATGGCTCTGAAAAAATTGCGCTTTCTCAAAACCAGGCTAATTCGAGAACCACAATTAAGAACAGAATACACTCGAGCAATGCAACATAACATCGACTTGGGTTATATGGAAAGAGTAGATACAGCGGTTATCAGAGCAAATTTCAGGTGGTACCTGCCTCATCACTCGATCGTGAACACAAAGAAACCGGGGAAGGTCAGAGTGGTTTTCGACTGTGCCGCGAAATGTCAAAGTGTGTCACTCAAAGACCATATACTACAGGGCCCAGACTGGACAACACCACTAGTCGAGGTTTTATGTCGTTTTCAGCTAGGAAAAGTGGCCGTCTCTGCGGACATGTGAAATTTTTCTACAAGTAAAGATGCCCGTTGAAGACACGGACGCCTTCCGTCTTCTCTGGTGGCCTGAAAACGACGAAAATCGCGCCCGACGAGTACAGGTTGACAGTTCATCCGTTTGGGACGGTATCATCCCCCTTCTGTGCTAATTTTGCCCTCCGGAAAACCCTCGAGCGTTTTGGCGGCACCAAACATTTATTAGGGAGAGCAGTGGACCACTTCTATGTGGACGATTTTCTGTGTCCCTTCGAAGACCGAAATACTGCCATTCAATATATGACCGAACGGATCGCCACTCCAAAGGCCGGAGGATTCAACCTCACTAAATGGACTTCAAACAGCCAAGAGGTGCTCAATGTTATCCCGAAGTCCGAGAAAATGGAGTGTACGAGAGAGCTTTTGGGTTCCTCCTCACAAACGGAGCGCAAGCTTGGACTTCGGTGGGAACCCGAAGGTGATGAATTCATATTCACTCTGGGCCAGTCACACGGAGAGGAATCCTACCATCAGTCGCAAGCCTCTATGATCCCCTAGGTTTCGTTTCATCATGGTCATTACCGGGAAAGTGCTTGCTGCAATCGCTGTGCCAGAGAGGGACGGGGTGGGACGAACCTTTCCAGGATGGCGACGACAAGCCACCGCGCGACTGGCTGCGCAGCCTGGAGCAACTTGGTAAGATCAAAATACAAAGATGCATGACATGAAATCAAGTGCATAAACGACGCCCAACTCTACTTATTTTCTGACGCATCAGAAACAGGCTCCGGGATATTGGCTTACGGCTGCTGGGTTGACGCAAATGGTGGGCAGCACAGCCAGATACTATTCGCAAAAGCGAGAGTGGCTCCGAGGCTGGAACTGACAGCAGCAGTACTGGCCGTAATAGCTGCGACGCTGATTAGGAAATGCTTCGACCGGATAAACTGGGAACCAAACTTTTGAACGGACTCAGCCACGGTACTTCATTACACAAACAACATTGCCACTCGTTTTAACAACTTCATGGCCAACAGACTCACTATAGTCCGCGAGTCGACTAAAACCGATCAATGGCACTATGTATAATCTGCCAGTAACCCGGCCGACGTCTGCTCAAGAGGAAGGATTCATATATGTGCCCGGTAAATTTGAAAGTCAAGGTTTAATGGAGGAACTGGCTGAGCCAAGTAGGGGAGAGCGGAAACTGGGAATCTTACATTAGAATGACTGAAAATCGGCGTGATAAACACGGGTTACGACAAAATGATGAAGATACACAATAAAGAGAAAAAAGAACAAAAAGAACAAAAAATTGAGTTGATTTGCAGGAGATCAGATGGCCATGAGGTATGCTGCATTGCTCTAAAAGGACGGTATTAAGTGAAGAACAGGGACTTTTTGCCTGCTAACCCAAACATTGTCCCCATGAACGGTCAGCCGCGTCTGGTGAGCCCACCCCTACCCAGGTCTCAATTCGTGACCTGGCGTCAGTGGCAGCCGTGATCATTATAAAATAAAATATCAGGCTTTCTCTGTTGGTCGAAACATGGCCGTAAGTTCTTTTGTTGTACCCATAAAACCGTTTCCTCCCAAACGCAAGTGACGTCCGTAGCCGCCTTAGGCTTGGCTCTCTGCAAATCATTTCACTTTATGATCCCGTCACATTTGCTTTGGTATATCTGCTCCATCTCCTAGCTCCAGTTGTCTATCTCCTCAACAATTTCATCCTGAATTCCCTAGCTCAGCGCCCAACTACCACTCATGCCACCCCAAAGGCACATTAAATTCCATGCAAGTCATTCATCCTCCTGTCACCTTCAGGTGAACGGCCGTTCGTTCCAAGTCTCCATGGAGTTCCCCACAAAAAACCGTAAAAAATTGTCTGACTTACTTGCTGACTTATATAGGTTCCCTCCCTCATTAGGTTACTAGTTGATGAATCTCTCCCTACAGTTTTTGATATAAACTCTTCAGATGTCCATAAAGTGCGTCCATGTGCCTTTTATCGGTACATCTCCAATTTTCTTTGAATTCTCCAGAATTATTTGTTTATATGATTATCATATATACTGCATCTCATTTTCTATCGGGCGATCCCCCGTTTGTCCATTCGATTGCGTGAAGCTAGTCGATGAGTTTCTATCTGGCTGGGCAAGCCAGAGGCCGGGTGGAATTTAACAGCTTTCTGACTTCGTTGGCTGAGAATACTACGGTTGACAAGGTGTCAGCAGTCAAGGAGGTGAGGTCCCGGGTTGGACTATTGTGGTCTGTTATGAAGGTAGAAGCGAAGAAATTATTGAACGCCTCAGCGATTAACTAAGGCGAGCTAATATAAATGTTCTTTGATAGGAGCAAATACGGTGTTTTGGTTGTACAGCGGGGGCTTCGAGTTTTAATAAGGCCAGAGAGGTGGGCTATTTTATTCTGCTGGTTGAGAGCGTAAAGTTCTTGCTTCTCCAGCTTGTTCCCATTTTCGCTTAGTAGCTGGCTTGAGAGGTGGCTGAGGCAGAGGAAGATAGAAAGGTCGTTGGTCCTTTCGTAGGCAAGCCGCAACCTTTCGAACTTACGTTGCAACTTTTGTCGTCGATCGGTCTTTCTACCGCTGAATTCAGTTATCTCGCGAGATATGATGTTAAGAGAACAGAATAGGTTAGAGTATCTCACATCCGACGCCAGCTGAGGATCAGATGTTAGAAAGAATTTATCCCAGGTCTGACTTCGCAGGATGGTGGGTAAAGTATCCCAGTTTGCATTTCGGAAAGATTTTTGACTTTGAGGACTTTCCTAGTGATGCGGCTGAACGGAGAATTCACATGTTATGACCCTATGATCACAACCAGGAAGGTGGTTAAGGACATTTGCCCTTATATTTTGGAGGCTTAAGTAAAGATAAGGTCAAGAATATTGTTCCCTCTGGTTGGTGATTTTACGTGTTGTGTCCATTCGCCAGCACGGATACATGAGATAAAATTGCATAACTTCGGAGAGGAATTCAGGGTTGCCCAACAAATGCCAGGGAGGTTGAAGTCCCCCGCTATGATTTTAGAAGCATGCGGGATTTCAGCTACGTGACAGAAAGCATCGGTGATTGCATTTACGTTGCCCATGTTGTAGCCCGGCGGGCAGTAAACACAACCAATGACGAGCTGCCCCTGAAGCAGGGGTATAGAGATCCAAACAGAGTCTTGGACCTTATCAAGGACAGGAAGTTGGAGTAAGTGTGTTCCAAGACTGCTCTTACTATAAGCAAGGCATCCACCACCACGTCTCTCAGATCTGTTCGTAGCAAATGTATTATAACCGGGTATGGAAATGTGTCGAAGGGGAGTTTTATCAGTAAGCCAGGTTTCAGTTACAAGGATTACATCCGGGTGAGATTGCAGTGCAAAGGAGCGGGCGGATGTAAGTTTACTTACAAGGTAGCGAGCACTGAAAAGTGCAATTGTGAAACTATCATTATCGTGCCCATGACGTACATTGAATGTATGACCCCTTAAGGTGACTGACAGGTTTGGAGAAATTGTAGCCACTGACGGACTGTAGGATGGTGTGGGGAGATATATGGTATGGGAGGAGGCGGGAAATTCAGAGGAAACGGAAAACCGGCAAATTTAGATGGGGTGGCATTAAGTCCGAAAGCTCGCGACTATTTGGAATTGAAGAGCAGGATGCATGTAGTTGGGTAGCCCGTGAGCAGTCAACCGGAGCCGCATGTGGATAAGGTACTGGCATAACGGTCTGAACAGTCTTGCCGAGACTTCCTTTTTCGTCGTTGGAAGAAGTGTTTTTATGGTTCACTCTACCTGGAGGCAAAAGACTGATTGGGTTCGGAGAGCAAGGTCCGGGTCTCCGAGTTGAGATGGCTGATTTTGCCGATAAAGCTACTCTATTTATTTTCCAATTCGTTACGGGTACCGGTGCAAAAACATCTAGTCTCGCTCCTTTCTGTGGTATGCAAGGAATGGCTGGTTTTGACGTCAACAGTTGAGGGATTACTGATTTTACTTCAGGTATTAGACTATTTTCCCGATCCGATTTTGGATTTTGGACTCCTGCAAGGGTGGGCCTTCGTTTTTTCGAACTATATTCCGTGGGAGTAGTTTGTAGGTTCGACCAGACACCTCTTGAGCTAGTTGAAGGAATCATGTCAATCGGGGTTTTGTATGGTATTTTGTTACTAGTCTTTGAGTCAGGGGGACTTTTATCAGTTTTGCGGACGTCAGGAGGAACATTAATTTTGACCGTTTCATTGAGACTGTTCTGCAAGTTTTGACGTTTGCGACGCGGCTCCGATGGAGTGGAGACTGATGAACTATCTAGATCGACAACTATTTTGCGACTAACCACAGAAGAGGTCTTCGCATGGTGGCCGACGTTTGGTAAATCGACCACCTGAGGGGGACTACTGGCTAAATGTTTACCAGGGTTATGGTTCTTGGCATGGCTTTTGTGAACCTTTCTTTGTAGAGGGGTTTTATCGGGAAGTATTTTTGCCCGCTTGAAACCTGTATTTGCGACGACGAAAGACTGTTGGCTAATAAATTCCTTGGCAGCAACTTCAGTATTAGACTGAAACAGGAGTGAGCATGTATTTTGCGGTGAAGTTTTGCGGAGTCTGACAAAGTAGCAAGGTTGCGAATCTAGGTTGCAAACCTTTAAGCTTAAGTTCTTGGCAGTTGAGAGAGGTAACTTATCCGGAATGTTGAATAGTACTGCATTGTTGACTTCCTTGATGCGTCTAAATATTTCAGAGGCAACGGTGTAACGGACGTTTGGGCAATGCGTAGCCAAATTCGCAACAGATTCCGGAATCAAAAGACCATTATCCGTGATATTCTACGATACTGGATTATTACATGAACAATGACATGAAAAATATACAAACCTCAATAATACGATCACAAGGACTCAACAACGAGAAACCGAATAGCAGCGTGTGAGCAAACAGCACGTGCGTCACGCAGGTCCTGAACAAGGATGTGCCAAAGTAGCGCTCTGGGCGCGAACAAACAACAATTGGTCCAGAAAAACAACCAGTTCGTAAAGACAAGTCAATAGTGTGGGCAAGTGAGTGATGTTAGGAAAAACACTGAATCGCGAGGGGAAAAAGGGGATTTTCCACGACCGGCTCTTACACCGCCCACCAAAATCCTCCTGGATCCTTAGCAGAGTCAAAGGTTCGGTATAAAGGTACTGATTCTTCCTACCTGTCTAGGCCCTGCTGTCAGTGCGCGCGTCTAATGCTCTTCGTCGACGTTCTACTACATGTCGCACCTAATCCATTGGCTACATAGACGTGAGGCTAGTCTACATCTTCCACAAGACCAAATGACCGATGGCGGGCGTGAATGGTCACATAGACGTTGTCCTCGTAAAGGGCCGTCCTGTCCTGGATGTATGTGCTTCAGTGTGTGTGAGTGGGTGTGTATGTGCCGGAGTGTACAATGAAATCACAGATATGACTACACATCAACGGAGGATTTTCTGCAATATCAACAAAAGACCGTGTGGCAAGAAAACGAGTAAAATGTAACGTGTGTGTGACCTAAGCTCAGCTACTTCCACATATGCAAGGGGTATTCGGTAGCGTCAACAAAAGCAAATTAACGAAAACTGTCACATGTATGATGGGGTTACGGGATGTAGAGTGCGTCGTGCATGTGTGTATGCGTCGGGATGTACAATGGGATCGCATCCATCACCACATATCGGAAAGAACCTTCTGTAATGTCAACGAAAGACCGCGAGCACTGTAACGTGTTTGACGGAGACCGTGTGGTATATATGGTGTTTCTTTATCCACCTCGATGGCTAGTGTGAAAAGGTCTACTGGGCCTCGGGGTTATCAGCTCCTCCGTCTCCGCTCTCGAGTAGGTTAATACTGCGTATGTCACAAATGAGCTCTACGTTAGCTGTCTTCACCTTCACCGTTCTTATCATTCCGTCAGTGCTTTTGATGGTTTCCGTAACAACTCCCAAAGACCAAGTGCTGAAATGTGCGCGTTCGTCGGCGGTCATAACCATGTCCCCAACTCTGAATGGTCTTGTTTTGGCCAGCCACTTCTGTCGAGTCTGCAAAGCCCATAGGTACTCCCGTAGCCATCGCCTCCAGAAGACCTTGGCCAGATAGTTCGCCTGCTTCCATCCGTGGAGGTAGCTCCCGCGAAGGTTTACCGGCCCTTGGAAACCCTCGTTCGACCTTAACGTCAATAAGTCGTTCGGGGTGAGCGCCAGGTGGGTGGGGTCGCCGTTCAATACTGGAACCAGGGGGCGGTTGTTCAGGATTCGCTCCACCTCAGTCATGACGGTGTTCAGCGTCTCGTCGTCGGGCGGCTTCTGCTCCATGATTGACAGCAATATCCGTCTGGAGGACCGGATCATGCGTTCCGATACGCCGCCTCGGTGGCTTGCCTGTGGAAGTTGAAATGCCATCGTATGCCGTAGACCACGGTTTGAACCTGCAGTTCGTCCCTGTTTATGTTCTTGTGCCAACGCTGTAATTCTCGGTGAGCGCCCACAAAGTTCGGCCCACTATCTGAGTATATATCGGCCGGTACGCCTCTTCGGTTGATAAATCTTTGCAAAGCCCGTAGAAACGAATCGGTCGTCATCGAATGTGCGACTTCTAGGTGTACCGCACGCGACTTCATGCACGTCATGATATATCCATATCGCTTTTCTAATCTCTTCCCGCACTTGATCCACAAGGGCCCGAAATAGTCCAACCCGGTGTCACTGAACGGCCACCAGCCCGTAGTCACCCTGCATTCTGGTAGTGGGGCCATGTGTTGTTTGCCTGCCGTGGCATTACCTCTCATACATTGTTCACAACGTCGGATTACGCGTTTTATAGCCGTTCTTTTTCTCAGCAACCAAAGGCGCTCCCGGATGAAGCTCGTAAAATGACTTTCCCCGGTATGTCCCTCCTTGGCGTGGACTTGTTGAATCATTAGCTCTACCAGAGGTTTTTGAGCCGGCAGCAGTATAGGATACTTTGTGTCGAAGCTCAGGTGGGCGTTGGTCAGCCTACCGTCCACCCGCAGCAGTCCGTCGATGAGTTTGGGGTTTAAACGCTCCAGCTCACCTCCTGGAGATGGTATGTCTTTATTGGTCGGTCCCACTTCTTCCGCCCTCTTGAGTTCTCGGGCGAAAGCCTCGCGTTGTATCATTCGGAAGGTATCGTATTCTGCCGCTTGTAGCTCATCGGGACTTATCGGGCCGATCCGTATCCGACCTGAGGGCCGTAGCCTTTTCATGACTAGTAAATTTCTCTTGAACCTGGTTAACCGAACTAGCGAACGAAGCGTCTTCATCCAGGAAGAAAACCTGGCCGGTCGCAATAGAATGGATGTCTCTTCGACGACGTTGGCCGCTATCACTACGCCTTTGATTTCCAGTTCTACTTCCGTAGAGGGTTTTAATTCGAACACGGGCCAGTCCTGTTTGGGCAATTGCAGGAAGTTTGGCCCTCTCGTCCATGTGTCTAGTTGCCTGAAGTTGGTCGCACCCCGGGTGAACAGATCAGCTGGATCATCGCCAGACCTGACATGCTTCCACTGGTTCATGGCTGATTCATCGTGGATAATCGTGAGTCGGTTGGCGACAAAAGCACTAAACCGGCTCCGGACGTTGGTAATGTAGTAAAGTACTATCGTCGAATCCGTCCAAAAGCTAACCGACCAAATGTAGAGATCGAAACATCTCTTCACAGTTTGCACCGCCCTGACTGCCAACACGGCTGCGCTGAGTTCAAAGCGTGGGATCGAGACCGAATTCAGTGGAGAAACGCGGGCTTTAGCAAACAGGATCCTCGTGGTATATTGTCCATCTCCTGTGCACCATCGTCCGTACACCACTGCTCAGTAACCGACCTCGGAAGCATCGGAAAAAGCATGTAGTTCTCCAGTCCGCGTCGTATGTCCAGGAGTCAAACATCGTGATATCCTTATGTCCCCTAATTTCTTCAAGGTGTTCAAAAATTCTTACAACCCAGCCCGTCCTCTTGGTCCAGCGACTGGTCGCAATCAACTTTCTTACGGCACAGCCGCTGCAGCAAGATCTTTCCGGGTAGCAGCCATGGTGGGACGAAACCGAGCGGATCAAAGAAATTTGAGACAGCGGATAGTATGCCACGACGGGTTATGGGCAGCTCGAGAACGTTTGGCTGGAAAACAAAGTCGTCCGTTTCCGCGTCCCATTGTATCCCTAAATTGCTTTCGATAGTAAGTGGGGAGCCGTCCAAATCTCTTACCCTTCCGGTCTTTTCGTGGTACGAAATGACCTTCAGCACTTCTGAAGCGTTCGACATCCATTTAGTTAGATGGAAGCCGCCTTCTTCCAGCAATCTTGTCAGGCCCCTAAACTGCACTACAGCTGATTCCACATCATTGAATGACCCAAGATAGTCGTCGACGTAGAGATTTCTGCTGACGCTATCCACTAACGTCCGATGTACTAGATTGCCATGTTTGTTCGCTGATTCTCGGAGGGCGTAGTTCGCACAAAATTGTGACGATATGGCTCCGAAGGGGTGAACGGTCGTCCTATAGTTCACCACTGCGTTGTTCCGGTCGCTCCCTTCCCACCACAGGAAACGCAACGCATCTCGTTCTCGTACCGGAATCTTCACCTGATGAAACATTTCCCTAATGTCGGCAGACAAAGCCACTTTACCCACTCTGAAACGGCACAAAACGTCGATCAGTGGCTTGGTCCAGTCAGGTCCTTGTAGTAAGCGATCGTTTAGTGACTTGCCCTGGAACTTGGCTGCACAGTCGAAAACCACCCGCAGATTTAGGGTTTTTTCGGGGTTGATAACCGGGTGGTGAGGCAAATACCAGATACCCCTTTTGCTGTCGGTGTTAACAGGCACCTTTTCAACGTAACCGAGGGTTTCGTTTCGCTTCATCAAATCCGCGTATCGTTCCCACAGATTCTGGTCTCGAATGAAGCGTTCTTTTAGTCGTAGTAATCGTTGGAGAACATGATTTCTGTTGTCAGTCCACGGGTCGACCGATGTGCACCATGGGAGGGGAACCTCGAACTGTTTTCGAGGCCTCTAGTGCCTTGCCGCACCGCTTGTAGAGCGAAGTGATCCTCTTGAGACAACGTTGGTCTTTCGTCTCCAATGTCATGAAACTCCTTTTCATACAGCCGCTGTACGTGATACTCTATG
Organism: Fasciola hepatica; assembly: GCA_948099385.1. Taxonomy (NCBI): domain Eukaryota; kingdom Metazoa; phylum Platyhelminthes; class Trematoda; order Plagiorchiida; family Fasciolidae; genus Fasciola; species Fasciola hepatica. Next base: position 356,464 of record CANUEZ040000006.1, read on the forward strand.
CGGGCCGTTTTGGCGGATAAGTAATTCACGGAACCACGTACCACTACTGGACCGTATAACATCCATCCCAGAGCCGTGCGTACGGCATAAGGTGCCTGGCGGTCGCCCACTCTCTGGTCAAGCGCCCAGTGCGCCTCTGGCACGTCGCAGCCGATGAGGCGATCCACTTCATCATCTTTCCAGTCTACAACGGTTACATCCTGCAGGTGGGGCCACCGAGTCAAGACTGCGTTCACCGACCTTGGTGCTCGCATGGGGAGATCCGCTAACGTGAATGCTTCCGTTGGTTCAATTTCCTCGTTAGTGTCTAGAGAGATGAGTTGCAGCCTCAACCTACCGGCAGTCATTACCTGTGTTCTGCCCACCGTGCTCACTGCCAACGACGTCGCACCTTTAGCCAGTTGGTGCTTGCCGGCAAACTGCTCTTTCACTAGAGTAGTGTCGGATCCACTATCGACGAAAGCCAACGCTTTGACCACTCCTGTTGGGGTCACTACTATCGCGGCGACTACACCTAAACGTACCGGTTTACTGGCAGATCGTGACTTTGAACAAATAACACTGGATTTGGTACTCTTCTCGGCTAAAGTTACCCTCGCCTGGTGCAGCAACCGATGGTGTCTGCCCGTGCAGCCCTCGTAACCACGTCGGTTCCTTGTTCTGCAAGCTGCCGCTCGGTGAGTGGTGTTGAGACAAATAAAACACGCTCCTGCCACCCTCGCCATTCCCCACCGTTAGTCTATTGTGGCATTGCCGAACTTGGGGCATTTTGGTAGGCCATGGCTTATACCACAGGATCTGCAATTGGGTTGCGCCGTAGCATCTCGTGAAATGACATGTGTATTGATCCAAGGCTGGTATTTTGGATGTTCCCGTACAGGGGTTTGAGCTTGGCTAGTACTGGGCTTGTTTGCTCGGTTGCTGTCCCGGACGAGTCAGCCGAACCTGCTGTCAGCTATCTTCGTTTGCCTGTCCAAGTATTCGGTCAGGTCTTCGAAGTGTGTTACTTCCTGTCCGGATTCCAATGTTTTCGATCATTTTCTTGGCATTTTGCATGTTTTTCCCCGTTCCAAATTGATCTATTGAGTATTGTAACGAACGTTTGAGCAATGCGTAGCCAAATTCGCAACAGATTCCGGAATCAAAAGACCATTATCCGTGATATTCTACGATACTGGATTATTACATGAACAATGACATGAAAAATATACAAACCTCAATAATACGATCACAAGGACTCAACAACGAGAAACCGAATAGCAGCGTGTGAGCAAACAGCACGTGCGTCACGCAGGTCCTGAACAAGGATGTGCCAAAGTAGCGCTCTGGGCGCGAACAAACAACAATTGGTCCAGAAAAACAACCAGTTCGTAAAGACAAGTCAATAGTGTGGGCAAGTGAGTGATGTTAGGAAAAACACTGAATCGCGAGGGGAAAAAGGGGATTTTCCACGACTGGCTGTTACAAACGGTATCAATGAACTTCGTGGCTGAGATTAGGTTTGCCTGAGTGTGGCGTAGAGATGGGCAAGCAGGAAAGCCGATGGACCTAACTGACCGATGGTTTGATCATAAGCGTCAAGCCAAGAGGAAAAACTATTCATGACTTTGCTTATCTCGGCACTTGCTTTGGTAGCATCTCCAAGTATATCAACGAGGGCTACTGAACAACCTTTGAGAGTGCTTTGGATGTTGGGGGTCTTACAACGGCGAGTGTTAGCTGTGATTTTGGGCTGGTGGGCAGCAATGGAACGCACAGCTAAGCTGTTGGAGTGATTGGTAGTTAATTTGACGCAATATCGCGGGGAGAAAAGTAGTGACAGCTGACACAATGGGCGAGTTATCGGACTTTGTTAAATTGCGGGGTATCAAAAAGGTGAGAGAAAAAAGTGGCTAATTACCTTTGAGAGGCCGGATAAAAAGAGAGAATACTTAGGGAGGGTTTTGAACAATTGATTAAGTTACTTGGAAACCCACGAATCTCTAAAAGTTCTATTGTACTGATTTGCGATAATAACTGACGCTAACAGGTTGGTATGCAGCAGTTTGAATAGCAATAAGTAATGGTAACAGCTAAATCATTGATCTTAAGTCTAAAAAGCAAAAAAACCTGAGACAACCTGATTTTGCGTCACAATGGCCTTGACCTGGTTGAGGCGTATTCCTGTCATGAAGATAATTCACCAAGATATTCCAAAGTTAATTCTACAAACATTCGACCCAATCTAACCTGCCCCTCCTAATAACTGATAATATCTTTCTAGGACGCCGTTGGTATTGCTCCGGCTTCTCTTATATGTATATATATATATATATATATCTATAAACATGCGTACAGATGCATATATGCATTCGCTTTGTATCCTGCAGTTCCTCACAGGCCATCTCTCTTGCCATCATCCCACTGACTGCCGTGATATGCGTCTATTCCTTCTACATCTGTGTCTCACATCTACCGTGTCCAATTCTTATGAGCTATTTGCTTTACCTGATCCACCCTTTACGCCTTACTTTGCTTGCTCCCTGTTTTACAGTGAGTTTTGTGCCCTGTTAGCCGATCATCTATTGCAGAGTACCAATGCTTCATTGCTATCTAATCCTTTGCATTGGATCTCGCTTTTTCTCCAATGTCTCCCGCCAAAACAATTTCTTATGCCGATTTCTAGCCTTTCTCACTAATATCAATCAGCTTTCAGAGGTTCCCAAACGGACAACCCGGATCACCCACCTGACCTTGGCTTTCAAGCTCACCGGGAGTCTGTTTGAATCCGTCCATGGGTCCATTTAAACTGAGTACATTTTCTTTGGTGTACACACATTTGCCATACTTTCACCTCACGTTACACACCCTTCTGGGCATATTTTATCTAAATTCGGTCATGTAACTTTCTACTTTTTCAACGATTTTGAATGTCCATCCCATCACTAGTAAACAGTCGATCATGCAGCTGGCATGCCTTGGGCTTCTCCGAAATAAATCATTATTATAATTATTAAATAATTGGCGTCAGCGCAGCATATGACCGACCTGCTGAGCACATTCACAAAAGCTGGGAAGATACCTTCCGTAGTCACCGCCATCATCGGTGTGAATAGAACAACCTTTCCGGTCCAGCTTCCTCACCTGGTTTAGCCACAGTTCCTGCCAGACACAAACGCATCACACGCACGGACGTATGAACTTACCGCAGCGAAGTATCGTAACAGCGTCGCCATTGGCTATGCCAACAGGCTTCTTCTCGAAGCAACTGTCCACGAGTGGTGGAATGAGGTGTGACAGAAATAGCGACAAATATCAGAGAAAACAGCACACATGTCGTAAAATAATGACAGAAAACAGCAATCCAAAGTCATTAAAATCAATTCCATTTGTGACTGAAATCCTGATGGGGCGAGAAGAAGCGCCGAGAGGTCAGCTTGATACAAATAATCAATAACAATCAGCAGATGAAGATGTACTGTTACAGTGGCCCAAACCAGACTGTCTTCGCCAGTATAGTTCAACCAAGCTACTTTGTGATCCCTAACTAGACGATTTCCGTTTATCCTTCTGTTACCGATGCACGAATCTCAATCTGCAACAGGACTAAACAGAACACTGGGTGACTCGGATCCATGTGGTATGCAATACCTGAAGTGCGCAACAACATGAAGATGCAACAAAACTCACACACTCGACCACAAATGTGCTTAGTCAGGCCGCACAAGGAATAACCACGGGGGACGTAATAGCTTGACCAAGCGTTAGAAACGGGGAGCGAAAGTGACTTGGAGGAGGAAACAGTCAGTTGGTACAGATAAACAAAGCTGGAATAAATACAGCCTTACCGCACTCATGCGCTAGCGTGTTAGAAAAATTGTTGAAAACCGTTCCACTTTTTCTACATGCCACATTAATTGCACTATATTGGAGCTTGCCTTGCCAAGCACTTCCATACACGACGCCTTTGCACTTTCATTCGTTTGTGTGAGACGCTTGATTTCGTCCACGATGCGTTGAACCTTTGTGTTTTACTGGTACTCTTTTTGGCTTCATGCTTGAGGTTGGTATATGCGTCTCTTCAATGATTTCCAGTTGAGTACCGTAGAAACTACGAACCAGCTTTACCCTGACATTGGGACTTGCGTGAGTTGGCGTTTCCCGAATGGTGAGTCCTGTGATTTACAAGGGCTAAAGTGAAATTCTAGCTACAAAATCGTTGCGAATTCCCGGATGGGGAATTGGAATTTTCATCAAGCGACAGGAATTGACTTGAGAAGTATCTGGGGATGGTTTTGGTCCTATTGACTCCGATGGTGTAAGGTTGATTAGACCTTACATCGCGGTTTCCTTAGTAAACGCGTGCTTCGGTCCGTTGTACTGCGTGGACCACCTGCACGTTACTCTAATGCGCGGCACTGCACAAATATGTTAACCAGAACAGTATTCTCCACGACCCGTGAGAACGAGAAGGCGATTGGGAGAGATAGTGGTTAGCGTGTATTTGGGAGCGTGCGTGAGAGCGTGCGCAAGAGCAACGGTCAAATGGCCACCGCGCTTGGCAGTCAGCGTTCAGTTAAACAATAAACGTGGTAAAAGTATGAACGAAGATGGCAACCGCTACAGGGGCCTCCTCCTAGAAGTCTGACGGAGTTGGGCTTCGATCGTGATGGTAAGCCGGAATTATTGGTTGTCCAGGAACTCCTCATAGCTTCTCCGTTATATTGTTGTTGACGTCGAACGACTGCTGATGAGTCTACCGGTGCCTGCACTCCCGAGGTCCGATGTGCGTGGGTCCAATTGTGTTTTGGCGCCCGCGGGTCTCATGCGACTGCAAGCCGGAAAATGCCTCGTCAGGTCCATCCAAAAAGGCGTCCAGTTGCCGTCTCCAGTGCCAGGCTGACCAATCGTCCCGTTGTCCAGTGAGCGGTTGGCTCCTTGAACGTGCACGGGAGTCAGCCAGGCTACGGATGAAGCCAATGTGACTTGTTAGATCCGTCTGAGAGAGGGCAAGGTAAACTGGAACAAAATAGCGCCTGAGGGCGCGGGCGGATGTTGGACCGTAATAACAACACACGAACGATGTTCGGTGTTGTTGTAGTCGCTAGGAGACCAGAAGAAAATGAAACCATAACTACAGATTGTAATTTCACGGGTCTGTCTTTTGGTAAATCCATGGCGAAAAGAAAGAAAAAGAAAGAAAAAAAAATCACGACGAATTAGACACAAAATATGTATGGACGAAAAAAAAAATTATTTGGTAAACCAACCGAAGAAAAAAAAAATCAAGATAGGGAAACAATAAAACACACAAAAACGTACGCAGACGGGACCTTGAACGGTAGAAAACAAGGAAACTCACGTGACCTGAGGATCACGTCGGGCTCACCAATTGTAAGGTTGATTAGACCTTACATCGCGGTTTCCTTAGTAAACGCGTGCTTCGGTCCTTTGTACTGCGTGGACCACCTGCACGTTACTCTAATGCGCGGCACTGCACAAATATGTTAACCAGAACAGTATTCTCCACGACCCGTGAGAACGAGAAGGCGATTGGGAGAGATAGTGGTTAGCGTGTATTTGGGAGCGTGCGTGAGAGCGTGCGCAAGAGCAACGGTCAAATGGCCACCGCGCTTGGCAGTCAGCGTTCAGTTAAACAATAAACGTGGTAAAAGTATGAACGAAGATGGCAACCGCTACAATGGTAACTCCAAGTCCACTAGTTCTGTCAGTTCCAAGTCGTATACGTCTAGGCATGATGAGTTTAAGACTTTGATGCCTGTGGGATGCGGGTGGTAGAACTGAAGAGTCAGTTGCGGTTAGCTGAAGAGGAAACGGGGCCCTTTAAACAGGGAGCTCACCTCAGCAAGCTTGCAAGGAAACAATTTGGCTCACAATATAGACATTCAAGTGGCGGCTTTCGATAAACTGAAACCCCTGAGGCTGCCCGGCAGTACCAGTAATTCAGTACTCGGCCTGCTGTAGCGGCTTCGCAGACACCAAATTCAATAAAATACAATTGCGAGCTTAGAGCTTAGGCGCGCTTTGTTTAAGTCCACCGGTGTGAAAATAAGAACACGTGAAAAAAGAAGAAGAACCTTCGTCACACTACGTCAAAACGGCAAGGCGCGCTCCAGCTCATCAGCTCTGGTGATTAGCTAGATCAGCCTCCCTTCTCCTGTACTTCATACAGGGCAATCAATACAAGTACAAAAACCATCAATCGCTGTCGTTCTGCGTCTTTATTCGCTGGACGGGAATTGAGTCCACAAGTCGTGCGTTCGACCAAATTGGTGAGCCCGTTCCAAGTTATTATTAATTTTTATTTATTTATTATATCGTCCGTGCCCTTCAGCGTTCCTTTTGTTTTCGTTGTGCACATACGTATTGAGCCTTTTTTGGTGTTAATTTCGATCAGCCATCGTATATTTATTTTGCTGTCTATTTGATATGGATGACGCTAAGTTAACTATGTCTGACCCTGCGGTGCCTGAAACGCTCTCTATTGCGCGCCCAGTGAAAGCGTTACCTTTCATTCCGGGTAATCCCTCTCTTTGGCTGACTCATCTGGAAGCACAGTTTGCTGCCTCCAGAATCACCTCCCAGCAACAGAAGTATGTGCATCTCACTGCCGAACTTCCTTTAAATATTCTTGAAGCTGTCGAGGATATCATCTCCAACCCACCCACGGACAAGCCTTATGATATGCTTCGCCAGGCTATCTTAGATCGCACCGGGGTCTCCGACTCAAACCGTCTTCGTCAGCTGCTTACTGGCATTTCCCTCGGTGACCAGAAGCCTTCACAGCTTCTGCGTCGTATGCGACAGCTGGCCAAGGGCATCCAAGTTGGTGACATGATGTTGCGAGAATTGTGGATGCAGCAGCTACCCCAACAAGCGCAATGTACTCTGGCCCTTCTCGTAGATGAAGTCTCACTAGACAGACTGGCTTTGGCGGCGGACCGCTTTATGGAAACCGCCTCCGCCCAAATTAGTCAGTGTGTTCGTTCGTCCACAACCACTACGGAGGCGACTCTCACAGATTTAGCTGCACAACTCAGTGCCCTTCGGGCGGACGTGACCGCTATTCAGTCTTCACGTTCGGCACGTCGTAGCCGCTCCCCAACTCGCACCCGTCGGCCTATTGCCGCTCGCAGTCCTCCTAGGCCATCCTCTCCCGATGCACACACTTGGACATGGTGTTGGTATCACCGCCAGTATCGTGCCAGCGCCAGGAAGTGTACACCCCCGTGCACGTTCCACGACAACCAGGGAAACTCGTCGGCCAACGTGTAGGTACGGCAGCGCTCGTTGGCCTCCCTACACCCTGCCGTCTTCTATTTATCAAGGACCTCATCTCCCACCGTCAGTTTTTGATTGACACTGGCGCACAGATCAGTGTCGTTCCCCCTAACCCTTCTGATCGTCAGCACCGGCAAACTTTAGAGCTTCAGGCCGCCAATGGGTCTCGTATATCCACTTTTGGTACTAGGCGTCTCAAGTTAGATCTGGGGTTGCGTCGTTTTTTCCAGTGGACTTTTGTCATTGCTGACGTTTCCCAGCCCATCTTAGGAGTTGATTTTCTGCATCATTTCAACCTTTCGTTACATCCCGCTTCTCGTAAGTTAACCGACCCTGTGACTCATCGTGCTGTTGTTGGATCTGTCTGCTTGGTCAACGTTGTTCGACCGTCCGTAGCTCCTATCGCCAACGATACCTTCGCCAAAATTTTAGCAGAGTTTCCGTCTCTAACCGGACCGGCAAACCACTTACCCATGGTGCGCTCGGCTGTTGTACATCACATCAGTACCGCTGGACCTCCTGTTTTTGCCCGTCCGCGTCGCCTAGCCCCAGACAAACTGGCCGTCGCTCGTCTTGAATTCCAGAAAATGCTAGACCTAGGCATCATCCGTCCTTCGAACAGCCCGTGGGCCTCTCCATTGCACATGGTGCCGAAGAGAACTTCGGGCGACTGGCGTCCGTGTGGTGACTATCGTCGCCTCAATCAGGTCACAACGCCAGATCGATACCCTGTGCCTCACATTCATGATATCACGTCTGCTCTGGCTGGATCCACCATCTTCAGCAAAATCGACCTGGTCCGGGCTTATCATCAAATTCCGGTCGCCGACGAGGACGTTGCAAAAACCGCCGTTACCACTCCGTTTGGTCTATTTGAGTTTCTCCGTATGCCATTTGGCTTGCGCAACGCGTCCCAAACGTTCCAGCGGTTTATTGACGGTGTTACCCGCGGACTGCCCTTCGTTCACGCTTACATCGATGATATTCTTGTCGCTAGCCCCAGCGTTGACGAACATCAGCTTCATCTTCGACAGCTCTTTCAGCGGTTAACAGAGCACGGTGTTACCATCAATGCCGCCAAGACTGAATTAGGGAAGCCGTCATTGCTCTTCCTCGGCCACATCATCGACGCCAACGGCATTCGTCCGGCTGAAACCAAGGTCAGTGATATTGCTGAATTTCCACTTCCACAGTCCTTCAAACAGCTTAAACGTTTTAACGGCTTTGTCAATTATTACCGCCGGTTCATCCCACACTGCGCCACCCTGATGCAACCGCTCACTGATCTTTTGCGGGGCAAACAACGAACCCTCATCTGGACCGATCAAGCCCAGGAGGCCTTTTCTCAGCTCAAACAGGCCTTGTCGTCTGCGGTTCTTCTCCGTCATCCGGATCCCCATGCTCCCGTCAGTATCGCTGTTGATGCTTCCGATGTCGCACTTGGCTGCGTTCTCCAGCAGGCCGTGGACGGCGCCTGGGAGCCTCTGGCTTTTCACTCACGCCGCCTGTCTTCCGCAGAATCCAAATACAGTGCGTTTGGTCGTGAGTTACTTGCCGTCTACACCGCCATACGTCACTTTCGCCACGCTCTGGAAGGACGGGAATTCATCATTTTCACAGATCACAAGCCACTACTGTATGCTTTCCGCAACGCGTCTGATCGTCATTCTCCACGAGAAATTCGCCAGCTGGATTTCATATCGCAATTTTCTACCGACATTCGTCATATCTCCGGGTCAGCTAATGTGGCTGCAGATACTCTTTCCAGGATCCACAGTCTCGGGTCACCCGCTGCTCTCGGTATCAATCTCGAGGACCTGGCACAAAGCCAGCAGGATCCTGAGTTTCAACAAACCATTCGCGATACAAGTCTCCGAGTGCGGGCTTTGCCTCTTCCGTCATCTGCTGGCACTATCCTCTGCGACACCACCTTGGATCACCCAAGGCCAATCGTACCACTTTCACATCGCCGTCCAATTTTCGATGTGTTGCACGGTCTATCCCATCCGGGTATCAAGGCCACATGCAAACTAGTCCGTGCCCGATTTGTTTGGCCAAACATGGATCGCGACGTTCGTCAATGGGCACGTAACTGCATTGCTTGTCAGCGAGCCAAAATACAGCGACATACCACCAGTCCAGTCGGAAATTTTGAGACTCCAGACGCCCGTTTCGCTCACGTGCACGTCGACATTGTGGGACCTTTGCCACCATCCCGAGGTATGATCTATCTACTCACTTGTATTGATCGTTTCACTCGTTGGCCCGAGGCCATACCCATTCCGGATGTATCCAGTGAAACTGTCGCCCGTGCGTTCATGGAACACTGGATTTCCCGCTTTGGTTGTCCTACCACAGTAACCACCGATCGAGGAGCTCAGTTTGAATCTGCCACTTTCGACAATCTCCTCCAACTGACTGGCACAAAGCGTATTCGCACCACAGCTTATCATCCCCAGGCAAATGGCTTGGTCGAACGTTTTCACCGGCACCTCAAAACTTCGCTCAGTGCTCACAACAATCCTCAGTGGACGGACGTCTTACCACTGGTTTTATTGGGCATTCGCAATACGTTGCGCAGCGACACTCCCTGCACACCTGCGTCCATGACATTCGGCACCACCGCTCGTCTCCCTGGTGAATTTGTCGCACCCAAGGTGAGCGCACCTTTCCCCAACCTTGGAGACTACACTCAACGTCTCATGATCTACATGCGTCAGAAGATTGGTATTCCTGTCCGTTCGACAGATCGGCCGTCGTTTATTCCCAGTCACCTACATACGTGCACGCACGTTTTTCTGCGTACGCCGAGCCGCCGCCCGTTGACTCCAGCTTATTCTGGCCCGCACAAAGTCATTCGGCGTTTAGAAAAAACGTTCATCATCGATCTCAATGGTCGGCAAGAAACCGTCAGCATCGACCGCCTTAAGCCAGCGTTCGTCGACTCGGAAACCCAGCCTACGCCGTTGCCCGTCGATGGTAAAAACACAGACGTTTGCCCGACCCCAACAACATCTAGCTCCAGCACGCGTGAGTCACAGGTCGACCCCCCATCACGTTCCACCAGGTCTGGTAGGCATGTTCGTTTCCCTGCACGATTCGTTGACTTTATTGTTCTTACATAGATTTCCCCTTTTGATTGCATACTGTATCCAGTTTTTCTTATCTCTTCTAGGGTCAGTCGTTGTTTACCTAGGAAGGATCTGGCACACCACTAACAATGGACATGTGTCACTATATGAACATTACCATTTTTTGTTGTTGTTGTTGTTGCCTACGTGCCTTGTACATGGTTTGGCACGTCCCTGTCCCCACTTAAGGTTTCTAGATAGAGAGCACGGGGAGAGGATACCCCACCAGTTCACGCGTGAGTAACCTTCTCTGCGGCTATATATGGCCCAGAGGTCCTTAGATCACCTTAGAGGTGCTGAGCACAAACCTTTTCCAGCTGGAACTATTCAGCTGGTTTTTGGCTCAACTCACGACGCTCTCTTAGGTCGAAGTTCTCCTACTCGGTCGTCCTTCTGGAGGGGGACTGATGTAGCGGCTTCGCAGACACCAAATTCAATAAAATACAATTGCGAGCTTAGAGCTTAGGCGCGCTTTGTTTAAGTCCACCGGTGTGAAAATAAGAACACGTGAAAAAAGAAGAAGAACCTTCGTCACACTACGTCAAAACGGCAAGGCGCGCTCCAGCTCATCAGCTCTGGTGATTAGCTAGATCAGCCTCCCTTCTCCTGTACTTCATACAGGGCAATCAATACAAGTACAAAAACCATCAATCGCTGTCGTTCTGCGTCTTTATTCGCTGGACGGGAATTGAGTCCACAAGTCGTGCGTTCGACCAAACTGCCGGGGTTAGGGCAGGAACCTTTCGATGAGCAATCCGAGCAATACTGTATATCTATGAAACTATTCAAAAACGTCATTGTACGCAAAGTTGTTGATCCTGAACAAGAGTTTCTGTATTTATTCCATTGGTGTTTTGGGAGGGCCACAGATGCTATCGAAGGCTACGCGATGTTTGGACTTGCGATCGGTGCATCAGACACACAGACGTAAGCATTTATCTGGAGAACCATTCAAGGTGGCCAGAAATGTGATTGATAGTGCTTATTCGGAGGCGAAAAGGTTCAAGGACAGAGCTGAATTATCGTCAAAATTGGTGATATAAGTGCAGACGTTTTGGTCTCTGTTCCACATCGTTCTCCGAGCAGTGACCACAAAATCGTCATAGGTAATGTTTCATCCAATACTCATCCGCCTGGGTGTCTGACTCTTACAAACAATTATTTTCGTTTGAACTGGAACCTTTCGCCCAACTTCATTCATAATCCACATTAGAACAGCTATTTTCACATTGGCGGCTCATAACAGACAGCTGATATTTTCTGTCGCAATATGGCAGACGTCCTCTAGCAGCTCAGTCCCACGGTCCAAAATTCTACCAGTGAAGCTCCAAAAGTTTCCCCCTCAACCGACGCACCTTAAGACCCAAAAGCCTCATACTCGAACCCATGTCCCTCCAACCTACATAAGACTAACTCGTCTTTCTGGAACTATTCAGGGCCCGGAAAACCCAGCCTCCCAATGAGGAAGCTAGGGTTCTGTGACATCCTGTCTCAGGCTAGATCACAACCGTCCCATCCTGCGTTTCATGTGCCTTCCTGGCGCACAAACAAAATGTTCACTTTCTGGTTTCCATTAAAACGATAATCATAACTCACAGCTGGAACACTCTTCAGACCACAGCACTCCTGATCTCTCTCAGATCACATTGGTTACTTGGGTAGCCATCGGCTAACTCAGCGTTTATCCCAGATTACCCTAGGGACTAGACAATTTGATCAATAGTTTAAACCTAAACTCTCGCCTGCTGACGTTATATGGGGCACCGTACACGGATTAACAAACCCTCATGAAAGTCTCACCGGATCCCAGAGGTGAGTCCTGACACGAACCATGAACCCACACCCACTCAACTTCTATTCTCAATAATCCATTCCAACGGTTCAATTCTTTCCGCGTTGCAGTACGAAACCTAGCACTCGCCGCTGTCCACTTCGTCAAACTAGCCCCCTTTTACCTGCTATCCTCAACGGTCTACCTTCCATCACCTGTAGCCAAAACCTTCATGCAACAAAATACCCACCATCTGCAGCCAACCAAAATGTGTCTAATAACTTTTTATCGCATATAAAAAAACATTTTTTTCTTCTTCTCTACTCTCCTCCAACGTCTGCCTAGCCGCACCAGTAGCGTTTGTCTCCACTAATCCGTTCCTTTGACGGCTCTTCCCTGAAAGTCCGTTACGCGTCCATACGCCATTCATGCTCTTCAAAAGTTCACTGAAATCCTTGTGAAGCTTTTCGCCTTCATGTGAATTTCCATATGACACTGAAATCACCTGCATAAAAGGTTCATTTTATTATCACCTTTGACTCACTTGCATTTATTTGACATGCTTCCTCCATAATTAGTTGCACAATGCCGGATCAGTGTTCTATACTTTGCTCATATCTCTGACTGCACGTTGACATCCTCATGCGTACTTTACTTTTAGTCTTGTCCTTTGGCATCTCTTCCGCCTGGTTACACGTTAGTGACCGTCCCATTATCGCTTATGCCAGCAACGGATCTGGGAACGTAGAACAGCAAACTACTATTCAGTACGTTGCATTGCCAAATTGTGCTTTGGTCAATTCCCCTCTGGTATTGCCGGGTTATACAATTATTTCTTTGCTACTTTCAAGGTCCCCGTCACAACCACAACTCATCCACACCATTCTGTTCTCACTAACTTCCCCATGGATGCCACAGCATTTGCTACGAACAACGTTACAGGGCTCCTGTCACTCTGCAAAGCATTAGCCTTTCCGGGGCCAGTTGGGCTACTCTCAGCTGCAATCACCAAGGGCGGATCGGACCTTCCACCATTATTGCTGGATTTGTTCACATTGTCAGTGAACTCCAGTTTAGTGCTGTATGCTGCACTGTGGAAGAAAGGGGCATCGACAGGACCGGGCAGTTACGTACCTGAACCCATGAGGCCATATCATCGGGAGCATTTTTGTCCCGCGATTGAAGCGTTCGTGGTATATATATATACAGTCGATAGAAAAGACCACCCAAGTGCCGTCTGCCCTTCAGGTGCTAGTGAAACACGGTGCAGATACGCATTTGAAGAGGTATTTTTCACACCGTGCGGTGTTCAACCTGCTAAATTCTCGGAGGGCCTGCTTTTATTTGGCATAGATACCGTATTTCAATGGAGATTACTGAGTGGGCACTCACTACAGAGCCTCAGTCTATTTGGGATTTTGATGCTCATGCTTTTGTGGATTCGTAAGCAGCCTGCTACTCCGTCTGCCGATATTGAACTCATGTTCCTACAGGTGGTAACTCCTGAGGAACGCCATTATGCATTTCGAGTTCTTTGGTGGTTTGATGGTAATGTTATTATGCGTGAGTACCTAGAACGAACTTGCATCACTTTGGAGCGGCGTTTTCGTTTTCTTGGTTGTTTTTTGAAAGAAACGGCTTTCCCGTTCGAACGTCAGTTCACTTGGATTATATCACTGGTAGTCTTGCAGAAATTCCATGTTCACGGCTTGCCAACTTCAGTAAATGACGCAACAGAGGCGCTAAGTTTGGTGAACGGATTGGTTCGTTTATTTTGTCTCGGTATAACCGGACCAAAACTAGATTGCTGAATAGCGGGCGATAAGTTCGACGGCCAGTGCGATCGATGAAGTTAAAAGTGATATAAGTAACACCGATTCACACCGGCTTTCGACCGTGAAACTTTGCATTTGGTTTGGAATTTCACTCAGGACTCCTTCGGGTACTATATTTATATCACGGATCTGGCGCCAACACGGGGAGCGTTGTCCACGCATCTAGTCGCAAAATATACTCCTCCATGCTGGACTAATTTGTTCGTTTCAAGCACGATTCGGTTACTTCAGGAGCTTTGCAGGAAGATGGTTGATTCAAACGATCTACTGAGTGCGGACGACGAAGTGAATTGTGGTAAAATTATGAAAATTTGCAAAGAATTAAATTACTAGGCACCTCTAGGGAGTGCAAGTGCCGTATCGATTACAGATGGAACCTTTGAGCTAAAAGAACTTTCTGATGCATCCGCGGTCGGCAACGGAGCAGTGCCCTACCTTCGATCTGGCCTGTCTTGGGCTAGATGTACTCTCGTGTATATATGTTGACCCTCCCACTTGTAAGACAGTTTATCTCTCAAGGGTGATGTTTGTAGCAGGCGTGCTCATTAATTGAGCTACAGAAATTATTAGGACGAAGGGGTTTTTAATTGCATGGGACTGATTTCTGGACTGGTTCATATTGCGTGGCCCTGCCACTAGTCGAGCCTCTGACCACGTTCCACCTCGGTCGATATGCGTATTGATCCGCTGGTCGATATTTCCTGCTAAAATGAAAGTCACCTCGAAAGCGCACTTACCATCATTGAATACCGGCGGATAGATCGGTGTTTGTCATGACAGTTACAACTTAACCTCTTTGTGATGGCAGGCAAATTGCTGCACCTTACGTTGACCTTTTGTATAGCTCCAAGCTTTTGAATGGATGCTGGAGAATAGCCACCTGTCCGTTTCTCCATCTGACAGCCAAATAGTTGGTCACGACTATCCTCCCGAAACGTCTCGTGATTACTGCAGAATGAAAGGAAGCAAATAAAATAAGATAAAATGATGAAGATAATACCGCAGATGATCGCAACCGATAACAAGCTGTAGGCCAACTGTCTCACACCTGAAACACGACCGCACTTTTAAGTCACTTTACTGTTAAAGTAGCTTCGTCCGCGGCCGATCTAGCAGTCTATGGACAGGAATACGAATATACTCAGGTGGATGAGCGTGGTTAGTACCTTATTCGACATTGTCTTTGAACTCCTGATGAGTGCTCCTCCCACCAAAAGCACTTCATGCATTTCTGTACCCCATACTGTTATCAATACGGCCAAGTTGAGGAAGCTAAACAACTTTGTAATTCAGAAGTGCAAGCAACCACGCGGTTCACCAGAAATGTCTCCTTCTAACAGCAACAGATCATCAGGTTTCACTTCCGTCAAGTTAAACCAAACTTTAGTGTTACTCTGAGATTGGTTACGCATCTGTTGGCCCACCCTCTCGGCTCCTCCCAATCTTATGGACCTGATCACTAGCATTCATCTTGGCGGCTGGACACAACATGTTGTCGAACCTACCAGAAATGGGAACATACTAGACCTGGTATTTACTCATAACATGCCTCTCATCGACGTGACCGTAATACGAAATTTCCCCGGTAGTGACCATAAAATGGTTATCTGCCATCTGCCCCTTAGTGGCCCACCTAGTCCCGCACACCCCCCCAACAATACATTCCTAAGCAGAAATTGGGCCTTGCTAGTCACGCTTCTTCGGCAGAAAGACTGGGGTGATTATTTCCTCACCCAGGACCCCCAGCATGCTGCGGATATTTTCTACTCCTTCTTTTCCGATTGTCTGGATAAATTGTCCAATACTGCCCAGGCTGTACCTAAAAAGAGGTCGTCTGTCTCGCCACTCCATAAGAAGTACCATAAACTTCTCAAACAACTACATAATTCCAACGACTTTTCACTTTTTTATTCGTCTAAACCGCCTCTCCACACTTATTCAACGACAAGATAATACGCGACTTCGTGACCAAGAAGCTAAGGCTTTGAGTCATTCTAACAAGTCGCAACTTCTTTCTATGTTGCATAAGTCTAGAAACGCTGATGTTAAGGCCGACTTCCAACTTCTAATTCTGGATAATAACTCATCTATCACCTCCCCACCTTGTATAGCCGAAGCCTTCAATGCATTCTTTGCTTCAGCCATGGCTCCAGCTACTGTCATTGCCCCGCCCCCATCTTCACCACTTACCGACTCTGTCCTTTCTACGATACCCTTCGATGCCAGGAGTATTTCCAAGCTACTATCCAATAGCAAACCCTCTCCTCGATTAGGCCCCGATGGCTTACCACCAATTGCACTCGTCAATGGTGGGCCGGATCTCCCCCTGTTGTTGCTTAACCTTTTCACTCTTTCACTTAATGGTAGCACCGTACCTGCTAATTGGAAGCGCTCGGTAATCGTTCCCATTCATAAAAAAGGACCTTTACATGAGGTATCCAATTATCGCCCTATAAACCATACCCCCATCTTATCCAGAATAATGGAAAAAATAGTTAAAGATAATATTATTAACTATTTATTAAGCCTCAGTCTTATTAATCACAACCAACATGGATTCCTCCGTTCACGTTCCTGCATGACTTGTCAGTATGATTTTCTGAATCTCGTCACCGGCTCTGCTGAAAGTGGGAAATCTCTTGTTGTTCTTTATCTTGATTTATCCAAGGCATTTGATCGTGTCCCTCACCCCCACCTTTTAACAAAGCTACGGTCATTTGGGATTGTCGATCCACTTCTTTCTTGGTTCTCGTCTTACTTATCTCATCGTTCACAGGTTGTCTTAATTAACGGGCACACCTCTAATCCTAAGCCTGTTACTAGCGGTGTTATTCAGGGCAGTGTTTTGGGACCCCTGCTTTTCCTCCTATATATAAATGATATGTTTCCGACAATACTTAATGGCACGCCGTTTTTGTTCGCGGACGACATTAAGATAGTCTACACTTTCTCGCCTGGCAACCTCAGTACTACTATCCCTAAAATCTCTGCTGATTTAGCCGCTCTTGATGAATGGTGCTCAACCTGGGCGATGAAATTCTCCGCCGACAAGTGTATTTTCCTCACTTACAAATGCCAGGTTCCTCCTGGTTCTTTATGCATTGGCGGTTCACCCATCGACAGCCAGCCTTTAGTAAAAGACCTTGGCTTAAGTTATTCTTGCTCTTTCAACTTCTCGGAACATGCTGTCCTCCAAACGGCGAAGGCTAGAAAGTGTCTTGGTCTTCTATTCAGATCCTTTCAGCTTAGGCAGAGCATTCTCTACATGTACAAAGTACATGCCAGGCCACTTCTCGAATATTGTCCCCTAATCTTCACTAGCATGAGAAAATCCGACAGGATTATTATCGAATGTTCAAAGAAGATTCACAAAACAGCTTATCGGTTGGTCGTCCAACTTAAACTACAGGGAACGATGCTTATCTCTCAAAATCGAACCACTATGGCTTCGTCGCATCAAGCTAAATTTGATATTTCTGTATAAGCTATTGACTAAGCAGTCCTATTCCTCCAACCAGTTGTGCTTCTCCCCGGATACTGAATATTCACTCCGGAATAGACAGTATACTATGACCACACCCTCCGCGAGGACTGTTCTACGCTCTAAGTTCTTTCTCTTCGCGTACTCCAGAATCTGGAATAAACTTCCCTTGCACATCAGATCTTCTCGGTCAAAGTATGCATTCGTGCATGCTATTGATAAATTCCTTACTGTCCCAACTGTTTTGCGCTTATTCAACGTTCACGTAACCGAACGTCAAGCTTACGAGATAGGCCTTGACTTTTAAGCCATTGCTCTGCTTTCTCCCTTTACCTTACCTTCCAAAATAACCTCACCGCTTTAAAAATTCTGATTGCTTTGTTTGACCGCTTCTCCTAGCCATCGACATATGTAAGCATGTCTGCGTCCACTAACTGTTTATCCATACCAACTTATAGGATCCTGCTAATTCAACTTTGAAACAAATCCTTTCAGATGCGCTCGCATTTATAGAGACCACCGTATTACTCCCCACAGGTTGCCAATATCTCTCACTCGCTCCACGATTTATTAACTTTATTTAGTTATATTGCGTATGCGGCCCTGAAACCAACCTCAACATTGCCATAAAAACTGCTTCAGTATCCAACCCCTGGTTGGATTTATATATATATATATATATATATATATATATATATATATATATATATATATATATATATATATATACTCATTACTGTCCTATAATTATTAACAAAATCATGGTGAGTAACTCAACGGTCCTCGATATCTCTTAGCTTATAATGCCTCTCTTCCGCACCAGGTCCCACCACTCATACTTCGCTCACCACCTCTGCGATCTCGAACTGGAAAATCCAGTCTGATTCATCGCACTTAGCGTGACTCACTAACTGAACTCAACACCCAGTTATGACGTTACCATTTCTGCTCCCACCCTATCCCCCAGCTAAGGTTCTTCTGTAATTTCATGCAGAACTTGGTCTTTTACTCCTGCTCAATGACCACTCTAGGCGAAATACCAACTTTCCCATTAAAAGTTCTAGCCACACTTAGGCGTTTCCCCTTTAGTCTCACGTTTCATGGCCTAAATGTGCCTTTGGGATCCGCCGCACCGATGAACCCGTGCTTAACTTTTGTTCTTCTTTCCGTTAACCGTTGATCCTCGGCTGCGTCACTCTATCTCACTTTTCTTGCCGTAGTCTTTTGCGTCCGATGATCGCACCCACGTATACATCTATATATATATATATATATATATATATATATATATATATATATATATATATATATATATATATATATATATATATACATATATGTATACCTTGGGTATGCTCCACTCACTTGTCCCCCTTCCTAACTAGATTGTGCCATTTTACTACACACAATTTGCGTATATATAAATTAAACCGTTCCGTCCTTTAGCGATGAGTGCTCGCTCTCAGTTAATTCCTGGCTCAGGCTAGAACTCAGCCGTCCCATCCTGCTTTTTTTTTGTGCCTTTCTCGTACTTGCCACACGGATTACCATTCCTTAGTAACTAGGCTCCACTTCTCTACGCACATGCTCATGGTAAGTTAAGACCCCATTCCAACCGGAATCCGTATGCCCCTGCCGAATACCAGCACGTTTGCCCCCACATGAAAAATCCTCATTTTAACACTGTGTTTTCCCCCCTTTTTACTGTTTGCCGTCCTTTACCACAGCTGGTGAACTGACCAGACTGTTTTCTTCTTATTTTCTCATTCTTCGTCCAGACCATTCCATCTACTATTGTTTTATTCCTGGTTCCCAAACGGACACCCTCTCCTCATCCACTGCCTACCTGATATCGCCCCAAATACCCTAGAAAGCTACCAGTCTCCATCTAGGGATCCCTAATAGACCTGTCCACTAGCCGAACGATAACTAACTGTTCGGATATCAAAATGTTCATTTTCTTGCTTCCATATAAACGATAATCATAACCCACAGCTGGAACACTCTCCAGACTGCCGCATTCCTGATCTCTTCCAGATTGCATTGGTTACTTGGGTATCCATCGGCTAAATCGACGTTTATTCCGGATTACCGTAAGGACTGGACGATTTGATCAATGGTTTAAACCTATACTCTCGCCTGCTGACGTTACATGGGGCACCGTACATGGATTAACAAAACCTCATGAAAGTCTCACCGCATCGCAGAGTACGAAATCAATGGCCGGAACCCAGCCTTCGCAGCTGTCAACTTCGTCAAACCAGCCCTTTTTTACCTGCTTCCCACAACATTCTGCCTGCAACCAAGGTCTCAACGGAACAGAATACCAGCCATCTGCAGCCAACCATAATTTGATTACCAATTTTCTATCAAATACAAAAAAAACATTTTACACTCTCCCAACTCCTGCCTAGCCGAACCATTGACGTTTGTCTCCACTAATCCGTTTCATTGACGGCTTTTCTTTTCTTTAATAGTCCGTTATATGTCCATACACCATTCATGCTCTTCAAAAGTTCACTGAAGTCCCTGCGAAGCTTTTCGCCTTCATTCGAATTTCCAGATGACACGGTAATCACCTGCACAAATGGTCCGTTTTATTATCACCTTTGAATCACTTGCCTTTGTTTCACATGCTTCCTCCACAATTAGTTACCCAATGCTGGATCAGTGTCCAATATTTCGCTGGTATCTCTGACTGCACTTTGAAAGCCCCACGCTTGCTTTACTTCTAACAATGTTCTTTTGCATCTCTTACGCCCGGTTACTTGTTAGTGACCGTCCATTTGTTGCTTATATCAGCAATTCCACGACTGTCCAGCTATCCACACCGCCCCCCAGCGATTTCGAAACCGATTCGAAATTCCCGCCTCAACCATTACCACTTTTGTTTACTCAAACACTACATGACTTTACTGTTGTATTTCGGTTGCTGTGATTTATAAATTTAGAATTTGTGAATACCTCACATTGACATGTATTGCTGTATACTCCGATCTTGCCTTGTGCATGTGTATTGACCACGGTCAAGAAATATACTATAACTATAACTATACGCGATGCGAAGTGCTCCTTTGTTAGAAAGCTATTTAGTTTGGGGCGGATGATACTATTGGATGGCGGTAAAGCTTTAATGGACCTTTGAAAATTGAAAAAATATTTCACTAAAAGGCTGGCAATTAGAGAAGAGGAACGGTGAGACCAAATAAAGTTTGGCGACCCGTCCAAGGTTTTCCAAAGTTACCTGATATACTTTGCCGAAAAGATTGGAGAACTGCTCAACTAGGAGGTCACACGAACTATGCTTAAAGTCACACTATACACGCGAATGGTCACGAGCATAATATTTATGGTTGCCACGTATTCCGTCAGAAAAAACTGAATTGACTTACACCCGTCTGTATCTGACGGCTCGTTAAAGTCTTTTGAATAAAATTACTGCAGGTACGGGATCATACACTATAGAGAGATTTAACCCGCAGTCTGATTTGAGGTTGGTTTGAAGAATCGGTGGTATAATGGAGGGGGGGCTACTGGCAGCCATATTGGTGTAAGAATATTGTAAGCATAGGGCCCGGTTGGTAAACTTACTTGGCCTTTGCTCTCATGGAGTTTTCTGTGTTTTTGTATTTTGCGGATCAAACACGAGCAATCCCGACGGAAAACATTGATCCCTGCACACTACTTTAGTGTGCCACTTGTCAGAGACTATTAACATAGAATCGAGTGATCAGTCCTCAGCATGGAAAGGTGGCACTGAGAACCAAGCCGGTACACTTGGCCGTTTGGGGCATATTGGGTGTTCACGATTGGTATCAAAATCATGAGGTCCGTCCACTCAGTGGTCACATGGAGGAAAATACGACTATGTGGCATGAGAAATGGCATCTGTAGTTCACAACTTGACAACCAAAACGACACGGTTATCCATAGTTTTCCCCTGACTTTCAGCTCTGACGGGTGCTTTGATATTTAAATAAGGCTTTTTCGAACACAAAAATCAGTGAACCACCAAAACCAATCGACTGTTACCGGGTGCCACAAAGGAATAAACACCCACAAAATCGGAAAACCAATGTGAATATGCACGATTTAACCGGAAGCAGGTTAGTAATAAATACTGTGCCAATGTACCGTATACTGTCGAGCAATTATTACCTAAATCGTTATCTTATTCGGATCTTCCGTACAAACTCCCCCAAATTTGGGCAACACGAACAGTTTATTGGCAAAAGGTGTGTCTACACTGGTTGATATATCGCGAACAGCGCTTTAGGAGTACGCCGATAGCTTTGTGCGATCGTTCCGCCCTAAAACTAACAACTCTTGTAATTTTCATGAGCAAATCTGAGCAATTTTCATTGTAATCCCAAGTGGACAATCCACAGGGCTTTTCGCTGGATGTGAAATCCAACAACTACCTTTTCCCGTAGCATGTACAGAAATTCGTCCCTGCTGGGGTAGATGTACATTCACTGAACACGTTGTACATGAACACTGAAGAAAAAGGGCAAAAAACCTTTCATTCTGTAAACAATGATGCAGGCAAAGGAACAGATGCATCCTGTACCTGGAAAACAAGCATATTGGCAACTGTGCACAGCTAAGCAGTGCAGTTCAGTGGAAAGCAACAGAGAACGGAAGAACGTCTCAGCTTAGTAGTTACACTTGTTGGAACGAACCGTTCGTAGGGAGTGCGCTTTCAAGGTGACTTTCATTTTAGCAGGAAATATCGACCAGCGGATCAATACGCATATCGACCGAGGTGGAACGTGGTCAGAGGCTCGACTAGTGGCAGGGCCACGCAATATGAACCAGTCCAGAAATCAGTCCCATGCAATTAAAAACCCCTTCGTCCTAATAATTTCTGTAGCTCAATTAATGAGCACGCCTGCTACAAACATCACCCTTGAGAGATAAACTGTCTTACAAGTGGGAGGGTCAACATATATACACGAGAGTACATCTAGCCCAAGACAGGCCAGATCGAAGGTAGGGCACTGCTCCGTTGCCGACCGCGGATGCATCAGAAAGTTCTTTTAGCTCAAAGGTTCCATCTGTAATCGATACGGCACTTGCACTCCCTAGAGGTGCCTAGTAATTTAATTCTTTGCAAATTTTCATAATTTTACCACAATTCACTTCGTCGTCCGCACTCAGTAGATCGTTTGAATCAACCATCTTCCTGCAAAGCTCCTGAAGTAACCGAATCGTGCTTGAAACGAACAAATTAGTCCAGCATGGAGGAGTATATTTTGCGACTAGATGCGTGGACAACGCTCCCCGTGTTGGCGCCAGATCCGTGATATAAATATAGTACCCGAAGGAGTCCTGAGTGAAATTCCAAACCAAATGCAAAGTTTCACGGTCGAAAGCCGGTGTGAATCGGTGTTACTTATATCACTTTTAACTTCATCGATCGCACTGGCCGTCGAACTTATCGCCCGCTATTCAGCAATCTAGTTTTGGTCCGGTTATACCGAGACAAAATAAACGAACCAATCCGTTCACCAAACTTAGCGCCTCTGTTGCGTCATTTACTGAAGTTGGCAAGCCGTGAACATGGAATTTCTGCAAGACTACCAGTGATATAATCCAAGTGAACTGACGTTCGAACGGGAAAGCCGTTTCTTTCAAAAAACAACCAAGAAAACGAAAACGCCGCTCCAAAGTGATGCAAGTTCGTTCTAGGTACTCACGCATAATAACATTACCATCAAACCACCAAAGAACTCGAAATGCATAATGGCGTTCCTCAGGAGTTACCACCTGTAGGAACATGAGTTCAATATCGGCAGACGGAGTAGCAGGCTGCTTACGAATCCACAAAAGCATGAGCATCAAAATCCCAAATAGACTGAGGCTCTGTAGTGAGTGCCCACTCAGTAATCTCCATTGAAATACGGTATCTATGCCAAATAAAAGCAGGCCCTCCGAGAATTTAGCAGGTTGAACACCGCACGGTGTGAAAAATACCTCTTCAAATGCGTATCTGCACCGTGTTTCACTAGCACCTGAAGGGCAGACGGCACTTGGGTGGTCTTTTCTATCGACTGTATATATATATACCACGAACGCTTCAATCGCGGGACAAAAATGCTCCCGATGATATGGCCTCATGGGTTCAGGTACGTAACTGCCCGGTCCTGTCGATGCCCCTTTCTTCCACAGTGCAGCATACAGCACTAAACTGGAGTTCACTGACAATGTGAACAAATCCAGCAATAATGGTGGAAGGTCCGATCCGCCCTTGGTGATTGCAGCTGAGAGTAGCCCAACTGGCCCCGGAAAGGCTAATGCTTTGCAGAGTGACAGGAGCCCTGTAACGTTGTTCGTAGCAAATGCTGTGGCATCCATGGGGAAGTTAGTGAGAACAGAATGGTGTGGATGAGTTGTGGTTGTGACGGGGACCTTGAAAGTAGCAAAGAAATAATTGTATAACCCGGCAATACCAGAGGGGAATTGACCAAAGCACAATTTGGCAATGCAACGTACTGAATAGTAGTTTGCTGTTCTACGTTCCCAGATCCGTTGCTGGCATAAGCGATAATGGGACGGTCACTAACGTGTAACCGGGCGGAAGAGATGCCAAAGGACAAGACTAAAAGTAAAGTACGCATGAGGATGTCAACGTGCAGTCAGAGATATGAGCAAAGTATAGAACACTGATCCGGCATTGTGCAACTAATTATGGAGGAAGCATGTCAAATAAATGCAAGTGAGTCAAAGGTGATAATAAAATGAACCTTTTATGCAGGTGATTTCAGTGTCATATGGAAATTCACATGAAGGCGAAAAGCTTCACAAGGATTTCAGTGAACTTTTGAAGAGCATGAATGGCGTATGGACGCGTAACGGACTTTCAGGGAAGAGCCGTCAAAGGAACGGATTAGTGGAGACAAACGCTACTGGTGCGGCTAGGCAGACGTTGGAGGAGAGTAGAGAAGAAGAAAAAAATGTTTTTTTATATGCGATAAAAAGTTATTAGACACATTTTGGTTGGCTGCAGATGGTGGGTATTTTGTTGCATGAAGGTTTTGGCTACAGGTGATGGAAGGTAGACCGTTGAGGATAGCAGGTAAAAGGGGGCTAGTTTGACGAAGTGGACAGCGGCGAGTGCTAGGTTTCGTACTGCAACGCGGAAAGAATTGAACCGTTGGAATGGATTATTGAGAATAGAAGTTGAGTGGGTGTGGGTTCATGGTTCGTGTCAGGACTCACCTCTGGGATCCGGTGAGACTTTCATGAGGGTTTGTTAATCCGTGTACGGTGCCCCATATAACGTCAGCAGGCGAGAGTTTAGGTTTAAACTATTGATCAAATTGTCTAGTCCCTAGGGTAATCTGGGATAAACGCTGAGTTAGCCGATGGCTACCCAAGTAACCAATGTGATCTGAGAGAGATCAGGAGTGCTGTGGTCTGAAGAGTGTTCCAGCTGTGAGTTATGATTATCGTTTTAATGGAAACCAGAAAGTGAACATTTTGTTTGTGCGCCAGGAAGGCACATGAAACGCAGGATGGGACGGTTGTGATCTAGCCTGAGACAGGATGTCACAGAACCCTAGCTTCCTCATTGGGAGGCTGGGTTTTCCGGGCCCTGAATAGTTCCAGAAAGACGAGTTAGTCTTATGTAGGTGGGAGGGACATGGGTTCGAGTATGAGGCTTTTGGGTCTTAAGGTGCGTCGGTTGAGGGGGAAACTTTTGGAGCTTCACTGGTAGAATTTTGGACCGTGGGACTGAGCTGCTAGAGGACGTCTGCCATATTGCGACAGAAAATATCAGCTGTCTGTTATGAGCCGCCAATGTGAAAATAGCTGTTCTAATGTGGATTATGAATGAAGTTGGGCGAAAGGTTCCAGTTCAAACGAAAATAATTGTTTGTAAGAGTCAGACACCCAGGCGGATGAGTATTGGATGAAACATTACCTATGACGATTTTGTGGTCACTGCTCGGAGAACGATGTGGAACAGAGACCAAAACGTCTGCACTTATATCACCAATTTTGACGATAATTCAGCTCTGTCCTTGAACCTTTTCGCCTCCGAATAAGCACTATCAATCACATTTCTGGCCACCTTGAATGGTTCTCCAGATAAATGCTTACGTCTGTGTGTCTGATGCACCGATCGCAAGTCCAAACATCGCGTAGCCTTCGATAGCATCTGTGGCCCTCCCAAAACACCAATGGAATAAATACAGAAACTCTTGTTCAGGATCAACAACTTTGCGTACAATGACGTTTTTGAATAGTTTCATAGATATACAGTATTGCTCGGATTGCTCATCGAAAGGTTCCTGCCCTAACCCCGGCAGGCCGAGTACTGAATTACTGGTACTGCCGGGCAGCCTCAGGGGTTTCAGTTTATCGAAAGCCGCCACTTGAATGTCTATATTGTGAGCCAAATTGTTTCCTTGCAAGCTTGCTGAGGTGAGCTCCCTGTTTAAAGGGCCCCGTTTCCTCTTCAGCTAACCGCAACTGACTCTTCAGTTCTACCACCCGCATCCCACAGGCATCAAAGTCTTAAACTCATCATGCCTAGACGTATACGACTTGGAACTGACAGAACTAGTGGACTTGGAGTTACCATCGGAGTCAATAGGACCAAAACCATCCCCAGATACTTCTCAAGTCAATTCCTGTCGCTTGATGAAAATTCCAATTCCCCATCCGGGAATTCGCAACGATTTTGTAGCTAGAATTTCACTTTAGCCCTTGTAAATCACAGGACTCACCATTCAGGAAACGCCAACTCACGCAAGTCCCAATGTCAGGGTAAAGCTGGTTCGTAGTTTCTACGGTACTCAACTGGAAATCATTGAAGAGACGCATATACCAACCTCAAGCATGAAGCCAAAAAGAGTACCAGTAAAACACAAAGGTTCAACGCATCGTGGACGAAATCAAGCGTCTCACACAAACGAATGAAAGTGCAAAGGCGTCGTGTATGGAAGTGCTTGGCAAGGCAAGCTCCAATATAGTGCAATTAATGTGGCATGTAGAAAAAGTGGAACGGTTTTCAACAATTTTTCTAACACGCTAGCGCATGAGTGCGGTAAGGCTGGCCCACCCGAGGGCTTTCACCAGTAGAATTCAGACGGTCTCCTAATAAAAGTCTATGAGTAGTGTGAAGGAATTATCCGGCCACCTTTCTTAAAGCCCTCCCGGTTTCTCCCTTCTCTTTTATTTCTTTATTTCTAGCTGTGGTGAAACCTTTCTAGGATCCTCTCGTTTGGGTAAGCCTAGTTCGTGTCCCAACCGCCCAGTAGACTCACAGTGAATAGACTTTGATTGTATGGAACACGGTTCTATAATTTCTAAACCTTATCAAATAAAGGCAAACGGACATACAACTGAACATCTCAAAACGTACGACGAAAATTGTTGGTGCGACTCTTGTCAAGCAGTGCGACAGAATGCCAAATGGTCCGGGTTGAGGGAATTGACCCGTAACACTCCGAGATCTGATTGGATGTGTGTCAGGTGTGCTCAAGTGCGTGTGTGTGGTACTCTGGGTCACCGTGGTGTGAGGGAAACCGTGATGAATGAACCTCAGTCCGTGTGTCTGATACGGGGAGTGATCATGTATGTGTGCATGTCGCCTCATACTCCATACCGAGAGAACAAACATGTGGTCACATGGGCGTGCTTGTGTCAACGGTCGCGGAGCAGTAATCAATAGTCGCGCGCGTGTGCTTGATGGCGTGTGAGACCAAAAAATGATGTGGGTAGCGCCTTGTTTGAGTGTTTGTGAGTGTGTGAGCGATTAAAAGTGATCCAGTGACGTCCGTGCGTGTGATGCGTTTGTGTCTGGCAGGAACTGTGGCTGAACCAGGTGAGGAAGCTGGACCGGAAATGCTGTTCTATTCGCACAGACTTAAGCAGATGACTACGGAACGTACAAGTGATTTTCCTTTTCTCCGTCACTGTATTTATTCCAGCTTTGTTTATCTGTACCAACTGACTGTTTCCTCCTCCAAGTCACTTTCGCTCCCCGTTTCTAACGCTTGGTCAAGCTATTACGTCCCCCGTGGTTATTCCTTGTGCGGCCTGACTAAGCACATTTGTGGTCGAGTGTGTGAGTTTTGTTGCATCTTCATGTTGTTGCGCACTTCAGGTATTGCATACCACATGGATCCGAGTCACCCAGTGTTCTGTTTAGTCCTGTTGCAGATTGAGATTCGTGCATCGGTAACAGAAGGATAAACGGAAATCGTCTAGTTAGGGATCACAAAGTAGCTTGGTTGAACTATACTGGCGAAGACAGTCTGGTTTGGGCCACTGTAACAGTACATCTTCATCTGCTGATTGTTATTGATTATTTGTATCAAGCTGACCTCTCGGCGCTTCTTCTCGCCCCATCAGGATTTCAGTCACAAATGGAATTGATTTTAATGACTTTGGATTGCTGTTTTCTGTCATTATTTTACGACATGTGTGCTGTTTTCTCTGATATTTGTCGCTATTTCTGTCACACCTCATTCCACCACTCGTGGACAGTTGCTTCGAGAAGAAGCCTGTTGGCATAGCCAATGGCGACGCTGTTACGATACTTCGCTGCGGTAAGTTCATACCTGATGACTCGTTTCACAACGCGAATAATAGCAAATTCATTTCAGTTCAGTTCAGTTTGTACTGGACTGTTAATAGCCACGGCTACTCGAGCGTCCAAAATTCTTTTGATGGCATGCACACAAGTTGAATGCCCACCAAAGTACCGTGTATTTCCTCGTATCCCCGCCTAAAATGGGAGGAAAACGAGAAACCCCATCGCACATCAACTGTGAGAGACGTTATGCGTCATGTGAGTTCAACGAAATAGTAACGACTGGTCGTGGAACATCCTCCTCAAAACACGACAATTTCGTGTTTCCTTGATATCGCTCGGTGACACACACTATTTGCGTGTTTTTATACAATTTATGCTTCCATAAACCAACCTTTGTTTTCTCGCATTTACCGGGCTACTCCGACATATCCTATTATGGACCTGTGTGACGCGCGTGCTTGTCTTTCGAAAGCCGCAACTTGTTTCCCGTCTTCTGAGTTCATGTGATCGCACAAATGGGGTTCGTATATGTTTTACGTCATTGTTCATCTAATAATTTAATGTTGTAGATTGACCGCCCCGTGAAAACCGGAATGAACTGCTTTTAACCGCGACTCTGGGCTGCGTGGGACAGGAGGAGAAGATATAAGTGTATTAACTTGACAGGAACTGAAAATGGACCACCAAGCAGAAAAAAGTACCACCATTTCCACCAAGAAAGGAGCATTCAACAATAAACTACTGTGTCCAGCGACAAAAATCACAGCAAGGTAAGCCGGCTTGCCGTGACATACCAGTCGGTCACTCTCTTCGTCGTTGGTTGATCTCATTCTGAAATCGGCCTCACCAGATATCCTTCAGCTTACGCAGACCACCTTTATTGCCCATCTTTTTGGTTAGACTGGCAACATGGGAAAGTTAGCGAATAAAAAATCCGTAACCTGTAGAACACCCGACCAAGCAGGCGGGGTAGGTGAGCAGTGTGGGAAGCCTCGGCGTTCTGGGAGGAACAAATCGGTCGGCACCGAGAGAAATTAGAGTAAAACCTGCTAAACATGGTTCCATGCGAAGTGCTTGGGGCTAAGCAAGGAGTAGTGCCCGCGGGCTGTAACCCTAGTTTAGAAAATCTTCCATACGGATACCACCTTGTTCGTCTTATTCCACTATATACACCGGTAACCGATAATTACCAGTGCTTTCGCCGGCTTTCCCGTCTTCTTTAGTGGAAGACCTTCCCGCACTGCTATTACCACTCCACGTATAACACCGGCAATCCGAACTGATCCTGGTAAATTATGCTTGCCTTCAGGCGGAAGCCCTTGGGAAACCATTGAGGGAACGTTTCTGTCGGTAGGATCTAGGTGAAGTTCTTGTCACCTTCGAGGTCCCTCACTTTATAGGAGAAGGGCTGGATCTTCCGCCTCCAACGTACCTCGCGGCGTAAATTGCCATACCGCTTACGGGGCGCTAAGCCTCACCGTATTTGGCCCACGTACGAATCATAAACAATTCTTATTGTATACCCAGTGCCTCCCTGGTGCCGGTAAACTTGCCAGCTCGCAGCAGTACATTTCAATCCCCATCAGTGTTCTATCTGCTTGTTGCCCACGTCTTATTCCAGATCTGGCCTGCGTTACTCTAGACATACAGTGATAGAAGCCTGTGGGGTCCGTTGCCACTTTGCTCAGGAACTACCTCTGACACCCAGAAGTGCTGCTTTACGCAGCGTCGTTTCTAGCTGTCATATAGCTTTTATTAAGCCATCTAGGATAATTCCTTGACCTACAGCTCTTTTTAGCTTGCTAACTATACATAATCAATTCCGCTGATACTCACCTCGGAATCCAGTGAAAAGGACCCTTCCCATAAGGCCTACATATATTGGCCTAGTAAGGTCGCCAAACCTCACTTCGCAGTTCCATTATTAGGCGCTGTCTTCGGTCATTTGTACTGCGTGGACCACTTGCAGTTTGCTCTAAAGCTCGGCGCTGTACAAATATGTTAACCAGAACGGCATTCTCCACGACCCATGAGAAAGAGAAAGCGATTGGAAGGGGAATTGGTTAGCCTACACTGGTACCTTCACGGTTCCGCAATCTCTTGATGAGTTTCGCAATTCCAGTCATCTTTCTCCAATAGTCAACTGAAATAACCTTGTCTGCACGCTCCGATCGGTAAACTGGGACGACTCCTTCCTGCAAATCGACCCTCAGCCAGCCAACAACTCACTATATTCCAACTGATCCAACTTCCTGTCCCCAATCACTGCAACTCATATCATATCAAACCGAGTCCGTGGTTCGGGCCTGACCCGAATGCAAAACAAATATCTAAAACCTCAGAAGGTATACCACACCAATAGCGACTTTTCGTCATTCTCGTGGCTCCAACGTCTCTCGGTGGCAATCAGAATCAGAACTAAAGGTATGTTCAAAAAATAAGAGGTATCTGCTCTACAACGCCATGATACTTCCTCAAAGTTGGCACGCCTGCTCAGGAACAGAAATCAGAGCAAGTCCGCTGGTGTCCCCTATCTAAGTTTAGTAAACGATGAGCACATCACTCCACTGGTGGCGATGGCCGAGGCGCTAAATGCCTATTTCGCTGCTTCTACGACTACAGACCCCCCCCCACCTTTCCCTCATGCACAGCCTCAGTCATCAAGCATATACTGCCTGGTTTATAGTTTTCTCCAAGTGAGGTGGACAACAAGCTTACCCGTGTCCGAAAGTCCTCGCACCGTGGCGATTATGGTGTTCCAACAATACTGATACGTCTTGCGGGAATCGATGCCGCAGTCCTATATTTAAGGTCTACAATCTGTTCACGAAAGCAAACGATATCACGCGATTGCCCAACAATTGCTCCCAGTATACCCTCCAATCGGTCGTTGTGGTTCCCAAATCATGGCCGAAATCCTACCATCGCCGTTGCATTTTCAACCTACTTTCCTCACTCCGCCAACCAAAGCAAGCTTGCCCCACTTTTGGCTGCTGCCCAATCATTTTGCTCATGAACAGCCATTCGCTCCTGGTAAGCCCGCCCACGATGGGGCCTTGGTTCGTGACCCGCCATCCGTGGCAACCATGAATTCTGTGAAATAAAATACCAGTCACTCGCTGTTGGCCGAAACTTGTCTCTATATTCTTTTGTTGAATATATGGAAACTTTTATCCTTACATCCAACAATATCCGTTGTCGCCTCAGGTCTGGTCCTCTGCAAATCACTGCCATAGGACTTCAGTACCCACATTTCATCTCTTCATCTTTGCTTTGACGCATCCGCTCCATCTTTCCGCCTCATCTGGCTGCCTTCGTAATAAACTCTTTTCGAAATCCCCCGCTAAGCGCCCAACCGTCATTCGTGCTGCCTTGACAGCACACTACATTCCCCATGAAGTAATCCTCTCCACGTCCACTTTCAAACGATACTTTGTCCTCTCCATATCGTAATGGAATTACTTTAAAAACACGACCGAGATAAACGTTTCCGACCTCACAGGCTCACTCCTTCTTCAGGTTTCCATACCGCTATCCACCAGCCTAGGGATTTGTCCAAATGACATCAGTAGAATACCGCTCGATATGCCGCTGACACTGCTGACTGATAGTATAGTATAGTGTAGTATATTTCTTGACCGTGGTCAATACACATGCACAAGGCAAGATCAGAGTATACAGCAGTACATGTCAATGTGAGGTATTCACAGATTCTAAATTTATAAATCACACAGCAACCGAAATACACCAGTGAAGTCATGCAGTGTTTGAGTGAACAAAAGTGGTTATGGTTGAGGCGGGAATTCCGAATCGGTTTCGAAATCGCTGGAGGGCGGTGTTGATAGCTGAACAGTCGTGGGATTGCTGATATAAGCGACAAATGGACGGTCACCAACGAGTAACCGGGCGGAAGAGATGCCAAAGAACATTGTTAGAAGTAAAGCAAGCGTGGGCTTTCAAAGTGCAGTCAGAGATACCAGCGAAATATTGGACACTGATCCAGCATTGGGTAGCTAATTGTGGGGGAAGCATGTTAAATGAAGGCAAGTGATTCAAAGGTGATAATAAAACGGACCTTTTGTGCAGGTGATAACAGCGTCATATGGAAATTCAAATGAAGGCGAAAAGCTTCGCAGGAACTTCAGTGAACTTTTGAAGAGCATGAATGGTGTATTGACATATAACGGACTTTTAAAGAAGAGAAAAGCCGTCAATGAAACGGATTAGTGGAGACAAAACGTCAATGGTTTGGCTAGGCAGAAGTTGGAAGAGTGTAAAATGTTTTTTTTGTATGTGATAGAAAATTGTTAACCAAATTATGGTTGGCTGCAGGTGGCTGGTATTCTGTTTCATAAATACCTTGGTTGCGGGTGGTGGCAGGTAGAATGTTGAGGGAAGCAGGTAAAAAAGGGCTGGTTTGACGAAGTTGACAGCTGCGAAGGCTGGGTTCCGGCCATGGGTTTCGTACTGCAACACGGGAAGAATTGAACTGTTGGGTTGGATTATTTGGGAATAGACGTTGAGCGGATGTGTTGATGGTTGGTGTCAGGAATCACCTCTGCGATCCGGTGAGACTTTCATGAGGTTTTGTTAATCCGTGTACGGTGCCCCATGTAACGTCAGCGGGCGAGAGTATATGTTTAAGCCATTGATCAAATCGTCCAGTCCTTACGGTAATCCGGAATAAACGTCGATTCGGCCGATGGCTACCCAAGTAATCAATGCAATCTGGAAGAGATCAGAAGTGCGGCAGTCTGGAGAGTGTTCCAGCTGTGGGTTTTGATTATCGTTTTTTATGGAGGCAAGAAAATGAACGTTTTGTTGTCCGAACAATTAGTTATCGTTTGGCTAGTGGACCGGTCTATTAGGGATCCCTAGACGGAGACTGGTAGCTTTCTAGGGTAGTTGGTTGAAAGTAGAGATTTAGGGCGATATCAGGCAGGCGGTGGATGAGGAGAGGGTGTCCGTTTGGGAACCAGGAATAAAACAATAGTAGATGGTCTGGTCTGGAAGAAGAATGAGAAAATAGGAAGATAACAGTCTGGTCAGTTCACCAGCTGTGGTCGAGGATGGCAAACAGTAAAAAAGGAGAAAAACACTGAGTGTAAAAATGAGGATTTTTCATGTGGGGGCAAACGTGCTGGTATTCGGCAGGGGCATACGGATTCCGGTTGGAATGGGGTCTCAACTTACCATGAGCATATGCGCAGAGAAGTGAAGCCTAGTTACTAAGGAATGGTAATCCGTGTGGCAAGGCTTCAGTGTACGAGAAAGGCGAAAAAAAGCAGGATGGGCCGGCTGAGTTCTAGCCTGAGCCAGGAATTAAGTGAGAGCGAGCACCCATCGCTAAAGGACAGAGCGGTTTTATTTATATATATGCAAATTGTGTTGTAAAATGGCACAATCTAGTTAGGAAGGGGGACAAGTGAGTGGAGCATACCCAAGGTATATATATATATATATATATTGATGTATAGGTGGGTGCGATCATCGGACGGGTCATGCGAAAGCGGTCGGACGCAAAAGAATATGGCAAGGAAAGTGAGATAGAGTGACGCAGCTGAGGATCAACGGTTAACGGAAAGAAGAAAAAAAGTTAAGCATGGGCTCCTCGGTGCGGCGGATCCCAAAGGCACATTGAGGCCATGAAACGTGAGACTAAAACTTTCAATGGTAAAGTTAGTATTTCGCCTAGAGTGGTCATTGAGGAGGAGTAAAGACCAAGTTCTGCATGAAATTACAGAAGAACCTTAGCTGGGGGATAGGGTGGGAGCAGAAATGGTAACGTCCTAACTGGGTGTTGAGTTCAGTTAGTGAGTCACGCTAAGTGGAATGAATCAGACTGGATTTTCCAGTTCGAAATCGCAGAGGTGGTGAGGGAAGTATGTGTGGTGGGACCTGGTGCGGAAGAGAGGCATTGTAAGCTAAGAGATATCGAGGAGCGTTGAGCAACTCACCGTGCTTGTGTTAATAATTATAGGACAGTAGTGAGTATATATATATATAGTATATAAAAATGTTATATATTTACACATATATATGTATATATATGAATAGGTATATATATATATAGTATATAAAAAGGTTATATATTTACACGTATATATGTATATATATGAATAGGTATATATATATATGCATATATATGAACAGGAAAGGTGTGCCATGTCGCACAATCGAAAAAATGTCGTTAATATACAGTAAGAAAAATAGCGGACCAAGTACACTTCCTTGTATGACTCCACTAGTGACAGGCGCCGGTTGCGATAGATGACCATTAGCATATACAGCCTGGGTTCGATCCGACAGGTAAGAAGTGATCCATGATAAAAGCAGGTCATGGATACCATAGGCCCGGTGTTTTGTCAACAATCGGGAGTGAGGAACTCGGTCAAATGCCTTGGTCATATCGAGGTAGATGATAATCATAGATTTTCCGTCGTCAGCTGCCGTGGTCACTAGGCTGAAGAAATCAAACTGGCATGTGGTACAAGAACGTGACTTTAGGAAGCCATGTTGGCCGCTGTGAATGAGGTTATGGGAAATGAGATAATCGGACATCCGCTGTTTAATCAAACGCTCCATTATTCTGGCAGCTAAAGGGGTATGGTTGATAGGACGATAATTTGAAGGGTCATGCACTGGACCTTTTTTGTGGATAGGAATAATGGTTGAAGTTTTCCACTGGGATGGAAAAATGCCATTTTTAAGGGATAAGTTGTAGAGATTCATAAAGATAGCAGCGATGTCAGTTCCACCAAGATGAAAGAGTGCTGGGGGGATGCCGTCATAGCCAGGGCGGGAGGAGGGTCTAACACGCAGCAGCAGGTGGGTCACATCGTTCAAACTGAATTCAATGTCAGAGAGAACTTGCTCGGTGATGAGGGGTACGGGTGGCGGGTTTACAATGGCGTCAGTGGTCATGGATTCTGAAAAGAAGGTATTGAGCGCCTCAGCGATTTCAGCTGCAGATTTGATATGCGTGCTGTTTCCCAAAATTAGATATGGTATCCCCGTAGGCTCTCTCTGACTTCTGCTCTTCAGCAGTCGGGACAATCGGTACGATCTGTCGAAGGAATTCAAGGCCGAAAGCTCCTGCTTTCTCAGCAGTTCATTAGTCCGAAGACTGATGGTGACAGAGAGAGAGTGAAGATGCAATAGTATGGAGAAGTCCTTGGTTTTATTGTAGATCTTCTGCAGTTTTGCATGTTTATTTTGCAGCCTTGTTTGATAGGAGCCGCGGGCTTGAGAACGGTTGGTCCCGATGGTGGTGATTGCTGACAAGCAGCTATGTAGCTTATGGTAGAGTACGTCACTGGCGAGCTGAGTGTTGTGCTGTAGGAAGTAGTCATCCCAGTTGAGGAATCGAAGCATAGGCTTGAGGTTCATCCAGTTGATCGTGTGCAGGGGCTGTTGAGATGAGCTACATATGGGGTCTATTGGTCCGGCTGTGAATCTGCAAGATACCATTCTATGGTCACTGCCTGAGAAAGGGTTGAGGGCGGTAGTCATCACGTCCGATAGGCCAATGGTAAATATCAGGTCTAGTATGCTGTTACCTCTGGTTGGTGTCATTACGTGCTGGACCCAGCGCCCTGCGCGTATGGTCGAAACGAAGCTCGTGAAGTATTGGGGTGATGACATGGTGTCCCAGCAGATATTAGGTGCATTGAAATCGCCAGCAATGATTTTTGACGAGGAGGGTAATAGTGCAAAGTGGTCAAAGGCTTTGACTACGTGGGCGAGGTCCGTGGTGTTTGAATTGGGTGGTCGATAAACGCAGCCGATATGGAGTGGAGAGTTGGCCAGAAGAACCGTTACCCATATTGAGTCCTGAATTGAGTCCAGTATTGGATCAGAGAGAGGAATGGTAGGCAAGCTGTTTTTAACGTGGATTAGACAGCCTCCTCCACGACGACGACGATTTTTCATGAAGGTTTGATAACCAGCGATAGAGATTTGGTCCAATGGGACAGAATCATTTAGCCAGGTTTCGGTTATGACAATGATGTCGAAGTCGGAAGACAGTACTATATTACAGAGAGTATGGGTTTTATTCAGTAATGAGCGAGCGTTAATGAGAAGCAAGTTAAGTGCAACTGTACCGTCATGGTGTGGAGTGGGAACAACCATCTGCGGGTGTTGATGGCTAACACTACCGAGGTGGTAAACGTCATTAAGTGGACTCATAACGACAGGGTTGTCATGTATAGAAGTGAAGGAGTCTAAACAGGGGTTAGAAGTGGGGAGCCGGCATTGTGAAGAAGGGGTGAAGCTGGGTTGGGGGGGTGCCGTCAAAAAAGAATTGGTCGTTTGGGGAGGTGGGATTTCTGGGGTGGTTGAAGTAGCCAGGTGGGGGGTTGGATGCTGAGGTAATGGGTAACGGCAAGTGAGATGGCAGAAAGTAGTGGTGACTGGGTTCAACGGGGTACGCAGAGGGCGGGTAGTTGCCGCTTGACCAGGACCGACGAAATAACTGTAGTTGGTTGGGCTGGCCCATCCTGTGTTCAGGAAAGGGCGCGGAGCTAGACAATTGAGGCCATTGGTTATAATTCGACTGGGGGTTACTTATTTGTATCATTGGAGGAGAGAGAAATTGGTTACGGAGGTTCGACGGGAGATGCTGGCGCTCAGCCAGATGATTGGAAAACTGTTTCGGGAAACTTGGAGAATATGGTGTGTTTGATCCCGATGCATGATGATGCGCTACTCGGTGGCCGTTTTCGCCTGTATTGTAGAGTGGAGTTGGGGGGACCTTGTCGATTAGCCGAGGTACCACGCTAATACAACGAGGTGGGGTTGGCTGCTTTAGGGTGATGCAGGGTTGCGTCCTGCTTGCCAACAAGTATGAATTATTTGGGGTGTACTTGGAGTGCTTGGTGGGGGTTCTAAATGGGATTCTGAGAAGACTTACGGGGGGGGAATACAGGAGTAGCCGGAGTAGCTAAAAGCTGTGGGGGGTCACAGAGTCCTGTCTGCCGATGGGACGATTGGCCACATAGTAGATCATGCCTTTTATGAACGATCTGTGTTCGCAAGACGGTGGGACATGAGTTAGAGCAGGACGGGCCGTTGGCAACAGACTTCCCCGGAGTCTTTTTCGGTGGTGAGACGGTGGGCAGTAGGCTGGCATTAGCAGCGGCAGGCTTGGATGCACGGTACTTTGGTGGCCCTGGGCTAATAGTGGGTTTGGCATGGATATCGTTGCCGTTTGAAGAAGCGGAGTTTGATGGTAGAAGGCAGGGCCGTTTACTAGGGGGATGTGCTGGAGATGGGGTCAGGTCTAGGTCAACCAGAGTGGTGCAGACAACTGAGGGCTTTTGTGTTACGGGGTGGCTCGACAAGCAGCGAGAAGACGCGGCGACTGATATTTCAGCCACAGGTTGCGCTGGTGGAGCTAAGGCACTTTTTAGTGATCGAAAAACCTCTCTTTGGAGGGGCGTTTTATCCGGTTGTATTCTTATTCTTTTGAATGGGGTGGAATTGGCAATGATTTGCCAACTAATTATGAATTCTCTAGCTGTTACTTCGTCAGCGAATTGAAACTTTAAAGGACAGTCAGTGCGTTGTGCTTTTTTGCGCAGTCGAGTGCAATAGCACCTGTGGTGTGCCATGTTGCAAGCATTCAGGATGGCGAGTTTGGTTGACGGCAGGGGTAGTCGATCAGGGATGTTGAAAACTATCGCGTTTTTGGAGTTGGCTATACGCTTATGAACTTCCGTCGCAACTGAGTCTAAGAAGCGGCCCGCCATGACTAGGCTCTGGCGATTAGCAATAGGCGTGGGCTCCATTATGCTAGATAAAGGGGATATCTTTAATAGAATATCATCGATGGACTGGATCTGGTTATGCAGGTCCGCCACTCTTTGATCTACTTCGTTAATCTTCTTGTTGACTACGTCATAAACATCAACGAGAGGTACTGAGCATGGACTGAGTGCAGACTGAGGTTGAGTGTTCCTGGTTTTTTTGAGCCTAACAGTACGAATTGCCTGATTTGCACCCGGGACCTTGGCACGTTTACGCAGGCCCTTTGGAGCTTCCATAGGTAGTTCGGGAGATAATGTGAAAAAGAGGGAAAGATTATGGGTCAGCAAGTTGAACTTTTCGAGAGTGTAAAGCTACGTAGAAAATTTTGGGTATTTTTCTTACGCCTTTCTAGATAAATGACAGACGGTTATAAGCTTCATGAACATAAAAACCAAACATAACCTAGGGGAAATAGAGGCCCGGTGTAGCGCAGCAGACTGAAACAATGACTTGGCGTTGGCTTTACTCTCCACCGTGTTCGGCTATCCATTGGTGAAAATCTCCCTCCGGTCTTTCGACATCGATCCTTCTGGCAACCAGCCGGTTCGTCTACGTATTTCTTTCTATACGCCCCGATTTTTTCGATCCCTCGATGAACCCTTGCTTAAACCATTCTTGTACATACAACATAGTCCCCACACTTTGTTACCGCTTTAGCTAGCAGCTTTGTGTTTGGCAAACTCTTTGCTACGCTCCGCTTCCGAAACCAAAAGCGCTTTTCACTTCCCGCGTTAACCGCTTCCACTCTAGGTAATTTAAACACTGTCCAGTCCTTTCGTACTGCTACTGAGATGTACAAACCCGACCTTTGAAATCTGTGAATAAATCATACTGCTGTGATAAGCTGCACTCCGTGATCATGCCTTGTGCACGTGTCTTGATCCCAATCAACAAATATATCAATATTATTATTACTGTTTTTATTACGGTATATTTCCCTCACAAAGGAAGACTGCAGTCACCATCCCAACTCATAGCAACAGACCAACACATAGCCCTTCAAAATACCGCCCCATTAACCAACTTCTAGGTTGTTGGAACGCCTTATCAAACAGCGGATGCCTGACTTCCTATTATTTCATAATATCATCTGTATTGGGCAACATGGCTTCCTAAATTCACATTCATGCACCACTTACCAGTACGACTTTTTATCCTCATAACGGCGACCGTCGATAACAACAAATCTACCATCATTATATACCTTGATATGACCAAGGAGATCACCATGCCCCGCGCTCTTTGTTATTAACCAAACTCAAGGCTCACGGCTTTTCCTGTCCCCTTCTATCGTGGCTAACATTATACCTACTGAAGAGCTCAGGAGTCGTTTTCACTGATGGGTGTTCTCATAACCTGCTCCGGTTACCAGCGGAGTTATACAAGACAGTGTACTTAGTCCCGTGCTTTTTCTCATTTAAGTAAATGATATATTTCCCATTCTGCACCATAGTACCCCGTTCCTTTTCGCGGAAAACGTTTGGATTGTCTGTGAGTTACCTCGTCAGAACCTCAACACGATGCTGAATGAAACTTCTAGTGATCTGAAGTGACTTAAAGATGGTGCATTTCTTGAAGTAAGAGCTTCTAAACCTCTAAGAACTGCCATACAACCTTCAGACGGCAAGTGGCCCGGGATCTCTGCTTATCCACAACCTACCCATTCCTTGAAGCCCACTGGTTCGAGGCCTTGGTCCTCGTCGCTCTTGCAGCTTTAGGTTTTCCGAGTTCGTTTCCTTCCAGATTTCCAAGACGAGAAGAACAATGAGTCCCATTACCAAACCCTTCCGGTAAAACAATTACAAGCCGCTTACCTACAATTCTTACGCCAGGCCTCTCCTCGAACACCAACCGATTATCATCGCCAACATGACACAGTCTGATCGTGTTTCTCTGGAGCCCATGCAGCTCCAATTATCTAAACAATTAGTGCGATTTTCCTCCAGTCTGGAGTCTTGACCCTCCACCGCTGCGGCGCATGAGGCTCAGTTTAGGATTTCTGTTTAAGCTTTACCACCGCATGGCCTCATCATGCACAGAAACGCATTCGCCTCAATACCTCCACGACTTTTGCCCCACGCCGTCGCTCACTGCGGCTCTCTGTTCCTAGATCAAGAGGAGCTTTGAGATCTAACTTCTTCCTTTTAAATTGCTCAGAGTTATGGAATGAACTCTCGATAAACATCCGCGAGAGTCTCCGTCTCAGTTCAGAGGGTCTCTGGCCCACTTCCTGGTTGTTCCCAATGTAATCCTTCTTACCGGCCACAGTATCACCAAAGATCTGGCTCTCTAAAACGGGTCTGAATAGTATGGACATGACATCTTACCATAGAACTTCAAAAACACCCGCCCAATGACAAGCGCCTTGTTGACTATTTTCTGTTACATTATACTGCTCATAATCCACCTTTCAATGGCTACGGTTTGTTGCCATTTGTAACCATACCTAGTTCAGTGCTTGCTGGCTCTCCCAGTTCTAGAAAATGTTCAT
Organism: Fasciola hepatica; assembly: GCA_948099385.1. NCBI lineage: Eukaryota > Metazoa > Platyhelminthes > Trematoda > Plagiorchiida > Fasciolidae > Fasciola > Fasciola hepatica. The sequence continues at coordinate 396,813 of CANUEZ040000006.1, forward strand.
GTCTTGCTGCTTTAGAATTTTTGGCCGCTCGCGAAAGAGCAGAAGGCAAAAAGCTGCAGCAGGGCAGTGTTCCTATTGGAGGAACGCAACAGCACGCAGGTGGTGTCCCCAAGCGGAGCTTGTGGCACCACGAAATTCCATAATTGTTTGGATAAAAATATTTGTTAGTCTTTGCAATCCTTTCGTGTCTGTAGCGCTACAGGGGTCCCCCTGGAATGCCTGCGCAGTTGGGCTTCGATCCGTGATGGCCGGCAGAAGTCCCTTCTCATGCCGCCCTGCGCAGTCGAACACGATGAAGAAGCCGGCATAAGCCGCTCTCCATAACTCACGCTGGTCGGTGTGCGTCGATCGCTAAATTACTTCCTCCTTTACACTGAATCTGACCTGGGTGGAGCCGGCTTGAGACTTGGCAGTGTCAATCGTATTGTGGGGTATGTCGCTGCCGGCTTATCCCAAAGTTCCGCTTGCTTGTGGTTTTTGTCGCGCTCGTAATTGGGCCAGAGTCCGACTTTAAATGAGTCCGGTCACCATCCAATGAGCGTTGTGCCTGAGCAGTGCTAGATCCTGGAAGTCCATTTGGTTACGCTCGAAGGGACGAGCCGGAAGGCGAGGAACACAAGAAGGCTGCTCCTTGGGGCGGGACGGATATACGACTGAAGGGGACGTGCAAGTACAATGCATGCTGCCTCTACCTCAGCCGTGATAGGCTACGTGGTCATGCAGTCGACCATAACCGAACTATGTGCAAGTGGCATATGGAGAGTAAACCTATATATGTACAACTGTTACCAAATCAGAAAACCTCGCTGGCTGTCGCAGCTCACGACCTTATTAATTTTTTTTGTTGACTGGTGCAGCTGCATCTTTCTTGGTGTTTGGTTTCGCCACAGGCAAAGAGAAGCCCCTGGTTGGAGCGAAAGATGCCGACTCAGGAGGACCAACCGAGGGTCGTGTGCGGTAGGAACCACTGGGCTGGTTGTTTTTGGTGGGTTCTACCTCGACGAAGGCTGGTTTGAGGCTGCCTATGCTGATAGTCTCTTTCCTCCCTTCGCCTTCTACCGCGCTTTTTCTTTTCTTTTGCTGGAAGAAACGGAACGGACCGGAGTAAGCAGCTTGTAGTGGTGATCTTACTGCATCCAATGGAATAAACACATGGATTGCGGTCGCTATATTTGTAAGTATGTAGGTCCCAAGAGTTTGTTCTCGTGGCGGGGTGGGCTTTTTCACTCGAATTTGGTGTGACAGCTGTCTTGCGTGATATACATATGTATGTTTATAAGAGCAGGAGCAAATAGCAGTGCAGGGATAGAACACGAAAGTAGCGGTGCTTAGAATCGACAGGTAGGGTTAGCCATTAATAATAATATTAGTTTATTTTGGAAAGCAGAACTTTTTTAGTTCCTCATTCAGAGCCGGGTTCCCCTGTGTATAGCTACCATTGCTGCGTTTTTCCAGTACTATGGCAACCTCCCATGGTCCGGGGTGGCCGTATATAGCTTGTATACTGGAAGGGATAGGATATCAGCCAACGACCATGATAGCAGGATGGATGTTATCTGGCCCGATATCTAACCCGTCCAACTTTGCGTAGTACCTGTAAATTTTGACAGAAAATGATGTTCTTCTGAAACATAATTCGCAAATTGGTGGCTTAAATTAAAAGAATAGGGGGATTCATACACGCTTATTTACGTAAAGCGACGGAGTTTCATTTAAAAGCCGTAAATAGGGTACTGGCCTTCCGCGCATTTTTCCCCGAAGTGCTGGCATGCCCCTATGAGCCCCGGTATCGTTGCCCAAACATGGTATTGTTAGTGCCCACAGCACTCTCACAGTTTGCCCGTACGGGCCCCGTTTGGTGTTGTTGCTTGGGTAACCCATCAATAATGAATGTAAGCAGAGTTCAGCAATAACGAAGAGTAACAGTTATTAGGAATTTAAATGTTTCAGCAAATTTTAACTTAAGTTATATCGCTGAGTTATGTGTATTTGTGATCTGAAAACTTTATGAAAGCCAGTGTATGTTTTCCACTAAATACAACGAAATGTTCTTTCCAGCGTTTGCTTATTCTTCCCAAGCTACTGCTGGGCGGTGTGCTACTTGGGCATTACCTTAAACCGGTCAGGTTCAGGTCCAGGTTGATTCCTGGACTATACGGCAGATAGCCAGAACGTCCAATTGTTGAACAGGTGGGCACCACAGATCCTCTAGTGCTACAAAAATAGGAGAGACAAGTTCCTCGATCTTCAGTCCCTGTATCCACTTACGTACGGTTCACAGATGATGACAGTGGATCACCAAATGGACAGGCCCGTCAGTCAAGTTTAGCAGAAAGGAAGTGGAGATGGTAGACCAGATAATGGAGCAAAGAAGATAAAGCCAAAAGTATTTATGGAAGGTAGTGAATGGAGACGAGGAGTGCGAAAGGAAAACTACGTATGTAGAGAGAAGTGGCCACAGATGGAGACTAACGAATGGAAAAGTAGATGGAAAGCGAACGGCGACGTAAGGACAGAAGCTTAAAAGGTAGTTCAACTTTGCTGGTGATTCGAGTGAGCGAGTCAGCCGAATAAAAAGCGTCGAGGAATGATCTGCTCTTCAGAGCAGAAGCGACTTCATGAAAAAATTCAGTCAGCTGAGACACAAGCCGCCGCCGGCAAAACTAAAACCTGGATAGGACACGTCCGCAATGTAGCCTTCTCTTTTCAGTTCACTTCAGTTCAGTTTCAGTTCAGTTCAGTTCAGTCAGTTTGCACAGGACTTGGTGTGGCTAGAGCCAATCGTGTGTCCATATAGTTGTGTTGTCGGCGCGTTTCCGTAGCTCCCAGTCAGCACAGGACAGGTAATGGCCACGGCCAATCGAGCGTCCAGAATTCCTTCGATGGTATGCACACCAGTTATGCGCCCACCACTGCCGAGTGTATTTGATCGAATCCCCGCTAAAACTGAGAGGGAAACGGAAAACCTCATCGCACATCAACTGCGAGAGACATTATGCACCGTGAGCGTTGACTGAGACAGTATGCAATGGGAGAAAAAGTCCGCTAAAACATACTCCAGAAGGACCACAGTGCTACCCGCCATCCATCTAGTTGTTATATTCAAGGCTCACTACAAGGAAAGATCTCGTACCACTTGCGATTCAGGGCAACTTTGAAGGATTGGACTGTCTGCAGATCTACCATTTTACCAGGCAGACCGTTCCAACTGTTCACAACCCTATTGCTGAAGAAGTGCGATCTAGCCGTCAACCTTGATTGGGCTTTTATCAACTTCTTTTCATGTCCCCTTGTTCTGGAGTCTACGGCCACTTGGAATAGACTATCTGGTCTAAGGCCAGAAAAGCCCTTCATTACCTTGAACGTTTCTATGAGATCCCCTCGACGTCTCCTCCTTTCCAACAAGAAAAGATTCAGGTCACGGAGTCTCTGCTCGTAAGTCTTACCTCTCTGCCCTTCAACCATTCGCGTGGCGAGACGTTGGACTTTCTCGAGGCAGGTGGCATCCTTTTTGTAGAAGGGTGACCAAGCCTGCACGCTACCTTCTAAGTGAGGTCGTACTATAGCCATGTAAATATGTACGAACACCTCCGGCTTCCGGCAAGACAAAGCTGATCGCAGTCTAAAGAGCTCCCCACGAGCCTTATGCGCGGCAGCGTTGCACTGCTCCGACCATTTGAAGTCACTTTTCATGATGATCCCCAGGTCTAACCCTACTGGCTGCCTTTACGGTGAACAGCTCTTGATCATGAGCAACAGTTGGGCTCTCTGTTGCCCTTGACAACAAATGGCTTTTTTGAGCGTTTAGAGGTAAGTCCCATTTGTATGCCCAGTTCAGGACGGTACCTATTTCCCTGCCCAAGTCCGCCCTACACTTAGATCCAACAATCTTCACATCATCCGCAAAAACAAAGCTGGGCGATTGAAGAGTGGATGCTAGGTCATTATTAAATAACAAGAATAGGACCGGGCCTAGGACGGATCCCTGAGGTACACCACTGGTGACGTTCACCAAACTGGAGCACCTGTCCCCCACCTTGACGTAAAACGTCCTGTGGGAGAGGAAGTTTTCCAGCCACCTATATACTGGCCCACCTTTACCGAAAGTCTCCATCTTGCGTAGCAAAAGACGATGATTAACGGAGTCGAACGACTTGCTAAAATTGAGGTAGCATACCTCAACTTCCTTACCTTCGTCCAGTCATCGAGTTACTTCATCTAAGAGGCACAGGAGATTGGTCAGGCAAGATCCATTTTTCAGGAATCCATGCTGCGCCAGGCTTAGCATGGAGTGCTGCAGTAATTGCTGGCAGATATGGGCACGGATGATCTTCTCGAGGACTTTACAGATAATGCTAGTTAGGCTTACCGGCCTGTAGTTCTGCATATCCGACCTAGGCCCACTCTTATGTATTGCCATGACTGCCGCAACCTTCCAGTCCTCAGGCAGCTTACCCTGGTCCAACGTGGATCTGTACAGTCTGCATACCGATGGAGCTATGATATCCTCCAACTGTTTGATGATAGCTGGATGAATGACATCTGGGCCCGCTGACTTGTGGCTGTTTAACTCCTGTGGGTACTTCCGCACGCATTCCTCTGAGAGATCTAGCTCGTTTAACTGTGGAGGATGCACCAGAGCCAGATCTACTCGTACCTCACCATCTATCCTATGTACACTACCAAAGTATTCCCCCAGGGCGCCTGTTTTGCCCTGGTCATCAGTGACAATACCATAGTCTCTAGTGGATAGCGGACCTACGGCATTTCTTTTTGAGCCCTTAGACTGTACATAGCTGTAGAACTTCTTCGGCTGTTGTCTTTCAGACTGGGCCAGTTTGAGCTCAAATTCCCGCTCGGAAGTTCTCAAAAGGCTTACAGTCTCGTTTCTTAGCTTCGTATAGCGGTTCCAGGCTAGCTGACTACCGGAAGCTTTGTACCGGATCCAAGAGCGGTTTATACGTCTGATGGCCTTGGCTATTGCAGCCTTCCACCACATGGATTTGCCCTCCCCACTTCTTCTTTTTAAGGGTTCGACCTCTTCCTGTAGGACAGTCAGGGATCCCTTTGTGGCCTGCCAGCGCTCCTCCACAGTAGCCTCCTCTGGCGCGTCCCAGGTCAAACCCATCGCCCTATCACGAAGCCTATCTATGTCCATACTACCGAATTTCCTAATCAGCCTTGAGGGTACCTTCGGTTTCCGCGTGCATAGAACTATTTTGACACACACGTGGTCACTCTTTCCCAGCGGTGCACAATAATGCAGTCCAGCCACATCGTTGGGGAAGTTCGTTATAGCTAGATCCAGCAAGGATGGAACGCATCCAGTCCTATATCTGGTATTCTCCCTAATATGCTGATGCAACGCATTATCATGCAGCCATTCTAGGTAGGTTTGCTCCTCCGATCCCGGCACGCTGACCTCAGCCACCCAGTCGATGTGAGGAAGATTGAAGTCGCCCACTATGAGGGTCTTCTGTGCGGCCTTAACTAGTTCGGTCAAAGTCCGCAGCAAACAAACGTCCTCTTCGTGGTTAGTGCTTGGTGCCCTGTAGACACAGACGACGTTAACCCTTCTGCCTGGAAGGATACAGGACTTGGCGTGGCTAGAGCCAATCATGTGTCCAGATAGTTGTGTTGTCGGCGCGTTTTCGTAGCTCCCAACACTGCGTGACTTTCTTTTTCTGAAAGGCAGAAATTTTGTGCAGTATCAGCCCCGGCAGAGTAAGGTGGAAACAATAAGTAAATTGCATCTGACCCTAAAAGCTGCTTAACATATCTCGGGGTATACTGCCACCCAACATAGGTCTACTGCTTTCTTAAAAGCCTTCAGGGTTGTGGTATTTATGACCTCCTCCGGGAGCTTATTCCAATAAGATACCACTCTATTTGAGAAGTACTTCGCCCTAACTTGGAGCCTCGAATGTTTCCTTTGTAATCTAAGGCTATGCCCCCTTGTGCCTCTCTCGGGGATCAGAGAGAAAAGGTCCTCTCGTCTTATTCCTGACAGTCCTTTCATTACTTTGAAGGTTTCTATCAAATCCCCGCGGATGCGCCGTCTTTCCATCGAGAACAGGTTTAGGGCACGGAGACGCTCTGTGTAGTTAAACCCCCTTTGCCCAGCCACCATTCTAGTGGCTAGCCCTTGCACTTTCTCCAGACAGTCGATATCTTCCTGGTAGTACGGTGCCCAGGCCTGCTGCAGTACTCCATTTGCGGCCTAAGTATGGCCTGATATATCGGAACGAATGTCTCCGGATCTCTACACGACATAATGGATCTAACTCGAAAGAGTGTCTTCCAGGCACACCAGCCTTGTCACATGTGACTCATGCCTCCGGGTTGTAGTGTCGCTACGGATTGACTGGTGTGGTTGACCTATTCCCAACGCGGCTTGTTGCATGCGGTCCATGTTTCGGCCGGGGCGTGGGAGCTGTGGTCGCCCACCAAAAGCAGCTCCGCCTTCTCTGACAGCCAGATACCTGACTGTGATAAAACCACTAAAAAAATAATAAGAACGTCTAAAAAAGTGTGGATCATTCTCGGAGCGCCACGTGCTGGATGCCAGTAGTTGTGTATCGTGCTACCTCCCTACCTGAAGCTGGCCCTTGTGCCGCCTACCATGAGCACCGAATGTAGACCGTTAGAGTTTGTTTCCCTGACGAAAATTCGGACCCACCTCTCACGGTTCCCCAAACCAATCCTCACATCGGTGTAGTCCTGCTTTGCAGTACGATAACAACGAAAAAGATACCACGGTAACCATGCAATCATATCCGCATCGGATTTCCTTGCTCACATTGGAGCTTAATCTCAGTACGATAGCACTATCGAGGAAGAGCATAGATGAACTCACGTCAGCGTTCCAAGACAAGTGACCAATTACCTCTAATCTATGACCACTGTCACCCCAATAGTTCCTTCTACTTTGACTCCTCAGAAACTACTCAGTATAGAACAACCACTATACCGAAAGAGACAGTAACAGCGTAGCGCCGCGCAAACAGTATGTCAGTCGTACTCGCTCAGTCTGTTATTTCAAACCTGTCTTATCGCATCTTTGCCAAACTGCGTTCTGTGTAAGCAAACGGTATTGAGGGTTATCATTACTAACCACTCTTAACCGTGAAGCCCTAGGTCTTTTATTAGTATCCCAGCAAAGCCGTGCCTACGGGCAAATCATAAATCCTTTGAAAAGCATACACAGTTACCAAGCCAGCGTACGCAACTTCGTCGGCCTGCAGCAGTATAGCTCAAATCCACTGCGAGCTTATTTTACCCATGCTCCACTCACATAGACCTAACCAATCCATTGTTTATTGCCTTCATATATTATTATAACCCACAGCTGGAACCACGTCCAGACTGCAACCTCCCTTTATTTCAGGTTCGTTGTCTCCCACCATGTCAGCCGCCAAATTGGCTAACCAAGGATGCCGCTTTGACTCGTACGGACAGAGACTCAAGTGGAACCTACCATAGCAACTGGGACCGAAATCAAACCACACAACAGGAGATACTCCTAATTGTTTATCAGATCGTTCAGCGTTTTCTAACGCAACCAATACGAGTTCCAGTTCACGCGCATGCCGCTAATATACAGCCACACTCGGCTGATTGACCGACACATACTTTGCCCTGCCAGAAGAAACTTACGCATTCGATGTCGTACGTTGCCAGAAATGACGCTGAATAACACTGAAGACAAATGTGTCAATACATACATATATATTTGTCGGTGAAACAGCATAATAATGCTGAAGTCCATGCGGAGATTTTCCCACTTTATTATCTGTTACCACAAGTCATCTTTCCTCCGAACCGTAGCTGGCTGGAAATCGACTCTCCACTTCTCGAGGACCCTCCAGTTGCGCCTTCTTATTTGTGAATAGTACATGTTACAGGCCCTAAATCTAAACTCACCTTTTTACAGACTGCTGTTTCTCCCACATCCACTAGTTCACTTTCACGAAATTGGCCTCATGTCCGCCTGCTTCAAAACCCATTCCGTTTATCTGACTCCGGTAAATCCGTCATTCAGTGTCTGCAATGTCTTCATGGATCGCTATCCTCTTCGCATGCGTCCATTTTCCCTCCTTTTCTTCTTGTTCAAAATTTATTCCATCTGCAGAACCTTAGTTGGCCTCTGGTTTCCTTGGCTTGCATCATTCTTGTTCATTACGCCTCCTTAGCACTGCGTTAACGATTTTCTCGATATCTCCACCGCGCAACACTGCCTAGCCCGGATTTGAAACTGGTTCAAAACTGCCGCACAAAACATTATCAAAATGATCCATTCAAACTGTTGCTGTCTTTGTTTTTTCATCTCTGATACCCTCGACTTTCATACTTAGAAGTTGTGAATATTTCATCTTATTGAGTAACGTGTTACACTATGATCATGCGTTAGCGCGTGCGTCTCGACCATGGCCGAGAAATATACCAATATAAAGAGGAAATATAAGTATTCTGCCAAAGCATAGAGTGCATTGGAAATAGCAAAGACACAAAAACTAATTCTACTAAAGGAGGGCCGTCCTGCCGGATGACCAGACTGGATTGACGGATACATGGTTAACGTGAATGGGAAACATTCCTGAAGGAGACGTTATCAAGCAAAAGCGCCTTGCAGTATAAAACAGCCGTCAGGATTTAAAATTAGACGGTGAAAAGAGGTGGTATTGCGCGTAGAGGACGGGGAAAGTCAGTCAAGGATTACAGTTGTACCGTTCAGTGGCCTTGTGCCAGTAAGGCCGTCTATATACTAAACGGAAAACACACTGAACTTTAGCCGAAAAGAGATGGTGGAAGAAGTGGCCAGGTAGAAACAGGTAGACTTTGAGTGGGTTGTATGCTTTTCGAAGAAAAAAATAAAATGCGTAAACATGAAAATAGGGAATGGCGATAAATAGGTGTGGTGCGTAGCTTACATACTGGCAGAGACGTAGATAGCCAGAGAGATGATCAACAGGATGACAGATAAGCATCTACATACTTATATTCCTTAGCAGAAGACAGCACGTGGAGAAAAGAGTGTATCAGAGCAGAAAGTGTCTGAGACGATCTATCGGAATAAAGCACAGTATGGGAAGTACACAAAGCAACCGACGAATAGATTTGCAGAGTTTGACAGCTGTGTGTGGGCGGAATGTTTGATAAACCAAATGGAGTGCACACCTGGGCTGTGGTTGCCAAAGTGATGGTGAAAGAAGTGGCCGGATAGAAACACGCAGACTTTAAGCGGATTGTCTGCTTTCAGAAGAAGGGAATATACAGCACCAACAGAATTAACTTGGGTAAATTGCGATGAGTTATCTTATGACAGATTTACATGGGGGATCGACAAAGAAAGAAAAACGACTTTGGAAGCACAGAAGTGATGGATGTGAGCAAAAGTTAATAAACGAAGGAATATGTAAAAACGATCAACGAAAACAGGTAAGAGTGAATCTTACAATCTGATTACTGCAGGTGTGACCCGTGGTGACGGTTGAACATGGGTGAAGTATTATTAAATGGAAGTTTGTTAGGCAGCAAGAAGATGGCCGTGAAAATGGCTGGAGAGCGCAGAGCGAACAGAAGCACAGAGTGCTCGGGGCAGTGTGAAAGACCAGTTTGGAACGGTAACTTGGAGGTTAGACGAACTGTGGTGCAAGGATGCAGCAGTTGTAACAGCGGATAACAAAAGAGAGAGACAAGAAAGTGGAGGACCAGAAAGTTCAAATAATGGCTGATCACATGGTTTGAAACTGTAAGTGTAAATAACGACGTAACGACAACTCTGCATTAGGTGAAACGCGGAGAAGCAGCGCAGCTTGAAAAGCACGCTGAAGGCGCCTGTGGTGGGCAATATACGAAACTGACGAGAGTACTGACAGGAGAAAACCAGGTAAGAGATGACCAGTCAAATAGTCTTACTGCAGATGACACAGGATGAAGACCCAGAAGAAAAAGGCACACAGGCAGGAAAACCTGTGACGGAACAAAAGGCATACGAAAAATATGTGCTTCGGAGTTGAGAGAATGGAGCTGGAGAGCTGCGTGCTTGCAGGCTATTACTCACATGGATCAAACCAGAATTCACTAATCGGAACATTGTCGAAGAGGATGATCCGCGGAAGAACTGCGGAGACAAAAGTGAAAAAATGGTGGTGGTGAAAAGGTACTAAATTTGGTCGTAAAAAATGCAGGGGTTGGAAAAACGAGGTCTTATATAGTGATTAGTCATGGGTACTGATGTGTCTGGTGCGTAATGGTGGGAGGTATAAGATTGAAGTAAAAAAAGGGATATGGAAAAATGATAGTTTGTTTGGTATGCGATCAATTAGCTTTATAAGTGAATAAAAGTTTTAAGTGAATAGAGATTAGGAGCCGACGAAGGCTTTATGTGTGGAAAGTGAAATACTATGGGCTTGATCAGGGTAAAATGGATAGGGCGAGAGTGACATCATGCATTGAGGGTTTTCATGGTGAAAAACGACAGGAACAAGAAGAGAATGGGTAGGTGTGTATACAGAGTTGGAACGACACGGAAGGGAAGTGATGAGAGGGCTGACAAGAAAGAAAGATGAGCAAACCGTGGCGTGAGAGCCGCAACCGACATTGAGAAGTCGAGAAGTCTTACAGAGTGCAATCCGCAACCTGAAAGACTTCGAAGAGAACACAGGGGGTATGATCCATCAGCCTAATTACTCTAGCAAATCGTTGCAAAAGGCCTGCACGCTCGATGTGCGCCATCCAGAGCGGGGCTTCCGACCGCGCCCCGCGCCTTTGGGATTGGCGGGAGTGATCGTTGACGATGGTACACGAGCTTAGCAACCACGATAAGGGTATATACTCTGGGATCAATAAGTCAGGTTTTGAGAACTTGGACGACGGATCCAACGGAAACAGCGAGTGGTAGACGGTCATACAGCAATATCATCCGGGTGCACCAGCCAGGGCGGTATCCAGTGCAGTGCCCAAGGTAGATGACCGTCATTGAGGATCACCGGAAAGGGAAACGGGATACAGAAAAGCAGAATGGGTATGCTCCAGCTGAGGATGAACGGTTAACGGAAAGAAGAACGAAAGTGAAGCACAAACTCCTCGATGCAGCGGATCTCCAAGACGAATTGAGGCCGTGGAAAGTAAGACTAAAAGAGGAAACCGACAAGTAGGAGCCAGAAGATTCAGTGAGGAGGTTAATATTTGGCCTAGATCAGTCATTCAGTGGGGGAGGAAAATAAATTCTGCATGAAGCTATGGAAGAAACTTAGCTGGACGATAGAGTGGGGGCAGAATTAGTGACAATATAACTGAATATTGAGTTCAGTTAATCAGCTACCTCAAGTAAGAGAGATGAGACCGAATTTTCCAGTTCAAAATCGCGGGGATAGTGAGGGAAGTATATGTAGTGGGACCTGATGTTAGAAAGAGTCAACGTAAGCAAAAGGAAACCGAGGAGCTTCGCTCTACTTACCTTGCTTGTGCTAAAAATTACAAGAAATTAATATATATATATATAACTTAATACATGTGTATATATAGCGGACCACGATGTAATTACAGATACAGTTTCTACAGTTTCGTTGAGGTTCGTTTCGGGGCCGCAGACTTGATATAACTAAATAGCGATAGTAAATCTTGGAGCAGATGAGGCATATTGACACTCTATGAGAAGTATTACAGCGGCCACTCTATGAAAACCAGCGCATCTGGAAGGACTTATTTCGAAGTGCAATTGGCGGGATTCGATAAGTTGCCATGGTCAAACAATTAGTGGACGCAGACAGGATTTAAATGTCGATGGCGAAGCCTAAGGAAAATCGGTCAACCAGAGCTTTTGTAATTCCAAAGCGGTGAAATCATCTTGGAAGGTGAGGTAGTGCGAGAAGGTAGAACAATGGCTTAAAAGTCAAAGCATTCCTTGCAAGCTTGACTTTCGGTTATGTTAACGTTGAATAAGCGCAAAGCTGTTGGCACAGAAAGGAATTTAACTATAGCATGCACAAATGTATACTGCGACTAGGAAGATCTGGTGTGCAAAGAAAGTTTATTCCAAATTCTGGAGTACGTGAAGGCAAAGAACCTAAAGCTTAGAACAGTCCTCGCGGAGGGCATGGTAATAACACGCCATCTACTACGGAGTAAATATCCAGCGTCCGGGGAGAAGCATAACTGGCTGGAGGAAAAAGATTTTCATTTTGAACTCTTTTTCGTTTTCCCGTTTCCCCACTACCCAGTGAACTATTTTGCAGCTCACGGGTGACATTCAGATAACAAGATAATCGCAAGATCCGGAAACATTCTGGTTTTAGCCTCGCACCCGTGTGTGTCTTCAGGACTTCAAGACCAAAAAACAACAAGAGATTCCCCACTTTCAATCGAATCAGGAAAGGATTCAGAAAACCATAGTGACAAGCTGGCTATATTCCGCTGCCCGCTGCCCGCTTTGGCAACTATTCTGATTCAACGTCAGAAAATCATAGAGTTGATCTCCCAAGCTCATGGGCTATCGGCCCGCAATATTTGTCTTTCGCAGGCCGGTAAAAGGCCCCCACAAGTCACGAGTTGCATTTCGAGGGGCGAGTGGCCAGTTCACACGAACCCCTTAGCCGTATCTAGATCGATTTACGGTTTCTACTGTATTAAAGGGAAAGTCACAAAGGTACAAATATGTATACAAACGTCGAGTATGTGGCCAAGTGGACTCAACGGAAAAACCCAAAGGTCCAACTTCTGGTGGTCCAAGCACGACGGTTAGAAACATTCCAAGGCCAAATTAGAATATCTCATACAAAATACAGAGGTGCGAGAGAGCTGTGTGGGGATAAGCTCAGCCAAGTACCGTTAATTATGGTCACCTTCTCAAAGTACATAAAACATTTGGAAGGATCTTCGATATAGATAGATAAGTGTAAAATATGTCTTTTACTGCGTTTTCACTCCGATATATGTCTATAAATACAGCATTTCAACCCCCTTTAGGGCACTGTCCATAGTGGGAAAATGCTCGATGCTACGTATATTGTGTTTTGATTGCCGCTTCCGCACCCGCCTCCCCTTATAGTCACTTCAGCTAAGTTAATCCGACAGAAGATCAAGAACTTCAAGAAGACCCAAAACTCGTTTTCGGTAACTTCATCCTCTGGCTAATACAGTAACATATATATATGATAAGAACTCATATTTTTGAAACAAAATACAGGGTATTTACAGTATCAAATCAAGATTGGTCAATCAATATTGTAGGTGTTTTGCGGTTCGGAAAAGGGGTGGGAAGTTGGTTGTTCGTGGTTGGGAAAACTTGGTGTAGAAAGTACATCTGGGGTGGGTTGGCTGCTTCCTGTCACAACTGAAAGGTCGCGGTCGAGGTCACCATGATTTTGTCCCCCACTTTCTGATCGCGGCCAGGGTAGCCGCAGTGATTTGACAAATCGCTTGTGTGAACAAAGCGATGGATTTAACAGCCTAATCGCCACTTCCTCCGCTGCTCCCAAGGTGATTTGGCGAACGATCTTCGAAGAATTCACAGGCACTTTGTTAATTATCTTGAAGGCTTCGTTGTCTACCTTGTGCCATGTCTCGGCAAGGTGCGCTACGATTGCACTAGTTATGGCTCTTCTTGTTCCTGTCCCCAGCCAAGCTGGTTTGTGTTCCTTGAGCTTGTTCGCTATCGTGCCTTCTTCTATAATGCAATGGGATTATTCAGTGAAAGACCCAAAACAATTGGGCTGAAAGCGTCGGAGCCTTGTAGAACTTCAATATTTCAAGCCTTCAAGATACCCTGGTAGTTCTTCAGGGGCAAATTGGCTCAAGATTTGTGCTCTTTACGGTTTAACACTGAACATTTCTCCATGTAACCGAAAGCGGGAAGGTTAGGCTTTGGAGGATCAACACGTTAAACAAACATCAAACCATTTGTGTGCTGTTTACTACAGCCGTGCTTTCCGTGAATAGCTTGTTCCTTGGAAAATTATGGGCCCGCGGTCTCATCAGTGAACGGTGAAACACGAACAGAATCATCAGCCACAAAGCGCTTACGATTAGATCTCCAGGGAATGGGAAAGCATTTTTCTGACTCGACGAGAAAGCTGAGGTTTTGGCTTTGTAAGCTTGTCTACTATCTGGAGCTCCGCGGAGTATCTTGTTCACCCCTACTTTTGCACACTAACTTTTTCTAACGCCCGAAGCTTGGCTTTGGGTCTCTTGTCTTTGAACATCAGTGATTCTGAAATAGGCCTCAGCCTCTTGCAGCTCTAACTGAGTAATATCCAACATCAGCCCGGTCTTGCTGGCCTTGGGCCTCATAGTCTACCCCAAGTGGCTTTAGATTCTCGAATAAGGGGACACGAAAAGAAGCTGACGAAAGTCCGGGCTAGGCTGATGACTAGATCGCACGTCTTTAGCAAGAGGATGGCGAACGGTTGGAATGGTCTGCCCGGTGGAATGATAGACCTGCAGACCATCCAGTACTTCAAAGGTGCCCTTAACCAAAAGTGGTACTAGATATTTCTCTGTAGTGAGCTTTGAGCATGTAATAATAATAATAATAATAATAATAATAATAATAATAATAATAATAATAATAATAATAATAATGGTATATTTCTTGATCGTGGTCAAGACACATGCACAAGGCTAGATGTATGCTAGATGTATGATGGGTAGCAGTGTGGTCCTTCTGAGGTGTGTTGTAACTGGCTTTTCCGTGTGCTGCGCACCGCCTCTGCGACAAGCTTCTGAGCAATTTGTAGCCAAATTCGAAACGGATCCCGAAGTCAGGACGCCAGTCAGTTCATATTCAACTCGGTTCCAGGACTTGACGACGGGATGCCTGAATGTCCAGACACTTACGCTGGTGTGCCGCTTGGATCCCCGATGCTTCTGCCTTTGGAAAAGACGACTCTTCTTCAATACCTGACTGTAACCAGTTGAGGTTCAAGTTAGATCTCCAAACCCGTTTCCCTTCAACAACTTCTCGGATCACAGCCGTTAGTCACACACACCTCACGGTCAACCTACCCGGTAATGAGGATGGTGTAGTAAGGGGTGGTAGGTACTAGATAAGGGATGAATTGTAAGTGACTACTCAGTTGTCTACAAAAACGGCAGTGGACTACTGGTCATACTTTTCCAAACACAGTCATCCACACCTTATCCAACCTCCTCTTGAACTCAGACACTGCTGGAGCTTATCATGTCCCCTGGCAGCCTAATTCAGTCATTAGCGAACCTAACTGCAAAATACTGACATCTGATGCGAGTCAAAGTTCCCTCTTCCTCAAATGTCAGTACGTGCCCCCCTAGGCAGCCATTTCCTGGCAGCTCAAATAAAGCAGCTCTGTGACCTCGAGCCTCTGTAAATACTTTAGGTATTTTGAAGTCCACTACGAGACCCCTCCGTCTTATTGTTCTTTATAGAGAAAATCACACTGGTTGCTCCAACTTCTGTTCGCAGCACAAGTGTCTGCTCTCTTCGAACCACCGCGTGAACCGCCGTTGTAGCTGCTCTAGAGCCTTGACGTCCCTCACCAAATATGGCCTCCATGCTTCAACAGTTTTCTAGATGAGATCTCACAAAGGCGTCGTGTAACATACGTTTGAGCAATGCGTATCCAAATTCACAACGGATCCCGAAATCAAAAGGCGATTATCCGTGATATTCTACGGTACTAGATTATTGAATGAACAATGACACCAAATAGATACAAACCTCAATAATGAGATCACAATGACTCAACAAACGAGAAACCGAATCGCGGCGTGCGAGCAAGCAGCACGTGCGTCACACAGGTCCAGAACAAGGATATGACAAAGTAGCGCTCTGGGCGCGAACAAACAACAATTGGTCCAGAAAAACAAGCAGTTCGTAAAGACACATCAATAGTGTAGGCAAGTGAAGGACGTTGAGAAAAACACTGAATCGCAAAGGTAATAGGGGGATTTTCCACGACCGGTCGTTACACCGCCCACCAAGATCCTTCCGAATCCTTAGCAGAGTCAAAGGTTTGGTATAGAGGTACTGATTCTTCATACCTACCTAGGCCCTGCTGTCAGTGAGCCCGCCTAATGCTTGTCGTCAACTTTCTACTCATGGTCTCACCTAATCCGTTGGCCACATAGACGCGAGGCTATTAAACATCTACGAGAACAAATGACCGATGGCGGGCGTGAGGGGGAAACGTAGATGCTGTCCTCGGAAAGGCCGTCCTGCCCTGGCTGTATGTGCTTGCATGAGTGTGTGTGTATGATGTAATCGCCGCTACCTTCACATATGCAAGAGACATTCAGTAACGTCAACAAAAGCAAATTGCAAACACCGTCACATGTTTGATAGGGGTTGCGTGATATAGCGTGCATCGAGTATGTGCGTATATGTCTGGATGTATAATGGAATCACAAGTATCGCCACACATCAAAAGAGGGCTTTTGGCAACGTCAACGAAAGACTGTGAGCACTGTAGCGTATTTGACGGAGACCATGTGGTAAAACGAGTACAACGTAGGTGAGTGTGCTTCGGGCTGTACGATGGTTCGATGCGTCAGTGTGTCGGGATTGCTTCCATATATGGGGTTTCTTTACCCACCTCTATGACTGGTGCGAAACAGTCTACTGGGCCTCAGCTTTATCAGCTTCTCCACCTTTGCTCTCGAGTAGGCTAATGCTGCGTACGCCGCGAATTAGAGCTCCATTGGCTGTCCCTACCTTCATCGTTCTTATCATTCCGTCAATGCTTTCGATGGTTTCCATAACTACTTCCAGGGACTAGGTACTGAAATGTGCGTGTTCGTCTGCGATCACCACCAAATCCCCAACCTTGAATGGTCTTGTTTTCACCAGCCACTTCTGTCGAGTCTGCAGAGCCCGTGGGTGATCCCGCAGCCAGCGCCTCCAGAAAAGCTTGGTAAAATTGTTCGTCTACTTCCATCCGTGGAGGTGGCTCCCACGAAGGCTTGTAGGCCCTTGGAAAACCTCGTTTGACCTTTAAGTCAATACGTCGTTCGGGGTGAGGACCAGATAAGTGGGGTCACCGCTCATTACTAGAACCAGGAGGCGGTTGTTCAGAATTCTCTCCACCTCAGTCATGACGGTGTCTAGAGTCTCGTCGTCGGGCGGCTGTTGCTTTATGATTGACAGCAATATCTGTCTGGCGGACCGGATCATGCGTTCCCACACGCCGCCGCGGTGGCTGGCCTGTGGGGGTTGAAATGCCATCGTATGCTGTAGGCCACGGTTCAATCCTGCAGTTCGTCCCCGTTTACGTTTTTGTGCCAAAGCTGCAATTCTCGGTGAGCGCCCACAAAGTTCGACCCATTATCTGAGTATATATCGGCCGGCACGCCCCTTCAGTTGATAACTTTCTGCAAGGCCCGTGGGAAAGAATCGGTCGTCATCGAATGTGCGACTTCTAGGTGTACCGCACGTGACTTCATGCACGTCATGGTATATCCATATCGCTTTTCTAATCTTTTCCCGCACTTGATCCACAAGGGCCCGAAATAGTCCAACCCGGTGTCGCTGAACGGCCACAAGCCCGCAGTCACCCTGCATTCTGGTAGCGGGGCCATGTGTTGTTTGCCCGCCGTGGCATTGCCTCTCATACATTGTACACAACGTCGGATTACGCGTTTTACAGCCGTTCTTCCTCTCAGCAACCAAAGGCGCTCCCGGATGAAGCTCGTAAAATGACTTCCCCCGGCATGTCCCTCCACGGCGTGGACGTGTTGGATCATTAGCTCAACCACGGGTTTTTGAGCCGGCAGCAGTATAGGATACTTTGTGTCGAAACTCAGGTGGGCTTTGGTCAGCCTACCATTCACGCGCAGCAGTCCATTAATGAGTTTGGGGTTTAAATGCTTTAAGTCGCCTCTTGGAGATGGTATTTCTTTGTTGATTGTTCCGACTCCTTCACCCCTCTCGAGTTCTCGGGTCAAAACCTCTCGTTGTATCATTCTGAAAATATCGTATTTTGAAGCTTGTAGCTCATCGGGAATTATCGGGCCGATCCGTATCCGGCCCGAGGGCGGTAGCCCTTTCATGACTAGTAAATTTCTCTTGAACCTGGTTAACCGAACTAGCGAACGAAGCGTCTTCATCCAGGAAGAAAACCTGGCCGGTCGCAATAGAATGGATGTCTCTTCGACGACGTTGGCCGCTATCACTACGCCTTTGATTTCCAGTTCTACTTCCGTAGAGGGTTTTAATTCGAACACGGGCCAGTCCTGTTTGGGCAATTGCAGGAAGTTTGGCCCTCTCGTCCATGTGTCTAGTTGCCTGAAGTTGGTCGCACCCCGGGTGAACAGATCAGCTGGATCATCGCCAGACCTGACATGCTTCCACTGGTTCATGGCTGATTCATCGTGGATAATCGTGAGTCGGTTGGCGACAAAAGCACTAAACCGGCTCCGGACGTTGGTAATGTAGTAAAGTACTATCGTCGAATCCGTCCAAAAGCTAACCGACCAAATGTAGAGATCGAAACATCTCTTCACAGCTTGCACCGCCCTGACTGCCAACACGGCTGCGCTGAGTTCAAAGCGTGGGATCGAGACCGAATTCAGTGGAGAAACGCGGGCTTTAGCAAACAGGATCCTCGTGGTATATTGTCCATCTCCTGTGCACCATCGTCCGTACACCACTGCTCAGTAACCGACCTCGGAAGCATCGGAAAAAGCATGTAGTTCTCCAGTCCGCGTCGTATGTCCAGGAGTCAAACATCGTGATATCCTTATGTCCCCTAATTTCTTCAAGGTGTTCAAAAATTCTTACAACCCAGCCCGTCCTCTTGGTCCAGCGACTGGTCTCAATCAACTTTCTTACGGCACAGCCGCTGCAGCAAGATCTTTCCGGGTAGCAGCCATGGTGGGACGAAACCGAGCGGATCAAAGAAATTTGAGACAGCGGATAGTATGCCACGACGGGTTATGGGCAGCTCGAGAACGTTTGGCTGGAAAACAAAGTCGTCCGTTTCCGCGTCCCACTGTATCCCTAAATTGCTTTCGATAGTAAGTGGGGAGCCGTCCAAATCTCTTACCCTTCCGGTCTTTTCGTGGTACGAAATGACCTTCAGCACTCCTGAAGCGTTCGACATCTATTTAGTTAGATGGAAGCCGCCTTCTTCCAGCAATCTTGTCAGGCCCCTAAACTGCACTACAGCTGATTCCACATCATTGAATGACCCAAGATAGTCGTCGACGTAGAGATTTCTGTTGACGCTGTCTACCACCGACCAATGGACCACACCTCCATGTTTGTTCGCAGCTTCCCGAAGGGTGTAGTTCGCACAGAATGGTGACAATATGACTCAGAAGGGGTGGACGGTCATCCTATAATTCACCACTGCGTTGTCCCGGTCACTCTTCCCACCACAGCAAACGCAAAGCATCTCGTTCTCCTACCGGTATTTTCACCTGGCGAAACATTCCTCTGATATCGGCCGACAAGGTCACTCTACTCACTCTGAAATGGCGCAAAACTTTGATTAGTGGTGTGGTCCAGTCAGGTCCTTGTAGAAGGCTATCGTTTGTCGACGTGCCCCGGAACTTGGCTGCATAATCAAAAACCACCCGCAGTTTTCCGGGTTTCTTGGGGTAGGGTGGTGAGGCAGATACTAAATACTCTTTCGGTCGACGGTGTTAGCAGGCCCCCTTCTGACGTAGCCGAGAGCTCCGTTTCGTTTCATTGATTCTGTATATCGTTCCCACAGATGGTGGTCTCAAACGGAGCGCTCG
This sequence comes from Fasciola hepatica, assembly GCA_948099385.1. Taxonomy (NCBI): domain Eukaryota; kingdom Metazoa; phylum Platyhelminthes; class Trematoda; order Plagiorchiida; family Fasciolidae; genus Fasciola; species Fasciola hepatica. The sequence goes on from CANUEZ040000006.1 coordinate 416,529, forward strand.
TTCAGTTCTAGTAGTCGTTGAAAAACATAGATTCTGTTGTCAGTCCCCAGGTCAGCAGATGTGCGCCATGGTAGGGGAACCTGGAGCTGTTTTTAGGCCTCTAGTGCCTTGCCGCACCGTTTGTAAAGCGAAGTGATCCTCTTGAGACAGCGATGGTCTTTCGTCTCCCATGTCATGAAACTCCGTCTCATACAGCCGCTGCAGGTGATACTCTTTGCGGGCCGTTTTAGCGGACAAAATAATTCACGGAACCGCGTCCCCCTACTGGACCATATAATATCCATCTCGGAACAGTGCGTAAGGCATAAGGTGCCTGGCGGTCGCCCACTCTCTGGTCAAGCACCCAATGCGCCTCTGGCACATCGCAGCCGATGAGGCGATCCACTTCATCATCTTCCCAGTCTACAACGGTTACATCCTGCAGGTGGGGCCACGGAGTCAAGACTGCGTTCACCGACCTTGGTGCTCGCATGGGAAGATCCGCTAACGTGAATGCTTCCGTTGGTTCAATTTCCTCGTTAGTGTCTAAGGAGATGAGTTGCAACCTCAACCTGCCGGCAGTCATTATTTGTGTTCCGTTTGCCGTGCTCATTGCTAACGACGTCGCACTTTTAGCAAGCCAGTGTTTGTCGGCAAGCCGCTCTTTCATTAGGGCAGTGTCAGATCCACTTTCGACGAACGCCAACGCTTTGACCACCCAAGTTGGGGTCGCCACTCCCACGGCAACTACTCCTAGACGTACTTGTTTGCTGGCTGACCGTGATGTTTAACTAGTCACAATGAACTTAGTGCTTGCCCCGGGTATAGTTTCTCTCGCCCAGTGTAGCAATCGATGATGTCTGCCCGTGCAGCCCTCGTGACTACATCTGTTCCTTGTTCTACAAGCTGCCGCCCGGTGCGTCGTGTTGAGACAAAAAAGCACGCTCCTGTCATCCTCGCCATTTCCCATCTTCGTTTATTGTGGAGTTGATAAACTTGGGGCAATCTAGTGACCCATGGCTAGCATCACAAGACCTGCAACTTGGTTGCGCTATGACCTCGCGTAAAATGGCGTGTGCATTGGTCCAAGGCTGATATTTCGGGTGTTCCCGAGCAGTGGTTTGAACCTGGCTAGTACAAGATATGTTTACTCGTTTTCTAACCCAGACGAGTCGGCCAAATCTACTGTCGGCTATTTTGGTTTGCCTGTCCAAGTTTTCAGCCAAGTCTTCAAAATTAGCTTACCAGTCGCCTCGGCTTATACCTTCCGCCCCTTCCGCCCACCGACCCTGTAGTTCAAGGCAGAGGTGATGGACTACGCCCTTCAGGGTGTGCATTGCATCTAGGTCAGCCCTGTAGCCCAAATGGTCGAGGACTATTAAACGGTTCAGTATTTTGATCACCAGGTCGGCCATTGTGTAGACATCGTCCTTGGTTCTCTCTGCCCCCGCCGTCTAGCCCTCTATTAGGTTACGGGCTACCTTGAAAGGTTGGCCGAACCGGTCCCTCAAAATCTTCCCTGCTCTGGTGTAGCCTAGTTCCGGGTCGAGCTTGGTACACCCGTCGGTAGCTTCCCCTGCTCGGCCGCGACAGTAATGAGTCGGATAGAGAAGCCTTTGCCCAAGGTCGGTTACCTTGTTTTCGGTGAAAGTTTCAAACTGCCTGACGAACTTGCAGTGATGTTCAGATCTCCCGTCGAAATCCGTCAGTTCCACTTCTGGCAGATCGATTGTTGGTGGCGTTGATGTTTTATATTCGGAGACTGGCGTAAATTTTCCCATTTTATTGTGCCCTGATCTATCGGAAAGGTCGTAGTTGTTGGTCTCATGCTCACGCTTTTTCTGCCTACACTTCTCTTCTGCTTCCTAAGCCTGTTGCCCAGCCGATAACAATTGTTGTTCTAGGTCTAACATTCTTAGCTTAAATAGATCGACATTCTTACAGTCCATATCACCCTCAGTAATACATGAACTGGCACTGACAGGACTAGGTGACCTAGCATTAACTAAAGGATTGAAGGTACCCAAAGCATCCCTAGTGATTTGCCGTATTACTTTGTGTCCAGATGCCAATTGCTTCGATCATTATCTTTGCACTTTGAGTATTTTCTCGTTCCAAAGTGATCTATTGAGTATTGTAACACACGTTTGAGCAATGCGTATCCAAATTCACAACGGATCCCGAAATCAAAAGGCGATTATCCGTGATATTCTACGGTACTAGATTATTGAATGAACAATGACACCAAATAGATACAAACCTCAATAATGAGATCACAATGACTCAACAAACGAGAAACCGAATCGCGGCGTGCGAGCAAGCAGCACGTGCGTCACACAGGTCCAGAACAAGGATATGACAAAGTAGCGCTCTGGGCGCGAACAAACAACAATTGGTCCAGAAAAACAAGCAGTTCGTAAAGACACATCAATAGTGTAGGCAAGTGAAGGACGTTGAGAAAAACACGGAATCGCAAAGGTAATAGGGGGATTTTCCACGACCGTCGTCATACCCCGGTCCTGTCTTTATACCTGCTCAAAGAATTCTAGCAAGACATCTGCTTTATCCTGCCTGCTCGTTGCCCACACTGCCTTTGAGTTCCTGACCCCTTCTACGGCTTTCATCAGTGCTGCCTCAGATTGTGCGTAATCGTAATACGCTTCCGGATTTCTTTTGGCATTCCGCGTAATATGTTCCTCGTGGTTGTTTTTGCTCTGTTTCTGTATCTGAGATAGTGTGGTTCTCGTTGCTTTGAACCTTAGAAGGGCCCTGTAGCGGCTGGCACATTTTTGCTTTTTAAGCGCTCTTTGTCTCTGTTTTGGAGTCTTTCCTGCTCGGCTCTTCAGCCACGGTGGCAATCTGTTTCGCTTGACTCATTTAAGTGGTGCAAGGGCTCATGTTATTTCCAAAGGTGCGCCCTTGATCCAACTCCAATGGCGTTCTACTTCGTAGTCATTACTCACCATATCCCTATCTGTTAGGACGCCCAGTTCTACAAAGCTATTCTCGTCTATGTTTGCAAAGTTTCTTCTGAATTTATTAGGCGCGCTTACCCCAGAAGGTTAAGCCTAACCTGGAGTACGCCATGATCAACCTTCTCTTTCTACAGGACGGCAAATCTACAACATTAAATTATTAGATGAACAATGACGTAAAACATATACGAACCCCATTTGTGCGATCACATGAACTCAGAAGACGGGAAACAAGTTGCGGCTTTCGAAAGATAAGCACGCGCGTCACACAGGTCCATAATAGGATATGTCGGAGTAGCCCGGTAAATGCGAGAAAACAAAGGTTGGTTTATGAAAGCATAAATTGTATAAAAACACGCAAATAGTGTGTGTCACCGAGCGATATCAAGGAAACACGAAATTGTCGTGTTTTGAGGAGGATGTTCCACGACCAGTCGTTACTATTTCGTTGAACTCACATGACGCATAACGTCTCTCACAGTTGATGTGCGATGGGGTTTCTCGTTTTCCTCCCATTTTAGGCGGGGATACGAGGAAATACACGGTACTTTGGTGGGCATTCAACTTGTGTGCATGCCATCAAAAGAATTTTGGACGCTCGAGTAGCCGTGGCTATTAACAGTCCAGTACAAACTGAACTGAACTGAAATGAATTTGCTATTATTCGCGTTGTGAAACGAGTCATCAGGTATGAACTTACCGCAGCGAAGTATCGTAACAGCGTCGCCATTGGCTATGCCAACAGGCTTCTTCTCGAAGCAACTGTCCACGAGTGGTGGAATGAGGTGTGACAGAAATAGCGACAAATATCAGAGAAAACAGCACACATGTCGTAAAATAATGACAGAAAACAGCAATCCAAAGTCATTAAAATCAATTCCATTTGTGACTGAAATCCTGATGGGGCGAGAAGAAGCGCCGAGAGGTCAGCTTGATACAAATAATCAATAACAATCAGCAGATGAAGATGTACTGTTACAGTGGCCCAAACCAGACTGTCTTCGCCAGTATAGTTCAACCAAGCTACTTTGTGATCCCTAACTAGACGATTTCCGTTTATCCTTCTGTTACCGATGCACGAATCTCAATCTGCAACAGGACCAAACAGAACACTGGGTGACTCGGATCCATGTGGTATGCAATACCCGAAGTGCGCAACAACATGAAGATGCAACAAAACTCACACACTCGACCACAAATGTGCTTAGTCAGACCGCACAAGGAATAACCACGGGGGACGTAATAGCTTGACCAAGCGTTAGAAACGGGGAGCAAAGGTGACTTGGAAGAGGAAATAGTCTGTAAAGTCCAGCCACCGGAACGCTCGAGCGACGCGTAGCAACCAATTTCGACACAATTCAAAACAAAGTCGATCTCAAATAGCTACGGTACTATATACAACATATTAATTAATTTTACAATAATCAAACCTCAATAGTGTTCCTTCTGGGCTCTTTCGCTCCAAATTGGACAACAAATCAACAACTGCAGCAAATACAGTCACAACGAAATTCAAGCTGAGCGACTCTTGCTCGAGGCAACGTTAGAAGTCCGGTTTGTGACATAGATTTAAAGAAATAAAACAAACAATCGGAATTCCAGCAAAGATAGTTCATACGAATGATAAATGTCGTTTGTAATATGGATGCTAATGCATGGAACGGGGTTTCCTGAACTCCTTTACACCGGCCCCCAAAATCCGACCCTGATTTTTCCCGTGCACCGCTGGGTGTGGTCGGCCGCATGCATCGGCTCGCCCTACGGTTCCCCAATACCTAAAACTTATCACCGTCAAGAGCAGCTCCCAGTCGGACAAGTGGATCAACTCTCAGTGGTCCCTCCCGATTCGGCAGATCCGAAGACCCGCCTTCCACCTGAGAAGAGTTGGCCTCTGAACTTACACCACCAGTGTCCGGTTCCCCCTCAATAAAACAAATCTTTCTAATGTCACGGAGCACTAATCCTTCATTAGTTGGCACTGTTGCCGTTCGCATCAAACCATCGTCCGAAACTGAGATGCTTTCGATGACTCCTATCGACCACCGGCCACGCGGCAAGGCCTCCGAAACTAGTAGCACTACAGCACCCGATCTAAGGTTGCGTTCTCGAGTTATCCACTTCTGCCGCTGTTGTAATAGTGGAAGATATTCCCTGATCCATCTCTTCCAAAACACAGATGTTAGGTAGTTTGCCTGCCTCCACTGAAGAACCAGTCTATCGCGCAACGAATCCGTTGGAATATCTCGTGGGTTTGCCCTCATGATAATTAGGTCATTGGGCGTGAGTACTGGCAGATCACGACAGTCCGGGGTCAAAGGCACCAGCGGTCGTCCGTTTACTATCCGCTCACTTTCCGTAAGGAATGTCAACAATATTTCGTCAGTCATCGGCTGCTCAGCACAAATTGAAAGAAGTACTCTTCTAACCGAGCGCACCATGATCTCCCATATACCACCACGGTGACTAGCATGTGAAGGATTGAAATGCTACTGCACGCCCCGTTGCATTAATCTATCAGCAATCTTATCACTAGTCCAGTTTCCCATTAGGTTCTTCAATTCCCTTTGAGCCCGAACAAAGTTCGTACCGTTATCACTAAAAATCTCGGACGGTGCCCCTCTCCTCGCCATGAAACGCAGCAATTTCATAATGAATGAATCCGTGCTTAGAGAATAAGAAACTTCAATATGTACCGCACGCATCTGGAGACAGGTGAAGATGCATCCATATCGTTTCTCCATGCTGCGCCCATGCTTAACCGCAAATGGGCCGAAATAATCTATTCCGACGTATTTGAACGGAAACCAACCTTGTTGGACTCTAATGGCTGGTAGAGGAGCAATCATCTGCTTGCCTACGACCGCCAAATGCTTCCGGCATTTCCAACATCCTCCAAGTACTCGCTTGCCGGCAGCTCCCCCCTGTACAATCCAAAATTTTTGCGAAGTTCCGCGAGTAACTGAGAAGGTCCTGCGTGTCCTTCCGTCGCGTGATACCATCGGATTATCGAGTCTGTAATCGGGTGAGTCTTGGGTAGTATCACCGGATGTTTCACACCCTGAAGCTGACTGGAGTAGTTCAGTCGTCCTCCAACACAAATAATTCCATTTAATAAAATTGGATCGAGTTTTAATAGGGTTCTGTTCATCGGAGATTTGTTAGTGCATAGGTTATTGCTCCTGTCTCGTAACCATTTTAGCTCTTCGCCATAGACCTTAGATTGTACAATCAAAATAACACTTTCCTCCGCTTTAGCAATGTCGTTTAACTTCAAGGGCCCAGTTGTCACTCCTAGATCCGTGCATCCGCCTCTCATGACTGCAACGTACATTTTAAAACGGGTAAACCACGCTACTGACTTCAGCAAGTGAAACCAACTGGAGTGCCTAGCTAGAAGTGTGTCCGTCCATGCATCCTGCAACACTGTGAGAACTGTACTCGAAGGCTGCCTCAACTCAACGTTTGGTGGTGCTGCAGACACCGTAGGACTGGTTGGCCATGAAGTTTCATCGTTCATCAAGAATTAAAAACCTTCGAACCAGCAGCTGATATCACTAGGTGATGTTGTGCCTCTTGATGTCAAGTCTGCAGGGTTAGCTTCCGATCTGACATGACGCCACTGCCAGGGTTCCGACCACTGATGGATTTCAGCCAAACGTTTGGCAACGTACGTACTGAATCTCGTTTTAGTGTTGTTTATGTAGTGCAAAACTATAGCAAAGTCCGTCCAGTAGTAGATCTTACCAAACTTGATTCCAGTTTCTTCCATAAGAATCCGAGAAACTCTAACGGACAGTCTTGCTGCGGCTAACTCCAATCGAGGGATCGTTACGGTCTTCAGAGGAGCTACCCTTGACTTAGAGAACAGTAGGGCACAGTAGGGGGCTACGTCCCTTGAAACCATTCCGGAATACGCCACCACCCCATAGCCAACTTCAGAAGCGTCACAAAATACATGAAGCTGTACACCTTCGTTCAGTAAGTCACCTCTAATAATAGAACGCTGAATTTTGAATGCCCATAGTTGTTCCATACTTCCTAACCACTCATTCCAGCATCGTAGGGGTTTTTCTCCAATTGGGTCGTTTCAACCAAGCTTCAAGCGGCACAGTGATTGCAGTAACACCTTGCCTGGCAGAATGAAAGGTGAAATCAACCCTAGTTGGTCGAACACGGATGATACTATAGACAACAAGCCAGGCCTTGTTTGAGGTTTTTTCGCGTGTTGCGAATGAAAACTGGAACGTGTCTTCTATTGCATTCCATTCTAGCCCCAACGTCCTCCCCGGCACAGGCGCGCAATCATCTATTTCCAAAGTGGGATGGGCCAGCTCAGATTTTGGTAAAATATCCAGCACCTCCTTACGATTACACACCCACTTATGAAGCCGGAATCCACCTCGTGATAGTAGCCCACTCATCTGGATAGCAAAAACTCTTGCATTCTCCGGTGTGGGCAAAGAAAAAAGACAGTCGTCTACATAGAAGTTGTTATACACGGCCCTGGAGACGTAATCCTCATACTGTCCTCCCCAATCGTCTGCCGTGCGACGTAACGCGAAATTTGCACAAAATGGGGAGGAAGTGGCACCAAAGGGGTGGGCATTCATCTGATATTCAACAAGATTACCACCTAGTCGACCATTTTCCCACCAGAGGAACCTCAGTGCTCCTTTGTCTCTCGTCGGCACTCGAACCTGCATGAACATTTCTTCAATATCCGCAGCCAATGCGACAGATTCCTTTCAAAAGCGAAGCAACACTCCAACTAAGCTTGCTGTCGTATCCGGGCCCTGTAGCAAGTAATCATTCAAGGAACGTCCCTGGAATGTAGCCGCACAGTCAAACACCACCCTCAACTTGCTAGGCTTCTTAGGGTTTGCAACTGCGTGATGTGGTAGGTACCACTTTGGCTCAAAACCCATTTTTAGCTGTACATCGGGCACTAACTGGGCGTGGCCCTTGCGCACATAACCCTCTATTACTGTAGAGTATTTGTCAAAGAATTCTGGGTCACGCGCAAACCTTCTCCTCAAGCCGTTCAATTTCTCTTCGGCCACAATATAGTTATTTGGAAGTCTCACTTCGGGATTCCTCCACGGAAGTACAACTTCGTAGTGTCCGTCCAACCAGGTTGTGGCATTGGAAACCATATCAACGGCCTGTTTGTCTTCTAATGAAGGAGAGTTTTCCGATGCACACCCATCGCAGAAATCGGCATTGTACAGTCGATCGATCTGTTCTGCTAAGGGGTCGATTCCCCTCTCAATGTGGTTTACTGTCCTCACAAAGCGTGGTTCCTGGTTTATCGGACCGAGAACAATCCATCCTAAAATCGTCCGCACAGCATAGGGTTGTTTTCTTTTGCCGCATCTTTGCTCTAATGCCCAATGTGCTTCTGGGACGTCGGCACCTATCAGGATCCGCACTCTCGAATCTTCCAAATTCTGTCTTTAGATACAATGTAGGTGAGGCCAGGATAAAATGTCCGCATCTGTGCAGTACTGGATTGCTTGGATTGGTAGCCTATCAACACAAAAGGCTCTCTCTACATTCACGAAATCATTCTCTGACAATGAGTTCAGTCGCAGCTCCGTTATTCCCGAATTCCAAGTGGTAGTCCCATTCACGGTCGAAATCGAAAGTGAGGTCGGGGATGCCTTCAGGCCCACCAGCTCCATAATGTCTTTTTGTATTAGAGTCATATCAGACCCGCTGTCCAGCAGAGCGTAGGTCTCCACCGAGCCCCCCGGTCCGTCTACTCGCACTGGTAGTACACCTAAACGGACCCGACATTCTGGCCTAAGAGTAGCCGCACAATTATTGGTCCGCTGCCCAGGCTTTCTTGCCTCGTCCGTACCCAGCTTACCCAGTATCTTGCGTGACTCGATCGGTACATTGCTTCTGTGCAACATGCAGTAGAGGGTGGTGCCGTTTCGGACAACCTGATGTTGAACATGGTTTGGAAACAGAACAGTTGCTAGACAGATGTCCACACTTGAGACACGAAAAACAAGCCTTGATTTCTTTGATCAATGCCCAACGACTGGGTATATCACGAGAAAGGAATCGCTGACATTCCTCAAGTGCGTGTATTCCATTACATACCGAACACCTTTTAGCTGCGACCAACAAAGTACTACCCTGATTTGGCATGAACCGCGTCGCTTCTGGATGCTGGTTTTGTGCATAATTTCTCTAACTGGATGACCGCGAATACACCTGAGCCTTGCTACTGGCAGCCAGTTTGCCAAACCTACTTCGAGCAATCCGTGCCTCACGGGACACTAGGTGCTGCAGATCTTGGAACCTCGGTTCGTCTCCTCTTCCCAAAATATCATCAACGGTCCTAGCCCACAAATCCTGGAGACGCGTTGGTAACACTCGAGTGATACGTTCCATAGTCTGCAATGAGTTGAGGTCTGACATGCAATTCATCTGCGTGAGGGCAACTTCAGAGTTCAGCATTTTTAACGACAATTTGGTCAGGGCATCCGAATCTTCCACCAGAGGCTTCAGACCTTGCAGTAAGCCGTCAATCAGTGAACGAGCTACTACATGATCTTGTCCATACAGATCCTTTAGGATTTACCTAGCCCTATTGTATGCCATTGTTGGAGGCAACATAACACATTCGGCAATCGCATCCCTTGCTTGTCCCTTGCAGTAATGCATCAAATAAAGTAGGCGCTGGCCATCGTCTTGAACTCTACCTTCGACGTAATATTCGAACTGTTTCACAAACCTCCAGTACGTTGACGAGCAGCCCGCAAATGACTCCAGTTCCACCCTGGGTAAGTCCAAACGATAATTCACTGCAGGTTCCGCCACTGGAACCAAACTTGTTGTTCGTGATGCATCGTTCTGCACGTGGCAATCACCTAGGTGACGAGAAAGATGTTCACCGATCATTACTTCACCCTTGACTTCATCTCTGTTGACTAAATCTTCTTCTTCCTCAGCGAGTGCCAAACGCGGTTTCGCCATTTCCGTCTCATTCCTCACCTGGAGCAGCTTACGTTGCTTATCTGACTCTAATTGTTCTGCAACCTGCTTCTCCTTCAACTCAGCTAACAACAGATCAGCTCTAGCTCTATGGGAAACCGAGCTAACCCTAGAACAACCTGATATACTAGAGCCTGAGTAAGAAACACGACCAATACCTACGGGCAGATGGTTTTGGTTCACCTGCAGGGTATTGTCCTTTGATTCGGAACGGTTTGCCAATTCGCTGCGTAATTTCATGCCTCAGCAATTACCAAGGGTATTGAGTACTGTAAAGTCCAGCCACCGGAACGCTCGAGCGACGCGTAGCAACCAATTTCGACACAATTCAAAACAAAGTCGATCTCAAATAGCTACGGTACTATATACAACATATTAATTAATTTTACAATAATCAAACCTCAATAGTGTTCCTTCTGGGCTCTTTCGCTCCAAATTGGACAACAAATCAACAACTGCAGCAAATACAGTCACAACGAAATTCAAGCTGAGCGACTCTTGCTCGAGGCAACGTTAGAAGTCCGGTTTGTGACATAGATTTAAAGAAATAAAACAAACAATCGGAATTCCAGCAAAGATAGTTCATACGAATGATAAATGTCGTTTGTAATATGGATGCTAATGCATGGAACAGGGTTTCCCGAACTCCTTCACAAGTCAGTTGGTACAGATAAACAAAGCTGGAAATAATACAGTGACGGGGAAAAGGAAAATCACTTGTACGTTCCGTAGTCATCTTCTAAAGTCAGTGCGAATAGAACAGCATTTCCGGTCCAGCTTCCTCACCTGGTTCAGCCACAGTTCCTGCCAGACACAAACGCATCACATGCACGGACGTCACTGGATCACTTTTATCCGCTCACACACTCACGAACACTCAAACAAAGCACTACCCACATCATGTTTTGGTCTCACACGCCATCAAGCACACGCGCGCGATTATTGATTACTGCTCCGCGACCGTTGACACAAGCACGCCCATGTGACCACATGTTTGTTCTCTCGGTATGGAGTATGAGGCGACATGCACACATACATGATCACTCCCCGTATCAGACACACGGACTGAGGTTCATTCATCACGGTTTCCCTCACACCACGGTGACCCAGAGTACCACACACACGCACTTCAGCACACCTGACACACGTCCAATCAGATCTCGGAGTTTTACGGGTCAATTCCCTCAACCCGGACCATTCGGCATTCTGTCGCACTGTTTGACAAGAGTCGCACCAACAATTTTCGTCGTACGTTTTGAGATGTTCAGTTGTATGTCCGTTTGCCTTTATTTGATAAGGTTTAGAAATTATAGAACCGTGTTCCATACAATCAAAGTCTATTCACTGTGAGTCTACTGGGCGGTTGGGACACGAACTAGGCTTACCCAAACGAGAGGATCCTAGAAAGGTTTCACCACAGCTAGAAATAAAGAAATAAAAGAGAAGGGAGAAACCGGGAGGGCTTTAAGAAAGGTGGCCGGATAATTCCTTCACACTACTCATAGACTTTTATTAGGAGACCGTCTGAATTCTACTGGTGAAAGCCCTCGGGTGGGCCAGCCTTACCGCACTCATGCGCTAGCGTGTTAGAAAAATTGTTGAAAACCGTTCCACTTTTTCTACATGCCACATTAATTGCACTATATTGGAGCTTGCCTTGCCAAGCACTTTCATACACGACACCTTTGCACTTTCATTCGTTTGTGTGAGACGCTTGATTTCGTCCACGATGCGTTGAACCTTTGTGTTTTACTGGTACTCTTTTTGGCTTCATGCTTGAGGTTGGTATATGCGTCCCTTCAATGATTTCCAGTTGAGTACCGTAGAAACTACGAATCAGCTTTACCCTGACATTGGGACTTGCGTGAGTTGGCGTTTCCTGAATGGTGAGTCCTGTGATTTACAAGGGCTAAAGTGAAATTCTAGCTACAAAATCGTTGCGAATTCCCGGATGGGGAATTGGAATTTTCATCAAGCGACAGGAATTGACTTGAGAAGTATCTGGGGATGGTTTTGGTCCTATTGACTCCGATGGTAACTCCAAGTCCACTAGTTCTGTCAGTTCCAAGTCGTATACGTCTAGGCATGATGAGTTTAAGACTTTGATGCCTGTGGGATGCGGGTGGTAGAACTGAAGAGTCAGTTGCGGTTAGCTGAAGAGGAAACGGGGCCCTTTAAACAGGGAGCTCACCTCAGCAAGCTTGCAAGGAAACAATTTGGCTCACAATATAGACATTCAAGTGGCGGCTTTCGATAAACTGAAACCCCTGAGGCTGCCCGGCAGTACCAGTAATTCAGTACTTGGCCTGCCGGGGGTAGGGCAGGAACCTTTCGATGAGCAATCCGAGCAATACTGTATATCTATGAAACTATTCAAAAACGTCATTGTACGCAAAGTTGTTGATCCTGAACAAGAGTTTCTGTATTTATTCCATTGGTGTTGTGGGAGAGCCACAGATGCTATCGAAGGCTACGCGATGTTTGGACTTGCGATCGGTGCATCAGGCACACAGACGCAAACATTTATCTGGAGAACCATTCAAGGTGGCCAGAAATGTGATTGATAGTGCTTATTCGGAGGCGAAAAGGTTCAAGGACAGAGCTGAATTATCGTCAAAATTGGTGATATAAGTGCAGAAGTTTTGGTTTCTGTTCCACATCGTTCTCCGAGCAGTGACCACAAAATCGTCATAGGTAATGTTTCATCCAATACTCATCCGCCTGGGTGTCTGACTCTTACAAACAATTATTTTCGTTTGAACTGGAACCTTTCGCCCAACTTCATTCATAATCCACATTAGAACAGCTATTTTCACATTGGCGGCTCATAACAGACAGCTGATATTTTCTGTCGCAATATGGCAGACGTCCTCTAGCAGCTCAGTCCCACGGTCCAAAATTCTACCAGTGAAGCTCCAAAAGTTTCCCCCTCAACCGACGCACCTTAAGACCCAAAAGCCTCATACTCGAACCCATGTCCCTCCCACCTACATAAGACTAACTCGTCTTTCTGGAACTATTCAGGGCCCGGAAAACCCAGCCTCCCAATGAGGAAGCTAGGGTTCTGTGACATCCTGTCTCAGGCTAGATCACAACCGTCCCATCCTGCGTTTCATGTGCCTTCCTGGCGCACAAATAAAATGTTCACTTTCTGGTTTCCATTAAAACGATAATCATAACTCACAGCTGAAACACTCTTCAGACCACAGCACTCCTGATCTCTCTCAGATCACATTGGTTACTTGGGTAGCCATCGGCTAACTCAGCGTTTATCCCAGATTACCCTAGGGACTAGACAATTTGATCAATAGTTTAAACCTAAACTCTCGCCTGCTGACGTTATATGGGGCACCGTACACGGATTAACAAACCCTCATGAAAGTCTCACCGGATCCCAGAGGTGAGTCCTGACACGAACCATGAACCCACACCCACTCAACTTCTATTCTCAATAATCCATTCCAACGGTTCAATTCTTTCCGCGTTGCAGTACGAAACCTAGCACTCGCCGCTGTCTACTTCGTCAAACTAGCCCCCTTTTACCTGCTATCCTCAACGGTCTACCTTCCATCACCTGTAACCAAAACCTTCATGCAACAAAATACCCACCATCTGCAGCCAACCAAAATGTGTCTAATAACTTTTTATCGCATATAAAAAAACATTTTTTTCTTCTTCTCTACTCTCCTCCAACGTCTGTCTAGCCGCACCAGTAGCGTTTGTCTCCACTAATCCGTTCCTTTGACGGCTCTTCCCTGAAAGTCCGTTACGCGTCCATACACCATTCATGCTCTTCAAAAGTTCACTGAAATCCTTGTGAAGCTTTTCGCCTTCATGTGAATTTCCATATGACACTGAAATCACCTGCATAAAAGGTTCATTTTATTATCACCTTTGACTCACTTGCATTTATTTGACATGCTTCCTCCATAATTAGTTGCACAATGCCGGATCAGTGTTCTATACTTTGCTCATATCTCTGACTGCACGTTGACATCCTCATGCGTACTTTACTTTTAGTCTTGTCCTTTGGCATCTCTTCCGCCCGGTTACACGTTAGTGACCGTCCCATTATCGCTTATGCCAGCAACGGATCTGGGAACGTAGAACAGCAAACTACTATTCAGTACGTTGCATTGCCAAATTGTGCTTTGGTCAATTCCCCTCTGGTATTGCCGGTTTATACAATTATTTCTTTGCTACTTTCATGGTCCCCGTCACAACCACAACTCATCCACACCATTCTATTCTCACTAACTTCCCCTTGGATGCCACAGCATTTGCTATAAACAACGTTACAGGGCTCCTGTCACTCTGCAAAGCATTAGCCTTTCCGGGGCCAGGTGGGCTACGCTCAGCTGCAATCACCAAGGGCGGATCGGACCTTCCACCATTATTGCTGGATTTGTTCACATTGTCAGTGAACTCCAGTTGAGTGCCGGATAACCACGAGGACAGTTTGCGCGGTAGTGAGTCGACTGGCCCAGAATAGTTTTATCTTATCGCGGTTCAATTTTACTTTCGCCTTCACGTAGACGGATCGTGGACTTTTAGTTTTCTCCTGTTTATTTTCGCTGCCGCACTCGAGAAATCGGTTGTTGGGCCTGGTTAGGCGTGCGAAAGTTTTTCTATCTGATTAGACCACAAGACGGGTATATTTTATTCGTTCCTTTTGGTCAACTGTTCTCTTTGTATAGAATTTTCTCCAAACTTAGACTACCTTTTGGCTGGATAATGACTAGGGCGTACTATCAAAGGCATGACCGTGATGTGCTAATATTTTGACTCACGAATAGTGCCGTAGAATTCGCAGAACAATAGTGTCCTTGACTTGGATTCTGCATCGATTCGGGCTGCGCTATTTTTCGACGCTCCAGGACGCGATCCAGAACAAGCAAAGCTTGTTATTAGATGAATCGACAATTGAGTCATTGACCAGACACCACCTGGACCAGAACATGCGCGTTTTGCTTGTTACAGGCGGTATCGTTTGCGTCTGGAAACCCTACATTAGACACTTGCCGGATTTCTTCACAATAAGTTTCCCCAGCATGTTGAAGTCGGACAGTCCTCTTAAGGGGCATTCAAAGGCGCTTCATAAAAATTACTTGTAGGGTTCTTGTCTCTGAACCATAGGGAATAAGTGTCAGCGTCTAAGCATGATCCACTCCGGCTCTATCTTTGGAAACTAAGCCTAGTCCATTCACGTTACCCACTCCGTAACCAGTAGCTTTCTTCCGAAACATCGAACTTCTCCTTTGAAACCCTCTATCTTCCCCGTACAGTCCCCTTACCATAACTACAACTATACCTGAATCCGCGTCGCGCTCAGACTTTTTCCCCTATATATTCTAGGTTCCAGGAAAAGCTTCCCATCGGCATTTTAGCATCTCTGATGAGATCTCAATCCTTGCACATACTCACCTATTAACCCACCGCTCCCGTGCATTTCAGTCATCCGATTTGTACAAAGAGGACCAAGCACGTGAGAGGAACATCGACTTCCAAGTCTGTCCACTCATTCCTAATATTTCTACACCAGGTCGTTCTAAGTGTTGCTATTGCTATAGCTTTTACTCAGCTATCTTAGGTTATATTAAACACCACAGCTTCTTAACGGATTTCTACAGATCAGAAAACAAGGGAAGACCGACTAAAGACAAGTGAACATTCAGCAGTGTTTTACTGCCTAATAGATGGATAATGACTTATCAACATGAAGGTGCTGGTTGGGTGATAGGCCAGTCTGGGATGCGTTGAGAAGTGGTTGTGTGGGCAAACAGCATGTAAAAGTGGTGTAATATTGAGTGGGTGGTAAGTGAGCAACTTTTGAAGACGATTTTGGCGGGTGTTTTGAGAAGATAACAGTGGCGAAGCTGCTTGACGAATATGTTTGAGATGTACTAATGTGGATAAGTCAGTGCTCTGGAAGATCAGGATAAAGCCATGGAGGATGCTGTGCAGACGACCAGATGGATTGATAGAGAGAGCCAATAATCACCAACTAAACTGCTGACCGCTGGAAGACCGCAGAATATATTTCAGCAAACAACGTCTTTTGGAGGCTGTGATGAGAACATGAACGGCGATAGTCAGTGTGCCGGTGAACGAGTAGTAGCGGCGAGCTCTGGCATGGGTAACGGACAAGTGTACGGATGGGACGTGAGGGTAAACATACGTGAAAAGCAGGAAGTGTAGGCATTGAGGTGCTTGCCGAAACCAATAATTATTTACATGGGCAATCATAACGCGCCGAGGATAATGGAAGTTGGTAGGTGAGGATGGAAGCTACACGATATTTAGCATATAAATGGAGTGGTAAATTTTGCCGGGCATGAAAATGTAGGTTATAATGACAATGTTGAGAGCAAAAGGTATTGGTTTTGATCGGATGCGACGGGCCTTAAGCCCAATAGCTGCTCAAACAAAGGCTCAGTGCCCGGAGACATCCTTGCAACATACCGGCGGAACTAGGGTGGGTAATATTAAATTCACCACACCATGTGGCCTTTCAAGCCAGGCCTGTCCTCTGGCTGACCGCAAGAGATTTGGGGCTAACAGAACAACCTAAGCAATTTTACTTCACACCCCCGCCAGAACGCATGGATCCAAATGGAACCCTTTCCTCACCCACTTTGTAAAACGGATCCCTGGTGAATGATCCGCGCAAAGTATCCTAATGAACTTAGCAGAATTTCCGTTTGCTCCAGCTTGGAATCCACTCCACAAAACACAAACCACTTGATGACCAGTTTTCCAAAATCCCTCCGATGGTGTCACCAACCGATTATTTTCCCCATGTTCCACGCCAGAATTTATCTGGTATCGCCAGCCACCTTTTGCTCTTCCTTCCCTCTGGTAATTCTGTACAGTGTCCACCCGCATCACCTCAACTTGCCTGCTCAGTGAACTCGAGTAAGCATTATTCAATCATAGTCTGCCTCACCTTCATGTATGCGCACATTCCGCTCCACATTATTCCGCCCCTTTCATTAGTTCTACGTTCTAAAGTTCGACCACCGTTTATTTACCGATTCCGGAACCAAATCGTATTTACCGAGTCACTTGATGCCAACTGACTTCATTCAAACACCACCCAGATTTGTTTCACTATTGGCGTGATGCGCACCTTCTCCTTTTGATGTCTGTGAATATTTCACCCTGCTGAATAACTTTGTACATTTTGACCATGCAATTATATTTGCACCTCGAACACCTTTGAGAAATAAACCGTTACCATAGCCAGCTGGAACGATGAACGATTCGGCATTTCCAGAAGCTTGGTTATTGCTGGAGTGCTGTTGCGTGAAAGAAAAGGAAGTCATCGCTACGATTGAGCCGGTAGCTCCGTTCGATGACGGACACTTCGTGTATGCTGCACTGTGGAAGAAAGGGGCATCGACAGGACCGGGCAGTTACGTACCTGAACCCATGAGGCCATATCATCGGGAGCATTTTTGTCCCGCGATTGAAGCGCACGTGGTATATATATACACAGTCGATAGAGAAGACCACCCAAGTGCCGTCTGCCCCTCAGGTGCTAGTGAAACCCGGTGCAGATACGCATTTGAAGAGGTATTTTTCACACCGTGCGGTGTTCAATCTGCTAAATTCTCGGAGGGTCTGCTTTTATTTGGCATAGATACCGTATTTCAATGGGGATTACTGAGTGGGCACTCACTACAGAGCCTCAGTCTATTTGGGATTTTGATGCGCATGCTTTTGTGGATTCGTAAGCAGCCTGCTACCCCGTGTGCCGATATTGTACTCATGTTCCTACAGGTGGTAACTCCTGAGGAACGCCATTATGCATTTCGATTTCTTTGGTGGTTTGATGGTAATGTTATTATGCTTGAGTATTTAGAACGAACTTGCATCTCTTTAGAGCGGCTTTTTCGTTTTCTTGGTTGATTTTTGAAAGAAACGGCTTTCCCGTTCGAACGTCAGTTCACTTGGATTATATCACTGGTAGTCTTGCAGAAATTCCATGTTCATGGTTTGCCAACTTCAGTAAATGACGCAACAGAAGCGCTAAGTTTGGTGCAAGGATTGGTTCGTTTATTTGGTCTTGGTATAACCGGGCCAAAATTAGGTTGCTGAATGGCGGGCGAAGGCAGCCAGATGAGGCGGAAAGATGGAGCGGATGCGTCAAAGCAAAGATGAAGAGATGAAATGTGGGTACTGAAGTCCTATGGCAGTGATTTGCAGAGGACCAGACCTGAGGCGACAACGGATATTGTTGGATGTAAGGATAAAAGTTTCCATATATTCAACAAAAGAATATAGAGACAAGTTTCGGCCAACAGCGAGTGACTGGTATTTTATTTCACAGAATTCATGGTTGCCACGGATGGCGGGTCACGAACCAAGGCCCCATCGTGGGCGGGCTTACCAGGAGCGAATGGCTGTTCATGAGCAAAATGATTGGGCAGCAGCCAAAAGTGGGGCAAGCTTGCTTTGGTTGGCGGAGTGAGGAAAGTAGGTTGAAAATGCAACGGCGATGGTAGGATTTCGGCCATGATTTGGGAACCACAACGACCGATTGGAGGGTATACTGGGAGCAATTGTTGGGCAATCGCGTGATATCGTTTGCTTTCGTGAACAGATTGTAGACCTTAAATATAGGACTGCGGCATCGATTCCCGCAAGACGTATCAGTATTGTTGGAACACCATAATGGCCACGGTGCGAGGACTTTCGGACACGGGTAAGCTTGTTGTCCACCTCACTTGGAGAAAACTATAAACCAGGCAGTATATGCTTGATGACTGAGGCTGTGCATGAGGGAAAGGTGGGGGGGGGTCTGTAGTCGTAGAAGCAGCGAAATAGGCATTTAGCGCCTCGGCCATCGCCACCAGTGGAGTGATGTGCTCATCGTTTACTAAACTTAGATAGGGGACACCAGCGGACTTGCTCTGATTTCTGTTCCTGAGCAGGCGTGCCAACTTTGAGGAAGTATCATGGCGTTGTAGAGCAGATACCTCTTATTTTTTGAACATACCTTTAGTTCTGATTCTGATTGCCACCGAGAGACGTTGGAGCCACGAGAATGACGAAAAGTCGCTATTGGTGTGGTATACCTTCTGAGGTTTTAGATATTTGTTTTGCATTCGGGTCAGGCCCGAACCACGGACTCGGTTTGATATGATATGAGTTGCAGTGATTGGGGACAGGAAGTTGGATCAGTTGGAATATAGTGAGTTGTTGGCTGGCTGAGGGTCGATTTGCAGGAAGGAGTCGTCCCAGTTTACCGATCGGAGCGTGCAGACAAGGTTATCTCAGTTGACTATTGGATAAAGATGACTGGAATTGCGAAACTCATCAAGAGCTTATGGAACCGTGAAAGTGCAGGATACTCTCTTGTACCCACTTCCTGGGAAGAAGTCATGCCTGCTAGCGGAAACACAGGATAAACCAATGGTTAACAACAGATCCAGGATGTTCCTCCCTCTGGTTGGGACGGTTACTTGTCGGATCCAGCGGCCTACGCGGATACATGGTCATTGCCTCTCCTCGTGCAAATTGAACAGATCGGAACTGAACCGAATCCGTGGTAATCACAGTGGCTACCTGCTGTATTTAGCAGAAAGAACTGAGTGGGGCAATTTCCAGAAAGAATGCTGACGGAAGTACGGGGAGCTTCTAGCCAAAACCGTCCGAATAAACCTCACGTGCTCCCCAAGTCTTCTCTTGGAGCCGCCGTTGGAGAAGTGGGGGATCACCAGGTCGGGAAGCTACCAAAGATCCAGGGCCGTCAAAAGCCCCTCGGCACCGCTCCCGGCAGGTGCGTAGACGAGAGAACTGGACCTCAGGCCTTCATGGAAAGGCCACCGTGGCTGCACCCCAAAAGTCAGAGGCCATCGCAGCCAGTGTGGTTCTCAAGGCTCTGAGTGGCTCGGTAAGAGCTAAGGCAGCTGGTCGCGGTGGTATCCTTCCGGTTATCCCCCAGCTCCTAGCTGAGATTTTGGCCCAGCCGCTGATTACTTTGTTTACTGCACTCTTTAGTGCAGGTGGCTTTCCGCAGGATTGGCTCAAGGCCACCATGTGCCCTATCAACAAAGCCGGGGATAAAGAAACATATCTCCGCTATTGGCACATTAGATTAGCTGAGATAATGCTGAAGGTGATGGAGTCTGTTTTGCGAGGTAGGTTTGCCAACCACGTGACTGCCCACAGATTGATCGCGACAAGCCACCACGAGCTCGTCCTTCAGAGGTCCTGCTTGTTTTATGGACGAGGTTACCCGAAGGTAAGACCAGATGTATGGAGTAGAAATCTGCTTTGTCGGCTTCCAGAAGGCTTCCGACTCAATCATTCACCTTTTGTTGCTGATGACAATGGGCGCTTTCGGTCTGTTTCCGAAAACTATTGCTTGGACACATAGGTCCATCACAGGCAGGACTTTTCAAGACCAAACTGAGGATATTATCTTCCAAGAAAGGTATTTGCTCATCTGTGTGACTCAGGCCCCCGTCTTTGGACCTGTGTTGTCCAGCCCCTTCAAAAGCTACTTGGTCATAGACCTGGAAGACCCATGCTTTGCGTTTGCAGATGACTCCAAGGTAGTTGTCTCCGTAGCGACAGATTCCAGGCAGCGAGAACCGAATACGCTGCATAGGCGGTCGGTGGTCGGGGACTTACCACCAAATGCCGCTAAATGCATCCCTTAGTGGATAGCAAGGAACTTTAACGGCCTGGGTACTTTGGAGAGGCAACCGAGCCAACTGAGATCACGAAAATGACAAAAGCTGAGGATCTTGGGGTAACTGTAACGAACGTTTGGGCAATGCGTAGCCAAATTCGCAACGGATCCCGAAGTCAAAAGACGATTATCCGCGATATTCTACGATACTGGATTATTACATGAACAATGACATCAAAAAGAATACAAACCTCAATAATACGATCACAGGGACTCAACAACGAGAAACCGAATAGCGGCGTGTGAGCAAACAGCACGTGCGTCACGCAGGTCCTGAACAAGGATATGACAAAGTAGCGCTCTGGGCGCGAACAAACAACAATTGGCCCATAGAAACAAGCAGTTCGTAAAGACAAGTCAATAGTGTAGGCAAGTGAGTGATGTTAGGAAAAACACTGAATCGCGAGGGAAAAACGGGGGATTTTCCACGACCGGCTGTTACACCGCCCACCAAAATCCTCCTGGATCCTTAGCAGAGTCAGAGGTTCGGTATAAAGGTACTGATTCTCTCTACCTGCCTAGGCCCTGCTGTCAGTGCACGCGTCTAATGCTCGTCGTCAACGTTCTACTACTGGTCGCACCTAACCCATTGGCTACATAGACGTGAGGCTAGTCTACATCTTCCACAAGACCAAATGACCGATGGCGGGCGTGAAGGGTCACATAGATGCTGTCCTCGTAAAGGGCCGTCCTGTCCTGGATGTATGTGCTTGAGTGTATGTGAGTGGGTGTGTGTGTGCCGGGGTGAACAACGGAATCACAGGTATGACTGCACATCAAAAGAGGACTTTCTGCAATGTCAACAAAAGGCTGTGTGGAAAAACGAGCAAAATGTAGGCATGTGTGCGTGGCCTAAGCCCCGTTACTTCTACATGCAGTGTCGTGTCGTGTGGTGAGCTAAGGTTTGGACAATTAGCTCCATAATACATCGTAAATGTTGTATGAAATTGAACACAAATATACTTCAAAGATGTTGTGGGGGTCGGGTCCTACAGGGGAATACATGAGGGGTAAACAAATGAATTCAGCTTCTTCTGGTATCAGCAGACATGGGTATAGCTTGGCTGGTAGCATCGGCCTCGCCCGCGTCGCTGTCACCTCCAAGTAGACATATTTTACGTATATCTCGCAAAACGTCTCCTTCGTTCGTCCTCACCACCACCGTGCGCACAAGACCATCGATTTCTGTACGACAATCCTTGATCACTCCAACCGGCCAATCGTCTTTATGTAGATGGCTCTCCACGAGGATGACCACGTCACCACGTCTGAACAACCTCTGTTTGGAGATCCACTTTTGCCGAAGCTGCAGTGTCGGTAGATACTCCCTCGTCCATCGTTTCCAGAAAGCCTGCGCTAGGTGTTTCACTTGTCTCCATCCAACAACGTACGCCCCATGCATGGTTTTCGGGGTGGTCACTCCTACGTTTAACCGCAGTATTAACAGGTCGCTGGGGGTGAGTGCCGGTTCGCCTTCCGGGTCTGGGACCATCGGCACCAGGGGTCTGTTGTTCAATTTGCGTTCTACTTGTGTTAGTAAAGTAGTCAGCGTCTCGTCATCGAGAGTTTGTTGTGAGGCCAGGGCTGTGAGTATTTTCCCAGTTGATCGTGTCAGCCCTTCCCAAACGCCACCACGATGACTGGCATAAGATGGATTGAAGTGCCATTCTATCCCCTTTCCTACGGTCTGGTTTTGTATTTTGGCGGTGTCCAAGCGGCTCCACCATTTCTCTAACTCCTTATGAGCCCCAACGAATTTCGAGCCATTGTCGGAGTATATATTCTTGGGGATGCCCCGCCTCGCGATGAACCTATGAAGGGCCATTAGGAATGAATCGGTTGTCATGTTACGCACTACTTCGAGGTGGACTGCTCTGGGTTGTAGGCATGTTATTAGGCGGCCGCACCTCTTTTGGGTGCTCCTCTGATGTCGTACGAGTAACGGGCCAAAGCAGTTGATGCCAATTTCCACGAACGGGCACCATCCCGGTTGGACTCTTACGGCTGGAAGGGGGGCCACCATTTGTTGGCCTGCTACCGCTCTCCGGCGACGACAAGTGATGCAGTTGCCTATGACTCACTTGGCCTTCGCTGGTCCCTTAATCACCCAAAATCGTCGACGCATATTGTTCAGTGTGTGATTCAAACCTGCGTGTCCCTCTTCTCGATGTACATGGTCTATCGGGCATCTCGTTATAAAGTTGTCACCAGGGATTATTATGGAGTGTTTTGTTTCGTACTCTAGATTTGAATTCGTCAGCCGCCCTCCAACGCTCAGTAGTCCAATGGTTCACATAGGGTTTAGTGCTCGGATACTGCTGTGCAACAGCCTGCTTCCTTTGGTGTTATCATCTATCCTGGCTAGCTCGTGGGCCTCGAACGGGAAAGCGTCTAGTCGCAGTAGGCGTAGAACGTCGAGTTCTGCTTGCTTCAGCTCGCCCGGTAGTATCGTCTCCACATTCAATGTGTTTTGTGGTCTTGCGCCCATCATAATCAATAAGAGTACTTTGTATCCTGTCCACCAGGCCACGGCTCTTAGTAATTTTGTCCAGTTGGGAAATTGGCACAGTTTTTCTACTAGGCTTACCCTTCCCGTGAAGTTTGTAGTCAATATCAGTCTTTTAGTCTCGATACCACCATCATCAGCCTTGGGTGTTGATAGCTTTGGCCACATCTCTTTAGTCGCCGTTAGGAAGTCCGGTCCCATTGTTCACTTCCGCAACCTCTCTGGTGTTTTCAGGCCCCTTGAGCAGGAGTCGGCCGGGTTATTGGCAGATTTTACATAGTGCCATTGATCGGTTTTAGTCGACTCGTGGATTATAGTGAGTCTGTTAGCCACGGAAGTGTTAAAACGAGTGGTAGTGTTGTTTACGTAATGAAGTACCGTGGCTGAATCCGTCCAAAAGTTTGTTTCCCAGTTTATCCGGTCGAAGCATCTCCTGATCAGCGTCGCGGCTTTCACGGCCAGTAATGCTGCCGTCAGTTCCAGCCTTAGAATCGATACCGTTTTCAGTGGAGCCACTCTTGCTTTTGCGAATAGTATCTGGCTGTGCAGCCCACCATTTGCGTCAACCCACCAGCCGTAAGCAACTATCCCGTAGCCTATTTCTGATGCATCGGAGAATAAGTAGAGTCGGGCATCGTTTGTGCACTTGATACCTGTTAAGCGTCTTTGTATTTTTATCTCCCCGAGTTGCTCTAGGCTGTGCAGCCAGTCGCGCCATCGCTTATCGTCGTCATCCTGGAGAGGTTCGTCCTAATCCGTCCCTCTTTGGCACAGCGATTGCAGCAAGCACTTTCCCGGTAACAACCATGGCGAAACGAAACCAAGGGGATCATAGAGGCTTGAGACTGCTGATAGGAACCCCAGCCGTGTGACCGGTCGTCTGGGTAGGTCTAGAGTGAAAATGAATTCGTCCCCTCTGGGTTTCCACTGAAGACCAAGCATGCGCTCCGCTTGTGAAAAGGATCCCAAAAACTCTTTCTTACACTCCATTTTCTCGGACTTCGGTATAACACTGAGCACCTCTTGGTTGTTCGAAGTCCACTTAGTGAGGTTGAATCCTCCGGCACTTAGAGTGGCGATCAATTCAGTCACATAGAGAATAGCAACATTTTGATCGTCAAAGGAGCACAGGAAATGATCCACGTAGAAATGGTTCATTGCTCTTCCTAACAAGCTGCTGGTGCCGTCGAAACGCTTGAGGATTTCACGGAGGGCAAAGAAAGCACAAAATGGGGATGAAACCGTCCCAAAGGGGTGCACGGTCAGCCTGTACTCGTCGGGTGCGCTATTTGTGTCGTTCTCAGGCCACCAGAGGAGACGGAAAGCGTCCCTATCTTGAACGGGCACCTTCACTTGTAGGAACATTTCGCGTATGTCCGCAGAGGCGGCTACTTTTCCCAGCCGAAAACGACATAAAACCTCAACCAGCGATGTTGTCCAGTCTGGGCCCTGTAGTATATGGTCGTTCAGTGACACACGTTGACTTTTCGCGGCACAGTCGAAAACCACTGTGACCTCCCTTGGTTTCTTTGGGTTCACGACCGGGTGATGGGGTAGGTACCACCTCAAGTTTGCGCTGGTAACCGCTGTATCTAATCTTTCCATGTAACCCAAGTCGACGTTATGCTGCATGGCTTGCGTGTATTCTATCTTTAATTGTGGTTCCCGGAGCAGCCTGGTTTTGGGGAAGCCTAATATTTTCAAAGCCATCTCTCGGCTGTTTGGCATGGGTTTCATGTTGGATCTCCACGGGCTAGGAACCTCGAAACGATCTTTTGCGTACTTGACGTTCTCGGCCACCATTTCCAAAGCCAACCTATCTACCCGTGCTGGGGTACCTCTATCAGTGGCCAGGTCGGCAAATTCGGTGTTGTACAATTAGTATAGTATAGTATAGTATATTTCTTGACCGTGGTCAGTACACATGCACAAGGCAAGATCAGAGTATACAGCAGTGCATGTCAATGTGAGGTATTCACAAATTCTCAATTTATAAATCACAGCAACCGAAATACACCAGTAAAGTCATGTAGTGTTTGAGTAAACAAAAGTGGTAATGGTTGGGGCGGGAATTCCAAATCGGTTTCGAAATCGCTGGGGGCGGTGTGGATAGCTGGACAGTCGTGGAATTGCTGATATAAGCGACAAATGGACGGTCACCAACGAGTAACCGGGCGGAAGAGATGCCAAAGAACATTGTTAGAAGTAAAGCAAGCGTGGGCTTTCAAAGTGCAGTCAGAGATACTAGCGGAATATTGGACACTGATCCAGCATTGGGTAACTAATTGTGGGGGAAGCATGTGAAATAAAGGCAAGTGATTCAAAGGTGATAATAAAACGGACCTTTTGTGCAGGTGAATACAGTGTCATATGGAAATTCAAATGAAGGCAAAAAGCTTCGCAGGGACTTCAGTGAACTTTTGAAGAGCATGAATGGTGTATGGACATATAACGGACTATTAAAGAAAAGAAAAGCCGTCAATGAAACGGATTAGTGGAGACAAACGTTAATGGTTCGGCTGGGCAGGAGTTGAAAGAGTGTAAAATGTTTTTTTTGTATTTGATAGAAAATTGGTAATCAAATTATGGTTGGCCGCAGATGGCTGGTATTCTGTTCCGTAAAGACCTTGGTTGCGGGTGGTGGCAGGTGGAATGTTGTGGGAAGCAGGTAAAAAAGGGCTGGTTTGACGAAGTTGACAGCTGCGAAGGCTGGGTTCCGGCCATGGGTTTCGTACTGCAACACGGGAAGAATTGAACTGTTGGGTTGGATTATGTGGGAATAGACGTTGAGCGGATGTGTTGATGGTTGGTGTCAGGAATCACCTCTGCGATCCGGTGAGACTTTTATGAGGTTTTGTTAATCCGTGTACGGTGCCCCATGTAACGTCAGCGGGCGAGAGTATAGGTTTAAACCATTGATCAAATCGTCCAGTCCTTACGGTAATCCGGAATAAACGTTGATTTGGCTGATGGCTACCCAAGTAACCAATGCAATCTGGAAGAGATCAGGAGTGCGGCAGTCTGGAGAGTGTTCCAGCTGTGGGTTATGATTATCGTTTATATGGAAGCAAGAAAATGAACGTTTTGTTATCCGAACAGTTAGTTATCAGTTGGCTGGTGGACAGGTCTATTAGGGATCCCTAGACGGAGACTGGTAGCTTTCTAGGGTAGTTGGGTGATAGTAGAGATTTGGAGCGATATCAGGTAGGCGGTGGATGAGGAGAGGGTGTCCGTTTGGGAACCAGGAATAAAACAATAGTAGATGGTATGGTCTGGAAGAAGAATCAGAAAATAGGAAGATAACAGTCTGGTCAGTTCACCAGCTGTGGTAAAGGACGGCAAACAGTAAAAAGGGGGAAAACACTGAGTGTTAGAATGAGGATTTTTCATGTGGGGGAAAACGTGCTGGTATTCGGCAGGGGCATACGGATTCCGGTTGGAATGGGGTCTTAACTTACCATGAGCATATGCGTAGAGAAGTGAAGCCTAGTTACTAAGGAATGGTAATCCGTGTGGCAAGGCTTCAGTGTACGAGAAAGGCGCAAAAAAAGCACGATGGGACGGCTGAGTCCTAGCCTGAGCCAGGAATTAAGTGAGAGCGAGCACCCATCGCTAAAGGACGGAACGGTTTTATTTATATATACGCAAATTGTGTGTAGTAAAGTGGCACAATCTAGTTAGAAAGGGGGACAAGTGAGTGGAGCATACCCAAGGTATATATATATATAAATCGTGAGAGATATTGACAACCTGTGGGGAGTAATACGGTGGTCTCTATAAATGCGAGTGCATCTGAAAGGATTTATTTCAAAGTTGAATTAGCAGAATCCTATAAGTTGGTATGGAAAAACAGTTAGTGGACGCAGACATGCTTACATATGTCGATGGCGAAGGCTAGGAGAAGCGGTCAAACAAAGCAATCAGAATTTTTAAAGCGGTGAGGTTATTTTGGGAGGTAAGGTAAAGAGAGAAAGCAGAGCAATGGCTTAAAAGTCAAGGCCTATCTCGTAAGCTGGACGTTCGGTTACGTGAACGTTGAATAAGCGCAAAACAGTTAAGACAGTAAGGAATTTATCAATAGCATGCACGAATGCATACTTTGACTGAGAAGATCTGATGTGCAAGGGAAGTTTATTCCAGATTCTGGAGTACGCGAAGAGAAAGAACTTAGAGCGTAGAACAGTCCTCGCGGAGGGTGTGGTAATAGTATACTGTCTATTCCGGAGTGAATATCCAGTATCCGGGGAGAAGCACAACTGGTTGGAGGAATAGGACCGCTTAGTCAATAGCTTATACAGAAATATCAAATTTAGCTTGATGCGACGAAGCCATAGTGGTTCGATTTTGAGAGATAAGCATCGTTCCCTGTAGTTTAAGTTGGACGACCAACCGATAAGCTGTTTTGTGAATCTTCTTTGAATACATTCGATAATAATCCTGTCGGGTTTTCTCATGCTAGTGAAGATTAGGGGGCAATATTCGAGAAGGGGCCTGGCATGTACTTTGTACATGTAGAGAATGCTCTGCCTAAGCTGAAAGGATCTGAACAGAAGACCAAGACACTTTTTAGCCTTCGCCGTTTGGAGGCAGCATGTTCCGAGAAGTTGAAAGAGCAAGAATAACTTAAGCCAAGGTCTCTTACTAAAGACTGGCTGTCAATGGGTGAACCGCCAATGCATAAAGAACCAGGAGGAACCTGGCATTTGTAAGTGAGGAAAATACACTTGTCGGCGGAGAATTTCATCGCCCAGGTTGAGCACCATTCATCAAGAGCGGCTAAATCAGCAGAGATTTTAGGGATAGTAGTACTGAGGTTGCCAGGCGAGAAAGTGTAGACTATCTTAATGTCGTCCGCGAACAAAAACGGCGTGCCATTAAGTATTGTCGGAAACATATCATTTATATATAGGAGGAAAAGCAGGGGTCCCAAAACACTGCCCTGAATAACACCGCTAGTAACAGGCTTAGGATTAGAGGTGTGCCCGTTAATTAAGACAACCTGTGAACGATGAGATAAGTAAGACGAGAACCAAGAAAGAAGTGGATGGATAATCCCAAATGACCGTAGCTTTGTTAAAAGGTGGGGGTGAGGGACACGATCAAATGCCTTGGATAAATCAAGATAAAGAACAACAAGAGATTTCCCACTTTCAGCAGAGTCGGTGACGAGATTCAGAAAATCATACTGACAAGTCATGCAGGACCGTGAACGGAGGAATCGATGTTGGTTGTGATTAATAAGACTGAGGCCTAATAAATAGTTAATAATATTATCCTTAACTATTTTTTCCATTATTCTGGATAAGATGGGGGTATGGTTTATAGGGCGATAATTGGATACCTCATGTAAAGGTCCTTTTTTATGAATGGGTACGATTACCGAGCGCTTTCAATTAGCAGGTACGGTGCTACCATTAAGTGAAAGAGTGAAAAGGTTAAGCAACAACAGGGGGAGATCCGGTCCACCGTTGACGAGTGCAATTGGTGGTAAGCCATCGGGGCCTAATCGAGGGGAGGGTTTGCTATTGGATAGTAGCTTGGAAATACTCCTGGCATCGAAGGGTATCGTAGAAAGGACAGAGTCGGTGTGTGGTGAAGATGGGGGCGGGGCAATGACAGTAGCTGGAGCCATGGCTGAAGCAAAGAATGCATTGAGGGCTTCGGCTATACAAGGTGGGGAGGTGATAGATGAGTTATTATCCAGAATTGGAAGTTGGAAGTCGGCCTTAACATCAGCGTTTCTAGACTTATGCAACATAGAAAGAAGTTGCGACTTGTTAGGATGACTCAAAGCCTTAGCTTCTTGGTCACGAAGTCGCGTATTATCTTGTCGTTGAATAAGTGTGGAGAGGCGGTTTAGACGAATAAAAAGTGAAAAGTCGTTGGAATTATGTAGTTGTTTGAGAAGTTTATGGTACTTCTTATGGAGTGGCGAGACAGACGACCTCTTTTTAGGTACAGCCTGGGCAGTATTGGACAGTTTTTCCAGACAATCGGAAAAGAAGGAGTAGAAAATATCCGAAGCATGCTGAGGGTCCTGGGTGAGGAAATAATCACCCCAGTCTTTCTGCCGAAGAAGCGTGACTAGCAAGGCCCAATTTCTGCATAGGAATGTATTGTTGGGGGGGGGGGGTGTGCGGGACTAGGTGGGCCACTAAGGGGCAGATGGCAGATAACCATTTTATGGTCACTACCGGGGAAATTTCGTATTACGGTCACGTCGATGAGAGGCATGTTATGAGTAAATACCAGGTCTAGTATGTTCCCATTTCTGGTAGGTTCGACAACATGTTGTGTCCAGCCGCCAAGATGAATGCTAGTGATCAGGTCCATAAGATTGGGAGGAGCCGGGAGGGTGGGCCAACAGATGTGAGGGAGATTAAAGTCACCGGCAATAAGCTTGGTTCCAGAAGGAAGGAAAGAGAGGTATTCGAAAGACCTAATGAGAAGTGGAAACAATGAACTGGGGGAATTTGGTGATCGATACACGCAGCCAATGTGAAGAACAGTGGTTTGCAGGTTCATAGTGAACCAGAGAGAATCGGAAATAGAATCGAGTGCCGTATGTAAAAGAGGGGTCGTGGTGTAGGCTTCCTTGACGTAGGCTAGGCACCCACCACCACGCCGGTTCGGTCTATCGGTTCTTAGAAGACAGTACCCTACCAAAGATACTTGATCATTGGAAGTGCTCTCAAAAAGCCAGGATTCCGTTATTAAGATAATGTCGTAATTATTTGTAAGGACAAGTTTTTTAAGGTGCGGGAGTTTGTCAAGAATAGAACGCGAGTTGAATAAGGCTAGAAATATACCATTTGTGAGAGGTGGTATAGGCACATCAGAGGGGTGGTGTAATTTGGAAGGAGGCAGGCTATCGCGATTGGAAGGAGCGGAGGTTAGGGTCAAAGGGGAATATGTTGATGTTGGGGCTAGTGGAGGTTCAGATGGGGTGGCTTCCAGCCAAGCTGGATTAAATGTTGCAGTGAGAGGGACCGCTGAGGGGTAGAGAGACTGGGCATCAACGGAGGGGGAAACATCGGAGCAAAGGGAAAAACCTGTGGGGTTTGGCGGGTCGATACCAGACAGGGGTGATCAGGAGCTGTCGAGAAATACCGGCCAGTCGGAATGGAGTATTGGCTGAGGGGGGGGGGGTGCAGAGGGCAGGGTTGAAAATGTGTGAGGAAAAGGGGTGTAAGGTGGTAGGTTAGCTGCACATTGTGGTAGGGGTAACTCAAGTTGGGTGGAACACCAAATATGGAGAAGTTAGAAGCGGGAGCAGTGGAGATAGTTTTTAGGTGAGAAGTAAGACGTATGGCAGATTGGACGGCATGTGGAGGCCGTATTTTGGTATTGACAGGCAGTGAGCACGGTGAATTTGTAGGGATCACCGATGCATTGGAGCAAGGGGTATTTTCTAAGGTCGAAACCTTATTCGGTGAGTTAAAGCGAGTTGATTTAAGAGGAGACAGTTGAAAGAGGGAGGGGCTTGTGAGAAGAATGGGAAGACTGTTAGACCTATTCCTCTGGACGGCGAGTAGTGTATCACCGGAGGGAACAGATGGCGAGTTAGAGTTCGGGGTGTATCCAACAGGCGATGAGGTGGGAGAGCGAGGCAATAGTTGGCGTCTCTTACTGGGTGGCAGTAAAAGGGGAGAAGCGGAAATGTCAAGATCAACAGTAATGGGATTAGATTTTAAAGAGTGCAGTACGGGAGCAGATGAGGAGGCAGTGGGCGGTTGTGAAGAGGCGGGAGACGCGTGTAAAGGTAAAGCAGTGGGGACTTGAGAAGGAGCTGTGGAGCGACCAGCCGTCTGTGTTGAAGGCTCAGAACTATCAGGCGTCGTTCTAGTGGGGAAAGTCGAAGGAGATCTGGTAATTTCCCTTTGAAATGGGGTTTTATCTTCGGCTATTTTTATGTTTTTATAAGGAGAATTAGAAGCTATAGTGGAACGCATTTTTATGAACTCTTTGGCAGACAGATCATCTGCAAATCGCATAAGGATTGGACAGTTGAAGCGCTGAACGCGCTTAAGCAGCCTTGTTATTTGGCAAGGAAGGAGGGCCATACCACATGCATTCAACAGTGTGTGCTTGACATGCTCCAGAGGTATTCTCTCTGGGATATTAAACACGACTGCATTACGAGAGTTCCTCACTCTTATGAGAACTTCGGATGCAACAGAATCGATAAAGCGGCCCGCAGCTGTCAGGTTTTGTAAGGTGGAATTTTCGATGCGTTCAGTGATGCACAGTAAGGGGGCGAGTTTAGATATCGTATCTTCCAAATTCAGAAGCCGAGACTTTATATCTGAAATACTTCGGTTTAGAACAGCTGTTCTTTCCGTCGCCAAGCCTACAAAGTCACACAGGTCAACCGAACATTGTTTTAAGGTCACGGGAGTTTGAAGAAGCCTATTTTTCCTAGTGACCGGGGTATGAGTGGACGGGGTAGTATTGGAAGTCTTCTTCGCTACACGTGGCATTTTGAAATATCAAAAAGTTGCTGTGAATGAGGTGGAAGAGTAACGGAAACTAGAGCTGGGTTAGAATTTACCACTGAGAAAAAAATATCTGAATTTCTATGGGTTAACGGAATACTCTAAGAAAATATAATTTTTAGTATTTCCTAAGACAGATGAATGAAAACTATATCGATAACAGCACGCTAAACGACCTGGTGTAGTGCAGTAATGCCTGTTCGATGTTTGTCGTTTCCACCGAAATGCAGTTGATTTGTTTGCCGCATCTGCCGGCTGTACTACCATATAAAGTCCAACCGAATATGGTGCGTACTGCATAGGGTGCTCTGCGGCTCTCTATCTTTTGGTCCAGGGCCCAATGCACCTCCGGCATATCGGAGCCGATCAGCATATCAACTTCGTTACTCTGCCACCCCTCGATCGTAATCCCGTCGAGATGCGGCCACTGAGTCAGAATCGATTGCACTGACTGAGGTGCTCTCATTGGCAGGTCCTTTATAGTGAATGCTTCCAGGGTTTCTGCCCTATCGTTGCCTACCAAGGAAGCGAGTTGGAAGTGCAGTTTGGTCGACTGGATGACCTGGGTGCCACTCGCTGTGCTTACTGCTAATGAGGATTGATTCCCTCTAATATCGTATCTCTTGGCGAACTCCTTCCTTACTAGCGTGGTATCCGAGCCACTATCTATGAAGCCCAACGCTTTGGCCACTCCTGTTGGGGTCACTACTCCCACGGCGACTGCGCCTAAACGTACCGGTTTACTGGCAGATCGTGACGTTGAACAAATAACACTGGATTTGGTACTCTTCTCGGCTAAAGTTACCCTCGCCTGGTGCAGCAACCGATGGTGTCTGCCCGTGCAGCCCTCGTTACCACGTCGGTTCCTTGTCCTACAAGCTGCCGCTGGGTGAGTGGTGTTGAGACAAATAAAATACGCTCCTGCCACCCTCGCCATTCCCCACCGTTAGTCTATTGTGGCATTGCCGAACTTGGGGCATTCTGGTAGGCCATGGCTTATACCACAGGATCTGCAATTGGGTTGCGCCGTAGTACCGCGTGAAATGACATGTGTATTGGTCCAACGCTGGTATTTTGGATGTCCCCGTACAGGGGTTTGAGCTTGGCTAGTACTGGGCTCGTTTGCCCGGTTGCTGTCCCGGATGAGTCGGCCGAACCTGCTGTCAGCTATCTTCGTTTGCCTGTCCAAGTATTCGGTCAGGTCTTCGAAGTTGGCTTCTCTGTCGCTTCGGCTTATCCGTTCTGCCTCTTCCGCCCACCGACCCTGTAGTTCGGGAGAAAGGTGACGGACTATGTTTTATAAAGTGTGCATGGCATCTAGGTCAGCCCTGTAACCTAAATGGTCGAGGGCTATTGGGCAGTTTTGCATCTTAATCACCAGGTCGGCCATTGTGTAGACATCGCCCTTGGTTCACTTTGCCTCTACCATCACGCCTTCTATTAGGTTACGGGCTACTTTGAACGGTTGGCCAAACAAGTCCATTAGAATCTTTATTACTCTTGTATAGCCTTGTTCCGGGTCGAGCATGGTACACCCGTCGATAGCTTCTCTTGCTCGGCCTCGGCAGTAGTGAGTCAGGTAGAAAAGCTTTTGCCCAGGGTCGGTTACCTTATTTTCAACGAACGTGTCGAACCGCTTGACAAACTTGCAGTATTGCTCAGCTCGCCCGTCGAAAACCGTTAGTTCCACTGTAGGCAAATCGATCGATGGTGGTTTGTAGTCGGCGACCGGCGTGGGGTTCACTATCTTGTTGCACCCTGATCTATCGGAGGTGTCGAAGTCGCTGGTCTCGTGCACTCGCTCTTTCTGTGTACGCTTCTTCTCTGCTTCCTGTACCTGTAGTCTAGCCGATAGTAACTGTTGTTCTAGGTCTAGTATTCTCAGCCTACATAAATCAACATCCTTACGATCAATATTGCTCTCATTAACACATGAACTAGCACTGACAGGACTAGGCGACCTAGCATTAACTAAAGAAGCAAATGTACCCAAAATCTCCCCAGAGACTCGCCGGGCTACTTCCTGTCCGGATTCCACTGTTTTAGATCCTTTTCTTGGCATTTTGCGTGCTTTTCCTCGTTCCAAATTGATCTATTGAGTATTGTAACGAGAGTTTGAGCAATGCGTAGCCAAATTCGCAACGGATCCCGAAGTCAAAAGACGATTATCCGCGATATTCTACGATACTGGATTATTACATGAACAATGACATCAAAAAGAATACAAACCTCAATAATACGATCACAGGGACTCAACAACGAGAAACCGAATAGCGGTGTGTGAGCAAACAGCACGTGCGTCACGCAGGTCCTGAACAAGGATATGACAAAGTAGCGCTCTGGGCGCGAACAAACAACAATTGGCCCATAGAAACAAGCAGTTCGTAAAGACAAGTCAATAGTGTAGGCAAGTGAGTGATGTTAGGAAAAACACTGAATCGCGAGGGAAAAACGGGGGATTTTCCACGACCGGTGGTTACCGTAATCATATCGGATAGATTCCGATATGGAGCTCAGTGTTGCTCGGCCTCTCAGAAAGCCTCTAGGGAAATTTGCCTACTTACAAGAACCACCGCATCCAGGAAACCCCGGTTTCTGTTGCCGTATTGCAAAGCTGTTATCCGGCCGCCTTTAGAATACTGGGTCTAGGCCTGGCTTACCCTATCGGTAAAGGACTTCAAGCTTCCCAAACTAGTTCAACGACATTTTCACAAGGTGGTCCGCTAGCCTCGGGGGCTCCGTCTACGAGCAGAGACTCCAGGCATTTAAGTTATTCCCCTTCCAGCGCAGGAGGCATAGAGGTGGCCTAATAGAGGCTTTCAAAATCATCAGGGGTACGCTGACCTCTAAGGTTTGTCTTCGCAGCTGCTGGCCCTTAGGGACAGTAAGGCCATCACAGGGCACCCCATGAAGTTGACAAAGGACGGGGGTTAAAGTTGCACGGGAGGAAATTCCCTCATGATTGGAGTTTTAAACTACTGGGACAGGATGGAAGTAATAACTGATGAATAGTTTGCGGAGTTTAAAGATCGGATGGACAGCTGTTGGAACCGTGTGCTTGCCGAAACCGGCGGATAGGTAGCCGCCCTACCTATTATTCTCCTTCGCTTCCCTTGATTTCATAATCATTGCTGCCGTTGTAATCCCTCAGTCAACTTTCATCTCCATCTCTTCCTCTTTCGCTGTCGCATTTCTGCCCTCATATTTACCCATCCCATTTCCCATTGCCTACTACCCTTATGCCAGTAACACCTCACATCCACTTTCATCACCTCTAACATTTCCACCTCGGTAACTTCCATCCTTGAGGTAGACGGGAAGCCAGCTGGGGCTCACTGAAGGACAGCGATTATGTGAGGCTCCTCAGATTGTGACATTCCTACCAGACCACTGTAGAAGACACTGTTCTTTCGTCTGTGGCGACAGAGAGTGATCCAAGGAGCTCATGACTAAAGAATTTAGTCGAACCTGAGAAACCGTAGGCTAAGTCCTGTGATCCGATTTTATCGGGTTTACTTTGGACAGACTAGATGGATGACGGGTAGCACTGTGGCCTCCTGGAGTATGTCTTAGCAGACTTTTTCTCTCATTGCATACTGTCTCAGTGAACGCTCACGATGCACAATGTCTCTCGCAGTTGATGTGCGATGAGGTTTTCCGCTTCCCTCCCATTTTTAGCGGGGATTCGACGAAATACACTCGGCAGTGGTGGGTGCATAACTGGTGTGCATACCATCGAAGGAATTCTGGACGCTCGATTGGCCGTGGCCATTACCTGTCCTGTGCAGACTGAACTGAACTGAACTGAACTGAAGGCGATTTCAAGGTCATTGGTTGTCATGACATGTCAACGCAACAGTTTGGATATCATTTATTCACGTGTTTTGCCCAGTTCCGTTTAAGAAGAATATATGGAGCAATTCGATGGAAGGGCTTCTCAGTTCGAAGATATATTAGCGTCTGATGATCTTTATCTGAGTTTTTTAAACTCTTATCTGGCACTACCAGTAAACCATGATAAGATTTTTACTATCAACATTCAGGTTTTTTCATGTAAACTGCGATATAATCGGTTCCTTGGGCTTTTTGAACGTTTATTGGATGAAAATGTATTTGAAGAACATTATTTCGGGGCTACAGAAGACGAGAAAGAGAAAATGCTGCTATGGGCTGCTCAGGAACGTTTATATCAGTTCGGAAGGTTAATTTCAGTTTTGATAATGGAATCATGCTCATTTTCAATTTTAATTATCACCAACTTTCAGAAGCGACTTATTTCGTGAGCTGAAGCTCTGCCGACTTTTACTCAAACCTATTGAGACGACGTTCGATGATTCTAGCTTTAACGAAAGCTCACAAATATTATTCGGATCCAAAACTAGTAGCGCTAATCACGAACGCTTTGGTAGAAGTCGCAACTCTTCTGAAAATGAAAACTGGAAGACAAGCGAGGAAGGTGAAAGCTCCTACAGCGAAGAAGAACCGGACTACTATGTGAGTTTCTTCCCAACTCAGGCTGCATAGGTTTCTAAGACCAGTTAAACATTACCATTCTATTTCCTTAGTTGCACGCATTTGTTAGCTTTTCTGCTATGCGTAGATCATCAATCTGTTACCGTTATCTGCTTTGCAAAAGTCAGATGTGATAACCACAGTGTTGTTTTCCACAATCTATGAGATGGAAAAAACGGGGAATAGGAAGGAAGGGATTAGCGTGTTCTGCGAGAGCATGAGTGTAGCTTTCACTTCAAGTTTCAAGTTTTACACGATAAGAGGCAGTGAAAAACCTACATCATAAGCCTCATTATCATCCACTCTTGGCTGTAGGCTCACGCCAACGCTCCATAAGATGTGCATCCAGTTTCCTTTTGAAAAGTTTGTAGCTGTCCTCGTCCACCAAGTCAGCTGGCAGTGAATTTCACACTTTGATTGCCCTCCTGGAAAGACAATAGACCAACGGTAGTCTTATCAACTGCAGCTTCGTGAGCGTCATCGAATGCCCCCTTGTGCGCGAGTTGCCAAGAAGGGAGAATAACGCCTGCAACTCGGCGCCCAATTCACCCCGGAGTATTCGCCGGATGCATATCAGGTCGCCTCGCACTCTTCGACATGCCTCCGGAAACAGACCGGTTGACTCCAGCCGCAGTTCTAACTAACCCATCTTAGTCCAGCAACAAGAAAAAAGGCGTCTCTTTGCACCCGTTGCAGCCTCGCAAGTTCAGAAGCCGTGTTAGAAAATGTAGCCGCTCCTCTGTACTCCAGTCGAGGACGGACGTGTGAGGTATATAGGAGTTTGAAAGCATCACGAGGTAGCTTTCTAAGCGTCCGACGGATCGCACCATAAATGCTTCAGGCCGAAGCGCACACCTTGTCAGTATGATTTCGGGTTTTCAGCGATGACGCTATCACTCCTAGATCTCTTTCAGCGGTGGACACTCGAAAAGTAGCTCTTTGAAGAGAGTAGGTGTTCTCAGGTCTCAATCACCCTAGCTGCAGTTGGGCACACTTTTTCACATTAATTGGGATAGCTCACATGTTAGACCACTGAGTTAAAGTATCCAAATCCTCTTGCAGTGCCTCGTGATCCGCCGTAGTTTTGGTCGAACGCCAGATTTTGAGATCGTCGGCATAGACCAGAAAGGGGGACACCAGTTGTTGTGGCAAGTTGTTGATGAACGCTGCGAAGAGCAGTGGGCTTAAGACCAAACCTTGCGGCCCTCTGCTGGAGGCTTCATGCCATTCAGAGCATGATGAAGCTACTTTCACATAGAGGGACCTCCCTTCCAGGAAGTCTTCGATCCACGTGAGTAATTGTTCTGTTACTCCTAGTGATCTCAAATTATGGAGCAATCGATTGTGAGGCACTCTGTTGAAAGCTCTGCAGAAATCAACGTAGATACCATCCGTAGAGAGGCCCTACTCTCTAGCTTGTGCCCAATGTTCACGTGCTAGTAGCAGATTTGACAGACAGGATCGACCCTTCCGGAAGCCATGCTGCGGGTGGATGAAAAGCTCATGACTCTCGGGGTGCTGTTACGGTTGCGTCGAGACCAGGCGTCCCATTACCTTTCCTACCGCAAACGTAAGACTTACTAAACGGTAGTTTGCAGTTTTCGCCTTTTTTCGCCCTTGAACATCGGGATGGCAACGACTTTTTTTCCACTCGGGTGGTATTTTACCTTGTTTCATCGAAATTTTAAGCAGTCTCGTGAGTAGAAGCGTTATAATTTCAGCTAGTTTTCGAAGGGCTAGCGGATGGATTCCGTTTGGACTGGGCGATATACGTGGCCGTAGTCCTTGCATAGACTTGACAACTTCTTCCACCACTAACGATCGCCATAATATAGTGATTGCACTCTTCGAAGGCTGGGACGAGGACGGTCCTCCAGCGGTATAAAATCAGCGTAGTGACCAGCCAGTAGTTCCGCTTAATCCCAATAGGAGTCCGCGATGAATCCATTTTGAAGCAATGTTGAGATGCCTGGGCAAGCCTTAGTCCTCCTTCTCGGGAATGCAAACAGCATTTTTAGTGATGAGACGGAATCAGAAGCAAGTCGCCCTTCGTATTCGGGTCTCTTCATAGTCTTCGGCTTAGAACACCAATTTCGAATGCTTTTGTAACTGTCGGATCCCGTGCCGGCGGATCGAAAATGCTGCCAACCTCGGTTTCTTTTTTGCAGCTGACTACGTAGTTCCTTGCTAAACCATAGTGGTCCCTTAGCATGACTTCGTCGCCTGTGCGGAGGTGCAAACAAGCCCACCAGTGAAGCTGTTTTTAATTTGAAGGAACTTTATGCTTCATCCACTTAACCACTAACGATTGAGTCCCATAGCAGGGCGGCAGCAGCTTTTTTCATTTCTGCAAAGGGTATGCGCCATACGTTTGGCTTGCACTGCAGATTTTGATGGACGAACGCACCGCATCTCCAGTGGTCGGTGGAGTCCAGTGGCGGCAGAAGATTGATTCCGTCTATGTCAGAAGTTCTTGGGGAGAAAACTAAGTCAGGAATGGATACCTGATCAGCCTGACTCCTGGTTGGTTCTTGAACATGATGATGCAAGACGAGATCGTCTTATGCAGACAAATGGAGGACCTGTCCACGGCTATGTTGCATCTTCTGGACGCTCGCAGATCCATCCCTCCGGATGCCACACTCAATGAAGTAAACAAACCCTGATACGCCAACTGACTAGGAGCCTGAGGAGTGACCGTGAGCAGTGGTGGATTGCGACATGTAAGGGAATGGAAAAGTTTGCGTCCATTGGAAATGCTCGCAACCTTTTCCGTTAGATTAGAGGTACCGGCCCACGGAAGTATGGTGTAAGTGAGTTATTTAAGGAATCCAACGGCTCACTGATTCGCTCTCAGGGACGTCGTCCGGAGCGCTGGGCGGAGCACTTTAGAGAAAAATTCAGTTGGCCCACTTCAACGGTTGACCTTGCATATATACCCGCCAGCGAAACAATGCAGGTGGATTTTAGTCCTCCATCTCTGATGGAGATTATACAGGAGATCGGCTACCTGAAAAGATGTAAAGCTTCCAAACCGGATGAATTGTCTCCATCATCTTTCAAGAATAGAGGCAGAGCTTTGGATTCAGAGTTAACAAAACTCCTCCGTATTATTTGGGATAGTGAGCGGATTCTCAGAGAATGGTGTTAATCGGTGATTGTGCCGATTTACAAGAAAGGTGACAGGTCTTCTTGTGAAAGCCACAGAGGAATTATCTTGGTGGGTATCGCGTCTAAACTGCTCACCAGTTTTATTCTCTACCGATTATCCAGTGCCCGCGAAATGTGTACGCGTGAGAATCAAGCCGGTTTCAGACCTGGTAGGGGTTACATGGACCACATCTTCACTCTTCGGCAAACCCCAGAGCACAGACACATCTTTTGTAGGCCCACAGTCTGTGTCTTTCTTGATTTGAAAGCGGCATTTGACTCAGTCGACCGCACAGTTGTCTGGCACCGCCTGTCATTGAAGGGTATGCCAAGAACTTTTACTTTCCTTTTCCAATGCTCGTATGCAAACAGCCAAAGCCGATTTTGTGCTTACGGCGATCTTTCACTGGAGTTCACCACGGAAAGTAGTGTTCATCAGGGTTGCTCTCTGTCACCCTTGCCCTTCAGTTTTGTGATTGAATTGATTTTTGAGATAGCCCTATCGTCATGTGAGAGTAGCGGCGTCTATCTTTGCTCAGACAGTAAACTGTCTGAATATGAGTATGCGGACGATGTTTTTCTTCTAAGGGGAAATCCAGATAGGTTGCAAGCTCTTTTAGACGGCCTTACCAAGAGTGTAGCAATGTTTGAGATGCGTTTTGCACCTTCAAAGTGTAAAATTCTGTTGCAGAACTAGGTTGGCTCAACACCAAACCTCTTCTTGAAGGGGAAGCTTAAGCTGAAATAGATAATGTTTGCTAAGGATGAGGTGTCATCGCATATACAGAAGGAGCGTTTGGCTTTTGCCAACCTCCGTCATCTTAGACGTCGGCGTGACATCCGATTGTCTGTTAAGGGTAGAGTGTACACTGCGGTGGTTAGGTCCGTTCTTTTATACGATTCAGAAACATGGCCACTTAGAATGGAAGATAGGCGAATACTGTCGGTGTTCGAGCATCGATGTCTCCGTATCATTGTCCGAGTATGATGGGAACACCGTATCAGCAATGCTGAGGTTCCGCGTAAGGTGTTGGGAACCAGAGGCCAGTCTGTGGATCAAGTAC
The DNA here is from genome assembly GCA_948099385.1 of Fasciola hepatica. Lineage (NCBI taxonomy): Eukaryota > Metazoa > Platyhelminthes > Trematoda > Plagiorchiida > Fasciolidae > Fasciola > Fasciola hepatica. Next base: position 456,917 of record CANUEZ040000006.1, read on the forward strand.
TAAATCTAAACAGGTTGAAGTGGTTTGGATATGCGTTACGCATGCCAGCCAATAGACTTCCTCAACGCATGCTGTTTTCTGAGGTAGGTGGTGATTGGAAGGTAAGTTGAAGTGGTCAGTCCATGACATGGTAAAAAGGTATGAAAATCTTGACCAGTGGACTTGGCCGAGTAGGATGTGTTAGACTTCCAGATTGGGTTCCGCGTGATCCGCCTACCAAATTGCTAAAGGCAATAAGTGATATAGCTAGGTGTCGCGGTCAGTGCCGTAGTTGCATTCGGACTCTTTCATTGACCTCTTGACTTCCCCTTGATACTTTGACTTTCTTGGATCTTCATCACCGTGCTCCTATTCTTTCGCTCTTTACTGGACGATGCTGGGAGGTAGCAACCGAAACCAGAGCACAGAAGTGCGAGGGTAATGGCTGAATAAACTGAAATTGAAACTGATGTTGCATCTGCTCGACACGCAGTCAATGTGAGGAGCAATAAAATCTTTAAGAACCAGCCAATGGCCGTTCATCGCCCATCGATGCATGGAATCCAGAATACGTTGCACGTCTGTCGCCGGAGTACGATAAATTATCCCAAGCACTACATAGCCACTGTTGGAAAGTTTCACTCTGCACCACACAGCCTCCCCGTAGCCACATTGGTCCACAAAGGTATCAAGTATGTGTACTGGTATCCCATTTTTCAAATACATAGCAACACCCCCTCGACCTACGGTACGAATTCAATCTACTCGAAACAGCGCATACCCTGGTAGTGAGACCTCTGAGTCCCGAATATCACCCATCAGCCATGTTTCGGTAAATGCAATGATAGCCGGAGTTCCAGTCAATACAAGTGCCTCCAATTCGTCCCTTTTGTTCAGTTATCCACGGACATTGGTCAGCAGCATTTTGACAGATGCCGCCTGGTTGTTCCTTGCTCGAAAATCGTCTACTGCTTCGCGCTGAGAGGGCTCACCGGTAGTAGTGGTGGCCGGCGTATCTGTAATCTCCTCCGAACCACCCTAAAATCCCGGATGTAAAAGTCTGTTTTACCGTTTTCCCTTCTCTTCCTAATCTGTGCACAGGCTTGACTCATCCTTCGACGATCCTCAGGAGAAATATCTTGGTGTAGACGAACAGGCTTCCTCTTAAGGCGGTAGGACCTTCTTAGAACCTCACTTGCTTGCTCCTGCGAACTACGAACAACTTTCGGATTTCGCGGTCTTCCTGATTCTTGAAGCTTTCTAAGTGTGAATGCCTCTCTGACCCGAATTGTGGCTGCCAGTCCCGTTTCATCTTCAATAAACAGCTTATTCAGGATCAGCCTGAGTTGCATCAGATCATGATCCAGTCTGTCCTAGAGGGGGAACGTTGCAGTAGCCTCCGGGATGTTTAGGGCCAGGAAGCATTGTTCACGGGGTGGTGGAATCCTCTTTGGGATTTATCGGACCTCCTTCCTCTTGTTTGTGTCATCCTGAGCGTCAGCTGGTAGGTTCGGCGGAGTTGGTGGTCAGGCAGCCGGTGCTTGTCTGCCGTCGCAGGTGGGAGACCGTTCTTCGTGCTCTTCTTCTTTTTGTTCGTTTGACGAGTAGTCCCAGAAGTTGCGGCAGCGACCGAGGCACGGGACAACGAGGGGTTCGCATGTGGTGCACATGTTTCCGCTGGTGGCATGCTGGGGTGCACTTGGGTCGGTATAGAGTCTGGTAGGGGATGAAGCTTGGTCACAACACAGTTAGGACACGCAATTTTGATAATTGTCTTTTCACACAGTTTTATCCACTCAGATTTATCTGCAGGAATTTCGTCACAGTGAATGTGTATCCATTCATCACATCCATCACAAAGCAGAGATTTTGCCCCAGGTCGCACAGTTTTCTTGCAGATTAAACAGGCACACACTTTAACACAATCCATTTCACTCATCATGTAGTGATAATCCACTGAGAGAGAGATAGTAATCCAAAAACGACTGAAGTTCGCGGAGCTCAACGACACACGTCACTGGAGTAGCTTGGCAATGGCCAGGTGGCCACCGTGCTCGACAGCGAGATTTCATATACATGGCGTTAACTTAAACAAATAAACTAGGTTGATTTTCGCTACAAGTGGACATTCTGCCTTCACTTGAGTTTTGGGTTGGCTTTTCTCAACGAAGATTTCATCGGTTTCATTAACGGGTATGAGATAGGTACTGGGTTTATTTAATTTTATGTTTATGATATTACGATAACCACCTGGATTTTGCTGTAAAAGTCATACGCTGTTTCGTCGACATATTCTTGATATTCCGTTGGTGATAATCATCGGATATCGTTCGCAAGATTGCCGTTTGTGCTTTGCCTAGTACCATCTTTTTTGTGTTACCGATCGAGGGCCATAGACAGTATATGGGAGCAGGTTATGAACAGACTTGGTAGGTTCCTAAACATTTTTCACCATCATTATTTTGATACTTACTTAATGATAATCGTCAGAGGTTTTCAATAGGTTTTTCAGCTGTCCTTCCTTGCTGGGCATTCTCTGTAAACATTAGTTGAGTGATGAGCCTTTTTCGGAACACGAAATGGCTTACTTTCTGGTGCAAGCTATTTTCTGATTACGCGCGTTTGCTAGGTCTTCCTACTACGCATGAACTACCTGTCCGTTACAGTGGTACTTTGCATTACGCCATCACGATCACCAGAGTAGTGTTTCCCACAGCCGAAGAGAAAGAAAACACTCGATAAGGAAAGAGTACAGAGCGTATATCGCAACAGCATGCATGCAGCGTGCACGTGCAACGGTCATATGACTGCCGTGATAAGCAGCAAGAGTTCAGATAAGTAATAATGTGTTAAACAGGTGGGTAAAGCTGAACGTCTGTATATGAGCAACCGAGATGACCTTCGAGTCCGTGTCTAACAGTTGCTGTGTTGATAAGACTTACACGAGAAAGATGCCATTTGCCTCTACAGAGACTGATGAACCATACTATTTCGGATTAAATTCAATGCAACCCATCGGAATGTGACCCATATACAAACACGTTGCTTGCAGTCTTTACTCCGACGGACAAAGTGGAGGTGGACTGAGTTTGACCTTCAACTACCTTTGCAAAAGTGATATACGCGTTCGTATTTCTTTTATATTTTACTCCAAATTTATAACTCTTGCGCATATCATAAATGCTTAGATACTCGAAGATAATGTAACGCTCCCAAAACTGAGTGAATAAAAAAACTGAATTACCCTGAAATTCCAACGTCCATTGGTATTTCAGGAGCGATCTTCAACAGCATATCTACGTGATAAAAGTCCCAATTTTCCTTGATGCATTAAAACGTCCTCTTTGGTGGAAAACAAAATAATTGCAAGTCACCAATAGATTGGACTTGAAACACGGACAAGTTTTACAAAATAACAAATTTAATAAACTGTGACATTTGCAAATTTAAATTCTCGTAGAATAGATTGGTGCACATTATGTTGCTTTACACAGAGATCCGCAAAACAAATGATAAGTGTAACCAACGAAATTATTATGAATATTATAACGTTCATGTTTATACATAACAAATGAACATAAAGCATGAGTTTTCCATTTATCGTGTAATTCTTTGAGTTAATAATAGTTTGAAATTATGTAAATAAGTCATGCTACCATCCACAGTTTCGTCAGTATTCATCGACTTATTGACAGAAGATACGTAACTGCTTTTAAACACAGAAAAATGGCAGTATTCGTAGGACATATGAATCGTTTTGACTAAGAAACGTCTTATTTCGGTAGTTGACAAGTGAAAATACGATCTGTAGCTTTACACTGTTGGCTTAAAAACATATATACCGGTACGCTTTCTGTTTACAATTAGCAGTGCCTTACTTATTTCAATACGATTTCGTATTAAATAAAGTTAGAAAGAAGGAAAGAAAATTCACCGATAAGCTTTTCTTATAAGTAGGCTTTTCTTGTAGCAAAACCGCTCCAAAACCGGCCAGTTTTTGAGCGGTCGACGCTTTTGCACTGGTCGGCCTTTGAGCGGTTTCTGAGTGGTTTCTAAAAGGTTTCCGAGTTTTTTTTATCGATCTTGTTAAGCAAGTGATATGCTTCACTAATTTCTGTCACTCTTCCCAAATCACCTTTTTGCTAATTTCTACCTCCCACAATATGATTTTTTAATATTTATCCCTACTTTATCCATTTTGCGAGCCACAAAGTAGAACAATCTGTAACTTGTTAATAAAGGACACTTCAATTTACTCAAGCCGGCATATTGAAATGAAATTCTCATTGAAAAATGCGCAGTATTTTTGGTCGTTGATTTCTTTCATATGAGTTTACTTTTACCATGTGGAAGAATAGCTACTAAACAAACCGATCGTAAACCAATGTTCTGAATGGGGTGCGTGCTACAAAGGCCTAGATTATAAAATTTGAAACGTATTAAGTAGAGCGCTACTTCTTGAATTGAACTGTTACAGTAAAATCCATTCGTTTTGCACTTGTTTTACGATATGAACTTTATTGTTTAGACTCGCGAGCTTTGAATCGACCCTGGCAGACACACATATGGGTGTGCTAGAAGAAAAATATATTTTCTGCATAATAGCAGCCCCGATGTCATATACGATCATAAGTATTGATATGCTACTATATCATAAACGTATGACTCACTTGTACGTTCAGATTTAGTGGTTGTGCATCACTAGTGATTTCTACTTCAAGGGTTTATAATACTGAAATTTCATGGGCGCAGTCAAAACGCGGTTCGTTTTTGTTACTTAAGACAATTTTACAATGATTTTTTGCGAAAATCTTAATAAACTGAGACCGCTTTTGATTCCGCGTAACTTTTGAAAGCTTATTGGCCAGGCAAGTTTTACATCGCAATCTTCACATTGTCCTGACCCAAAATCAACCAATCACACAAGAGTACCAGAAACGAGAGTCACATAAGAAAGGAGGACCGTTCCACTGAGCCAATTCTCACCCCACTTGTGCCGAGTGGGATAACTCAAGCAGTACACTCAACGTCTACCAATATATATATATATATATATATATATATATATATATATATGTATAATTAACTCTCAAGCGCATATGGATACTGGTTAGATCACAGTGGGGTCCTACGGAGCACGCAACAGACTAGATATACCAGCGCTTGATAGAAGACGGTAAAATCTCGCTAGGCTAAGCAAAAAACAATGATTAGTATGCAAATGTATTTTATCAGTCATTCTAGGTACAAAGCGATACCAAACACCTGATAAGGTAGGTAAGCTGTAGCTCAGCCTCCTTGGAAGCAATAATTAAGAGCGTTTTTAACCGGTGAAAGACAGGTTTTGTTGGTGGAAGCGGACAAGTAACAGTCAGGGCCTCATGACATCAAACGAACCAAAAACTGTCTGGAGCTACGTGAGGATTGGCAACACGTTTGGGACCTGGTTCTAACCACCCGGGCATTGGATGTTTTCACTGCAGATGTTCCACCCATTTGGGTTTAAGCTACAATGCGGTTCTCGTTATAAACCAAAGAAGTGGCTCCAAATATAACAGGCTATACTGCTGATCTAAATTCTGGAGCACACCTGATGACATGAGGAAGATAAGACAAGATATAACATGAATGTCATTATCCAGAGAATGGGGCTGCAGCCTGGAGCCTTATCCGCAGTAGGATTCTCCAGCTGATTCATACGTTAGCTTCACTTCAGCGAGAGCACTCCCGTGCCTGTGGTTCTCTGAGGTTTGAATATGAAATTTGCTGCCTACTCCTTGGAAGGAATTAAGTGTGGTAAGATTACCGAGCGACTGGAGCAGGCTATGATGCCTAGAGGTGGATCTGAAAACAGTGTTTGTACAGGGAAGTGGTCAAACGGCACAACTTCGAGGATGAGACAGTGGCCGACTTTGCAACTGCAACTAGACGACTGCTTGCATACCTAAAACCACGCATGAATTCAACACTTGGAATATATACTCTACTGGAGAATCGGGTATCTATTTACCCTGATGGAACTAAGGCCTATATCCTAGGTAAAAACTGTGTTGTTGCAAGCACCTACAGGTTTTTCATCGCCCCTTTTGCCGGTACTTATGCCAGCCTCTGCGTTCCGTTATTTTCAAATGGCCGAAGTAATGATACTACCATGATCACTTAGACCCTGTCAGTCACCCGGCTCCAACGGACTCCACCCTATGGTAATAAGCAAACTCGCTGATACTGTCTCATCATCAGTCGCCAAGTTGCTTAACGTCTTCTTAGCAGTTGGAAAACTGCCGGGTGAATGGAAAGAAGCGATGGTATTTCCTCTATTAGAAGGTTGGAAGGGGACTATGACTGTCAACTACCACCCTGTGAACCCCAAATATATTGTCCGCAAGGTCACAGGGTGACCTTTAGCCGGACAGTTATATGAACAATCGGAAACTTACCTGCGCTTCATTCCCCGAGGCGTAGTTTTCGCGCCCGCTTGACATCCGATTGTCTGTTAACGGCCCACTACACGCTGTGGCGGTTAGATTTGTTCTTTTATGCGTTTCACAAACATGATCAATAAGGGTAAAAGATAGGGGAAGACTTTCGGTGTTCAACCGTCAATACTTCCTTAGCATTGCCCACATATGGTGGGAACACCGTATCAACAGTGCTGAGGTTAGACGTAAGGTGTTGGTACCAAAGGTCAGTATCTGGAACAGGTACTGAAACTTAACAGGGGAAGACGGCTGGGGCATATTTTAGGCATGCACATCGATGGGCTTCCTCGACGTGCACTGTTTTCCGGGGCAGGTAGGGGTTGGAAGGAGGTCAGTCTATGACCTGGCAGAATGGCATGGAAACCTTGACTAGTGGACTTGGCCAGCTATGACGTGTTAGATGCCCGGATTGTGGTTCACTCGACCCGCCTATCAGATGGCTAGGGAGATCAAGTGATATGGATGGGTGTTGCGACTATTGGAGTAGTTGCATTCAAACTCTTTCTTTGTCTTTGGGATTTTTGACTCTTACCTTGATTCTGGTTCTTCCTCAGTTCATACTCTTATTCATTTTGCGCTATGCTCGGTGATGCTGGAAAATAGCAACCAGAGCACAGAATTGCGAGGTCTATGGTTGAACTAAACTGAACTGAACTGAATATTCTTCTTGCTCTTGGATGAAGTACATCAAACAGATTCTGTCTTCTTGGGTTTTAGAAATGCATTTGACAAGGTTCAAAATGGCTGACTCTCCGAGAACCCTCGAATATTTGGTATAGTTTATCCTGTGTTGAGATTGTTCGAAGACTTCGTGAAAGGAAAACCATACTCGGTCAGGGTTACCATTAACATATCCAGGCGGTATTCAGACTCCAGCAGTGTTCTTCGGGGTCAATATCTAGAACTTTGCTGTTCTTGGCCTATATCAATGAACTCCCGGTGGTTTTAAAGTCCACATTTTCAAGGTACGCAGACGATCTGAAACTTTAGGGACTACTTTGTTCTGTTTTGGGTGGACAACTGCGGGAAGATATTAATTTGCTAATTCGTCTGCCTTCTTCGTGGGCCCTTCTAATAAACCTAGCGAAGAGTATCCACAAGCGTTTATGTTGTTCTAAGATTTCAACGAATTAGAACTTATATAAGGCTTCGCAAGGAACAATGAGGCGTGAACATGATCTAAAGGATTTTGTGTCGGTCTCCTTGAAAACCAGAAATAACACAAATAGATTGTTCGCTTAAGCCTGGGGCATTCTTAGTGCGATTTAACGTTGATTCGGGAAACTGTTCTATATCGGTTTTCACAAGCTGTGTTCTTTTCGTGTGCTTTCTTTGCTTGAGTACGGCGGTGAGGTTGCGTGTCCGTATACGGCTGCGTAGTTGTCCTAGCTGAAAGTACAGAGAGTCGCTACGCGCGTCATTACGCGACTATGTGAAACCTGCTATGAATATCGTCTAGAGAAGACTGGTTTGTTTCCAGAAACCTACCGGAGAACACATAGGTATAACGTCCAAATAGTCACATTATTTGAGGTCGTTTTGGATTGGAGCTACAGCTGGTTTTCCCCTTCGGGGGCTCTTTTGTACTAGCTATCATTATGCAACATTTTGCATATGCATTCAACTGTTTCATTGCCCGTATATCGCTTGTCCCGAAAGATAACAAATATCATGGAGTTCGATATCTGCCGACGTTGCGGAAATGGATTTTGTTCGTGTTTTTAAGAAGAGGCCCGATGCAGTGTTGACGGAGTGGTGGCATATTATTGAAGCTCGAGTTTATGTCAACGAATTGTTTGCTACGAGGATTACAAAGGGGGGGGGAGGGAGGGGACGAAACTTCCGCCGCCTATTTCCTGGATACTGAAAACAAATATGAAGGATGTACACAAGCGAACTCAGTGATTTTTAGATCGTTACAATTGTATATACTAGGCCGTGTGACGAAGTGTTTTGGTGAGTGGCGCATTTGCATTCAAACTTTCTTCTTCCACATAACCTCCACTTATAATCTTTCAGTTTTACCTCTCACCATTTGTGCTTTGATCTTTGCTATTTTTAAATGGATCATGTGTGAAAATATCAATTGAAAACCAAGGAATCAAAATGTGAAATTATTATTGTTATTACTATTAAGTGGTATTGTAAAACATACGTTTTTATGAATATGGTGGCCGTCGGCCTGTCTACATTTGAAATACGTCTTCTCTCTCTAGATCCAGACCGTCAGCTGCACGAACTGAAATGCTCAAATTTATTCCTTAACATAACGAGGGTATAGTAATCTCCTGTTAGTAAAGCTTTCCACATGGTCAAAAGCATTTTACTAGTAGTCTGATGATGGATAAAGCTGCACTGCATTTGAATAAATTTGTTCTGATATCCACAGAATAGGTTTATTCTAGTTCAAGCAAAACTTTGATCATGTATCGGTGCGGGGATCCGGACTGCTGCCTTCAAGAGGGAAATACATGAAAACATTAAAGATTCAGGAGCATGGAAAATTGAATTGAACGATTGATCGTAGTTTGAATTAAACGAAGAAGAAGTGCGGATGGACGAGAGACACTTGTGACGACGTAACGCCCTATTCTGAATTTCAATCAACTAATTAGTGTGTGGACCCCTTGAACCCATCCCAGGAATTCTGGTGTACCCTAAATGACCAATACCACGGGTTAAGATCTTGAATATTTCTTCTATGTCACAAATTGACTGAGCTCATTCACCTTCCACCAGCTACCTGCTTAAGCAAACTTTTGATTCCAATGAATCTGACTCGGATGCATGCGTAACATATACTCGCCCCGTAAGCTTTCAGTGTATATCAGATAAAATGATGAAGTGGCATTCTAGCTTCGTATAACTTCATGTACTTACAGTACTGAAGTGCGGTATGTGCGGCTCAAAGGCTCACAGAGATTATTAATACTTGGATGCTGTTATGTTTGTCTTATTTCTTGAAAACGAAAATCAAGCTAACTTGCAATACAAAGTTGAGCATAGATTATTGGCGCCTGAATTCATTTCGGCAAGATATGCATTTAATATTAAAGTAATAGAACGCTTGGGATATGTTACGTGTAGTTTCCTGTGAGCTCCCTTGGTGCACAACACCCGCAGGGGTATTGGTAGGATTAACCATCCAATAAAATGGAAATAGGACGAGACATTTAGCTAGATGACCGTGGTTTGTGAGACCTGATGAACGTACAAACAACGAGTTTTACCAAGAGCATACTAAATCAGATTGCAGTCACCATATTGATTATGGTGACGTGACATACTGAAAACCCCATTCGTTGATTGTGCCCTTTGATTCGCCTCACTTTTATGTAGTTTTTACGAATACTTTTCTAAGTTTAGTATTTACTTCATGGTATTTACATTTACTTTACCTACTAACAAGCATATGAGTAATAGGCTGCGGATTTCGACTTTTCAGGGTGTCCGCAGTATTTTGACCACACTGTACATCCCTTAGGGAGAAGTTGTCCGTTACAAGAGCTGATCGCTGTCCGGGCACCGGGTTACCGCTGTTCAAATCCAGTGACGAAACGGCGAAATATCATGTAGCGTTTATGTTCAATACAACAGTTGTGATCTAGCTCGAATAGCCTGGTGAAAATCAAGGAAATGGTGATTCGGCTTCAAATTAGTCAACTAATCAAAATTCATTTTTCCCGGTTTTTCGGGTTTATATTATTCAGACGGACGGAAACACGATAACAGCAGAAATGACCGATTATTCTGGAGAGACCAGGACTACAGTTCGTAATTCAGGTAGATCAAATTTTGTGTTTTGGACAAGTTTTTAACTAGCCATTTTCGTGTGCTCATGTATTGGACAATTATAAATACTGTTTCCATATTTCGATTCTATTTCTGCATCTTTGCTTAGTAGTGTCAAGTTTGTTCCACTTTATCAATAATGCTACCGAATAGTCTGAATCAGTCCCGCTCCCCACGGATGGTTTTACTTCATTGGACACGGGATAGGCACTGACTTCAATAACTACTTGGAAATGTATTTAAGTCAGTATTTTGGTAACATCAGCCTTTCTGTACCAAAGTAAGAGGCATTGAAACGCAATTAAATCGTCACATAACGTGTAAAGTCCAGTTTACATCAAACTGACGTCAAAGATTACCCGCTGCCGTGATTCTAACTATCGCTCAAGACACCTTAACGTTATGCACCAATCCAGATAAACATTGTCGAATGTCGTGGTGGTGCCACAAGGTTTAGGACGGTCAGTATGGCTCCCGCGATTTGCCGTGTATTCCTTCCCCTATCATATACCCAGCCGTCATGTAGCTCCCGATGAACTTGTAGTTGCCAGTCATTTTCAGTTGGATAGTAAAGAGAATGTTCCCAAGCTTAGGATCCCCTTAGTCTTTTAAACCATTATGCAGTTGGGTTGGGACAAATTGCATATCATATTTTCATTCATTGATTGATACGCGGTTTAAAGAGCAGTATGTGGTCTGAATATTAGGGCTCATCAATGCGAAGCAGTCGGCACATTCCAAATCGAAAACTCTGTCCTCCGGGAGGAGTTCAACGCCATCGTTTGATAAGTCAGGACTCTCCCTGGTAAATCATCTATGGTAATGTCAGAGTAAAATGAGATGTGACGGTCTTTCCGTGATCCGTTGGATAAGGAAATAGGTGGATAAGGTTGGTCACATACCTCAACTCAACCCGAGGTGTAGTAAAACGCCAAACGGGTGTCCCAAAATATAATGTTAGCCGGTCTTCTGGAATGTACAGTTTTGCTCTGATAACCACTGAAAAATGATTATTTATTCGACGGATCCATGACCGGAGAAAGGCACAGTCGTCTAGTAGGTTTTCTGTTCACGCATATGACGCATTTTTCGGAGAATAACGGACGCAAATAGCTTGGGCATTTTCCAAATTATGCTTACGTCCTCTTCTTTAGCACAGTCAAGGTAAAAACACCGATTTGTTCTTTAACGGGAGGGACTTGGGAAGGTTATTCGAGCCTGGTTCCTCTTGATCTCTTAACGTATGGGTTCCCTTGCGAATCTCCTTCCCCCCGCTCTTCTGCTGGCACTATCGAAAAAGGCCACGAGAATTGCGTAGGAAAGTTGATGTAGAAAGAGTCATCTTTGGGAATCAGCTAAACTACACTTTGGAATGTTCCGCTCGGCTTTTGAGACACTGCTACGGATCAAGGACAAACGTATAGCTGGCTTCACAGGTTGTTTTACTTGCAGTTAGTTGTTTTGTACGGTGACACGGATAGCAAGGAATAGCTTTCGGGAGTGTTCCCGTCATTTTTGCATGTTTAACCCTTGATGTAAGTTTCTACTGTCAAATGACGTGATGCGTGTGCAGAGTTGCGCTGAGTTCAACTTTAGTGCCTGCCATAATCGGCCAGCACGATTTGGGTTACATGCCACACAGTGTAAGCCTACAGTACCACACAAGAAGAATGTAGATTCTTCATTAACAACATAGGGTTGAATGATGTTGTCTAGCGGAGCCACTGTTAGCTTTGCAGCTTTCGCGTTTAAAAAATTTGCACGTGCACTCAAATCCGTCAGATGTTACGCCTTCATAAAGTAGCAGTTTGTGAGACTTTTCCATACTTTTCGAAACTCAATCCCAAGCCCATTTTTCCGCTGGTTCCCCGTCTTGAAACATAGCACCCTTGAAAATAATTCTACGTAGTTCCTTTTTACTATGTAGTAATGGTACAGTATTTCAGAAAGCGGATCGAAGCCAAGTAAAGGCAGTCCATAGAATGTAACAGTTGTTACTCAAATCAACCTTATTGAATTATTGTAAGAAAGGGTTTCAGGGCGAGATCACGGAGCAAAACGGAAGGCGATAGAAACATCGGTTGTATAATTTATTTGCTTTTTGTTGAGAACCCTGCAGAACGTCACAATGACTAAGACTCTACCCCAAGATTGTTTCCGTATGGGCAGTAGTCAACAGAGAGGTCTCTCTAAAGCGTAACAACCATTTGACAAAGTGAATGGCGCTACTGGTAAGCGATTGATGTTCGGTAATACAGCGTTATCGGGAATGTTGGTATCTGGTCGCTTATGAATCGGTCTTGAGAAAGATTACCATCGGTAACCGAAAGATCGGCTAACTGCCAACATTTCCAACAAAACTGTTACCGAAGATCTAAAGATTAAATGAAACGTACCACATGGTGCATCGTTTATTTGACACAATCTGGACCGAACTTGATTCCGATATATTAAATGAGGCCACGATTAAGTAGATTCTGAGAGTCATGGCCATTGGAAATGACGTTCCGTGAATGGTTTCAAGTTGTTTTCCCGTAAAACCCGGTTTACGGACGACCACGACTGAGAACAGTAGCCTACCGGTGCTCGAATGTTTTACTGTGAGTAATTTTGAATGTTTTCCGAGACTTTCAATGACACACCTCTGGCGGCCGTTTCTGTCGACCGCATTTCTTTCTGTACTCAACCGATCCTGTTTGTACGAACTTTTTATCAATATGCGCTAACTGGATGAAGCTGTAGAGTTTCTCTCCGGATGTTGTGGACTAAAAACCTTTCAAGCTTCTTCTTTATTCCGTTCTGAACTGCCTCGTGACGGTTGACAACCAGCCCCGACGAACTTTCTGCGGTACCCGATGAGAACCAAAAAAATTGTGATACGTCAAGACACACAAAACTACTCACATTTAATGATGGAATTTTTGCCACGGTCGGTCAGTTGCATAATTTGACTGACTGGAGAAAATTCGCCCGTACATCAATATATCCACTTTTGAATAAGTCCATTTTTAGGCAGTATATAACTTGGCTATATAACACAGCAATGCTTTAGAAATGTATAGGGGCCTTTTGTGTTTACTTCCTGAGATTGCGTTAAAATTCAGGATTCGCTTCACAATTGTAATCTCATTTTGAATCTTATGGGTGAGGAGCCCATTTTTAAAATCACACGGTGATTTTTCCAAGTTTTTTTTACCAGTTGACATGGCTAACCTTCAGAAAGGGGACACATGGTCCCGAGTATGGACTTACAATGTGAGTAGTATGGTGTGGTAAGAGTACCGGGTACGCACACCTGACGAGTGGCAACAACCGCGAAACCGGTTTTGTACCTCGGACTAAATTTTGTCCTGTCATCCAGGTACAATAATATGTTACTCTTAAGAATTCGATGTTTTCGGTGAGTGGATTTTAGGGAAACAAAACTCCTCACCGTGGCCTCTTTCCGGAAAATCCACCGTGCATGAGTTGCATAAAAAATATCAAGAAGACGAAAATTTCATTTAAATTAACTAGTGACCAGAAACGATCTGAAGCCGGTCAGAAGTATCCGAAACAGTAAGAAACAGGTAAAAGGTTAGAGCTTTTGTGATTTCTCGGCTTGAAATTTTGTGTCGCTATAAGAAGTCTCTACAGTTTGCTACACATAATGTTAGTCGTGACAACAAGCTGCAACTATGAAATGTGACCGTTTTTGAAGGGTAGAACTTTTAATGACAGGTGTGTCATTTTAGAGAGTTGAGTGTAGCTGGTTTGATCAGATTATTAAGTCAGCATCGCACACTGCATTTTGCGTTCTCGTTCAAATATGTGGACTGCAAAGAACAGCGTGTTTAGATTTACCGCAGAAGGTGAGAGCACAGTCGGTAATCGAGAATGCACACACTATGACAGGAAAACACGTTTTTGAAGAAAATAGTTTTATTCAATGATTCATTCTCTAGTCTGTAGAAATCATACTTGAATTTGAAGTGCACAGAGCATGAGCAAAAAGACGGATGCTAATCGCCTTTGCAGTGGCCATTATGTGTAAATAGATGAGTGCGGTGATTAGAATGCCGAATCTGCGTTTCTTGTTTTCTTTGTCCATATTGTGAAGTAGGTCAGTTAGAAATAGCAGTTCAGCTGGAAAATGTTTTTAGCACAAACAGCCAACCTAGATCTATGGCATCAGACGAACTAAAGTGATTTAGAGCCAACTTCGTTGACTAGTGCTACATATATCTCGAATACGCCCAGGCAACCAACGGCCAATATCTCCATATTTCGTGTTATCAGCAGAATACATCCACAAAAGCCCTAGCTACTGGCCTCGTAACAGCAGCTTTCTGTGGTTGATTCAGATGTGTATTTGAACTGGGGATTGATTACAGAAACTGTACGGAGGTCAAACTAGTGTGAATACATTTCAATCTCGCCAGTTTTGTTCGGTTCGAGTCTTTGTTTGGAAAAGATCAAGGCAAATTTTGCTGATTTCGTGGAAAGAAATTTGCTTGGATCAACTTCCAACTGGATTTTCAACAGCGCCAACGTGTATGCACCCAGTGCTTCATTATGCTCCATCCCAGCCGAGATTGACTGGTTTGCCATCCACTTCCTATAACCTTCGTTCACATGGGCACACGCAGAAGCGCACCAATCAGCAAGAAAACCCAAACAGCGAGTCTGGTGGCATTTCTGAATAATTTTGAACCAATTCCGAAGAATTTTGGTGTATTTCCAAGTAATTTTTACCTAATTCGGAAGCAGTGTCGAAAGTGGTGTAGAAGAATTAAAAAGCATTCAGAGGTGTAATAACATCATGATAGGCAGACTCAACAGGCTCTCCGGGGTCAGTATTGTGAATAAATTCGACTATATCCGAAAAAAGTCTAATTGATTCTAGGACGAAACAAAGTTCACATATTCGCCAGAAGGACGTTATAAACGGCCTATGCTGAGAAAGAGATTATGAAAGTTCTGAAGTTCATGAAAGACTGAAGCTATCTGGACTAACTCGTTTTTGAAATAAACAATTTATGCGGGTCTACCATTTCACAGTTGTGTGGAATACCCAAGATTAATCAGAAAAAGAGTACACCTTTGAAGCCAATTCTTTCTAGGATAAACTTGGATCATCATGGAATAGTCAAATAACTCTCGGCTTAATTGAAACCATGCGCAGGAGCCTCACCAAACACAGTCTTAAAGATTCCTTTGGATTTATGGAAACCGTCAAACATAGAAATTTAAAAAACTATCACATTTCGTCTCTGGAAGTGACGTCGCTTTTTACCAACGTATTCATCTTAGAAACCACTGATTCCGTTTGTAACCACACAGAAACCATGCAATTGCAAATAAACACACCGCGGAAAGACCTGAAAGAACTTCCTAGATATATCTTCGACGTCCAATTTATGTTTAACGTAAAGTTGTATCGTACGAGATGGTGAAGCCATGGGTTCACCATCAGGCCCATTTTAGCAGACATATGGCAAAACGGGAGAGCAAAACATTACCACAGGAGGTCTAAGAAAGGATCTCATATTGATGGTACCTAGGTTGGTTGTTCTGCTTTAAAAATAAAGACTCTGACGCAGAAGGTACAAAACAGACATTTAGCAATGCGCATAAAGCTATTTAATTCACGTTAGAGACCGAAAAGAACGACACATTAGCCTTCCTGGATCCCAAAATATGCAGGTGTACCAATAGAACATTCGAAAATGAGGGTACAAAGAAAGCAAACATGGAGTGGACAGAATGCCCTCTTTCTCAGTTTTGTACCTATAAAACAAAAGAAATCTAGTTCGATACTTGGCCGTGTTAGTAAGAAAGTCATGCTCACAAGGGACCATAAAAGGCGAACTAGGCTTAGTTAAAAAACACCCTGACATAAAACGTGTACCCTGAGCGCTTCATAGAGCGAAATGTAAAAGATAGACCGTAATTTGATCCAAGTTACGACGTCCCCAAGTAGAAACTCTTTATACATTTGCCACTCAAAAAACGTCATATCGGACCTTGTCAGGAGACGTTTAACATATCCGGTGAGTGGAACAATCAACCCAGCTTGGGTTTCCTATGTGTTTGCAAGCCCTTTGATTGTCCGAAATTCGAATAAGGATGTGTTGCCAATACTGGCCACCTCAATGCTATCTATTTGTTCAGAAGCGCATGTAAAGCAACCTGCATTGGCCGAACGGCAAGGCAACTATCCCAAAGAATTAAGGAACATTGTCCACTATGGCTACAACACGGAGGAACAAGAACCATAGTGAGTGCCATTGCTCGGGTACCTGGTGGACTTAGGTCACCTAATAAACGTAGATTCGGCATTTTAAATCGTTTTGCGATAGCCCCTCCCCCATTCAGTCCCTTGAAACATCCTTTTACGCACACACACCATCGCAAAGCTGATTGGCACTCGTCTTTTTGTACCTGCTCCGTGCAAGCAGAAAACATTTAGTCAAATCCGACAATCACTTTGTTTGGCCGACTGTCCTTTAAACACCATCTTTCACGCACAAACCTTGGGTTATCCGACCAACCCTGCACTCGGAAGAACCAAGCTCAATTTTTGCTCTCGCCAGAGCTCATCAGTGGTCCATATACTCCCCCGCACAGAGGGGTTGAACCAGGGCCTTTTCACCTTGAAGGTATGTGTGTTACTGCTGCGCCATCCCGCTCCCGTCCGGGCTGATCCGAATCACCAAGTTGAGTTCGTTCAGATGTCATCCTCTGCGACAGCCTTGGTCGCAAGTGAACCACTCACTACTGTGAGTCAGGTCCGAACTATATGAATGTCACGACCTAGTCGTACAGTTCGACACGTCGATTTAACCCTAACCCCCTCATTCGCTAATTTGTCCAATCCGAAAGACCATTGAGTCTTTCGGGACGTCCATTTCCAGTATGATTTGCCTCCGAAAATATGTTCTGGAATCGAGAATGCAATCCCGCCATCTGGAGCTAGTTGCGTTGTGATCAATCTGGGTCCCTTGCTGAACTGGATATGGGGGCTTCAGGTGGGTTATCTGAAGTTCAAGCTACAATGAATAGGCCAAACGTAAATGTTCACCTCAGAATACGACATGGTCACGACCGCACATACTAAAATGCGAGAAAGAACATGATGTGCGCAAAAATCGATGAATACATTAGTAAATTCGAGTTAAAGGAGTCACTAATGACTGCATCGTCCGCCTCGGCTGTCCAGGCGCAAACATTTTTACTTCATCTTCTTAATAAGGTTTTACATATCTCTCCCCTTTCTTCTATGTTCCTATGATATCCGAACATTCACGACCTAAAAACAGGCAACACAAGGGGCCCACTTGCCAGTTTTCATGAAAATTCAACCTTCGCAGTTTTGATATCATTACAGTAAGCCATCAGCACTACAACGGAAACCACATGCCTTACATGCCAGGTTTTCAGTAGCACATACGCGTCACAATCTTAATTGTCCGAAATAGAAAGCGTGAGAAACTTCTCGTGTTTGTCTTATGGTCATCAGAATATCGTTGTGTATTCGGAAAAGATTGTTGCACCACATTTTATTTTACTATGGAACCCAGTTTTTCCCTGAATTAGGAGTAATATTGTCCTCCTCATTAGCTGATAGCGTGTTTCATGGATCTGTGGCCCTCTCAGAGTGTCGGTAAACCAAAGAAACCCAGGTCAGTTGCAGCTACATAAGCTTCATAGAATGTCTTCGAATGTGGTCATGTTCCCAGAATAGAAATTTAGACTGAATCTCAAGCAGTATGTCATCCCAAATAATGCCTTTGATACAGATTAGGTCCTCAAGCATCCTTCGATGTGTCTCTGGGAGCAAACCATTGGCCTAAAACCACGGTTCATAGAAGATACTACGCAACTCCGGAAGGAGTAGACTGGCAGCTTCCTGCCACCGATCGAGCTTCACGAATTTGACGGCTCTACATGGGAATGCGAAGAACCCACTGTGAATAGTCGCGGACGTACGTTGAAGATGTAGTTCAGCCTAAAAATATTGCATAGAAGCCTACCAAAGGGTTGGCGGATAGCTCCTAGTATGCATGCCCCATGTCGAGGCATAAGCCTTGTTTGTGATCTCAGGTATGTAGAAAAGACAGACTTTTACATGCATATCAGGCTTGCAGTGTATGATCCGTAGGATAGTTTCATGAAAGAGCTATACAGCTACCTAACTGCACATAGGCTCGATTCCAGGTGTCGATGGATGGAGCCAAAGTAATGGGTCAACTGGAAAGGGCGTGCTTAGTTGTCTACATTTTTTCATGAGCAGTGGCAATGTGCAATTTCGGACCTAACTCAGTGTTCAAAATGTCATTAGGCAGAAGAATATCAACACGTCAAATATCTGATTACACATATTGACTGTTTTTGTCAGCGCACCTCGGGCTAGTAATAGTTTTGGTAATTCTGTCTCTCCCCAGTTTATGGACTAGAACCGGATACTGGAAGAAGTCAAATTTATGAACCAAAATTATTAAAACATCAGATCCTGACTTTTGATCTTATTTTTTTTGTTCCCCGTTTTATTTCCAGCGGACACAGCATTACGGTGCACTCGAAAAGATCACGAATATTCAAAATATTTCAAAATTAGGTACAGTTACTGTAAAATCTTTTTTTTGTTTTCTGTTTGGGTTCCAAAGATGAGTTGAATGGTTAGAATAGAGGATACGCCATGAAAACTGTCCGTAGTGGACTCAGAGCAGTAAAAAATAATAGTAACTAAAATACTACTGATGGGCAGTGAAGTAGTGAAAATTCAGTGCAATTGTACTCGGTTAAAAAGAAGAAGCTTAAATACCGCTTCAGTGCATAAATTTGATAAGACTACAAGTATACCAGTGGTTACGATACCCTACTGCGTAGCAATGCTTGGTATACGTTTTGAGCCCTATTTCTGCCAGACTGGACCGGTTCAACTCTAAACCTCACTTTATTTGGGGGCAATACAACAGATAGATAAGCTCTATCGTCTTGGCGTCAGCGTCTCGCCCGAAGGTCTGATTTCTTATTCCGGACGGTTAAAACCCGATGTAATAGAGCTATATTTTTATAAAGGCGGCTTCAGCTGGCGGGTAGGAAACGCCCACTAGTATAAATACTAATTGCAAATCCGGTGAACTAGATTCGGTAAATATGTGGTTGTGGACCTGATACTCACGTGAATTTTAAGCTTTTCGAACGTATTCTTTCGTATTATTCTGCATCAAAGATAGACACGATTCATATAAGTGATGTCCGTGGTTCGAACTGAGGATTACTTCAAATCAGTGGAACATCATCTCACGGAGAAAATTACCTGTTACTACATTACTACGTGTAAGAGTCATACTTTAGTTTTCGTTCGACTTACGGTGAAAATGCTCAGTCCAATGCGGATGGTGAGAACATGTTGACAGTCCAGTCAACAGCTCAGCAGGCTGCTCAAGCTCTAATATGAGTTGCGCATAAGCCCGCCCGTTCACCAAGGCGAGTAGCGGCTAAAAGATGAGTATGGAAATCCAGCCCATGATATGGAACGAAGGCTTAAAATATACTGCCTATGGTAATCGTGGTCAGTGGTTGGACCACTTTCTTTTTGCATCTCACAAACCTGGAAACTGTACTTGGAAGACGGAAAAAGATTATCAATATTACAACATTGCTGACCTTGAAATGTTACTTCAATCTGGTGAGAGCACGGCATCACCAATGCTGAGGTAAGATGCAGAGTATTAGGTTAAAGAAACAAGTTAGTAGACCAATCATCAAAACTCACCAGACCAAGATGGTTGAGGCATGTGTTATGCATGTCACTGGATAAAAATCCTTGGCGCACAATGTTTGCTAAGGCAGACAGTAGTTAGAATATTAATAAGTCTGCCAAGCTGGTAATGAAGGACCAAAATATAAAACCTTGTCTAATGAACTTTAACATATAAATCGGGGTTAATTTTCTGGATTAAAGATGTTCACCTACTCGGTGGTTAAAGATATTGGGGCACATGGTGGTCCGTCGTGACCTACGCCATTCTTGTACACAGTCTACTCTCGAAGAGAGGTTTCCCAACAGTGGGAACACATAGTCCCGGCCCCGACTGACTTACCATTGAAACCGATCAGGAGCGCACACCCCTTTCGAGTGAACGTCGCAATGAGGTCGCACACCTGCACACCGATAGAAACGCCACCTGATATTGTGCTAAATAGAGCTCGTTGTGAAAATTTCCAATTGTTGCACTTGAGTATGTGTGAACATCGTAAGCCCTTCAGATAGTTCACCGAAGGTCACGGAAATCATTTGGGAAACAGTGTCAGTGAATATTCCGGAATTCTGCGTATGCTGTGCGCGTTGCTGTACGCGCTCCGTTGTTTATGACAGCCATTGACACTTGTGATGGTGGTACTTTTAGCGAATAATATGAGCCTGCAAGCCTGCTGGGTTCATCCAATATAATCACTGCAACTTTCACACCACGGAGGTAGAACTCGCGAGTGCCCATAAATGGAGATGTAATGGTCATCGAGAAAGACATCCTTGTCCCTTGATGATAAAGTAAAGGTTATTAGTTGGCTCAATAATGCAGCTTCCGTGAAGAGGATTGTATTCCGATTCGGTGTAAGGAGAACACCGGTCCACATGATTATGAGAAACGAGGCCAGCATCAAAACAAGTTGGGGACAAGGGACTTTAATTCAGCGAAAGTTCTTGCATTTATGTCCCGTTTACTTCAATGACGTCAACAGCGCTGTGTACGAGTGGTTTCTTACTGATAGTCGGAATTAGCTGGAATTAGCAGGAACGTTGCTACAGAAGAAAGCGATGGAGCATAGTGATTTTCCAGCAAACAATGTCTGGCTGTACAAATTCTAAAATAGTCATAGAATTAACTCAAAACTATTGAACCGTAAAGCTATAAGATTGGCTGGAAAGCGTCCCAACGTTCTGGAATCGAAGAACATTTTCAACTCCGATGAGACTTCCTTATTTTAGAGCCGTTCAAGCACGCAGCCTGGTTGTGCAAGGTCATCCATGCGGCGGTTTGTGATTTTTCTATCAGACGAAAATTCTACGTGTTTGGAAGATGCAGAGATATTAGTGTCAAAAAGTGATGGCGAGGAACAAAAGAGGGCTGTGTGCGAATAGGTTTTGGTGAGGACTGAAATTAAAATTGTACGACTACTGCGAAACTCAGCACTGGAATCGTGTGTGAAATTTATGTTCAAAGTAGAAAGCATGGAAAAGAAACTGTTTTATTCTGGCGATGACATTGCAGAAAACAATTAAAAATGGATTCTTTTTTGATTAAATAAACTGACGCCGAAATTTATTTTGGTATGTTATTTCAAAAGCAATAGGCATCCATATTCTCACTTAAAATTCTCAGAACTTTGTTGGATGCTGACAGCTTGTCTTTGCGTCTAAACTATGTTTTTGTGCTACTTTCTGAACGTCCCTCCTAACAACGAACACCTCAAAGAAGCGAACAAATATGATCAGTCTCGATAATGATCAATCTAGGGAGGGATCACTGTGTTCACAAAATTTATCCATCTAATTGACATTCTCATTTGTAGTTCTGTCCTTAATTTTTCAATTCTGCGGACCTTGTTGGTTTCTATCGATTTCACCATTACCGATAGGTATTAATCAGAATTGCCGCTGATCAATAGTTTTCGAGACTTAGCTGAACTCGGATAAAACCAAACCTGTCCCTTGGTATAATTTAGCTCACGTGACTGATCAATCTGATCAAATCACTCCTGGTAACCAGAAGATGATAAACCGCGCGGAGACGGTCATTCCATGCGCCACTAACAAGCTTCAGGTGTCCCATGCAATTAATCCCTCCTGTTTGGTTGGGTTCGTTGGCGGTAAATATACGAAATATCATTCTTGCATGGACGAGAACTCGGCATGCGTGTCTGAAGGATGTGGGGACCTTGACAGCCCAGCCCATCAAGCTGGCTCTCACTGGGTTGGTTTTTAATTATTTCTGTGTTACTCGTCATCCGTGTGTGATTGATATCGAACTTGTGCTACGTTAATTTCGCTCAATGATAAAATACGATCAAAACCATCTTGCTGAGAGAATAGACTAGATCAGCATATGAAACCAGTGAGATAATTTGTCACCTTTGAAGCAGTTGTTCTGATGCGCAGTTAATGAACATTCGTTTGTTCTTTCTCACCGAAACCCACTTGTACACAGACGTCAGTCCATGATTTGTGAGAATGCTATTTGTCCAAGATTGGATCTGAATATGATAGCCGACAGACCTAGCCCGCTGATCGAACAGTCAACATGTGACGAGAGCAGCCGAAACAATAACAACACCAGCAACAACAACGCGTCGCTCAGCCTTCGTCGACAGTCCGAACCAGTCAGGCGCATCCAACCGGATCACAAAATGGAAGACATGACACTTTCCGAATGGAAAATGAGTCCAAGCCACCTCAAGAAACCAGACAATGAGCAACCTACCGGTGATGTAACGGCGGCAACCACTACCGTTTATGAGGCAGACCTGGCCGAAACATGGAATCGTCTTGAAAGCGTGTTTGCGGACAATTCCAGTCACAGTCTGTTCACCCGGGACGGGACTGACGTGGAAACTTTTCAACAACGTTTACAGTCATTTCATGAACGTCAGTCGATTCCATTACAGCGTCTCAAAGAGCTCCTACTATCTAGTGTAAGTTGTAGAACTTCGCCGGCGACAGTATCCCACAATCTCACCCAGAATGCAAAGTCACTATCTTCCCAACATGGATGTTTTGGCGGTGTAACTTTTTGCCATCACTAGCCCCGAAACCTGCTGAAGATTGGGCTTAATACAAAAATCTGTCGAAGCTAAAACACACCAGCTTATACATAAGTGTCGACGTATTGGACTTGCAGACAGTCGCTTGTGCTGCTTAATTAGTGATCAAAATGGCTACCCTGTACAAGCACCGATCTTTCGTTCTCTCGATCAATATGTTGGTTGCATGGTCGCAAAAATCAATGAAAATGCGAATTTGTGAGTGGCATTATTGTCAGTAACGTTAGTCAGAAAGTCAGACAATGGAATCGTCACTGGTCTCACGGAAACTGCCAAAACATCATATCACAGAGGAAGTGGCAGTTATTTCCTGTTTGAACTTTCCACTCATAACAGTTAGTAGTATCGTAGGACGAATAATCTCCGTAACTCTGAGTAATGTACAATCTGGGAAAACAGCTGATATCTCGAAGCTAAAGTCCATTACTCTCGTTAGAGTATTGGCTGAAAGATTGTTACGCTCTTTTTTATAGGGTCCAAAAACGAGTCGAAACGCGTCAAAAGCCGAGTCTTTTTGCACTGTTTCATTGAGTTTTTTTGTCAGTGATTGTAATATACACTACGAGAGTTCGTAAAATCATACGAGAGAACAATCCGGGCCGATGAAAGGCGGATCATGTGATTTTAAGCACAATCAAAATTCCCATTGAGTAACCACATATTTCCGACAGAATCTACTCACTCTCTCCTTTCGCTACCTTCATGCTAACTCGGTTGTTCATTAGCTACCGGCACTGGCCCATCTGAGAGACAAGAAACACGCTCGATTTAATCATGTTCGCTAAGGTAAAAATATATGATGTTTAGCTTCAGGAGAAACTCACAGCTTTCATTTGAATTTCAATCATTTCAATTTACTCAGCCATTGATTTCGCTCACAATCCTTTGCTCTGGCTTTGGCTGTTGCCTCGCAGTGTCACCCAGCTGGAACTGGAGTGAAAAGCGAAATTAGGAAAGAGGAAGTCGTGAAGGAACATCAGAGAAAAAAGAGACTTCGAATACAAGTGTCGCACTGACCACGGTACTTAGCCATGTCGTCCAGTGTCATTAGACATCTGGTAACCAAATACGTCGGACCCAATTCGTTAGCCTGAACGGCCAAGCCCATTGATCAAAGCCTTCGTACATTATCTCTATGTGGTAGACTAACTGCTTCGGCCAATCCTCTAACGGCTACTTGCTTCAGAAAACGATGTAAACCAAGGGATCTTATGATTTTGGAAACAAGTGTTGACTGTAGTTCAGGTTGGTGTTTTCCATCAGCATCTGATCGCTGAGCTTGGCGTTTAGGATTCCTATAAATACAGTTGAGTACGGGGGCCTTCACATGTGCACTAATGATGTTACTTCAACTGCTGATAGGACGTTTGCAACCTAAAAGTCAATCTCAGCGATCAGTTGTTGAAAAAAGAGGGACACTGTTTACACTGTTCGCTAGAAAACGCCCCCCGCCCCAACCAAGTAAACTTTAGTCCTGAGGCTCCATAAAGTCTGTTCGGAATATTACAAACAAGCTCAGCACAGTTACATCTTTACTCCATAAAATTTGCCGTTGCATGAGATTTGTTATGAAGGTCAGACACACTTATATGTGTTATTCATTCTGGCAACTGAAGCATCTGTGCCCTTTTGACTTAACTTGATGCTCCTCGAATAGAAGGTTCTCTGGGGTGTAAACAGTAAGCGGGAATCAGGTCAGTCACTCCACGAGGTTACCGGGTACTTTAATCTTTCAAGATAGACAGCGAGCAGATGAGTCGATCCGTTTAACAACGGAAATCTATTATTTGGACCCATGAGTCAGTATTTTCGTCATTCAAACATGATTGTCGAAGGCGTGTTTGGAACCAGATTTCTGAAACCAATAAAAGTGATATCATGACAGCAACAATCCAGCAGAACGGGGGTTCAATGCCCGTCGCGGAGACATCTCGTGGGAAAGTCGGAGAGAGCTGGTATTTTTGGACAATATCACCAATGGTCAAGTTTACATAGAAGTCCTGACCCGACACATCTGGCCATTCTTAAGTACAACTACTAAAGTGATTTTTAGGACGAGAACGCTCCCGCATATCGTTCCCCCGTCGTAACTGAGTTTAATGCGCATCACGGTGCAAAGACGCCCCCGTGGCCAACTCGCTGCCCCCTCCGATCTGAATCCAGTCGAATTGTGTGCGGTGACTTTGGGAGGAAGGTGGATCAGAGTTGACAATAAAAATCTTTAGGGGAGTTGAAGATAGTCTTGAAAGAGTAATAGGACCATATTCCACAAGATATTCTCAGACGGTTGATAGTGAGCATGACCCAACGGGTAAGTGTTGTTATATCATCCAAAAGTAGGTGAACCATAAATTAATGAGCTTAGGAAAGATCACACTATTCTATTGACAACAAAAATTTCTTCTAATGAGGGACATCTGTACAGGATTGTCTTACCATAGTTGTGTAACTCCCAGATAAACGAACTCCAAGTCCCAAAGCAGAGAAAATAGTCTCGCTTTACTGTGTGTGCTATGGGACAAATTATCAAAAATTAACAGTAACATACCTCAAATGGTGGGAAAACCGACCACAGAATCAAGACAGTCAACAAAGGCTTCAAAACTCCCAGGCAACAGTAGACAAGAAAAGCTGGAGACGGCAGTGCAGGAGAGCGTCAGGTTGTATACAAAGAAATTCCTTCTTTATGGCGGTGCTTTCTGACCAGTCAGTTGCCAGAAGAGAAGTAATAGTTCGAGGGAACACATACAAACTTGGCGAAGAACAAGCGGAATGGCATGGTTATGAGGAAGATGCATGACTGCAACGGGATAGCCAAGTTCAGTCATTTATATAGATAAGGCAGAGCGGTCTCCCTGCGTACCGAAGAAGGAACTGTTCCTTAAAGTATCGTTCGGGGGGGGGGGGATACACACGCCGAGCGGTTGACAAAAACACTTAGGGCAGCTGTAAACTCAACGTTCACAGCCGCTAGACTGGAATGCACATTCTCCACCTCTCCAGTGATCCGCATGCAGTTAAAAGACAAACTGCCTGAGCTGACCTCCATGATCATTTACTCGTTCAGGTGCAAATGTGGCGTATCATACATAGGTCGCACGGCTAGGCATTTGTCTCAGCGCATTAAGGAACATCACCCAAGATGGTTGAGTCACGGGAAAATCGGTGTGATTACCAGTTCGATTCTAGGTCATTTGGTGGACAGTGGCCACAAGATCGACCCTGAAAAAGCTTTCAAAGTCATATACCGAGTTCCACCCACTCGATCGAAGCCAGTCCGACTTCGATCCCTGGCCACGGCAGAGGCAATCGCCATTCGCTTACTAAGCCCTAATCTATGTGCACTAAAGCGACTAGTCCAGGCTCTCCAGGAGCCCTGACCAAAACTGGAAACCACGGATCGCCGACCGAACCCCAAAAGTGCACTATCGATTACCACTCGTGACGGTGGGCGTGAAACTCTCACCACAACACGCAAACGATAGAGATATCCCTCCCCACCAACTCCCTTTTTCCTAACCCCACGACAATGACCTTTACTCCGGCCAATGGCTAACGCATTCCACTGTTACCTCACCCACATGAATTGTAAGAGCACGTATAGGATTCATTGAAAACAAACGTCTTGTTCTCAAAGATAACTACCGCCAAATGTTTGGGACTTGTCAAGTAACCCATGCACTTACGACGTAATGACAGACAGGTCATGAATATTAGTGGATCAGCGGGCTTAGATTCCAAAACGGAGAAGAAAGGTTACGTAAGCGATATAGTTTGTTTAGAATCAGAGTTCAAACCGAACAGATAATATCAGTAAGGTAAGGTCAAGTAAGGTCAGTCGACACCTGACATAAGAATAGTGGTAAAATTGCGTGACGCAATGGGACTGAACAAACAAATTACCATGCGAGCTTGGAAGCTGGTGGTCAAAGTGCATGAGAAGCAAACGAACTGTTTGGTAAATACAAGACAAAATTATGATAGAAAGCATGGGATCTGGACTTAACCAGTCTAACGGAGTTTATCGATATGGCGAGTTGAATTTCCACATCCAATTTCAGTAAATCTTTACAATGTCACTAATGTATACTGCTTTGGTTTTTTTAGGCCGGGGGGGGACGTTTCTCGGAAAGCAGTGTATGTTCATGCGTGACACATGTGCCAATCGCCGAAAACCTATCATTTTAAACGCTATAGATTGGACTCCATTTCCTCATACGTTATGCTTAAGCCCAGAGTGGCTGAAATTAAAAGATGGGGAGCCAAAGTTGTTGGCTGTGAGGCGGCTTTGGCCCTTGGAATCAGTTGAAACCGAGTTGTTCCACTGAAAAACATTCATACAACCGATCCTATTTTGGCCCTCTGACACTTTTCCTCATCACACATACACGAACGTGGGCATGCACGCACGCAAAGATTCGACTTCAGCGTATGTACACACAGTCAAACACGTCACGCACCGACTGGTCGTTCTCGGCTGTTGATTCGTACAAGTGATAGGGCGCAAAGTGAATACCGTTCCACCTCAGGTTATTCATGTGAAGAGTTGCTTCAGTCACGCAGTATCGGTACGGATATTATATATATATATATAAGCAATGTGTCGATAGGGGCTTATGAACTGAAGGGTGAGTTGACTAAAATTCAAAACGTGAGTGTTCTAGCTTATACAAACCTCAGTTTTCACACTGCAGACCTTCCGTCCCCTATGTGATGCGTCTAACGCCAAAGTTGGGGACTGTACGCTTAGCCTCTATAGTATAGCGGTTCATGTGGTTTGCCTACCGATAAGGCATATAAAGTGCGTCGTGTGTGGAAAACTAGGCTACAGAAGCACCAACTTTTACCTTTTGAAAGTAACAGAATGGGAGCTCCAAAGAATATGGTGAACAAGAATCGTTTACGGGGCAAAATCTAGGATCCTCCACCTCACATTACTAAGCCTTGATTCAACTGAAGTATTTTGGGGCGTCCGCGAATCCGTACGTCAAGCAGCCAATAAAGCTTGTGTTGAAGTTGTTTGTAGTTATATTTTTCAATTGGTATAATTCACTTTTTGTCCAAAAGTCACAATTCTTTGATGCATTCTAACTTGTCTCAGTTACCGAGAATTCTGGGATGCTTGAGACGAATGCGCAGACAAGGTCTGCAACTGGTCCATGTTTTGTAAGCCCAGAAATCGTTATTACATCCAAGGTTGCTCTTGCATACACGCAGTCCTGGTACCTGGCAAGAAGAATTATGCCAGAATGCTATACCTTTTCCAGTTTGGCTTAGGCGGGGCAGTTTTGCTTATATTTTACTGAATAATTTATCACTTCAAACACAGGCAATGAAATTGATTTTTCAGTGACAGCAGATGTGCTGATGTGTCCTAAAAAATCAACGAGGCAAAGTTATTCACAAGAAAAATGTAGTGTTTCAGAATCGATCAGTACTGCATGTAGAGCACTCAATAATTCTTAGCCCTTCTCTGGAATTTCAGGTTTATACTTTGGCTACTGATGGGGATGGTAGTAGTTGGTTGTTGATAAGTCAACGCACTGAGTAGCGCAACATTCACTGACTTTCGATTCAGACTAAAATACGGTAGACATGAGTGATATTCATATGTTTGTGACAACAGATCACATTAATGTGTTTCACTAAAGTTAATCCACTTGTCATTTACATTCCAGAGGGAAGGCTTACAAGATTTTATCGCTTTCTTAGCCCCAACCAATGGCATTCACCTGGTAGATTTTTGGCTCGATTGTGAAGCTGTACGAATGCATGCTGACACGCAACCAACATACAGAAAGATTAAAGCCAAATTCGAATTGCTCGGGTGAGTTTTTTCCGTTGAGATCACCAAATGATATTTATTCCAACTAAGAGAACGCGAGCTCACGGATAAGCGTTTATCAAAAGAAAAATTACAAACGAGTATTGATCACCATCAGATGAACACTGATCGAATAATAAATGTTGTCAGTCTCGGCTCCAGCCGAATCTATGCATGAACTCCATCCACTTTTTAGTACCACAAGCCCTGTGCGACCTGAGCTAAGAGGCCATATGTGAAATCGATCGTTGTTTCCTTGGCATGTGGACACATGAAATTGACTGATTGGAGCGGACAGCCATGTAGTACCACTAGATATTCAACACATGAGCAGAGGAGGAATGGAGACCTACTAAGAAATAATGACGCACGTCTGGATTTCACAGCATTACTGAGAACCCTCTGTGCACCCTTGCAGCTCAGCTTGTCAGGTGCATGCAGTACTGAACAGTGGGTGTAAATCCTAAGGATACTGAAAACGTAGCACATTTAGATCATGTCAACATTCACAAATGCATTGTTTGTTGGACTTCATTTGGCGAATCATCAAAATGTATACAGTGGCGTTAACGTGGTGGACGTTCATCCATCAAGAACCGAGTAGAGTACACTACAGCAGCGGGGTTTCTCGAAAGCAATCATCATCTGTATACGACAAACAGAGGATGATGGTTTGTATGCTGCCCCACACATCGTTTATATAGGACTCTGAGTCTTTGTGACCAATTGTTGTACCAGAAACTAATTGTTTTGACTGGTTTCTAGTAGTTTATCTTCTGAGTGATTGGCGATAGGGTAAGATACCGCTTGTCGGGATTCCTTCCTCATCTTATCGATACCATCCATCGATCGGCTGTGCTGTTGCCGACGATTCGGTTGCCTCAAGTCCAAACCTTGATACTGGACGGGTGATGCTTGTGCATCACGTGACTCACCATGATGGCTCTTGTCTGGTATGCAAGGCAGGCTGAGTGTTGGTTACGAGTTAAACAATACCCTCACAGGCGGAGCTTGAACACCACTACTTTCGACACATTGATTGAAGTGAACAATAAAGTTAATCATAAAGTATTCTGAGGTCAATCGCTGGATTATGCAGCGAAGCTAAACAGTTTAGAATGAACGAGACATCATTTTCAAGAAGACATCCTTGTTGCCAAGAGTTCGCTGAGATGAATAACGGTTGGAATGTATGTAGAATTCAGTGACCAATCCATATTGGGATGGCAAAGTATACAAGCTATAGGTAATCGGATTGGTCACGAACGGCGTGATGATCAGGATTCGAGAGAACCACTTAAGGCAAGGCAGAAGACGATAGGAAAATGATCAAGTCTTAGAACGATATCAGCCAAAACTGAGACAAAGGAAACACACTTTCGCATTCTGCAGTTTAGGGATCTGATTCCCGTATGTCCGTAAAAAATCTCATCTGGTCTTCGTAAGCGCCTATTCACTGAACTAAAGGATAGTTGTATCAGCTGTGTGATCATCTATTTAGATAATGTGAGAGGCGATCAGTTGTATTGAACATTTAAAGCTAAGTTCACATTAAAAAGTTAGAAAACTGACGCGGTTCTCTGCAGATTTGATTGCCAGGGTAGAATGACATACTGTACTGCACCCTTGTAAAGTCCATACTTCATGGCGTTGGATTTATCTTCCTCTATCTAGTGGGCTATTGAGTAATTGGAGTACTTTTTTCATCTAGGGATCTGGAAGATCGGTACGCTCTTCACTTACGACCAAAATCACGGCGTCATTTGATGACCGCAATGCAAACCTTATCTCTATATCTACTCCCATCCCAGTCGGCAAACAGTCGCGTTCTTGCAGAACGATTAGGAGAAGCAATGTTTGATCGGATCCAGTACGATACATTGCGTCAGATCCGCGCCTATTGGCTACCCTGTTGGTTGCTACACTGGGAAACGAAAGTGGCACAATGTCAGTTTCTACCGACGTCACTAGGTGGTTCGGCATTGTTCTACGTCGCGTCGCATCGATCTGCCTTAACCGAGAGCAGATGGACACCGGATACGGAGAATCAGTCGGGCTCATTGTACACCGATAATTATTCACGATGGTCACCAGAGCGAGATGAGAATCTGTTTGAGGGAAGCACAACTTACGGTACAGCGAGTGATGACCAAGAGGATGATGAAGTTTCAGTGGAAGAAGAACAGAAGGAGGGAGATCTAGAGGGAGCAGTTTGTTTCGGTGAACGTAGATGGATTGAGGAAATTCGTGATCGGGCCCTCAGTCGTGCTTTGCAAACCGGCAGACTGATTGAAATAGAAAGAAATCACATGTTGGTCAAATCAGCTCAAGCCAAACGCCTTAAACAGCCTCCTCCATCCACACTGGAGTCAAACTACAGTGGAGTGACAAGATATAGTAACATTATTCAGATCCCGCATGGGACAAGTCAGTCCACCAGATCAACGACTTTCACGCGAGATGTACGTGATGGAAACTGGCTAACTAGTATCCCCATTTCCTGGTCAATTCCGTGCAAACCGGATATCGTCCTCGGTTTGACAAGACTTCCGGGATCCACATGGGAATCGTTAAAGAAGCAATCGTCACCGGAGACCACTGTACCCCGGTTGCGTGTGTCACGAATATCTCAACCGATATCATTAGACAACTCCTCGGTTTGTATTGTACCGCTTACGGAAGCTCTCGGACTAGAATTGCAATCGACGATTCTTGCTGTTCCCGGCGGAAAAAATGCAGATTCAGATGTCGTCCAGACAATGGGAAAGTCTTATCCAAATCAATCGTTTGTGCCATTCAGTAAAAGCCAACCTAGCTCTCGAGATGGACTCAGTTCGCGGATGCACACAGCTCTAATTGCAGATGCCGCTTCTGGTGGACCGTTTCAAGTCTATTTGGAGTCGTAAGTGCTTCGAAGCGGTCAACCTTTCATGATTTATCTTTGCAAACCCCATTAAATTGTACAGCTTAATGTTTAAATGTGCACCACATACAAATATTGGTAATGGTGTGTTGATATTTGACACAGATAATTTCTCAACAGTTTTACCTCGCCGTTACGTTCACAATGCTTAAAAAGCATCTGATTGGCTAGTGAAACCTCAATATTGCAGGACAGGCAATATGATATCTTTCGAGTATAAACGTAAGTGATATATTCCGATCCGATACGGAATTATTCGTTAGATATTTTTCAATACTCCACTAAACAGCTTTGAAAGATCTTGAAGGCTGTACAAGGAGCTCCACTAACTCGTACAGTCCGAACACTCACAGGAACTCGTGTGCTGTACCCCTTCATAGAAGTGAACATGTACCTGTTAGTAGAATATAACGTACATAGAGCTACACGGTGCATACAGGAACACGGGACAACAAGGCTGGAGTGCAATCTACAGAAATTGGGCCAGTTCTTTAGAAACAAACTGGCCACTGCAGTTTAAAAATATAAGACTTATTCATATTTGAGCTCCATTGTCTCCGAAGCACTGCTCGAGTCCGGTTAGAACAGCATACCTGCAATACTAGGATCGGGAAAAAAGAGTATAGTGTACACATAACAAATCATTATGGGAAACACGAAAGCCCATCGAGCTACCGGGGTTGGAGCATGTGTTGTGCACGTTAGCTGCTATGTTCCCCTTGAAGAGGAGTCGAATGAAGAATGTTTTTCTTTTCTACCCTTGGGATTCTCGCTGTTTTGGTCCGTCCAATCCAGTTTCTTTCGATATTTTTTTTTCGGGATAACCCCTGTTTGGCAGCGTTTTTCTTACTTGCGACTGCTCGGCCTCCGGAGTGTCTGTGGTGCATGTATGTTTCACCGTGTGCAGAATCTAGCATATCAGACTGCGTATACTACCAAGCAGCATGGAACTGCGAAAACTGGTGCAACAGCCATTACAGGTTGCTTTCCGATGCATCGTCCTTTGAATCGAGCTATCAGGGTGTCTGGTTAAGAATACATCAAGAAACCGTAGCTATTTTCTACCTGTATTTTGGCCGTAAACCTGATTGCCTAGTGCGTAGTGTTGAATTCGAGTGAGATATCTCAAAAGTCTATTTGTGCATCAGTTATACAAAATACTTTACCCGTACGGCGATGCCTTTGAATACAAACCGCGCTTTACCTGCTCCTATTCGATCTTTCGTGACTTACGAAGGAATCCTTATTATATATTACGCAACTACTTGCCCAGTTAATTCCAAGCGAGTCTCTCCACCAAATCAGGTCTTCTCCACAGGATGGGGCAAACATACCCATACTTTAAACCTGCTTATATATATATATATACTTGCGAGTAGTGTGCGGGATTAATGAGTTTTTGTTTGGCTGACTGTCCTTTGGACACACACGCCTTTGAGGCGAAAGGGCCCGGATTCAAACCCCGAGTGTGGTGGGGGATATGCACCACTGACGAGCTTTAGAAAGTGGAAAACTTGAGTCTGATGCTTCTAAGTTCAGGGTTGGTCGGATAACCTGAGGTTTGTGCGTGAAATGTGGAGTCCAGAGGACAGTCAGCCAAACAAAGAATCCTTCTTTCTGATTCCAAAGTTGACCTAATTTTCAAGGCCAAAAGTTACCCTGCAAAGGCCTCTTTATGAGTTTACTACGATTCCTCGTGCTTGGCAATGAGTTCCAAGCATTTTCGAATGAAATCAGAAACCACGTAAAAAGTTTGTTTTGTAAGCTACTTGGGCACTAATGAAAACAAAATGTTGGTTGAAGAGCTGCTCTAAGATATCATACTGTTTCCAAAATGTCGATACCGTCAACTTTATCATCAAACATTCGTCCTCTTTTGGGTAAATCGGATGAAATTTCCAATAGCACCTTGCAAAGCGCATCAAAAAACGTCGGCGAAATTCTCCTCCAGAAAATTTAGCTGCACAAAGAAATTGATAGTGTTATCTTCCACACTGATGGGTTCGAAGTTTTCATTGGCGATCGGTCTGTAAACTCAAGAAGCGAAGGAAGTGAGGGTAGGGGAGGGGGTAATCACATTTATCCATCGCAGGATTTCTCACCTTTCATTCCACTTCAGCAAGATGAAACCACCTTTTCTAAGTTCCTTTCGTCATCTCGTTTTCCTTAATTCTGATGTCGGGCCGGATATCGGCGCTGACGATATCAGTCCGTTAATTGAAAGTCTTTGCAACCATCTCATTATGTCTTGATCGGTCTTTGTGCACAATAGCAGGTATTTTCAATAGACTTAACTTATCCTTTTTAACCACCTCGAGTTTTTTAGATTTTTAGTATTTCCCAACGAGCTTCCATGCTCTTTTGTATTCAATATTAGTAAATTAACCAAGTATTTCCACAGTATTGAAGCGTGTCCCCATTTGCACTTCTGATCACTGTACTTCACTTCTCCACCCTCAAATTTATTGCAAAATCAATTCTTCGACGAGAGATCCTCGCACCCATTGTTCACTCTCTGCCAATGAGCTTACATCCCTGAGAATATCGGTAAGCTCACGGCATTTGTTGGCTCCACTGATTCTTCCGTTTTTCTTTTACACGATGCATCTTCATACTGAGAACATTCAACTGGCTGCCTTAACTTTGTTACGGCTTGTATCGCCCCGTGGAAATCCGTCACGTTCGACCTGATAGGCTCTCCTCCTTTCTGTTGAACAGGATGAGTAGAGTTAAGGAAAGAGCGTACAAATCGGGCTGGCATCATGCCGTAAAAATGCTATTCACACTCATCAAGACTGATGTGCGAAATATGAATAATCTGTATACAGATACAGTGCTGAGTAACAAGAACTGCCGTAAGTTGTAGAAAACCCTGAAACAGTTGTTTTATGCCAAACCCAAGCTGAGGGTAAACGTTGAAGATTTGAACCACCAGTTCACCGTTAATTTCGAAGCATCCACACTTCCCCTTTCACATTCTGAATTTCATGAAACCAACCCGGTTGCGCTTGGTCCTGTCCTCAGAGTTCTACAACAACTCAAGTGCCGCAATTTGCTATAGCCAGCGTTACTAAAAGCTTGTTCTTTCGAACTCACATTTCCTTTGATTGATATATTTAATCTTCATATTGATTCTGGGATGATTACCGATTGTTGGAGGCCTGCATGCCTGTGCCCAAGGAGGGATCCAACAAATATCATCCGATAGCCTGCACATCTGCTTTGCTGAAAGTATTTGAGAATGTACTCCTCCACGGCATTATTCCCCAAGTTCATTCTCTTGACCCGACACAGTTCGCCTACAAACCCTCTTTGTCAGCCCTTGATGGTGTTGCCTACATTGGTAATTCTGTTGCTTCTACTCTTGATCACGGTGGCTGTACTGTCAGGCTAATAATTTCCTGACTATGCATATGCATTTGGTTCTCTTCTTCGCAGTACTCTCCTGAATATTCTACATAATAATGGAGTCGCCGGTCGTACTCTGAACACCATCGGTGATTAGTTTTCAAAGTACGCACAGTTTACTTCTTGTGACAACCGACACTCATCTCCCCTTAAATTTTACTCTGCTGTTTTTCAGGATGCCATTCTATCCCCATTTCATTTTTCTCTTTATATTAGTAAACTCTTTATTTCACCTAATCTCACTGGCTGCAAATATGCCGATGATGTGTTTACGTTGTTGTCCCTATAACGAAAATCAAAGTTTGGATTTTTTTCAAAACAATCTGAAAGAATTTACCACTGGCCTACTTCCCATTCTCCTTCCCTTAATTTTTTGCAATGCGTTGGCTTACCCTTCAGTTTTGAACGTGAACAACGCTACCAAACCGTTTTTAATGACATCTTATATCTCTCCATTGATAACTGACATCTACCCAAAGCTTCTCCCGTCCGTTACCTAGGTGTTAATCTAACTCGCAACCTTAGCTGGCTCAGTCACCCTAAAACTGTCTTCGCCAAAGTCAGAAAGCTTTCTTTTCCATCCTTCAAACTACAAAAATTTAGTGTACCTTACAATATTGTACTTCAATTTGTAGTCTCTTGCATTTTCCCTCTTTGGCTTTACTAATCCCTGTAATGTTTCCTGATTTAAAAGGAAATTATTTTGATCTTATCATCAAATCTCTGAAATTGTTTTCTCGTTGTAACAACATAACTAGAGGTATTCTCACGAATTCTACTATTGGAAGCATTTAGATAAGTATAAGAACTTCATAAATTGGCTACATCCTGACCCGACTCATTGTCTTCGCTTCACACTCTCTAAAGCCGTTTTTTTCTCTTCGACTCGCTCAAAATGCAAAATGTTTCACTCACGCACGTCTACACATAGAAAAAGTCTCATCCATTGTGTTGTCCGCTTACTCATAGACCGCGACCAGGTAATTAACGATCTCGTTATTTACATTCGTCACTATTTAATTGCATGTACTGCTTCCTTTTGTTTCTACACATTCCTTTGCACCTTCCAATAAGCCTTTGCACTCTTTTCTTTTAGATTCCTTTGTAAATCACCTATGTACTGATAATTCATCCTACATCTGGTGCATGAAAGCGTTTATTGACTTGACTTGTCTTGGTAGAATTGACTTATTGTTCTGCGTAATCCTTGGGTTCCCGGCTTCGTCATTCAAATTTCTGTAAAAAGGGTTCCTAGGGGCGAGGTCATAGGAATCCCATCCCTCCGGAGATGATAGGTGTTATTGAACACAAATTTCATATTCAAAGTGCATTGAAGGGTTCGTTCTTTTTTATTCTCGGTCGGAATTCTCAGCGGTATCGTTTCTTTTCTTGAGCAAATACAAAAATGCAGTCTACCATTTCAATCAGAGATACGTTAGTGAACAGAGAAACCCCATTCAGAGAGAAAACTTTCTTCTCCTCTATGTTTGCATCTTTCCTAAATTCAACAAAGCGAGAAGTGTCTCGCAGTGTGCTTCACAAGTACCTGTCTTAGGGGTTACAAAAGATTAAATGTCAACCGAGCTGTCTCGTGGTATGTTAAATTCATCATGGGGACGATGGAACGTAGAGGTAGTACAGGCAAATGGAATTTCGGAAGGCCACAGCCGGGTTACGGGGGAATCTACGGCCTTAAGGCTTTCAGAGAGACTGGATGATATGTTGTCCCGGTATTTGAGGCACTCCAATGTCATTTCATTTCCTTCCTTCTCCAAGTAATTTTTGTGACACCCCCAGAGCGAACTTAGAATGATAGCACAAGAGGTTTAATACCTTGGGCACTTTTGAGGCCCGGCACACCACAACAATTCGAGGTCCTTTGCCAGGTCTGCTCATGAGAATGTGAGGGTTTAATTGAAGATCTACTGGTACAACAAAGTGATTACTTGTTAGGGTATCTTGATTGCGGATTTAATATTTCCGACATTGATAGCATAACGTGACTAAGGGTGACCTTAAACGCCTTAACTCCTCTGCCGACTTCAATGTGAGGTTGACAGTTTGTTCTGCTAAGTTCTCAAAAGGTATTTCAAATTCAACCCGACTTTTTTGATTGTAAGATTGCCTTGAGAAAGGTTACCCAAAGCAACCGAAACGTTGGCAAATTAAAACATATACCAACAACGCTGTGTTATCAACATTATGACTTTCACAACCTGGCTTTCGTCCCGACAACAACAACAACAAAACCTCGAACCAAGGGATGAAGCTTCAATGAGACACGCTAGAGTTTAAATTCAAGTCAAGGGATTTTTTATATACCGGGAGGGGAATATTTAAAAGTTACACAACCAGTGTACACAGGCGTAATTTTAGGAAGTTGCATACAAGGAGGAAGGAAATCTTCAGCTTGACCAGTTTTTCAATTCGTTAAGGTTGGTGAGAAATCTGGTGAGATAGTTAACCATTGATGATTTGTAAATATTGGAGCAGGCAAACAAGTGTTTATAGCTGAACTTAGTGGGGTGTGTGGAAACACATTCACTGAGATCTTCGTAAAGAGGATGGGACTGGCCATCCAGTGTGCCAAAGAAGTTATATGCGTATCGTTCGGGTTCACTTGGGAACTGAGTTTGATATATGTGTTCTAATTACTCTGATGGGCTTATTTCGCATTCTTTTTCATTGGTTCAATCTTTATGAACTTTTCTCGTCACCTGTGGAACCTCGTTATTGATTCGGATTAAGTCCTGTCATCATACCGCTATTCGTTGAACTGTCGGACCAACTGATCGGCTGTGTACTATTTTAAGGTGCGTTTTTCAGGCATCAACTGGACAGTGTTCGCCGGTTTCGAGTTTCTACGGATACTACTGAAAAAGATAGCAGTAGCTGGATTTTGACACCAGGCGAAAAAAGGTTTGGGTTGTCCGCATGATTGATACAAAGACTTGCTAATTAAAGCTTCAAAATGGTTTATTTTACCTGTCTACCAATCTGTCTTATAAATTGAACCAATTCTAAGTGGTTCATTTCTGTCTGCTGCTCATAAAACGTTCCTGTCTCATGCCGTTCTGCCGTTTCTGAACTGCTGTGAGCCATTCGAGATTGCAGTTCACTTCACTTCACTTATTCCAACCATCAACCGCGCAGTTCTGTGCCGTATCTTTGGTTGCTATCTCACAGCGTCGTTCAGTAGATGGCAAAATAAACAGAAGCCTGTATTGCGTTGAATTCCGGGATTCAGTGGTGGGTCATGGCACCAAATGGTAGTACAGGAGATGCTAACGATTCGGTTGGCCAAACGGACCTTGTTAAGCTTCCCGCATGAGGTCGGGGGCATTTAAAGATGCAACAGTACGTCGAAACTAGTTGTGCTTTGGTATTCAGAAATATATCTCACCTACTTGATACGTTTATTTGTAAATCCCTTTGCTACCATGTTCTCGTCGTTTGGTTCCATATCTGGAGTTTTGCTGAACACGTAGCAGAAAGAAGAATAAAACTGATTTGTCTTACGCCTACACACGCTGTTGAATTTTATATTACTGATTTCATTGATAGATCAGATGCAAAAAAGTGCATGTTCACGTGTGAACGTTTTTACAACTGCAGGTTCCGTTTTCTGCAATTTTCACATGGAACTCAGCGTTCTACAGAAATAAAGATTCTACTTACAACTCTCAGTCTGATACAGGAAATTTGCATGTCTTGTCACATTTGTCTTCCCTCTGAAATATACGGTCTACGAAAATCATAACTAACACACTTGTTCGGGAGTGAAGTGTTAAAATTCCCTCAATCGATCCACTTGGTAGCTGGATACATTAGAAAATATAGCTATCAAATTGAAGAGCTTGAATATGATTGAGAATAAAATGATGGTGCTCCGTATGGTCTCACTCCTGAACTTCTGGATTTGAGTTGGGCTTACTTAAATTGATTTTAGTAGCCAACCGTTTGTTATAAATGGCTAAACCGTGTTAAGTGCGTTGCGGGCCAGTTCTCGAAACTTAGTCTTGTAGTTATCATAACTCATTCCGCCGAATAAAGTGCCCAAAAATTGAACGATTGTTCCTGATGTCATGATGACATTAAAATTTCTCTGTCTACAAAATCTCTGAAGGCATATTATTACAGGTAGTGGGGGGCGGGGGAAAATAGTGATATGCAACCATTACGAAATTCATCAGAATTTCGTTATGAATAATAAATGATGAAAATAGTGTATCCCTACCTTTATTATTCATTTATTAGGCACAAACTTCACTGCATTTTAAGAAGGATTTTGCAGCTATTGAGAAATTGCCGAATGACGAACGTGACGGGCGGCAGCGGCAGGATTAGTACACGGGGCCAGGATCGAAAATTCACAAAGTTGACCGTTTCACCAACACTAAAGCTGCACAGTTTCATCCGCCAGTGCTAAAGAAATAGATGGATGAATTTTTGAAAATTAGCTAGGCTAAAAATACCGGGCTCGAGAACCACAACGGTATTTTTTATCGTTACAGATCATTTCGTAAACTGTATGTGAAAGTGAATAGGTATGTTATTCGTGTTGGTTTTTGTTTTCTCTCTTCTATCCTCAGAAGAGGATTGGAACAGGAAAGTCGCGCACTTGGTTTTTTGCAAGCACTTCACGAGTTCAGTAGACAAACACAGTGTCCCGTTGCAAACCGATTCACACGTTTGAGTAAAGCCTGGCACATTGTGAACACCTTTGTTGTGTCCAATGGTCGCTACGATCTAGGTAAGTGATAATATTTTGCGAATACGCTTAAAAACTGGGTTCATCATCGGTACGGAAAACGGGTGAGATATTAAAGAACAGCGTGAAGTTGAAATTTGTGAATAGGATTGTCTTCGTGATGATGGCAATGTCCGTCTTTCGGAGAATTTTATGCTGAAAGCGCTGATCATTTCGAAAAACTTTACGTCGGTAGGTGTTCGGTACGAATAGGGCTAAAAACAGGATTTTCTCCTGTGCGTGCTTCCACGTTTTCGTAGAACTATTTGTCGGAATATCTGATTTATCATCCAAGACCGAGAACATTTGGAAATTTGGCAAAGTGTAACAGCCAATGATTTATTCATGTCAGAAAGTCCCAAATCCCCATGAGAAATGGCAAACAATTTCATTTTATTTTCATATTGAATTGGTTTAAAGGCTTCTGAAGCACAACATTTGGGTTTGATATATACAGTGGAAAAATTAACTTAACCAAACCACAAAAGATGAACAGTCTCGAACCCAAAGAATAGTGATACCTTCATGTTCCCTCCTTTACAATGGTTATCCTGTTCTGTTCTGTTCGGACAACCATGCACTGGGTACGGTGGCCTTGGTTGCTACCTCCTAGCGGCAATCTCAAAAAGAAATAATGAGGGAGGAAAGAGTATGAAAGGAGTAAGTAGAGAACTACATTAATGGAATTAAGTAGATGAAGAAATTTTGTGAATGCAAGAGCCTCACTGGTCGCGGCATCTAGCCATACCCCCCAAAGTATCTAACCATTGAGTGGGAGGGTCTCTTGGACCCCACCCAGGAAGTCTGGTTAGGTTTTTCATACCTTTCTTCCATGTCATGGACTGACCACCCCTACTCATCTTCCAACCGGTATCCGCCTGAGCAAACATAGCACGCCGAGGAATCCTGTCAAGGGACATGCGTAACACATTTCTCAACCGTGAGCTTAAGTGTATCATCTAATGATTTGATCCTTGAACCTAAGACTTTCCGCCGAACTTCAGCATTGCTCACACGATACTCCCACCAGATTCGAGCAATACTACGGAGACATCGGTGTTGCAATGGCTGGATGGGATTTAGAACGGGAATGGGCTAGAATAAACGAATAAAGACGAAGCAACCGTCAAGCACAAACGATCTTTGAAATAGTGGTTTGACTGTTTAGCCGGGGGGTTTGATTAGGGTTGCATAAGCCTCTAGAGAATCCTCGTTGCCCCGTTTGCTATTCCAAAGAAATTATGGCCCTAGTTATCGCGAAGAAAAAATGTTCTGAAAGTTTCCACTACACTCTAGCAGGACTGAGTCAAACCCAATCATCTGTTATTTGCTCTGCGCTAAGCTTTTTATAAATCTGTCCGGGAGAAACAACCACTTTCCCCCACAATTCGATACCATAGATTTCAGAGAGAAAATTGCTTTTGTTCGGAAAGGTTTAACTGTGAAGAATTTCAATTTTTTCACTTTTACCAAGAATTTAATTTTTTTCTCACCGTTGCAAAGTTTCTTGTTTCGCTCCACGTACGGTTTTACCGTTTTACCATCGTATTTCGCTTCATTTTTCCCATTGCTCCAAATGCAGTTGAATTTAACCACAGTGAAGTATTTTCTCAAGTGATTCAACTTTTCTCCATTTCTGAGACAATTATGGATGTTTGTGAAGGCCTTAAAAACGAAGCAACAACGAACTTGAGTCTATGCACTGATTGCTTACAAAGATGTCAGCATTATTTCTAAAGTCGAAGATAATACTGATATATAGTCATGAACTGTAGAGAACGACATGCTTTTAATATTTCGGGGGCACAAAGGTGCTATCCTTAT
This sequence comes from Fasciola hepatica, assembly GCA_948099385.1. Taxonomy (NCBI): domain Eukaryota; kingdom Metazoa; phylum Platyhelminthes; class Trematoda; order Plagiorchiida; family Fasciolidae; genus Fasciola; species Fasciola hepatica. The sequence continues at coordinate 498,706 of CANUEZ040000006.1, forward strand.
TGAAAATCACCAACTGTTCACATTTTCCAGGTTCACGTCACAATGGATCTCATGGACACCTCGACTGACAACTACCAAAAAGACTTCACGTTATTATAACCTACTGAGAATGTTACCTGACTGTTTTAAGCAATAAAAGGATTGACTTAGACACGGAATGTCGCTTTGTTGTGATGAGTGACTCATCGGCTGTAGGTGATGAAGTATGCGCTGATCCGCAAACATTCTCAGTGGGTGAAGTGCGCAGTCTATTCCGTTTTTTTTCGGTTTAGACAATGTCAACGCAAGATCTCTTGAAAAACCGCTGTTTTGATTCCTGTATGTGTTCCCAATATCCACGGTTCATTTTTTTCAGACTTGAATCCTGAAATGGGTCGCATATTGGTCGATAAATTGAGGACGAAGCGAAACCGCATAGCCTCAAGAGACTTCGAACCCGTTGGTGAATTCTGTTTGGATTTACTGAAACCATACTGGATTGACTACTTGAAATATGACATATTTATGGTAACTCGGTGAGTTATCAAGCACACACATTTGTTGTTCACCCCGGTAGGAAAAAACTCGTAACAATCAGTTTGTGGGTTTCATGTAATTACAAATCTAACATGAATAGTAAATCGTTTAATTCCTTGGAATAAATGCACGGCCGCGATGATTGGTTTCTTTTTATCGAAAGAACCATTCATTTGATGAAGTTGAACGAGTACTACCCGGAATCGCTCAAATTGTTTCTTATTGAGAGATATTTTATTCAGGGAGAGAGATAGTCAAAAGGAAGCAGTCATATAGGTGGTATCATTTTAACGCGGAGTTTGCTAAAAAGCCCTTAGCTTTTTTCAGCCATTCAACAATAGTAAATTTAACTAAAAGAAATATTTATTATCTGGTATTCTTATATTTTACTATTGAAACGATTTCTTACAGTCGAAGTAACAACATCTACACCGTAACTAGTTCGCTCGAGATTTAAATAGCATCTTAGGGCCTTATGGTTTTTGTTCTTGCAAAAACGTGGATATAGTAGTCTTTGCGAAGGTGCGTCGTTTCTTGAATCGAGCTACATCACGTCCACATAAAGAGTAAGTGTTACAATGTGAATGGTCACGAAGCTCAACAAAACCATATCCTTGTGAAACGGTTGCTATGTGAACTGACGACAAACGTTTAAGATTTGATTCAAACCTCACTGGTTTCAAACCGTGACCACCTGTTTAGACCCGGAGAAAGAGTGACTATTCACTCATGGAACGACCATCGTTCACACATTAATCTAGAAGAAAAAAGCAGATATAGAAATTTATTCCAAGGCACTTGTGCACATTTCAGTACATTTGAAAAACTGTTTCATTGAAGTTTGTTCGGACTTAACCATCCCTTGAATTAGCCACAACGAATTGTAAGGCTCTGTTACTTGACTCACGGATGAACGCTCCCGCTTGGTGAACCCGTGATACAAGTGCGGTTACACAAGCCCAACTGAACGACAACTCGCATGGATCACTACCCCTTGGACTCCACCTTTCACGCATGAACCTCAGGTCTCCCGACCAACCCCACTCTCGGAAGCATCAGATTCGAGTTTCTTTCTTGTTAGGGCTGATCAGAGGTGCACATCCGTTGCCGCTGTCAGGGTTTGAACCCAAGTCTTTCCGCCTCGAAGGCGTGTGTGTTACCACTGCGCCATCCCGATCCCGTCCGGGATGATCCGAATCACCAAGTTAAGTTTGTTCAGATGTTCTACAATGATAACCACAAATGCCCGACAAATTCGAATGGAGACACGGTATCTGTTCCGTCAATTCGAAGCGAATGTCGCCCACTATATCCGGTCTGGGTCCTCCTGATAGGCGAACAATATTGACGTCAGTGTGAGACGAAAATCCTCCCACCCCCTCCCCACTTGACTAACGTTTTTAACATTATTGCTGACTGACCCAGATATGACTCGGTCAACATGATTAGAACTCACTAAACCCAGTGGCCTAGTGATTTCTAGTTATTTTACTACATAGTTGTCCATGGTTGGAGTAGAAGGATCATACTCCTTAGCCTCAAAGGTCCACTGGACTATTGGGGATAGACGGCAACTCTGGGATTTCGACTGGAGAATCATGTAAGGTCCCAATAGGTAATGTGTGGTAACAAGCCACAAAACTGATATCATAGCCCCAGACAAAAGTGCATAGATAATTTTACCCGGAAGAAGAAATCCGCAAAAGCACTTGACCCAAAAATGCTTATGATGGGGGTAAAGAAAGTGTTTCTTGTCCAGTTTCGGGGGGTTTCTTGCAAGGTGAGAGGTTTTCAACTGAGAAAAGTTTCTTGCACAGCAAAAGTCTCTCATGCAAAGTGGCCTCTGCAATTAGGGAGGTTGCAATCTGGGAGGAGGGGCTACCATACTACCGAAGAGAAAGTTCCAGCTTGTAGGATTATAATAAAGCGATCACTTTCTCCTATAAAAAAACTGTTTTACGCGCGAAATGTCTTCCAAAGCATGCTCAGTTCAGTTTGTTTCAGCCAATGATGTTGGACGAGATACGTTGGTTCTAGTTATTACTACTGTTGTGAGTGTATATACTACTTATTAAGTAGTTGATTGCTGAAGACAGAACTATGGACAATTGTGGATTAACGAACACAGCTAAGTTCAGCAATCCAGGCGCAATAAGGTAAGCGACGTTCTGCAAACCACCTGACCGCTCCTCCGTTGGACGATGACTGTTTTCAAGTGAACAGGACAGCCACTTGGCAAATGAGGATGTTTGTAACGTATGTGTTGTTTTGTCAATGTCCGAACACGTTAATGTCAATAACCAACCTACTGACCAAGGTACGCCTTCTGGATCACAACACTACTACCCAGCAGCATGGTCCAGATTGCAGCACAAAAGGTTGGAAGTATGGAGGTGTTGTGTCTTCGGTGATAGAACGAAAATTGTCGAAGTACATAAATCACAAGAGATGCCCCAACCGGGTGATTTATGTGCAATGGATACAGAACACAGATGAGACAGAAATGGATACCCCAACCCGTAGTCGCACAATGTTTGGACAAAAGCGGATTCATAACATACACTAACGGGTGCTTGTTTTTCACCCGCTCAGTCTTTTCACTTGATAACGAATTTTGATTTCACCTTGGGGAAACACGAATCGAGCCATAGATATCAACTAGACCTTGGTACGATATGTACCATACGAACCTAGAGGTGATGTCATACCCGGCGACTTGGAGAATTTAGGAAGTGGATTTCTAACGTTCATGGTACACTTACGAAATATTTAGGCCCTCGATTTATTTGGTTCAAGTTCAGTTTCTAGAGTGCACGTTACTCTAAATCGTTAGACTCTATCATTCTAACGAGATCGCTGGAGATGATCACCAAGACTGATATGAATGGGATCGCATCGGGTTATTTAAACAGGAAAACTTTCATTCTTGAATTGAATCTGCTCGCTAAATTCATGTACTTATTTGTTTCTAGGGCCCTGTCACGCCATACTGATGAAACGCCTCCACCCGAATCGCCGGATGATTTTGAAGTTCTCCTTGTGGATAACCGCGTGACTATCAAGCGTGTTTACCCGGTTCAGTAAGTTTTTTGGCCCAAGTAATCATGTGCATTTAGTCCTGTGGTAAGAACCGATGTAACGGAGCCGAGATCAATTCGGATGTTACTGGAAAACAATGTACCATGTTATATGTTATAGCTAAGTTTTTACCATCGATTGTAAACTGGTCTTGGGGAAGGTTACCCGTGGCAACCAAAAGGTCGACTTACCATCATGTTTTTCGACAACGCTGTGTTGCCAGAAAATTAACACTTACTTTTAGTCATATGGAATTTATATCCAACTGTGAAAAAGAGAACTTGAGATTTTTTAGTCTAATGCTATTTTCGCCTAATACTGTTTCAATGCAGTGTTAATAGTAGGGTAGTTTAACTGATATTCAAAAAAATTCGTCATGCAATAATAAGGCCTGACTGGCCATTGAACATCATGGAAACACAGTATATGTTGCGACTATCCCGATTTCTAAGGCTGTGAATCTAGCAATAACTTAGTCTCACTAGCTACACGCACGATATGGGCAGAACACGATTACAGGCAGTAGAACAAATTCCAATCAAATAACCGCGTTTATCGATGATTCGTGGTTCTAAATAATACAACAAGCATAAATATACAGCAAATAAAAGACTTACATCCAGGTGAGAAACCAAGAATGATGGGTAATGGGTAAGCTTCCAAAAATCGGGACAGCGCAGAAAATAAAAGCGGTCTACTCAGCAGGCAGCTGAAAGAAACTGTAGCGCAGTTCGGTTGAGGTACAATCAATAAATCAAGAACCTTTACCGTCACGAATCAATAAATCAATTACAAACGCGTGAATTGGACTGTGGTTGCAATAGTAAAAGGTGTCATCAACAAATAAGTACAAATAAGCTAAGTCTGTGGAGTAAACAAGAGCACGTGCCAACATGAGTGGGCGGATCCGGCACTAGATCTGTTAATGCCGTTGACCTGTGATGGCCAGTGGTGGAGTGCACTGACAGAAACGCTAAGACTGGGAGTTCGAGCCTCCGCCAGGCAGTACAAATGAAACACTCAAGAAGATTATACAACAGTAGAAGTGTAGACCTTTGAGAAAACAAGGTTATGAATAAATACGTGAACTGTTTATGTAATAAGCACCATGAAACTCGAGTATAAACTGAAGTGATACCTTAGAAACAGAGAAAATACATCGCAGATGTCTGGGGTTCACGATGCATGCACTCACTACTAATAAGTAACTAAATAGAAAGCAGAGGAGCATACTCTAATTACGAATAGTAATTAACAGCATATCAGTTTCATCCTTCTTAGAAATCATCATCCGTGCACATTCACCGAGACCCCATCGGGACTCGAAAACGGACTGAACGATCGTAATTCGAACACCCAACCAGCAGTTCATACTGAATAACTCCAAAAGGTTTACACAATGTCACCATTGCGTGATATATCATCCGTCCGCACAGTGATGGACGACTTCTCCTTGGGAACCATTTGGTAATTAATTCAAATATCTTATTATTCACTTTGACCAAGGGGTCAAACTCTATAGATGAGCCATCGATCGTTGATTCTGCATGATGAATCTTGTGATAATGATCTCGATTGTAATAAATAATGCTTAAAATAATTGAAATCGATTTTTTCTTGGGTAGGTTACCACGCACTCATTATTGGTACACCACTCAGTATTATCGGGAGCGTTGTACTGCCGTTTCCTTTGGCATTTTAAGATTCATCAGCGGTGCTCATCCCCTAGCCCCGACTGAGATTTTACGCGTGTCCGTTAACCCAAAACTGTCCATGCTAGCTCTCGCCTGCAAAGCCATTGCCCAGGCATTTCTCATGGTGTACCGAAGACAGCAAGACGGATGTGGACACTTGTATTTCGATGGCCAAACAAGTTGAGTCCATGGAACAAGTACAAACTTTTATACAGCCCCTTTTCCGGACCGAGCTGCATCAACATTGCCCTGGCGGCTGCCTGAGCATTTCGGCTGCATTCTGATCAGTTATCTATGGCCGTTTACTTGTTTCGTTTGCGCACTGCTGCCGTTCGGTTGGTCTGATTTTTCCGGTTGACGGCTTTGTCGGTAGCCCCTCAAATGGGCTATCTTGCTGGTTGCCTGAGATCCCGCTGAGTCTCGTCTACAAGTGTGGATGCCTCCTTTTGTCAACTTCGGGGTGCCTCCGTCTGTTCTTTTGTTTGTGGCTCTCAATCGGTTGACTCGATTGGTTTGATATTCGTGTCGTCTTGTTGCTCCGCCATTCCGCGCAACAATAGGACTTGTTTACAATGTAGGCAACATGTTGTACGCTTTCGTAACCAGTGATGAGTGACTGCTGTATCACTTTTTGTTGATTTGAATCAAGTCGTTAGGAGCCAGCTCTGATAAAAATAAACGTCAACTTATGGAATTCGCGATCCTGAAAACCAATTCGGATTTGGTGCATAGTCGCTGATTAGAAAAAATAGTTATAAAAAATTTAATTCCTAGAGGTAGACAAAGTTCAGTAAATTTATTACGAAGGACCTCTTCCGTTGTGCAAGTCTTCAAAACTTCCATACTAAATGGTCTTGGGTGCTGGTACCTGTTCTGTTCGAAATCGATGGTAAAAAGTGTACATTTCATACTCCATTTACTTGTAATCACGTGGAAACAAAACCCGGTCATATTCGGTGGGCAAGCAAATAAGCAAGGTGGCATTGATATTGATAAAGTTAACTTGTTACCGCATGCAATAATGCTGTCGGAAAGCAATCTGGACCATTGGCTTCAAACCTTTAAGCTAGATTAACATCTTGTAAGCTGCCGGGGAATCGACTGCATGCTAATATTCTATAACCTTGCTCTCGCGGCAAATTTTACTGGCGAGAATTGTGAAGGTATGCAAAAAATAAAGTCTATGCAATTAGGCTGGACGCACATGACCTAATTGGATTTTTCTATAATTTGTCTATTAACAAGCATATAAGTAGCCTGGTGCGGACGGCCGTTTTAACGGGCTTAGACTAGTACCCAAAGTGTTTTCATGACTTAAAAAACATACTGTACCCTATGGTCTTTAGACAGGGCTGAGAAAGCTATCAAAGCCAGGCGCCTTGTGACGTCCAAAGGTATAAATCGTTTTTAAAACCTCTTTTTCTGTTGGCGGTTCAGTGGAAATTGCTCGCGGGAAGCGCACACAGAAGCAGTTCCTGGCAGAAGCTAGAGGCCAGTTGAGTTGCACTTCCAGGTGCATCACTCAGCAATCGAGACACCGCTGCTGACTGTAAACTAGCTAACAGTCAGTTTCACATACCGTTTCGTTTGCATCTAGCCGTTTCCTACCGGTGACACGGACGATGTGGAACAACCTACGGGAGTTGCTTGTGGCTACTGTGTTTTTCATCTTAAATGCACGCTGCAGTCACCTGATTTTGCTGCTCCCACTTATGTTTCTGTTGATTTCATGTCTCGAGGTAAGGCGTTTACCATTGTGCTTGTTACCAGTCCGGATAGACCACTATGCACCATGAGGACACAGAGAGTCTGCAGAAAGTCAAGGTCTCATGATACAACGCGTTAGACCAAAACTGGCTGCGCAAAAATCAGAAGTGGTCCTAATAAGTGAGTGGTGCTCGTCAACCTTTTCGAGTGGTGCTTCTGCAACTTCTTTCAGCAAGAGCATTTTGAAACTCATGTAGGTGAGCTGATTGGTTTAGCCTGCCATAGTCTAGTCAGCTGTGGACCATGCATTTGGGACACCCAGCTAAGCACGTGAACAGCTTTGCGTTCACGAACGTGTGGTTGGAGTGCACACAGATAGTCCAGCACGATCGGCAATCTTGGATACAAATCTGCTATCTGTAGCTTACTGCGATGTAGTGAATTTGGGTTCATGGCTGAGTTGGCGATTGGAAAGTCTGAATTTTTTACTGGTGAGGAATAGGTGGTGGTCAATTCAGAGGGCTAGGACGCTCTCCCCGTTGTCCGAACGACAAAAATCCAGTCCAAAAGGTTCTTCGGAATGCAAATCATCCGATGACTTACCGTAGCATTTATGTGCATTGGTAAAATTTCAATATCAGCCCGGTTTGCTTTGTGCAGGAAGTCATTCAATTTCTGATAGAAAGTGCCTTTGAGTACTTCTGGGCTGCTAACGGCGGGTACATTAACAGGCACCACAAACAAACTGCGTCTGTCAGAACGGTGACTGTCACTTTACATGAAGCTAAAATTCCCACTGCACCCAGTCGACTGGGATGGAGTATTACGATGCGGCTTTGTTCCTGGCACTCAGAGCTATACTAAAGTCAGCCTCGCCAGATGCTGCAACCTCAGGATCCTCAGAAAGAAGCAAGTAGAGGTTCACCGAAGTATTAGAAAGGGGCACCAATCGGATGATGGAACTGGAATCCTGAGTACGAGTGTCTTGGATACAACGCACACCGATGGCTAGGATCTCAAGAGTGAGAATCTAACTCATGTGACGCCCCGTGAGCATCAGTGTTTGCACGTTTAGACTGTCTAACTTAACCGGTTATCGAGGACGAAAAGGAGCGTCAACTGGAGTTTGCTGGTTGGGGCCTTCGGATATCATTCATGATAGGCAGAACACAAATTAGGCCTGAACCTCCAGCTAAAACAATGTAGTTGTCACAAGCGGCGAGGATTCGCATTGGGGCAAAGGTCGAATGGAAGACGAAGGAAGGGGGGGATACAATAACAGATAAGTGAAAAAATGGGCTGCATGTGGTTTGAGTGTTTGCAGAAGTTCGTGATGCAGGTATCACAAAACAAAAAAATTAGTACCCATGTAGATCATTTGAGCTGTTGCAGGCTTTTTTACTATTCGATCTTTCATTTCAGGGTAGTAAGATGATTGATGAAACCACAGCCAAGCTTCTTGTTCGAGGATGCACCTCTAGCTTCTGCACAGTGGAGTGCGACCTGCAAGGCAGTGGGAATTTTCTAAGCGAGCCGGTGATCGGAAGTAGTTCATGTGTCTGTTCTGAATTACCTCACCGTGTATGAGGTACGACAATGGAAAATAGGTATATTTAGTTACGAGCTACATTCACGATGTCACACTGTTATCCTCATGTGCATGTGACGTTTTTAAAGGTGGCGCTTGCCTTACGGGAAACCCACCACATGCTCGAGCACTGCCGCTACTCATCCGCAACCGTTTATTCAGTGAACCTGAACTCATTCTGTTTGCCATCAACCGTCGTACTGGTGATCTTTACTGTATCCACGACCTAAGGACGCGCTGGGCAACATGCAGCTCTGCAACTTACACAGACCTATATTGTCGAGCTACGTATGAAAAACTTAAACTGCTCGGAGATAAAATTTTTGTCATATTTAATTGTTTATAAAGACAAAATAAACGAGTTTTGACAACAACACATAAAAACATTCTCAGTAACAGTCTGGCCATTCAACAATAGTTATATTTTCCCTAATCACCGAAGGCCCATTGAAATTTCAACAACTGAGCAACGAATGTCCAAAGAGGAACACGAACAACGAATTATTATGGCACTAGAAAGACGTCGTGCAATGGAACGGGAACGAAAACGTGCACTTAAAGCCGTTCAACAAAGACAAAAGGAAATCAACGAAAAGTTGGTAAGCAAAATGATATTTGGAAAGAGTTTGTCCTTTTTGACAATTGAACATTTTGTCGTATTACATGCTTGCCCATCAATGCATTAGCAGGGGTTTGTCCCATAACCACAGAGGCCCTCTTCACTGTTATGGATAACCGACCACCAGACTCTGAGACTTAGAGTGGACAGCCCACTAGGTCAGCTGTTGTAACGAGCCAGACAACAGTGGGGATTGCTGTCTATCACTAAGTACCGTTTTGTTCTTAAAATTTCCCTTTTTCCCACTTTTCGTCTTGGGATGTTGGAATTTCTAAGAGCGATGATTTCCTACCACTAAAATGCACGTTGCTTGTGTTCCATTAACTTTTCGGCCTTCGTTGTGCCTTTACGTTCTCAACAGCTTTTCCCCTTTGGCTGGCTACGATTTTAACCACCCTCTTTCCTTCCAAAAGCTGATTGGCCCGAGCCTGCAAATTTTATTTTCCAAGTTTACTATTTCAAAAGGAAATGAACTAAATTTCATGTGGAACAGACAGTTTTCAATATGAAATTCTTCTTCCATTGCAAACTGGTCTTGAGAAAGGTTACCCGCGGTAACCAAAATGTCGACTGACTACCATCTAATCCGATAACGCTGCGTTACCGAACAATGAACACTTACCTTCTTCCTGATGCAATTAAATCTTTTCTTTGATAATCACATTTCTCCCCACAATTGTCAGGCCCATGTTTTTCGTAGCTACCAAATAAATCATCGAACAATAATTGTACTATTCGTAAAAACTTTCAACAACATGCCCAACTTCATGCCATTAGTCACACAGTTGATCTCGTGTTTCACCCTGTTCAATGTGTCGACCACTTCCACCTTGTTGACTTATAATGAGAAATAGTTTTTGTTCTCATTATTTTGTAGCCTAAAGCCCCAATTGGACTAATCAGAATTGGACGGGTAAGTTCCTATCGCAAGTTTCATTCAAACGACCATCTCATCTGTTGTTGTTCTTTGTTGACTCAGTTGTGGTGTTTGTTCAGAACAAGTCTGGCTGGATAGATGACTCAATCTTAACCAGTTGCTTTGATTGGTGTTGTCAGTACCATCGGACAGTGTTTATTTTCCACTAAAGTGAATAATTTTGTACGACGGCACACTAGTAAAAGGTTATATCAAATACATGACCACAAGAATCGAGTGCACTTTCAAGGTCAGTGGGAAACGATCTTGAGAATTGCCGCGGAATACCACGTACGCGCTTCAATGAATTAGGTGTTATATTAACCCCGACCAAAGAGATGCTATCTAACATCAAATTTCACAGTAGTTGATGGGCTTAGAACCCCGTAACCGGTATACTGTTAGCCAAAACACTCCTTCTTCACTACATAAACTGTGATCCTGAGGTTGCACCGTCAGTTCGGTAAATTTCAAACGAACCCAGCGCAGCTATACTTTTACATCACGCAGCCTAGGGATGCATAAAATTTGTTATGACGGTTAGACACACTTATGTGTACTATTCGGTCTGTTAACCCAAGCATCTATCTGATCTTTTGAACTCACGTGATGGTCACCAAATAGAAGGTTGTTTGGCATGTGATCGGAAGGTGTAAACCAAGGAAGTCACGGACGATGGGCAGACGGATCGATGGGTGAACATTGAAAATCCGTCCTTTGGACCGATGAGTCAGTATTTTCGTCATTCATACATAGTCGTCACAGGCTTGTTTAGAAACGCCTCTGAAACTAATAAAAGTGATCTGATGACAGAAACAATGCAGCTCAATGAAGGTTCAGTTCACGTCTGGGAAGCCGTCTCGTGGGAAGGTCGGAGCGAGCTGGTATTTCTGGACGGCATTGTCAATATTCAAGTTTACTTAGAGGTCTTGATCCGACACATCTTGTCATTCTTGAGCACAACTACTGAAGTGATTTTCAGAACGAGAACGCGCCTACACATCTGCCTCTTGTCGCACTCGAGTTTCACACGCATCACGAGGCAAAGACGCTCCAATAGAATTGCATGGGTGTAATTTTGGTAGGAAAGTGGAGCAGAGCTGCCAATAAAAACCTCTAGGGGAGTTGAAGACAGTCTTGACGGAGTAATGGGACCATATTCCACAAAATACTCTTAGAGGGTTGGTAGTGAGCATGATCCAACGGGTAAACGCTGTTGTATCATCCAAAAGTGGCTTAACTATAAACTAATGAGTTTGGGAAAGATCACACCATTCTATTCACAACAAAAGCCTTTGGCTTCCGTATAGGATTCCGCTACCGTACAATACTTTCAGTGGGGGCGTATTTCGGTGAACGACATACATGTATTGCGTGTCCACAAACGGCGATTTGATCTCCAAGACATCAAAGCTTTTGGTCAATGATAGAATGCCTAAAATGAATGGTGAACGCTGGACTCGTTCACGATCGACGCATGAATCAGTATTCCTTGGCTCTACTGCCGGACATCCGTACACTGCACATTCTGTGACCTTTATCCTCATTGTTTGTAACGTCTTTATCAAATCATGTTACTGTTGACCTTATTTCCTATTGGTTGTCACTTATTCGTATCCCTCTTGGTCAGATTCACTCAGAATAAAGCTTAACGCTTACGATGGAGTCGTTCTGCCTGTTGGCTGATTGTGCATTTGATGGCGGATACAACGGTGACTAGATATCACTGTTAGCGACACACTTGCATTCAGCATATTGTTATTTACTTTATTATTTTTCGTTAGTTCACTCCTAATTTCTGTTGGTACATCTGCTATGTATTTTCTTCCTTTACTTACGACTAAGTGGTACTGAAACACAGCAAGAGAATCGGAATATTCAAATATAAAGTTAGTACTTTTCCCGGATGGGAAACGATTGAAAGATAGCTACATCAAATAATATCATTTTTTCGTGAGGTAGAAAAGCTCCATTCATCGTCTGGACAAACATACACATCCAAGCGTCCAAGTACAAACGATGACATAACTTGCCGTGAAAAGATAAACAGCGCATAACGGCAGTTATTAACCTGTGAAACTCCATCTTCTGATACCATCTGAGCCCCATCTGGGACTCTGCAAGCCCTGTTCGGGATACTACAAACAGATATGTCTTGCTAAGTAAGGGAAAATTCTAAATCCACGCCGCGAGCGGGAACTGAATCGGCAACCTTCCTTGTCGTTCGGTTGCTCTACCGGTTGAACTATCGTGGTACGGTCAGTCGGTCAATGGGAGCGGTAGAGCAAGTGCTCGGTAAGCGAAAGGTCTCCGGTTTGATTACGGCTCCTTTTGCCATCAATATTACTCTATTGTACAGTGCTTCCATGCTTTTTCAGTGACATATGAGCTGCTAAAGCTACGCGGTTCGATTCAGCTCAGCCGGTAGACATGTACTCGTTGTATTCGGAAGTCAGTAGATTTATGATAGAACAACACTGTATTATACACAGACCGTAAACATCGACTGTACAGTGTGTTCAATGGAGTTGGGTCCACACCGGGAGGGTCGGATTTCTATATATGCTACTGGAGACGACAGCAGTAGTTAGCTTCTGACATCCGACGAAAAAATGCTCCGGATATTCCGCTTGGGATGATGACGACCAATACCGAGATTTGCTTAATAAAATCTCGGAAATGGTTCATTTTGGCGCGAAGTGATCGCATAGGTTCGACCTCATTCAACCATTGACCTCGCACTTCTGTGCTCCGGTTTCGGTTGCAATCTTCCAGCACCGTCCAGTAAACGGCAAATCAACAGAAGCAAAAAGTGGAAGATCCAAAAAAATCAAAGTAAAAGGCAAAAATCACGAAGACAGGAAAAGAATTTGAGTAAAACTACGTCACTGGCCGCGACACCTAGCCGTATCGCTTAATGTTTCCAACTATTTGGTAGGCGGATCACGTGGACCTCAACTTGGAAGTCTAACACGTCCTACTCGGCCAAGTCATGGACTGACCACCTCGACCTACCTTCCAATTACTACCGGCCTCAAAGAACAGCGTACGCTGAGGAAGTCTATTGGCTGGCATGCGTAACACATGTCCAAACCACTTTAACCTGTTTAGATTCAGTACTTGATCCACAGACTGACCTCTGGTTCCCAACATCTTACACGGAACCTCAGCATTGCTGATACGGTGTTCCTACCATACTCGGACAATGCTGCGGAGACATCGGTGCTCGAACACTGACAGTATTCGCCTATCTTCTATTCTTAGTGGCCATGTTGCTGAATCGTATAAAAGAACGGACCTAACCACCGCAGTGTAAACTCTACCCTTAACAGACAATCGGATGTCACGCCGACGTCAAAGATGACGGAGGTTGGCAAAAGCCAAAAGCGCCTTTTGTATACGCGGTGTTACTTCATGCGGAATCTGTCCACCTGGTGAGATGTAACTACCCAGGTAACAAAATTTATCCACTTCAGCTACAGATTTCCCTGCCAAGAAGAGGTTTGTTGTTGAGCCAACCCAATCCTTCAGCAGCATTTTACACTTTGAAGGTGCAAAATACACTGTTGTTAAGGCTATCTGCGAGGGCTTGCAACTTAGCTGGATCTTTACTCAGAAGAACAATATCGTCCGCGTATTCCAAGTCGAACAGTTTACTGCCTGAACAAAGATGGACGCCGCTATTCTCACTCGAGGATAGAGCTATCTCAGGAATCAATTCAATCAAAAAATTGAAGAGGAAGAGTGAAAAAGGGCCACCTTGACGAACACTACTTTCCGTGGTGAACTCCAGTGAAAGATCGCCGTAAGCACAAAATCGGCTTTGGCTGTTCGCATACAAGCATTGGAAAAGAAAAGTAAACTTTCTTGGTACACCCTTTTGATGACAGGCAGTGCCAGAGAACTGTGCGGTCGACTGAGTCGAACGCCGCTTTCAGATCAAGAAAGACACAGACTGTGGGCCTACGAAAGATGTGTCTGTGCTCTGGGGTTTGCCGAAAAGTGAAGATGTGGTCCATGTAACCCCTACCAGGTCTGAAACCGGCTTGATTCTCACGCGTACACATTTCGCGGGCACTGGATAATCGGTAGAGAATAAAACCGGTGAGCAGTTTAGACGCGATACCCACGAAGCTAATTCCTCTGTGGCTTTCACAAGAAGACCTGTCACCTTTCTTGTAAATCGGCACAATCACCGATTCACACCATTCCCTGGGAATCCGCTCACTATCCCAAATAATACAAAGGAGTTTTGTTAACTCTGAATCCAAAGCTCTGCCTCCATTCTTGGAAGATGATGGAGACAATCCATCCGGTTTAGCAGCTTCACACCTTTTCAGGTAACCGATAGCCTGTATAATCTCCATCAGAGATGGAGGACTAAAATCCACCTGCATTGTTTCGCTGGCGGGTATATATGCAAGGTCCACCGTTGAAGTGGGCCAACTGAATTTGTCCCTAAAGTGCTCCGCCTAGAGCTCCGGACGACGTCCCTGAGAGTGAATCAGTGAGCCGTTGGATTCCTTAATTAACTCACTTACACCATACTTCCGTGGACCGATACTTCTAATTTAACGGAAAAGGTTGCAAGCATTTCCAATGGACGCAGCTTTTTCCATTTCCCTACATTTCGCAATCCAAAACAGCTCATGGTCATTTCTCAGGCTCCTAGTTAGTTGGCGCCTCAGGGATTTACTCACTTCATCGAATGTGGCATCCGGAGGGACGGATCTGCAAGCATCCAACAGAGCAATTGATGTCGAAGATATCCATCGTTTTTGAAACCGACTTGAACCAGAATCCCAGATAGCATTCGAAGCGGCTTACACAGCTTCCTTGATCTGTTGCCAGCGTTCATTTGGGTCCTGAACATCTGAATGTATCAATAACTGTGTAGACAGCTCCGTCTGGAAATCGTATCGCTGGTTATCGTCTAAAAGCAACTGGGTGGGAACCGTGGGATTTACTTTGGTGCGAACACGGATGAGGCGTGAACGGAAGCGAGCACATACTAGGGCGTGTTCTGAGTCCACGGGCGTAGACCAGAATGAACGGCAATCTTCAACTGATCCACAACAGCGGTGACCTAACACAATATGGTCAATCTGAGTCATCTTCGTGAAGACGAAGGAGGACGCAATTTGAGTCTATGTCGCTTCTTATGGCAGAAGTTCGTACTCACCAGAAACAATCTGTGGTCAGAACATAGCTGAATGAGATGTTCGCTGTTATCGGTACGATCGGCTGGGATAGTAAATGGGCCTCCGATTTGCCTTTCGGAATCTCCCAAACGGCCAACTTGGGCGTTGAAGTCCCCAGCAATGACCACCATGTCGGTTGAAAGTGCGCTTCGAAGCATCTAAGACAAATCCTGGTAGAATTCGTCCATAGTCTCAGGGGAACTGCAGTCAGTCGGCGCATCCATAGACACGACGAACAAGTATCAGCGCTTCAGTCTGTTGTTGTTGACACGAAAGAAACCGTCCGACCGAACTGCACACAACCAGCTGCTGACTGAAATCCAGTCTAGTAGTGCACGCTCAGCTTCCCTGCTCAAAGCAATCCCAAAGCCAGCCAGACCACGAGCTCTAGACGCCGAATCAGCCGACACGCGAAGAGTGAATTGAGAGACTAAGGTTGCATCTGGAGTGCGAAGAGTTATCACGGAAGGAGGGTCTTGCATGCGTGTTTCGGAGACAGCGTACATCCATTTTAAAGGTGTTAAGGGTTTTAGCGAGAACTGCCTGTTGCCCTATCTGACATGGTGTGCGGACGGTAAAGGCAGCCAAGTGAAGTGAACATTTAGACTTAAGAAGTGCATTCGATTTATACCCAACTCTTGAATTGCTGCTTTCATCACAGCTGCAATTCCCCGTGGCGTTTTGCATCGACCTTAAATTAAAGGAGGGAAAATTGGTAAGGCCTTTTACAGGAAAGATACTTCACGGTTGCCCACACCACAAAAGGGGTTTTTCTTTAGCAACCCTAGCCGGAGCCTTTGGCTCAAAAGCCTGACCAACAAGACAGTGGGGTGTTAACCCAGCACAGGAACGTGACCGAAGAACCCGTGAACGAACTTCTTTTGGTCTGTCACGTGAGACCTAATTGTTGCATACGTTTTGTCTTGTCTTTGCTGGTGCTCTGTTATTGATCCGCTTTCGGATTCAGTCCTTAGCCCCTTGCACCCAATGGAGCAAGCGGAACGTGGATGGGGCAGCATCCTTTGGGCCGGGGGATGCCCAGCTTAGGTGGGCGATAACTGTCCAATGAAGTGCGATGACTTATTTCACTGTCGAGAGGAACCTCAGGTACTCCAATCCTACGTCCGTCTAGTGGATATTTTCTGACCGGTAAAATGTCTCTCTCCGTGCTTATTCGCTAAAGTGTCCCCTCCAGGGGCCTAATGAATAGAATCAGATGTTGTCTATCAAATGGTTTTGCGACTGGACTTCGTCTGGCCTCTATCCATTGGGCCGTCAGGCATGATTGCATGTCCGGCTTAGGTGAGCCATCCTGCATAGATCTTTGGGTCACGTAGGCACGCAAGCCATCATCACGCCAAGGTGCTGTTTCGCTGTGATCGCATAAGGCTACCGACGTACTCCTACCACAGTGTCAGTGATATATCAACCAATATGGACGCGCCTATTGCTAATAAACAAATAATCCCAAGCAGACAATTTAGAGTTTTTTCCCAGGATGTCAAAATCTAACTACTACTGTAGTGTTTAGTTGCATATATAGAAATTCGACCCTCCCGGGGTGGACCCACTTTCAATAAACACACTATACAGGTGCAAACCGACGTAGAGTTTGGATGGGCAGTGGAGCAATTGTCCTCTTGATCGTTTAAATCGGACACCATAGTGTTGGGTTACAGCGAGCCTGACTGTCATCGCACATCATACAGCTCATTCGAAAAGCAAAAATACAACCATCGGCATAAATATGTGCGTTGTTTTTAGCTGTCAAATTCAGATTATAGTTCAGTTCAGACTGAGACTTACCCTCAGTACTGGGAACCTGACTAAACATGTTTATCGTTCGGCCTCGATCTGCTAATTCGCCGAAGCGTCTGCATACTGTTCTTTCCCCGGAAGACACCAACTCCATGAGTTCATCAAATTTCGGCTCTCGGTCATTCTGAGTTGTTCGATCGACTCTCTCGGCGTACTTGCATTGTAACACGTAATATCTGCACTATTTCATCCATCGTATACAGTACTTTTAGGTCGGCCGTTTAGTAGTCTGCTTGCTCCGGGGCGACCACACACCGTTCCGTCTGAATAGCTAGTCAAGGTAACGCTTTTAAGTCTATGAGGTTTGCATCTAATCATTCTGTCAAACAGTCTAAGAGGGTGCAAGCCATTTCATGCGAACGACCAAGTAAGCCCTTCAGGATGTTGCAGGCTCTACCATAACCATAAGAGACAGGAGGTTACATGGCGCATTCCTCAGCTACCCCCCCCCCCCCCCCGTAGCTTGCCCTTACAATAGCGAGGTGAGCATAATAGGCGCTGACCATCATGTTTGACCTCCAAAGTCACATTTATCTGAATCTACCTAATGAACTTCTAATGCACGGTAGGCCACCCGTCAGATGAGTGCAATTCAATCTCTGAGAGACCTAACCCCCCAGTGAAAGAGGGCAAATTAGGACCTAACGACCTTGCCTTTCTGTGCATCTTCCGGAGAACTAGTACCTAAATTCTAATAGGTGATTCCCGTGTATTTCTTATCAGTAAACTTGGGAGCTTGATATTTGCAATCTAATAATTCAGTAGATCTTACGGATACCTTGTCCGATTGATTTTCCACAAGCCTGGATATCTCCGCCTCTTGCTGGGTAGCAGAAAGCTATTTTCCCAATTTCTCCTGAAATTCTCTCAAGCTTTATTATTCTTTCTATCTCTGCCAAATGACATTTATTTAATTGGATCAGTAACCAACTGGAATTCGACATTCTACTGTGTTGAATAGAACCACTAGCCTCAGGGCCTTGAACCGAAAAACAGTGTGGAGGGACTTGCCGATCTTACTGGTTTTCGCGTCATATCGGCACTCGTCACCACAAGTGGCTTCTTAGGTTGCCTTCGTGCATCTTGCAATTGCCATCATTCAAGTTCCGCAACGCTATAGTACTGGTTCTCCCAAAATTAGCCGGGCGATAATCGTTCGTTCTGAATGGGAACGATCGAGGCTAGCGAAAAACACGTATCCCGAAAATGGATCCCGATCAATTGCAAAGTGGACCCAAACTGATTCACGATAGTACTCACCTGCTATCCGTTTTTCAACTAATATACATCTCCAGCTATGAGCCTCATTCTCTATCCAACCGACGTCCAAATGCAAACTTTTAGCACAATCTGTGATACGAAATAGAATGATTAAATTAGATAATAGACAGCAAAGTACCTGGAACGTGAAACCGGTCAAGCAAAATCTCTGCACGTTTTGTCTGGTCAGTCGGACAAGTTTCTTAGCATGACAGCCAAAATGTGTTAGGAGTTAAACAACACAAATGCGGCAAACCAGCAGAGCGTCTGGTCAGAAATGGTACAAGATCAAATAGAGTGGGGAACCTGATATTACATAGGACTAGGATGATTCAGTGAGAGAGTAAAAAACTCTAAGTATTTAGCGAAAATATGGCAAATCACTCGCTGTCTGCGCAAACGATCTCGAGGGTACGTGCTAATAATAGCGATTCTAACAGTAACATGGGAAGCACTGATGAAATACCCCGTCTTGTTTTGGTATGAATTACGATATAGAGAGAGGCCTATGCAAGTGATAATCCACAATGAATCCATGAATAAATGTGTTTGCTTTAAGCGACAAATTTTCCGAGTTCTGCTATCATCCTACAATAAATACTGATTATCGCATTATATAAAGAGTGTGTGAGTATAAGACCATCGCTGGTCGTAACATCGGTCTTTATTTTCCAGTTTCTTTGAGCACGAAGTAGATGAATCTTTGATCCCACACAAAAAGTCTGAAGTACAGTGATCAGTTTTTTCAAACCTCTGTCGTCTCATTGACTGGGCACCCTCGTTCATTTTCCAAACGCTATCCGCCTCGGTGTTGCACGCAGATGAATTCTCTCTGAGCACATGCATAGCACACGTATCAACCACCGTCACCTGATCCGACGATTTCCCTCGCGTACGGTGTATTCTGCTTTTAGTCTCGGTTTTGAGGGTGCACTGTTCCCTCTAGACTCGAAGGATGCTGTGTAGACATCATTGTTTAAATACTGACAATCTTCATGTATCCCACATTCTGTGGCATAATAAATCTACTGCTGGCTTTTCATTTGGTCTTTCTAATACAGAGCCGGTGTAATCGCATTTAACTTTACTTCTCGTTTCATTCTTTACTGTTTTCCCCTCAAAATAAATCGCTCCAAAAAGCATTCAACAACTTCGATTTTCTTTCAAGTTATTACGGCAATAATGTTGGCAGAAAGATATCAGATTCAAAATATCACTGGAAAAGGTGTAATGGGACAGACTGGCTTTAAATTTAACTTTTTCTGAGAATAAAAACGTTTAGGGAAAAATTTAAAGGACCATTTGGAAATGTTTCTCCAACAAAAATACTTTTGTTAGATTAACTAGTACTTGTTGCATTGACTGTTTTTGAAAGGTAAATGACCTCACCAATGAATCCCGTCCATAAGGTTTTCGTCACTGATAGAATACTGGTCAGACCGACTCAAAAAAAGGAATTTCGTAGGTTAATGGAACATTGCGAAGCATGTGTTGTTTTGTGTGTGTGTGTGTGTGTGCAATGTTTCAGTTTCCTGGATTGAAGTCGGAATACCGAAGCGCTTGCTGGTTGGTTTAGTTTGCGAAATACAGCATTTTATCAAACATAAAAAGCCATACCTTTTCCCGGCATTCCCTAACCAACGCCGGCGATTATTTAGACACGACCCGTAATCCCCTAGCCACGACCGACAGTCCTATAGCCTTGTGGCACAACTATTACCCACGTCAACGAAATCAAGTCATACCAAAAGTATCGGAATATAAGGGCGTCGAGAAATGATGGAACAGTTTATCTTCACAATGATTGGTGTTGCAAAGTTGGCTGTACAGGTGAGAAAGTATGACTGTCGTGCGCCGTGCAGATGACCGTAGTATTGGTATCAAATACCACACAGAAAATCGGTTTGAACTTTGGTTGATGCGCCTGTATCGTCGGACCATTTGGCGCAGCCTGTATGACTGTTGAATGTTCAATGATCCGGTTTTAATTGTACTAAGAAAAAGCAGTGTGTAACAAGGGGGTCATTCAAAGCTATCTGAGTCTTTAGAAATCGAGCGTGCTAGTAGGCCATGCACGAGGCAGCTGGCAGTTGGACGAAGGATAAGTTCCCGAAAGCTGTTTACAAGCAGCCAGCAACTAGAAATTGAACATTCGTCTGACTACTGCGGCGTTACTCCAGAACTGCAACTGTGATGGTCAACCCGAAGAACAGTACCACCGACAGATACGGCTACAGTACATCTTTTTGAGAGAAGAGGTGATGCTGGGCACTCGATTCCTTCCCGCTTGAAATGAGGTCGGTCGCGTAGGGCATGACTATGGGCCATAACCAACACAGTCTTCACCGTACGTTAATCATTTCTATGTCGTTCCAGAAAGGAAAACTCGAATACCCAAAAAGTACAGGCATCACAAAAAAATTAGTCTCGGAATTCAGACAGATGTTTTCAGTGGCTTATTTTACAATAATATTATATCGAGAATAAGGGGAAAGAGTTCATTTTTCTGATAACAGTTGGCACAATGCCCCTACCACATTTACGCATTTCGGGTTTTATCGACAAGAGTAGTAATCGACTTACTGTCGAAATAACTGGAGTGCTTAAAATAGTCTTTTTAACGGTGAATATTCTGCAGAAATATAAAGCGATCTAGACGGCTCTGGAGGGATTCACTAAACAGTCTGAAGACCCGATTACGTGTTTGCCTGGTGGTTCTGTACATGAGAATGACGGTTTCGGTAAAACCCGTACCTCAGCATTTCAGCCAACGTTTACAGCGATTCCTAATTTTTTGAGACATTTGCGCTACCGTTGGTTTGAATGGATAACCATTAAGGTGGACAGTTAGTGAAGTTTGCTTTCACTGAATTACTGAATCACAGGCGGGGGGCTTGGATCACATATGACAAACAGGCTGAGTCAGAACAATCCTTTTACGGCACCAGCTAGAAATATACAGAGGGGGTATGAAATAGCGCCTCAGTTGAATAGTACACTAATACACAGTTTCGCCTTCGGAAAGTATACACTTTAATTCATTTCGATACCCCTTTATCCGAGGGCCTGCTCAAATTACCAAACTTTGAGTTCACGGCCATACTACGAACACCATTTTGTTGTTCAACAATAGGACGGTCTGTTATGTAAGACGCACGAAACCGGACGGCCTTTCAGTGTTTATATTCTGCATTGAACCGATGCATGGCGGTTGAAACAGACGTGGTGATTCCAGAACGAAACCCATTTCAGTGCCAAAAGTGAACCGTGAGGATTTTGGATTGGTAGGTGAATTAAAAAGCACATGCATTTTCACGTGACTGCGGGGCGGAAAATTCCATAAATCGAAGTTAAGCGGACACCAAGTTCATATCATGTAGGGATTTTGACTTCAGGGGCAGAATTGCACAAGGGAATTTGAAACAGCGGATGACACATTCTCTTTCGGAATGAGTGCTTCAGTTATGAATCCAACAATTGTTCGGAATTGCTCGAATACTTTAGTTTATGACCGTAATACCTCAATAACATACTCATTTCCATTATCACGATTTATTTTTCGCTTATAAAAATGCTTATTTTATCCTCATTTTCTACTTACATGTTTCATCTGTTGCATGAAATAGACCGAAAATACTGCATCACAGATGTCAATTAAAATTTTTCCAGAGATGGAATGTGAACTGTTGATTAACAATTTTTATTTTACCGTTGGACATCTCGTTCCTAGAGTGGAAAACTTTTAGAATAATTTCAATCTAAGCGCTTGTTCAGTTCGTTTCCTATTCACATATCTTTATTGTCGATCTTACTCACACTAACAACTCAGCGAACAGATACAGGAACACCAACGAAAGCAGTCGAGTCTGAGATTGTCCACGTGCCGGATAGACGTCTCTCATTGCAAGCAGCACGACTGAAGGCTTTTCTGACAAACAAACTGTACGTTCATTGGTGCTTTTAGAACAGTTCTGTTTTTCATCAATCTAAAAACTTCTTTTCATTTTGCCGAGGAAATCTCGCACGAATTTACTTGCTAAAGGTAATCATCCTTACTGTGCGTGCGGTTATATTGAAGCTAATTAGTGCGATCATTTTTTAGTCAGTTATGCTAAATTCGCACATTAGAAATCCCATAGAGATTGTGTCTTTACTTTCTTGTTCTTCGAAAATATCGAGGATTCTTGACGAAGTCTCGGAAGTGCATCAGATATTTTACTTTTCTTGCGTAGATTTGTCGTTTTCGTGAAGACTGGGTTAAAATGCATGCGACTTAGGTAGAAGTTAAAAAGTAACTTCCCCTTGAAAGTACTCTTTTCATTTCTCTTTTCATTTATTTCTTACACGACAATGTACAAAAATTCAAGAAAGAGGCAGCGGCCAAAGAAACGCTGCCAAACGGGAGAATGATCGGCTATGGCGAGAATCGAACCCAGGGAGTTATTGTCCAAAATCCGCAACGATGACCGTCTGATTATCGTCAGTGCACAGTTTTCATTAAAGAAAACAAACATGAAGATTAGGATTAGATTATGTTAGTTCATTTTCCATATCCATGACCTGGTCAAAATAATCGACCTATTTTCCCGCTGTACGTACGAACAGGGTTTCACACGATTCCGATTTCAGGGTAGAACGTCTGAGTTTTCGTTTTGGCTACTAGAATGCCCCTGAGTAGACAGAAAAACTTCTGTGCAACTAAACGTTGTCATTAGTTTTACGCATTTCTTTCAAAAAGTTAATATTTCGCCCTTAATGGTATATAAGAAGCATAAGTACGTGAACGTTCTTTGTTTGAGGTGTGTATTTGTTTTGTCCAAGTAGGTATTCCTGTGCGAGGAAGGCAGATTTATTTTCTTTGTGTTTTCGAGGCATTTCTTTTTTGTTTTATCGTTCAGCAACGTGGTTTTTCTCACCTATTCTTTTATAGTCTTACTTTTGTGCATTCCCTCAGCAGTCTGGTTGTCACTCTCTTAATAGTACGGAATAGTAACGGTATTTTTCAACAATAATTAGTTGACGTGCAACTTTTTCTCAAGTGTGGACCATCATTCACAAACACATTGGGTTTCCAGAATCTTCCTAGAGTGTTATGTAACCTGGTTTCAGATCTACTATTTGGATTGAAACGGCGATTTTTTATTGGTCAGACAGTTTTTCTACCGGTTGAGGTGAAGCTCTCGGAGTATAGATCACGCGACTGAAGTTTCGGTCACAAATAAGCACTGGAAAACAGTTACCCTATGGTCTGGGCTCCGTTTTACTCTGAGGTACTCAAACGTTGTTCATTTTTAACGACCGATTTCTCTGAAAAATTGCTGCATGTGTTAGTGCGTTTAGACAAATGAAAACAAGGTTCATCATCGTGTTTTCTGGTGTGTATAATCACCTGCTTATCAAGTTCATCAACATGGGTCGCCTGCGGTAGCTCAGTCACGTTTTGCAAAGGCTAGTTCACCGTCTGTCCTAACAAGCATTGTTCACGCGTTCCGGGTATGCTGAAATAACGGGCACAACAATCATTCTAGGACTTCGTGAAAAGACATAACGAAGAATCCGGTTTTGGCACCGGCCACAATGCTGCCTCCCGAATTTACGGTTGGGGTTCAAAGGAGGAAGATTATCGTTTGTCATGTACGTTGAGGAATATAGCTCATAATCGGAGCCACTGGAGAAAGTTTGCGATGTGTTTAGTGAAAAATAATCCTAATACTCCTGACTGCAAAACACACAGACTTTCTAAGCCAGATTGGAAAACGTGATGAAAACAACCATATTACTCATTTCTGACCCACTTTCCATTTTTCGTTTCTATTTGTTTTTTATCATTTTGATGGTACCATATATATATATATATATATATATATATATATATATATATATATATATATATATATATATATATATATATATATATATATATATATATATAGTGAATAACATGTAAGTAGGAGGACGAAAATCCCCGGAAGCACAAAACCGGTTTCACGGCTGTTGTTCATCAAGTATGCGTATCCGGTGCTGTTCCGCCCACCGATCTTCATACTTGCGTACTCCGATGTTAGATCGACACTAGGATATAATCTGAATCGTCAATAGCGTGAATGGATACCCTTCATTGAAGAGTCTACCAGTGAATCACAACTGTGATTTCCGTTAGTTGTTCGTGTCTTGGTCACTGCCAACCCAACAAACAAAGAAGCTGCATGTGGAAGCGGCCAAGTTGATAGTAAGTAGTATGTGCACCCCTTATTTGCTCCGCCATCAGAGAGTAAATAAGGTTGAACGAGATATAAAACATTCATTGTGTTCCATGCGTTCGTTTGGTTTTGAAATACAAGTTCTGCGCATGCGTTTTTGTTTGACTCGCCTCGCTACCCACAGAATGATGAATCAGTTTCGCGAATGGCTTAAAACGAAGTGCGAACAGGAAAAAGCACACTCGAGATCTGACATGTGGCCAGGTCTGATACGAGATTTGGACTTTGTGACAGCCGCAACACGTTGGATGGCTATACCTACGGGACGTGCGAAACGGGAACTGGTGCAGCGTAGATTAAAAGCGGCGGAAAATCTTCACAGGTAATTTATTTATTAAATGAGGTAAAATATCATGTTATCGATCACGGCTACCTGCTTTGAATTGGTCCTTGTCTATGGTTCAGTATCTTTGAAACATTACTCGTGTATGGTATTATCGTAATATAGAAGGTGTGCCGATTTATGGGTCGTCTGTTCATCATGCTTTGGGACAACACTCAAAAGATTACATTACAACTGAGCCCCACATTTGCATCACGGACGTACAGTCAACGATAGTCCATTGCTCGTTTGTTTTTCTTACAATGGAAATGTACGATCATAGGACAGTAGAGTCAGGAATATAAACATAGAATGTTTTGAGCCAAATATGCCGTAAAGCATAAATATAAGCTATGGTGGTGTAGTAGAAACGGCGAAAACACACCGCTCATAATTAGACTGGGTGGGAATGCTTCAGAACACAAATTGCAAGAAGGTAATTTACACTATTCGCCAACAAACAGTGTCATTGTGCAGACATATCGAAGGAGTCAGAAGCCGTGCGAATGTCTAGAAACGCAATGATTGTTGGTCTATGGAAGGCGTAATGATGCTCTG
Source organism: Fasciola hepatica (assembly GCA_948099385.1). Taxonomy (NCBI): domain Eukaryota; kingdom Metazoa; phylum Platyhelminthes; class Trematoda; order Plagiorchiida; family Fasciolidae; genus Fasciola; species Fasciola hepatica. The sequence goes on from CANUEZ040000006.1 coordinate 524,243, forward strand.
ACAGCTGTTGGAGGGTGGAGGTTCGACCGACTCACCCACCATCGATGCTAAACCCAGCCTGTTCCTTGCAAATTTGCCTATCATGCGAGTTGTAAAACCTGTGAAGAATGACAGAAGTTAGCAGCTTAGACGCTATCGGGATTAGATTCATACCCCAGTGGTTGGCATAGTCACTGCCCGAGCCCTTCCTGAAGACAGGGACAACGATTTATTCCCCCCACACAGAGGGAACTTCTTCAGAGTGCCATACGTTGGAGAACAAAACTTGAAGTTCTCTAACGAGCTCCATTTCGCCACCTTTAAATAAGGCTGGGGAAAGGTCATCGGAGACCGGTGCTTTGTGATGTCCTGAGGCTTGGATTTCCTTGCGGATCTCCGCCCCATAATGTAGATCTGTCGAAACAGACCACTAAAAGTGTGCCGGAACAGCTATGGGAGGGGCTGACGGTATGGGCCAGCTAAACTGTGCTTTAAAGTGCTCCGCCCAGCGTACAAGTCGTCGCTGCAACGTGTGGATAGGCCAACCGTCAGCTTTACATATTGTTTCGTTCACACCTAATGTTTTCCTACCGGTGACTCGGATGAGGTGAAACAGACTGTGGAAATTTTTCACAGCGGCAGCATGTTCCATCTCTGATGCCCTTCGGTGCTATCATATTTCGCGATCCCTAAGCAGACTTGCAATGAGTTCACGTCTCGCTGTGATCCGTACATCACTATGGTCGCTACCAGCTGAGAAGTACTAGTGTGCATCAAAAACGCACAGAGACTCAGCAGAAAGCCGGAATGTAACAGCACGAGTCAGGCCAAAACTCATTTTGCCAGCAGAATACAACGCATTTTTATTAAGCGACCAGTGCTGGTTGGTGTTATCCGGTGGCGTTGATTCTAGCTTTTCATTTGGAGCATTTCGGAAAGTTGAGAGACCAGATAGATCAGAGAGCATATCGCAGTCTAGCCCTTGCTGGATGGCACGTTGGACACGCTCACCAAGGCACATGGACAGCTTAGTGCAGACTAAGTTATTTGCCAAACGGAATCTAGGAATTCTGGATCCCAGTAGCTTACTATTCCCTGAAAAGTTCTTTGGTTTTGGTTTGTACTCCTGTTGTTTCGTAGATTTCTTCAGGTTTGGGTTTTCCCTACTTTACTGTATTTTCATGCTATTTTTCTTACCATATCCGTCCTGATACCGATATATATATATATATATATATATGTACATATAATATACAATTACCAAGTTCACCATATCATTTTCGGCGGGAAAATTCCTGTCGTGTCTGCTGCAGTCATGCTACATTGCGTTTTCGAGGTTACAGGGTGAAGCAAGGAAAATCAAGAAAGATTCTCAACCGTCTTTCAAACAGGATAAGTATTCCCAAAAACAACTGGGGGCGTAATCAACGTAGAATACGTGGTTCACAATCAATTCTGTAAAATTTAACGATATTCGTAGAGGATCCCTAGATGAAAGTTGCAATTCAGGCGACCTTTATATTTTGGAAGTTTATGTGATTGTCTGTTTGGTTAGATTAAGGCGTATTCAAACCTGTACATCCATCCCCTATTACGTGTTGAATGAATCAGTGAACAAGCAGACGAAATCGACATTTGTTAATTTCCACTTCGTTACTCCCTAGCAGGTAGTTTAATGTGAGAAAACCCATGGTCACGAAGTTCCAGGTTTGATGCTATGCCGTTCACCCTAGTAACAACTGCCCTGAAACTTGGAGGATAGTCAGGCAAATGAGTAAAATTTTATCTCCCGATCAAGTATCTGTTGCGAATGTATCTATGTTCGATGCAAATATTCGTTTGATATTGTCCGAAGATAAAACCGAATTTTCGGTTGCTTACTTGGGAGTAGGAGCCTAACCAAGTTGAATCTGATAAAGTCGGTCATTCAGACTACTCATACAGCACGATGACCTCAGAATGTTAATACACCTTCCACTTTCTGGTAGTTGTGGTGTATCATATAGATTATTTTCAGAGTATTTTAAGGCTAATCGCATGATTTTCTCATTGTCCACCGTGTTTTCCTGAGGCGTCGGCTTATTTCAATTCTACCGTCGTTTGTGGGAAAACCTATGAAGTCGCTCCATCGCCCCTTTCTTTCCCGAATTGTGAAACAGAACTTATTTGGCCGCAGACAGCGATCAAACTTTGAAACTTCCGGCAAAATTCATCAAACGTTTAGAGACAGAAAACCAACGACCGAGTACAGCGACATATCGAAACCTGCGAGATCATTATGTGCACGAGCTGGATCCATATTATGAACAGTTTCTCAAGGTAATTTTGATTTTATATTTATAATGTACATAGATATATAAAGTAGTTCACACTTTTGCGCCTGTGCGCTAGAAGTGGTGAAAGAACGTATCCGAAAGGACCCATTGCATTATCGTTTGGTACGGGACACCAAGACTCACGATTATTCCATCTTTATATCACGAGAATGGGTAAATGCTTCCCGTAGAAGGGCATAGAAGAGTTCATAGTGGGCAGAGTGGTACCGGTTTCACCTATTTAAAGAGCAGCAATAAGATCGAACGCGGTGGTTTGCTTCCAGTTTTTTACCTATCTATTCATATGTTGCAGTATTTCCCTTAGTCTAGGAGCCTTTCACCGTAGTTTAAGAGTCGTACATCATCAACGAATGAACACCGCATCAAAATATAAATTAAATCACTTATTTTTACGAACGAAAGAACTGCCTACCTTCGCACCGCTTTGTTAGATTGAATTGGACCGGGCGACCAAGAGTTGCCCAAAACCAGTGACCAATTGTCATGCCCTAGTGCACCACACTGTGTGATGTTGACGTCAAATCACCTAAATTGATCCTTTTGTACAGTGTGATCTTCGGGAATGCATACACCCCTGGAGCTTTGGATTTCTAGTATTACTACTGATAACAGTAACAATAGTCAGATCTGGACTTTTTCTGAATACTGAGATGAATAAGTATGAGAAGCAGGTTGGTTGGCAAATCTATTTTACCAATGTGGTCGAAACTAATCGAATATAGATCGATGTTGTCAACCAGAAATCTCGGTGACTACACGGTCCAATAGAACTGTGAATTAGATTCATCAAGTCGTTCACGTTCAAAATACCAAAGTGAATGTATGAGAATAAACCGCAAACGGGTTAGCGGTGAACATTGTGATAATGGATGACATACTGCTGATCCGATACTGCATAAGTTGCTATTTGACTCGGATTTTCTATGCAAGGCACTACTAAATTGGCCAACATGGCCCATTTATTCACGATGAACGAGTTGATGTTGATTTTAATACCACTACCGGTTCACCCGATTTGTGTAGGTAGCTTTGTTCTATCACTGTGCGGTTAAAATAGCACATTTGCATATATAATTTGCAAATTCTGTTGTCGTTTACCGTTTTCTCGAGCGGGTTATCCCACGCATTTTATCTCGCGACAATTCAGAAAAAGTCAAAACGTATCTAATATTAGGAATTCGAAGCTCCAGGAGTGTACCCATTCCCGAAGAACTCTGTACTTGTCAAGTACCCTTGATTATCTCATTCCCCGAATAGGTAGAAATACCTTTGTAAACTCTCGTGACATCGAAAAGCGTCAATAACAGCATAGTGATTGAAAGTTTTTGTGTACGCGCTGCACTTTTGGCTTTACGGTTTTGTTAAAATTTAAAGTGATATCATGTTGATGTAGGCCCAAAAGTCCTGTTTGCGCCACCTTTTGGATTTCAGATCCATGCTAAAAGCATCTGGTTAGATGTCCATGCCACAATATTCGATACTCCACGGCTTATACAGAGTGGAAGATAGTTAGCCTAAGTGGTCTTGATGTACGGCTGTACACACTGGTGTAATGCTCTTAGGCTATGACGAATGACTCTCAAATTACAGTATTTGGCTCCTGAACTACGGAAAATACTGTGATTCCATTCAATAGGACATCATGATGATTTGGCCTAGGATGAAGAATCGCATAGGTCCCAATAGATAGCTTTGAATGTGGTTCAAAATCTTCATATTAGACTTATAAACGAGGCTCGTACCGCCTGACCCTAACCGGTTTACTGGTGTCGTCTTTCTGAGTCAGAAAAATGTAAACATTTCAAGTGCTTGTTTAGACAAGTTTGCTCTGGTTCAAAAACGACATCTGACGTAACGGTCATAAAACTTTGGCTTTTCTAGTCATCCTAGCTTCGCGTCCCCCTCCTGTGTGGATTTTACAATTGTGGAAAGCTGACACTCTCGGCCGGCGACTGAAAAGGATGAATTACGTAGCGTCTCCATAGGTCAGGCGCGAAGGGGTATCGATAAATACCGTGTAATTGACATACAAATGTTTGTTAAAAAAAACTAGTGGAAGATACCATGAAATGATTTTTTCCAGAATTAACTCATAAGTATTGCCACCACAACCAACACGAACTACAACTGTGAATGGTGTCCATTCAGAAGTTTGGGACTGTCCTCTAAATTACGGAGTAAAGTTGACAGGTCGGGGGTCATGCGGTAATCGTGATGGACTCTAGACCCTTCCGCCGCCGGGTTCAAATCCTGCTGTCGCCGCCGGGTTCAAATCCTGCTGCCGCCGCCGTCCGTGACTCTTCAGTTGTTGGCCTCTGATTGGCCGCAACTCCCTTTCTGAAATATTCCACCATTATCTTTTTAAGAACTTGGGAGTGAATAATGACAGATTGAAGATTTAAAAAATCCAGTTCCTGCACCCCCTTCTGGGTTCTTGGTTCGTGACCCCATAGTCACTACTATTCCACTTCATCCATCCGGTCCCGATCGCGGTGAATAGTGCGGACAGGGTGACGAATGTAGTAACGCGATAGGCGGCTTGTCACATCCAGGAAACACATTTTTGCAACTAGCAGTTTTGCCGAATTGATGCTTGCTACGGTATAATTCGTGAAGACTGATGCTCAGGACTGGTAACAGTATGTTTGCGGAGCGTTCTCACACAAAAACAGCTTGTTCATTGTATACAGCAGTTTGGGAGAATATATATTAGTGAGATTGGTCGATACGTCAACGAAGAGCTAATGATGCACTTTTTGAAGCAGCTCAAACCGAGGACTAACTCTGACAGACTGAAAGGTGTCGGGACTGCGACTTCTTCAAAAACAACGTTTACAATATAATTCATCGTACAATATCACTGCTCAACCAATTACTGAAAAACATGTTTTTCAATATCGATATGAACTTTGACACTGCATGATAAATCACATCACATAGATCTAAAGTCCTACTACTCACATTCAGATTCTAACAAACACTGACTTGTTGCCTTTCAGTGCAGAAAGTCACATCTTTCAGAGAAATGAGGCGGTGGTCAAACATTTACTGTGGTGGACTTTACATCCTTCTGTTCTGGGGTTCGAATTCTGATTCCGTCATCAGTCAGTCCCGAACTGGCAGCCTCTGGTTGGCCGTGACCTCCTTCTTGAAATAGTGTACCATTACTGCGTTCTAAAAGGAAGCAACTAAAACGATAAAAGGACAGAAGAAGAGCAACCTTCACATACGTAATCCAGATATCTCCACAAAGAGATCTGGAGAGATCTTCAATGCTAGAAGCGAAGGCTTTTCCAAAGTTCCTGATGGCTGAGCTTGGTGCTTAGGTCGTGATCAGGAACCCATGAAAGCCATCAACCATCAACACCAGTATTCAAAACAATTTAAGATTGTCTGTCTCTTAGGATGCACGAAATTAAATAAGGAACTTTAACGTTTGTGTTCTTAGTCAATGTCTTAAAATAGTTAGTTAGATGTCACGCTGAAAATGGCTCCAATTTCGTGAAATTTGAACGTTTCAAGTTAGCATCGAACGGTCAACAGCCTTTCTGTTGCGCACCATACTCGTTATTGGAAGTCACATTGTCGATGATCCATACACAATCTAATATGTGACAATAGCGACTGAGCAAGCTTTAAAACCTCATTTGGCTTCTCCTATAAAAACGAATTCATGAATTTGTTCCTTCTACGGAGATGTCCGTGTAATATGACCACAGTCAGACTGTGATGTGTGATAGAGCACAAAGATCTGACGGAATTTTAAAATTCGGTCACAAGTTCGTTGTTTCCCGTTGAAATAATCCACGGCTGAAAAGTGAATATACCTGCTTCGACGCTACAAAGTACCTAAATATCTCTTCGTGATTTGAGCTAATTTCACTTGGCTTCCTTATTGCAATTCGGAGACCATGAATGTGCAGTTCCAGCTGGACACTACAAGACAAATTCCAATTGAACCAGTCACAGCTCATTCATTTTAATGCGAGTACCTATTTGGACCCATGGATTCTCACACAACAAATGGCATTATACATATCTGATTCATTCCGTTTTAGAGCTTCCCTACTTTATCTAACCGCTACTGTTAGCAGTTCTGCATATGGACACGCAGTCCATGCACCCTGTGAAAGCATTTGGTGAACTCATGTTACCCAATCACTTTGCGTGTGACTAATATGCTGCTCGTATGATCGTTTTGTACCCGTTTCCCGCCTATAAAATGCCGTATTCAATCGGTCACCAAAAGGATACATTCATAAAGCCATTTCTTCTACGGATACCTGGGAGAAGTGAAAACATTTTATATCATTGTTTGCGAAAAAGGCCAATAGGATCCTAGCTGAGAATGAAGCTTTATACTGTTCGGATAGTTTGACTTTTTGATCAAGCTTTTAGTTCTATGGGCTCAATATTAGCTGTATACGGAGAGGTGGCTGACTTAGAAAAATCGATGATTATGTCTCGCACTGAAGGTATACTATGATTCCGTTTGAAGTGTCCCTCCAAAGGTTCGAACCGAATTAATTGCACGTGATCTAGTCACTCTCATAGCACTAAGCTTCTTACTTTCGATGACTTGGATAGGAGTTCCAGATTTTATCGGCAGAAGCTTGTTCCACCTCAGTCACGCGGTCTGGGACCAACAGTCTTCACACTTCTGGGACATTTTTGGTAACTTTCTCCGTAGTTATTTCGAAAACTATAATCACTACTGCCAAGCCCGTGTGCAAACCCGCATCAAGTTATTTGGACGACAACAGGGACATTCAGTCCAGCGACAGATTGGCCTTCGGATAATCTACAAGCGTGATACTATCATCATTGTTACTATATTATATATGCCGGGAGTCAGCACCACTCTGGTCTCAGATCACTTTATCTTCAAGATTTGGGCAAATGTTTCGACAGCTGAAGTTGCTAGCCAATGAAAAAAAGCTTATTTTAGACGCTTTTATGACAAGACTTCGTAACGAGGCAAAGATACTTATAGGTACCCTTAGAAACCAAACCGGGAATATCAACACTACTACTGTTTGAGGAGCAAATTCGGGGTGACAGCCCAACATTGGGGGAATTGATAATGTGTTGTACATTTTCTATCCCACTGTCGTTGATTGGTTAGCTACAGGAATATAATAGCTAGTCAGCTACGCTGGTTTTTATCATGGTGTACACTGCCCTAGTATTAGTCACATCAGCGCTTTCGCACCTCTTACGGTTACAAAAGAATACGAGAAATATCCTGAAACCATCCCGTCTGTTAGTTGCACTGACAGTACATCTGGCTGTCTGCGATAACATATCAGCTGAGCCTAAACTCATTGTACTCAGGGTCAGTCGTCCGCTTTGTAATCCTTCTCCTGTCTTCAACCTAGGGATGCTTCTGAGAACTGTGGCTTTTCTTGAACGTGGCATACAAAGCAGCTCCTGCGTCATTCCTCCAAGCCGAATTTCAGTAGTTTTTCACTCAGTTCCTGCCATCGGTTGAGAATTAGCACAACTCATCGTGAGAGCCACCTGGACGAGTGGACCCATGGATAGATTCAAAGTTATCACTCATATTACCAGGTCTGTTGCGCTGTTTTCGTTCATAAACAGAATCATTTATCATTCTCTAGATAAAACTGACGGATAATAGCACAAAAATTAACTTGTTTGTTTGCGACACTTCTCTTCGGCTGTTACAACTATCCAGCAGCAAAACTGTCTGAAAAATTATCTTTTTTGTAGGATTTGGCCAGTCGACTTGGACTTCAGGTGGAACAATTGCTTTCATTATCGACGGCGGATTTAGAGCCACTTCTGACCAGCCCACAGGATACCAAGCCGGGCCAGAAATACCCAGTAAGTTTGTTCTTAGGTCTCTGTGCTCGAGTGTAGTCATAATGTAATCAGTAAAACACAATGAAGATCAGGTGTGTCGAAATATGATCATAAAAGTCTATACTACCAAACTGGATGTGCGATGCAAATTCACCGAGTCCCAACTGACACTAGAACTCGGGAGAGCTTAAGTATGAGCCACGCACACGAAGGAGTCGATCGCCGTGCGAGAGCTCTTAGTCACGAATCAATCACCAAGAAGGAAAAAACAAGATAACTCTGTTTGGGTATGGGTTAGCACACCGTCAATAGACGGTCTCGTTCAGTGGCAGACAGTAGGCTATCGCCGGTCCAGAATCAAGGGCAAGGTTGGAGTCAACGGAGAAGTCAGAGCGCGATCAGATGTCCAGAATCACAGACAAGAGTTCAGCCAGACAAGCGGATCGACGGACCAATCGAAGACGAAGTTATCTCAATCCACCGAAGCCGTATCAACCAATCCGGTGCAACCAGAAGAAGAAGCCAATGGAGCCTTTTAGGAATATCAATGAACCAATAAGTTTCCATGCAAGGTTTCTGTTATGATCACCAAAAATCTTATATAAAGGACCTAGATTTAAGGGGTCAAATTATAATAGACGGGATTTCAGTCAGGAATCTAACGTGAACAGCACTCATAATTATTTGTCAGCTACCAGAAAATGGATTAGTATGACGGCTGAATTTGAAATTTTCTTTCTCAAAATTCCATCATTTGCATAGTCCCATTTTTTTGCTTTGACGATTTAGGTTGCTCATGAGTGAGAATATTTATCTGTTTGATACTGTTTCTAAGCCTTCCTTGAGCTTGATGAATGCTTCTCCAACTTATTCTCATGTTTTAACAACGGATTAGCGGTTCGTTGTTTTATTTGTTTTCAATGGGCGGAAACCGACTGATTCAGAATAAGACTTTAAAAATTATAATTGTATATGCTGACAGCGTTGATAATGATACTGTATCTTGTAGTGCTGGTACGCCTAGCTAGGCGAAGAAAAAGTTTTATGACTGTGGAACACTGAACTTTCTAAGTATCAGGATCTGGAAAGATGTGAAGTGCAGCTTGTCAAGCGAATGCGTCCATCGCAAGTCAGTTTCACTGTGTAATATTAAGCTATTTTACAAATCTAATTGGTCAATCCCAGTGGTGGTGGATTTAAGTTGATTGTCTCTTGATTCATCATGCAGTTGCAACAATAGACCCACCATAGAAGAACCGCACCGCACCGCTGTTTCATACGCGTTACGGATCACCTCCAGTACACACCCGCCGAGGGGCCATTGGGACTCGAAGCCAGATTACTCATGTACACTGAGAATAGTCAAAAGGTTAATCTGAGTTTAAAAACAACTCTAATCAGTTAGTGTTTGATTTCGTTGCGCTCAAATCTTCCCATTTGTTTTGTTATGCTGATTCCTGTTGAAATATGTAGAAGTTTGTCAACCGTTTACAACCTACGGCGGAAGACAAAGAACATTTTGAAAAAATGATCGCTTGGTGCGCTTTTCGGCCGCTCACATTGGAAGTGGTTCTGTTCTATCAGTATCTCGTCGACTGTGGCCAACGCCTACAATGTCCGTCTGTAGATCAAGATTTGATTTTCTGTCTGGAAATAGCTCGATTTCAGGTACGTGATCATATCATCCTCTTGTTTACACTATGTCCCGTCGTATTAATAATGGATTTAGTAATTCCCTGGTATGAGAAATCTTCGCCAAATGTGTTGCCAAAAATCTTTACTCAATAACCTTTTATGGCTACAAAAGGCCGACAGTACAGCCCTATGTACTCGTTCATTGTCTTTTAGTAGAGGAAAAACAATGAGTTTCATAGTCGTAGTTTCGGTTGGGGTGAGGCATGGGGATATACTGAAAAGCTGGTGTTTCTCGGTTCCTTAGTTCTAGTCCAGAAGACGCTAGATCTATGAATGCGAACTAATAACGATGGTGATCGTTTTTTTCACTTTCTATCAGTTCAGTACTGTTTGACAGCTTACATGCAAGCGCATCACTGAACAGTGTATTCTGCTCGGTTGCCATAATGGTGATTCTCGTTTGTCTCTCTGCTTATTTATTTATTTTTCCCAGTCGGTCATTAGGCAGCACTCAGTGTGCGACAATTCAACGGGGATGATGACTGCCGTGTGGTCTACATAACCACATCGTATGAGGATTACGCATGCACGATGGATATCCGCTCGATTCATTCCTCTCTCCTTCGCCTCACGCACCCGCATCCGATGCCTGTTCATACCACACACTGCACTGCCCTGGTGCACCAGTCGTGTACAGCTTACTTCGTGCAAGCCTAGTGGAAAAGGTGGATCTGGGTGGGTAGGCGAGGAGACTATCGGCCTAGAATAAGTGCGAAACAAGCTCGATGAGTACTTGATAAACAAATGGTGGGCCGATGTCAAACAAGCCGTTCACTGACTGTTCACACACCAGGAAGAACATGGAAGCTAGTAGAATGTGCACGTTGGGTAAAAGTCAGTTATCACCCTAGGTGCAGAGAGTTCCAATGTAACGTTATTCCGATTGTGACTGGCGCGTAGCCAAAATAACGAATCCCAAAGTCAGAGCAGGATTGATTCGCAGATTCTATGGTGCTAGATTAACAAATTTTGCGCGTACAAATTGTATACAAACCTCAACTGTAAGGCTACAAAGATTAATATCGAGAACCAAAGTCCAGCAAAAATCACTGCCAGATACGACCGTCACGGCAGTCAGAGGTCAAATCAAAAAGATATCACGGCACACGAGTTGTAGGGCCTGATGTACAGTAGGTTTTTCGAGGATCAACAAGAGTAAATCGCATAGTCTAAAATGTGCAAGTATGTGACAATGATTGGGAAAAATCTCTGCAAGTGTACGTTTCACCCAGGGACATGTCGTGTTACTAAAGGGAGGAAGGTTCATGGAGGCTCAGTCTCTTCCGGAGGCTCTTGAGGATTGGATATAATGGCAGTTAGGCCCAAAAGGCAAATGGGATAGAGAATACAACCAAACAGTGAAAATGGCAGTGTTGTGTTAACACGTCGGTCGCAGACCTATTACTTCCATTACACAAGACTGGTATTGATTTACAGCTTTCGTTCGTTTAAATCATTCTTTTTGTGGTGTCCACGCTTGCCTTACTGTAATTCGGAATACACATTCGTCCGTAAATACGTGCCATCGTTGTGCTAACCGGTTGTGAGATACAACAGTGTTGGCGATTGTGATGATGGTCATCATTTATTTTATGGATATCACACGAAGATTATCGGTACCTGACCAATGGTGTCTTCAAATTATTGTTAGAATGGCACGGGAACACCGTTTCAGTCATACAGAAATTTGGAGTAGAGTACCAAGCGCATGGGACAAATCATTAGAACAAATACTCAAACTCATCGAGTTGTAATAATCGGGGCATCTGTTGTGCATACATACAAACAGACTTCTTTGCTGTATAATACTCGGAAAGGCGAGCGTTGGTTGGAAGATGACTGAGAGTGGCACATCTATGACATCGAACAAAAATACAAAACTATGGCTATTGATCCCGGCTACTTGGGACACGTTAGGCTTCTTTGGGTTGGTTCGAGAGAAATCCACCTACTCAGTGGTAGGAGACACTAGAAGACTTGATGGTATATTGTGCATAACAGTGTTCCTAAACTTTTTTCATTTAACTGATATAATTGTTTGCAATTCTCCGTTTGTTATCTATGTACTCCCAAACTTATGTTTTCCGATCTGGATTTATACTGAGCAATGTGAACTGGTGCATTCCGTGTATGGTTAACACAGGTTCTCCTATTGTTTGATAACCTCTGGCGATCGTTTAGTGACCAATATCGGTTATTTAGCGATCACAGCCTAGGGCACACAGAATCTTAACCTTTCTGACACACCCATACCTCACAAGCTCACGCCATATGAGAGCTTTTGATCCCAGTTACGGGGATGGAAGCCTTATGCAATTCACGTCAGCGACTACATGCTGGATTCCAGCGGCTCACAACCGAATTTACTGTCTGATGTCTTCCTCTCTTTAGTCCATTATTTATTCCGATCGAGGAAGATTTTTGTGTTTTTAAAGGATTTTTCAAATCATTTCTACGAGAAAACGGGGCTCTGATCGAAGCGTTCCGAAAGGTCAGTTCATCAGGAAACATGGATTCGGGATCTTGGTACATTCATGCAAACAATAAATGGATCGCATTTCGCTCTGTTCGTATGCTGCATTTGGCAGACAAAATTTCACTTTTATTGAACCTGCCAGAAGTTATTCTGATTTGTAAACCTGATTTTCTTCGACGATGGGAGATTTTCCTCTGTATTCCAAACATATCCAGGATATTGACTCGCACAAGGCTACCAAGCCCCTCAACTCGGAGCGAAACCTCGTACGTGATGTGAGCTTGAGCTGTAGGAGTGTGTCGGAAAGGTATGCTGGACTCCATACTGTGGTCGCTAAAAAGCCGATAGTGGCTACTAGACGGTCGTCAGAGACTACTAGATGACAGGACAACCTGTCGTTGTTCGAACCGAGGCTAACTTACAGCACGATGTTCTCAATACGGCGATCAACAAAAATCATCCTGGAAGACACTTGAAAGAAAATCCAGGACAGCAAAAACTGGGCAATTTATGGTTAGGGTGATTTGGCTATTTTCCAAATTGATGCTTACGACTACTTCAAATGGATTCCTTGCATGGCAGCTGAGAAGACTAGTCTGGGTGACAGTGAACCTACCGGTCACCAGCACCGGTCGAAGATGTTGGAGTCTGAAGCCTTGTGAGTGTTTATTGGTTGCTTCATCACCAACATCCATTCGGCCGAACTGAGCGGGATTAGATCGGGCTACCCTGGAAAATTTGGAGATTATTTTCACCTACTGACAGGACAATAGTAGCCAGGTTTTGATGAGAAATAACAGGATGAAGAAATTACCGGTGGTGCCTTCAACAGTTAGCTTGAAAGGGTACCTCGGCGATGATTTACTGAAAAACCGTTATCGAATATTTGATTGAGAAGACTTTTTTAGAAGGTTTCACGGTTGGTTAATCTAAGTGAAAGATATTGAACTCTACCAGACCAGGTTTCTATTCGTCACTCTCACAGAAACCCCAGTAGGTTTATTGCATTTCCAAAAACAAACCACTACATTGAGATACAAAGCCCAACGGTTTTTTCGCATTGAATATTGGTCAGCATATTTCATGTTTCATCGGCGAGTCTGGAGAAAATCGTTCATTTCATCTCGTTCGGCCACTTATGTTGTACTTCTGTGTTTTGATTTTGGTTGCTATCTTCTCGTATCACCCCCCTAGACGTGAAATTAATCGAAGGATTCAAGACAGATGAATATCAAGAAAACGCATAAATTAAAGTTATGTGGAAAACACCGTCCCAGTACAGATGCGTCGATCACGGTGACTATTTATCACCTAAGCTATTGTCTCTAGCCTTCCATTTATCATTCGGACAGCAGTCCAGAAGCAAAACGAGTTTAACGCAGCCCAGTCCAGTGGTGGTGATTTAGATACATTTACCACTCCATGAACTAACCATCTCGATGTTTTCCACAGCGGCTACCTACCTTGGAGTACAAGGTGATTCGAAGAAATCTATCAGTGGTTATCCCTGACACATCCCGAAAATCGTCATCTGTTCAGTCTATACGCTTAATCTGGAGATGGACATCTAATCCGCAACAAAGTTCGTCTAGCCACAGCAATAATGGTACGGTTTTCTCACCAAATTTGAGTAGTACTGCGAAGATATCGATGAACAGAATCCAATGAGATCCGTGTAACAACTCTTTTCTGGTTGGAATAGGATTATGAAATCCATGGTTTGGAGATTTTTTAGACCGGTCTAGAGAAAGGTTATCCGTGGTAATCGAAACGTCGACTAGTTGCCATCATCTCCGAGAACATTGTTTTACCCTTTTCTTATTTCCCCCAAATTTATTGACCATTTTAAATAATGTTTTGGCTTGTCATAATTTTGTAGTAACGCATTCTTTTGCTTCAGAGTATAAGAGCCCAGTTTAACAGTAAGTCAGTAGAACAAACCAAAGGATTACCGCTCCTGTGTCTTTGGAATTCGTTCTGTTAGCTTCCCTCTGATCCCAGTGTTGTGTAATTCCCTGTTTGTTTTCTACTTTTGTACAAGCCCCGCTTGTTGTTCATTTTTAAATGTGACTCAAGTTATTAGACTTTCAGTAGCAGCGGGAGCAAGCAAAAACATATTCGGTTATGTGTACCTCAATTACAGGAACTTAGTCGAGAAGCAAACAAAAACAAGTGGCTTGTGAAACGAAAGCTTTCGTGCATATTGACCACATTCTTTGAATCGGTGTTCCCACCACAAATTCAAGTGAGTCAATCTTTGACAGATTCATTGTTTCATTGGATGTTCCTACTGAAATTTCAAACTGATTATTTAACTCGTTGTGACCATAGTACTTGCACTCAAAAAGCATAGCTATTATTCTTGTCCTTGACGATGGTCGTAATTCCGAACTCATGATATGGATCCCCTGTAAATTTGCATTTATTTCTCAAGTTTCTTATTCACTACCGGTCATTCAACCATGGGAAGACCGTAAACTCGTTTTTTTTAATCACTTCTATGTAATTTTCTGTAATCTCTAGTTAGACATAACGCAGAACGTTTGATGTATGTTGGCTAGTAAGGGCTTGAAAAGCATTAATATCGATAAATGGCATTTGCAATTGGATAAAGAACAATTTAGAAGGCCTGTTTTTCACAATAAGTAAATTTGAGAGGAGGAATACATTCCACTGGTGAACAACCAAACTGTACCACTTATTCAGTTAAGTGATTCATGCACTTAGTTACGATTCCAATGAACGAATCTCATACTATCCACTCCCAGTATGAGCCCAACTACTTGAGGTTTTTGGTTGTATAGCAATCTCAAATATGTTTTTCATCAGAGAACTTTTATTCCATTCTAGGTCGCTTTGGATAGAATAAAAAAATTACAGTGCATGGTGGCAGCAGATAGTCAAACCCCAAGTAGTCATACAAACGCTGCGGTAAATTTTCCCCTTTTCCTGGACTAAATGTGGGGTCTAATCTTACGCAAGTGGTTTATCCGAATGACTTTATACTGATTGGCCTCATGGATTAGCTACAAAAAGCTTAAAGCAGAATCAACTTCATCACTGTCACTCCACCATCGTGGCGATGGTGATCCTCGGAAGTTGGATATAGAAATAAGGTGCATCCGAACAGCTTCACTCTGAGGGAAAATAGTTTACAAAATGTTACAGTGAACAAATTATGCGAATTACTAACAATCAGCAAAACTTCAATAACTACCTACCAAAGAGAAGTCCACGTTCGCGTCGAACAAAGAATTTGGACGAACGAGGTGCTGTATTCGTAAGGGGAAATAAAACAATGGGACCGGGGCAGTATATTTGTGTATGTGTGAACACGAAACGTTGTATGGTCCATTGGGCAGACATGGATAAAGGGGAGGAGGGCTCGCAAGTGGAAGAGAGTGGGAATGCTAATTCCTGGGAATCTGTGTTAGACATGACGACAGGGGGACAAATAAACATTTGAGTGGTAGGAGATTGAATGTTTGCACAATACAATTCATAGCGCAGTATGAGCGCTCCACTCACCTCTGAAAACCATGGAGTTTGTTTCATCGTTGTTAAGACTCATCAACAACGTACATCTGCCGAGCCCCCGCTAGGAGTCTTTCGCTGTGCGGGAAATGCTCTGCTAACATTCAGAGCCAGTGGTGGTGGAAAGACGATATACCATGTGGTGCATAAGTTCAATAAACACTTGATAGCCAGCCTATTTTACTGGTGGTTAGACGTTCGGCTCACAATCATTCATCCCCAGGATTTGGCTGGATGCCTCAGTAGAATCAAGTTGACAATAGAAGCTGAAATCTTAAACCATCTCCCAGTGACGGGAGTTGAACTTGATTTTGCAGTTAGGGCAGAGACAAAGCGGTCCGGTCAGACATCGACTTCGTTCTAAATTAAGAGGGGCAGGTTGTGGCGCACGTATTAAACTTAGTCTTTGGTTTCTGATTGGGGTTCATAATGAGTGATATCAACGGTAGACACCAAATACTGTAATGGTCCTTCAAACTGAAACAGTAAGAGATGCAACATGAAGAGCCACTGTTGAACGACTACAAATCAAGACAATTGAGGCATTTGTATTCACATAACGTAATCACCATATTGCTACCAACATTTTTACTTCTCTCCCTACTTTGCCATATTATTGATAACTTTTATTCCCTAGTTGGGTCGCTGCTGAGTAGTAGCAACCAGAATAACCACAATCCAATAACCGTTAATGGTAATTTCAAGTGAACTGGATTCATTAAAGTCCTTCACGTTCAGGAGACCAAAGTGGATATATGAGAATAAACCGCAAACGGGTTAGCGGATGACATACTGCTGATCCGATACTGTATAAGTTGCTATTCGACTCGGATTTTCTACGCAAGGCACTACTGAAATGGTCAACATGGCCCATTTATTCACGATAAACGAGTTGATGTTGGTTTTAATGCCACCACCGGACCACTCGATGTGTGTAGCTTTCTTCTATCACTGTGCGGTTAAAATAGCACATTTGCATGTATAATTTGCAAATCCTGTTGTTGTTCACCGTTTTCTCGAGCGGACAATGCCACACAATTTTTTTCGCGACAATTCAGAAAAGGTCGAAAGCTAACTACTGCTACTGAAAACAGTAGCAGCATCAGGAATTCGAAGCTTCAGGAGTGTACCCATTCCCGAGGAACACTCTTTGCAGTATTCAGATCAAGCAAGTGAATACTCACGGCTACGGAGTATGTTGTTTCCTCTTTAGAGGAGTTTTTATGAAGTATAGGTTCTGTTGTACCTATAAAAATTCATCATGTTTTGCGTTCTCACCTTATATTCAGGTTGACATTACTCCGGATATCTGCTCACGTCTGGTGAAAAAGATTCAACGTCAGCTTGGGCAAAGAACACCATTTGATCGAAGAATATTTGACGAAGCGTCACAATGTGTGCTTCGTGAACTGCTGCCTTTCTATGCAGGATTTAGAAATAGTATCCTTGGCGAAAGCATACCACAGATCAATCTCTTGTCAAAAAGAGTAGATGCACAAATACAGCCGAAAGAAATCCCGTGGTTGGCTTCGCCTCTGAGTAAGTTTTGTAGGATTATTTTAAATGGCAACTGACAGAAGAAATAGGAAAGTATCTTTCATTTGCTGGCAAGCCATTATTTTCGGTGACCGTAGAAAGTCAACGGACTGCTTTTTTATTCAGCATTTTTGTGCATTGTTTAAAGAATTTCAAGGTTTCATCTCAAACCCAGCGTTTCTGCATGACGATTGGCGCCCGGAGCTAGGTGAATACGAAAGCCTTGGTCTAATGTGGAGATTCACTTCTGCTCTTTTGTGGGTTGAGGACTGCATCGTTCAACAGGTGTTATCCCTCAGATTCATACCTTACATCAATGCAAATTCCCTCAGGGAATCCTTTCATTGGTTGTGGTCAAGTGGTCACCATTAACAATCACAAACCGCGAGCTGAAATCTCACTAACGCCGATCGAATTTCTCCTTCTGTGGCCACTAAGTAAACACAATCCCTTCCAGGACTGCTGTGCTCCTATCGCTTTACGAATAAATAACGCCAAACGTCATTTTTTAAATCAGGGTTATCGATTCGTTTCGATCAGTCTATGCATATGAGTTTTGCCTCCACCAGAAAAATGAACCACATGAAGCTATTTGGACACGGAAATAAAGTTGTTTTGTATTGTACAACGGGAATGGATTTTCACTCCACAAAGTATAAATGCCTCTTTTTTTGTACTCAATGCTGCACTTGTGTCTTCCTATTCCCGCTCCTCCGTGTGTCTGTGCATCAACGCGAACAGCTCACAAGCACCACGATACGCTACAACGTCGATTAGAGGCCTATCAACGGTGGAAAACGGGGCGTACCAGTGTCTCTCTGCCAGCATTACCTAGAAAAGCGCAAGCCAATGCGATCACATTCTCTATTCGCGGTGGAGCCAATTGGGTCTATGCTGAGAGTTAGAAGTGCACGTTTAGGATTTGTGCAGATTCTTATTTGTTTGCATATGCTTACTGATGTGCGTACCGGCATGAACGCTTTATTCTTCTACTATCCGAAAGGGATGAATCTTCGTTCATAAATCTATACTGAAGCAATGTTCCTCTCCGTTCTACCAGAATTTTGACGAATTTTGTACAACTAAATTATGTGAGTTTCTTATGACAAACGGGAAAATCAGTTGGGTATCAGAATGAATGTAGTGCTCTTAGAGCAGATGTTCTGTGTCATTCAGAATTAATCGGTTTTCATAGTTTTATCAAGTTTATCCCGATTTATTATTATCCTCATCCAAAAAATAATGGTAATAATAATAATGATTGTCATCATCATTATCAGCAGCAACAGCAGCAGCATTATTGCCATTGCCATCGGAATAATAATAACAATAATGATATTAGTAATAATCATCTTCATCCGGGTCATTGAAACTGCCATTTTAGTGGCTTCAGGAGGACAGCTACAAGCGTAAAATTAGGCATATCATGGACCGCATGCAACACTTCGATTTTACTGACTACCGATTTGAACAATTCAATTAGAAAGTATCCTGTACCCAATTCAAGGAAGCATAACGTATTATTCACAGCATAGAAGTACTGTGTCTATGACTTAACCTTACCTAATCTAAATGATAGTGAAGCTATTTCTGAAAGCGATTTTTTCAGTATACGTTCATGTTCACGCTATTTGCCGTGTTCTTTTCAACCACGGACGTGGATGGAATACTTAACAGTTTTTCCTCCTAGACTGCTTCTTTACCGGGGTCTGGAGGAACTAACTACACGATTTTCTGCCGTTTAGTAGCCAGTGGCGATCGTTCAGTAGTCACTGTCACTTATTTGACAACCCCAACCTAGAGTACGGTAACCAAATCTGGCCGACGCACTTGAACTGCACGAGCTCACTGTTGTGTATGGTTAAAGTCACGCACACCAAGCGGACAACCGATCAATACTCCTCTCAGGAATGGACAGACGTCTATTTTGTTTTGATCTTTAGTCATTCGTCAACGCTAGCAGTATTGACTGATCGGTTTTTCTATGCACTGATTGGCCCTACTCTTTTGCGCGTGATTGCATATGTAGCTTAGCTTTTTTGATTATTTGTTTGTTTGCTTGCGGCTTACTTGCCGGCTGAGGTCTAATTGCATTTACACTCCTATAAATAAATGAGATTCAACAGTTACAAGTTTTGATGGTGGCACTTATTGGCACGATGTTCAGAATGCAAATAAATGAAGAATAACTAATTTCGCAAGATAATACGTCAACTTTGTTCTACAATAAGCAACCCAAAGTCCGAGCAATTCTCAAGGGAATGCTTATTTCCGCATTTCTCACACATGATTTCACCAACCACGACTGCTTGTATAAGATATTCATTCTATCTTCGGGTTTTCTACTCTGGACTCGCGATTCCCCGGTAAATAAATATACCGATTTCTCTATATTCAGGCATGAAAGCTTGCAAATTTACACAAACCTTGAAAGTCAGGTTCCTTAGCGCTGTCGTAAATTTATTCTATCTACTTAACCCACACCACAGCAACAAACCGTGGCAACGTACTCAAAATCGGTACGATCCCGACTGCATTCAAATTCGAATCATATCCTAGTTGCTCAAGTGCATCTTCGCAATTAATTAACTTATTCGCATAAGAAGATAAATGGTCCGAATCATGAGGTACCCATTTCGGGCTTGTAACCTGATCTAACATAGCCCTTACAACCAAGTTTCGAGATCCGAACAACTCTTCTAGTGTCTTTCTGGTCCGTCTGTAACCCTCCTCAGTGGGATATAACAAGCATCCTTCGATGTCCTCTCTGACATGGCCCTGACAAGAATGATAGGGGTGGATAAATCTCTTTCATCATTTTGGACAAGACTCTCAATCTGCTGTTCAAACTGACGAAAAAATAAGATGTAACTGATCGGTAAACCGTCAAATCATGGCAATTTACACCTTTGTGACTCAGTCCGAGTAATAAGGCGTTTTAACTTACAGAACTCCTAATCCAGAGTCGAATCGCTCATTCGGTGCCCAGAGTCTGTTTCAACTGGACCCTTTCTAAACTCATCAAATAAATCCAAACTAGTCGTGACGGATAGTCCGGATTGAAAATCGTCTACCGTCACTGCTTCGATGCCGATTATCTCATGGCTTTCCGCTTTCAACAAAGAAGCCGCTCTATGCTTAACCCCAGCAGCCTGTTGCATTACTTCAGCTGCCTGTGTCTAGTTGCGCACTTTCTAGTTCCGGTTGCACATAGCCGGAGCGATTACCGATAGCTAAATTTCGATTATGATGGCATTGATGAAGACATGCTCTGTTCCGTCCCACTGACTCCAGTGAGAAGACCTTTCTGCCTTCAGACTATCTCAGTTTATTGGTAAAACAGTGAATGTATAGGTTGTTGATCCACGTGCCCTGTCGTTGCATTGAACTTATTGGTCCGACCGGTGTGGGCGACCAAGCCTTGAGGCTTAAACATCGCTGACAGGATCGATCACTGTCGATCCAAGCCATCGATCGTCTGTTCTGATGCTCGTGATTTCGTGGGCTCAAGCCTTGGGCTCGGTGCAGCACAGGTGCTGATCACTGACATGATTTGGCTGTCTATGAACGACGAGTCAACACATGCCCTCACAGGAGGGATATTGAGTCGTGGAGTCAGCCACATGATTCCCAAATGACAGACACATCAATGCCGATATGCAAAGATGACACAAAGCAAATTAAACACCAAGGCAAACGAGTGCAGGGATCAAAGTTCACTCGAGTTCACGTAAACGTAAAATGGTTCGCAAGTCAAAAAATCACACAGAGCTCCATTACCGGTTCTCGATCCGTCACAAATTGAACAGATAACAAATGCATGTATCCAGTACTTATCACAAATTCCTGTATGGTCTGTTTCAAGTAGATTTTGCCAATTCCTGTAGTAACAGCCAAATGCTGGACTCCGAATACGCTCACCTGTTGGTGCTGATAACGATGAACAGTCAAGGACGCAAGTTAACCAAAACTTCAACCCAGAGGTATCGGCGCGAGATCAAAATTCAGTGCCCAGTGGTAAACGGAAAGTTTAACTTCAATCAATGAGGTATCTGAATTAGGCACATTAATAAATCGAATTTGTGCAGTTCACACTTGGCGGTAATCGTTCTCAGGCTTACTGCAATGAACATACAATAACAGCGGCGAACGAAGGAACCAGAAGACGAATGGCTGGAGTTTCGGAAGTGCGCGACAATCAGTTGTATCACTGAGACAAACAGGACAAGACGAACTTTCGGATATATGAGCCATAACCATCTCACGACGCATCAGTGGTCGTTATAGTGTCGTTGAGTGATAATTCTAAATTCAGTTATCAACGCAAGGCAGCATATCTACCCTACGCATAGGTCCGGTCAGTGGATTGCAGGCACTTTTGTTCTATTCCTATCGATAGCGAGCGCCGCAAAAATGTTTTCTTTAGAATCTGAGCTAAGAAAACAGCAGTTCTGTCAGCTGTTTCTTTCACGCTTCGAAATCTAAGATAATTCTGGATTATTCAGTCTACGTGGATCGTATGTGCGCAGCCTGGTTTCCAGTTCAAGGATGAAAATATCGGGATATTTCGAGGAGGACAATGACAAGTTCAGACACAGGGTGTGAGAAGGTGAGGGGTGCTAGAAACGCGGTAAGAGTAACGTGTACTGTGGGACAAATTACTAAAAAATAACAGTAACATACTCACATGGTGGGAAAACCGACCACAGAATCAAGACAGTTAACAAAGGCTTCAAAACACCCAGGCAACATTAGACAAGAAAAGCTGGAGGCGGCCATGCATGAACGAGTCAGGTGGTTTCCAACGAAGGTCCTTATTTATGGGGAGGGGCATTTTGATCAGTCAGTTGTAAGAACAGAATAATCCGAGGGTACACACACACACACAAGCTCGATGAAGAAAAAGCGGAATTACATGGTTATGAGAAAGCGCAAGATGGCCTGGTCCATTTATTCACACGGATAGGGCAGATAGAGGGAGAAAGATAATTACATTCCAAACATTTGGGCCTTACCAAGTAACTCAGGCAACTATGATGTAATAACACAACGCGGCCATGGATACCAGGACTTAGATTCCAAAACGGAAAGAAAGATTACGGGAGCGATACATTCTGTTTGAAATCAGAGTTCAGTATGAACAGATAATATCAAACACTAGACAAACGATAATTAAGGTCAATCGACACCTGTCGTAGACTCCAGGCTAAAGTTGCATGACGCGATGGGACTGAACAAACAAATAAACGCGCTAGCGTGGAAGCGAGGGTTTGGTAGTCGCCGTGGAAACTGGTGGTCGAAGTTCATGGAAGCGAATGAACTGTTTGGTAAATACAAGACAAGAAAAAATGGGATCTGGACTAAACCAGTCTAACGAAGCTCCTCGATATTACGAGCTGAATTTTGATGTCAGATTTCAATAGATCTGTACGGTGGATCTTTCAGCATATCAACAAATGCATATACACTGCATAAAATTAAGAAAATACATACAAAGATGAGCTGCTATAAATTACCAGAAAGAAACTCACGGCAGAAAATTCTGGCTGTAATTTAGCAGGCCAAAATGACGATAAGAGGGATGGAGATAGGTCCTCGGTATCAAGATATCACTCGCGGTGAGGCTCAGCTAGTAAACTTGAGGCAGTTAAAACAAGTCCAAAAATAAAGTTTAGTAGCAAATTTGTTTGTAGTAAAATGGGTGATCATTGGTACATACGAAGAGTATACAACGAAAAGTGTAAGCTGGGGGAAAGCATGGGTAAAAATGAAGAAGATCTATTTACGGCAGAGTAGAAGAGGTAACGTGTGGAGTGAACAACTGCGAAAAATAACTACCCATACCCCCCCCCCTCCCCCCTTGGCGACGTTATAAGCAAAGGAGTGACCGAAAATAGTCTTTACCATGGATGATGCGTCTGGATAATTTAGCTAATTTAGCTAACAGCCACGTGCTACTGTATTACGGATAAGTAGACCAACGAGCGGACGATTTTTATTAAACTAACCAACGTTGTTCGTGAGCTTTTCCTTTGGACCGATGTTCGAAGAATCATTCTATACAAACTAAAATTTCCACGTAAAGTGTACTTCGTTATGGATGACATTTTATTCTCATGTTCAAGGATATTCGGTATGAATGCTGTAACTGTGCGCGACTTATAAGGGGACAATCTCAAGAAGGCTTACTTTGGACAAAAAGATTG
The DNA here is from genome assembly GCA_948099385.1 of Fasciola hepatica. Lineage (NCBI taxonomy): Eukaryota > Metazoa > Platyhelminthes > Trematoda > Plagiorchiida > Fasciolidae > Fasciola > Fasciola hepatica. Next base: position 547,831 of record CANUEZ040000006.1, read on the forward strand.
CTTTAGGGGTGTATCATTTCCCACTGAACTCAGGTAAGATGGGATCAACGAAATTTGTCTTTTGATCTCATCGAACCTCAGTGCTTGGATCTGTTCAAATATCTGTAACTACAATAGGATATTCTAAGGCTATCTCAAAAGGCGGATAGTTTTCCATTCAGTGTATCATGTAGTATGTGTGTTCAACAGACCGTTGCGAGCCAGTCCGGCTAGCTTTTTGTTTAGGTGTCCGACTTACTGTCGTTCAACCCGGGTTTGAGTCCTAACGGGGGCTCGGTGGATTTGAATTACTGCTGATTCCTTACAAAGATGAAGCTGCTGTACTCTGTTTCCATGGATTTCAATGGTGAGTTCAGCGTTGGTTCCGTAGGGTGGATTGCATCAAGCAAAATCAAGTCTCTTACTACTCATATGCACACTAGGCACTGTTAAGAAAAGCTGTGGCAAACGAAAAGTGGAGAATCAGCGTTGATTATACAGTGGTCAGGTTACGTTGTTGATAAGTCATAAAATATATTTTCGGTAAATACCTGTTCAATGAACATTAATCCACTTTACTCAGAAGGCTTCCGTTTTCGACGGCGAGTCTTTCAGATCCATAAAATTTTGACATCCGCAACGTTTAGACCATTGATATTTGTCAAACCATTGCTATTTATCAGCTCATTCGTTACCGACAGAAACTTGGCATACTCATCGGTATCGCTGATATAGGACGTTCTACCCAACATTATTCTATCTTCTAAGATATTTGCCAACCCCGGATAGGTTGTATTTCTCGAACACGGGAACACAACTGAATCAGATATCAGAACAAAGCGGTACACACACCGTTGCATGTTGAGCTCTTTTCTTATTTTGTTTCACTAATTTCAGTGCGTTGTTTTGTTCGTCGAAAGTGCCAGTGAAAATTCACTCTGACAGGTGAAACGGAAAACCATTTGGCGCTTTGAAACCGTAAGAACATTATTCAAGAAGTTTCGTTCGTTTGGGCTCTTTCCTAGAAAGCATATTATCCTTTACAGTATAGAAACTACCGCAGTTGTGCTTCACTGTGGCTGACGGTCCTCGTGTTCACGGATCGCCTTGTTATTTCATTGTACCTTTGATACCTCATGGTTAATAACTTTATTCTCCGAGTCTGGGTTTACAGAACAGAATCGATCGGAGGTAGTTCATCCCCCGGCTTGGGGTTGACGGTGATATGGACGGACCGAATTGTGATGGATCATGATGACTATCAACTGCTAAGTTCATACGTTTTCAGCAAGTAGCATTCCGCAGTTGGCCCGCGAAGCCATGCTTATGAATGTTCACAGATTATGCTGTCCCACTGAGTGAAAACCCTTACCTGGTTTTGAGCAAGAGGTGCCCATCAATGTTGCTATGGCTGCTGTAGCGTGAAAGCGATTCTTCTTGAAATGCTCACTGAGTTTAGGATCGCGTCAAAGACTAACCATGACAGAGCCATTTCACAGCTCTGTATCTTCGTAGCCATTCTTGTCAACAACTCAACATCACTCGTGTTGGGTCGCAAATTGTGTTGAACCAAATACATAGCCCCCCTGTAAACTTGTTTCAGTAACGACAAGACGCGCTTTTTACCGCCTCCTTAATGCCACCTTAGTTGTAGTATAGAACGTAAAGTAAAGTAAGCCTCTCTTAAGTTTTACCTTCAGCTCAATGTCCCATAGAACTTGTGGCAGCCGTCAAGTTCGGCACTTTCCGCCATAGGTGGTTTCATTTTACAAAATAGTAAATGAGACCCTGAGTCAACTAGTTGACTCTAATTCTTGCTTTCGTTTAGGAACCTCTCTAGTTCACCCGACTGATTGACCAATCTATCCAGATTGTTAATGATTTCTTGTCCTGGCGGTTCTGGTTTGGGGGGTGACCAGCTGAACTTCAACTCTCCCCTCAAATCATAGGTGGTATTCGGCTTCATAACAAACATTACCTAGAAAATATTTTCCTTTAAACTGAGTTAGCATACGTGTATTTTCCACGGAGATCAAACTAGATGTGGTCCATGACTCTGTTTCAGTTCGAGAGCAAATGGTCTCATAAACGGTATGGTATACCCGGAATTTTTGACTATAATGGCATCTCAATAATTGGTATTTGTTTTTATTTGTTTGTTTTTCTTGGTCGGCGTCCAGGATCTAAGTTCGTTGAGGACTTATTATTGGTGCTAGAAGACTGAGTCCGATAGGATACGGAAAATCATTTTGTACTTTTCACATCCGAAAGTCCTGTCCCGAGAGACAGAATCAAACCGATAAACTTTTGCTCACCGGGCAGATGGTCTATCTGCTAAACTATAGCGGTATACTTGCATTCGTACTGGGTGTTTCTGTGACATACTTTTGCATCCGTCGTACTTACATTCCAGTCAAAATACTCCTTAAAAAACTGGGGGAAAATGAACAAAATATCCACCAACCGGGGGGCCAAAGGTAAACAAGTGTGAAAAAGAAAACGCCAATCAAATTTGCAAGGTAATTCCGTTCTAGTTGTGTCCTTGTTGGACGGTACTGCACCAGATAAGGCACAAGCAAGTTTTTGTATACCGTAATTCTGAGAGAAAGGTGCAGAAATTCAGATCCGGTGGATGACAGGACGACAAAGAGATAAGTCAGGGTGTAATGGATGCATCGGATCCTATAATACCTTGTGAACTAGGGCTACGCAAGATTCAGCATGCTGTTTGACAAGTCCAGTCAAAAGAAAATCTAAGGGGAGGGATGAGGAGCAGCTAACAATTATCGATGCACGGAGAAAGGCTCTGGAGTTTTGTTTCATAATGCCCGGGAAAATCTCGCGCGAGAAATACATTAGACGGGAAGAACACACGGAAGAAAAAATTTGAGAACGATTGTTGGTGGTGTTCGAAACGGCCTGAGTTTTCTTATTCGAAAAGATGGGCGTCGCCGTTTACTGACACATAGTAAATTGGGGGCGAGACTAGCACGCAGATAATTCACTGAACTAACTCTGAATGGGGATTTGGAATTCAGTGTAACAGGATCTGCATGGAGAGGTGAGCGAGAGGGACTGGAAATACATTCGAGGCATTTAGATGGATTCAGATTTAGGCTCAACTGGGAAGAAAGACGTCCTATGTGAGACAAGTTTTCATCGAATTTCCTGAAATCTGAGGAATTATAAATTGTTTGACAAAAGACAACATCATCGGTATTTTCAACTTTGTTGGACGGAGAAGAAGCCGGAAGATCATTGATATAAGTCGGAAATAGGACAGTGGATAGCTCAGCATTCTGGAGTATACCAAAATTATTAACAAATGATTCATAAATTTTTTGCCCCATCGTGGTTCGCTGAACTCGGTTATGAAAATAGTTTGGTAGACGGGAAAGAAGTTGTGAAGTAAAAACGAAAGATTCAAGCTTCTGAAAAAGGCGAGATAAGTGTAAAGATTCAGAGGCTGAACAATAATCGAGGAAAGCGCAGTGAACAGATCGCCCAGAGTTACTCAAAGATTTGGTCATAGAACGGAACCAAGCAAGCTGCAGCATCAAAGGTGGATCTTTTGGGTTCATAAGCTAACTGAAAATGGTCATGTGACACCTTCAGGTGCAATTGAAGACCAGTGAAGATAACCTTATCGGTGACCTTCTGAGCGGCAGACGTGAGGGCAATGGGGCGCAGCCGTTTAGCTCCACCAGAGGCCTTGGAGCCTTTAGGAATTGGAAGGATGGTATAAGGATGCCACAGATTAAGATTTGAACATTTGGATGGGGACTCTTTGGTCAAAATGGTGGTCTATGGGGCAAGTTGAGCAGCACCATACTTGACAGTTACCTGAAGAAGGCCATCAGGAACTGCAGCCGACGATGTTTTGGATTTGCGAGGAACTTTATAAATGTCTGCAGTAGAGGAGGTTTGAGGATCAGCAGAAGTACAAAGGGAACATGGAGGAGGTCTGTTTACGGAGGTCCATATCTAAGTAGCCTGAAGGTAGTTCACATCGACCTAATCATTTTTGAGCTTGGTCGTCTGACCACATAAATGCCTTGTGTCATGCAAAGAAGCTTGGAATTATTAGTTTGTGAAATCTCTTTAGCAAAGGAAGCATCTAAATGCTTCATCTCTGCATCGTCAGTAGCAAAAGTCTTCTTATTTCTGAACTTCGATGAGACTTGTATGCGAGTTCCTTTTTTCTGCTGAGGACTTTTAATGTTGGTGAGATAATCTGATCACCGGAAGTGAACAGTTGTTCAATGGGGCAAAGCCAGTTGAAGATATCGTGCACGGTTTCAGCTAACAGTTCTGCAGCATTGAATAGTGAGGGCGCAGAAGAAAACCAGGACGAGGCAACGTCAATGGCTGCTTTAATAAGGTACAGGTTGTGAGGAAGAATGTAAAGATAGCAAAATATTGTCGGATTTGAAGAGGTGAATAATCTATGGGCTGTGTTTGTATAGACTTTTGGTCTTGGAAGAAGCAAGCTGTGGTTACTTGTTGAGACAGGGACTTCCAATTCAAGACAAAATAAGGGAGGGTGATTGGCGATGACTCTGTTTAACACAAAGTTCCCTCTTTTGGGAGAGGTACTGATATAAGTTTATCCGACTGATAAAAGTGTGTAAGTAATAGCATGATTAAAACCACCAACGATCGTATGTAAATGTTCGTTCAGGAGAGGAACGGCAAATGGTATATAAGTGTCATAGAAGGAGGATATATTAGGTTGTGCACAAAAAGGCTCTACATACACACTTGTGATAACAGAACTTCTGAAGCGAGCTAATCTAGGGAAAAACTGAATGGACAGACATTGACTACTGTCTGCAGAATATTTGAAAATGGAGGTAGACTTGCCGCTTCATGCTGAACTGGCCAGGGCCCCCATTTCATCTCCACATTTTTTATTTCTGAACACCAGATTTTGATGATGACACTGGAATCAGTCTATGTAAATCCAGGAGTAGTCAACGTGTTCATCTAGCCGGGATTCTTGAACACAATGTGCATGTATGAACACGAATCCGTGTCTGTGAAAGAATCCTTAAATCTGGCAATTTTGAGAGGAATGAACGAACAAACGAAATTCACCGATAGAACATGCCATATTGTTTTTAATATCTGAAGATTCCAATAGAGAATAACAGCAGGCATGTATTCATGATGATTCAATAGGGCAATAATAAATTCAGCTTTCCAGGTTCAAGACAGAAACTCGTCGCAGCCAGTCGAAGGATGCGAGCTTAACAAGAACTCCCTTAGTGGCGACATATCGTTTGCCGGTTGGGCGGAAATACCACAATCGAATATCCAGTGATGCGTAAACCACTATTCCGATGATTTACAAGTGCTATTCTGGTTTCGATCATTGAACTAGCCTCTTCGGTCCTTTCTCAATGGGATGAACAAAACACGACTGAACGAGATCCAATAAACATTGAGTTTTTCTCGTAAAATTAATTACTGACACAGAGGGGGAGGGCCTGAATCCTATGGAACAGTTGCTGCGTATCATTGGAATAGTGGTTTGTTCATCGTTACATACTCACTCATGCTATCTGCATCTCACTGACCGTTCAGCTGGAAAAGCATTTGTCTAGTAAGCAGAAGGTGGCTGGTTCGATTCCGACTTCCGGTGTTGGACTTTCAAACGCGAGAAACGCAAGTGGTTTTCTCATCATTATTGAGAACTGTTACAAAAGAAGGCACTCTTTTGAGACATTCTCATTGTAACGAAGAAGGCAAGACCATTGAAGACACCTGCATTTAGGCTGCCAAAATGTCAAGTCGGTGAGGCGTGTACAGTCGTTTATACTGCCCTTTTTCCAGACTGCACTGCATCAACATTGATGTTCCGGCTGCTTGAGTGTTTCGGCTGAGTTGTGGTCATTTGCCTATGACCACTAGCTTATTTTTCTTGTGCGCTTTTTCTGTTCGGCTGGTCCGATTGTCCCAGTTGACCGCCTGATCAGTAGTCCCTCATCTGAGCTATTTTCTTCGTTGCGTGAGTCCTCGCTGCTTCTTACTTTCTAGCCCGCATGGCTCTTTTTGTCTGCTTCAGAAAGCTTTCGACACGTTCGCCGGCTGTTCTTTGGTCTCTGGCTCTCGATTTGCTGGCCCGATCAGTGTGATATTCGCATCGTTTTGCTGCTGCAGCTTTCTCCACCACAAACGACTGTCCAAAATTCCGAACTCTCGATTGCGAGTTTCACACGGCATTATTATTACCACACAAAATTTGCAAACTTTAGCATGGACTACCTCATGGATCAGAGTCGGTCAAAATGCAGTCAAGTTCAGGGTCACATGCAGCTGAGGTCTTTAAACCAGAGGGAATGTTCATAGATGCCAAGGACAAGAGTCACTGGTCACCGTCAAAAAAGCATCGTTAAGTGTTCACGGTGAATCAGCTTTCACTGTATGGTTTAGCCAGTTAACACGTGTAGAGCAAACATAGTATGAACACGAAATGTGGCGACTGCAGAGCATTAACCTAGTGTCAACTTAGACAGCTTCAAATCTCACTTGCTTCTGAGATTTATTTCAATGCACTAATGTCCGGTTAATTTGGCACGACCATGAAATGGGAATCATCATCATCATCATCATCATCATCATCATCATCATCATCATCATCATCATCATCATCCGAATCATCCGAATCATCCTCCGAATCATCCGGATCATCATCCGAATCAACGTCACCATCTCAATGGTCATCATCTTAGCAAACTTCAGAATTACTTTCATTGACTACCTGTGGATCTTAGTTTCAGGTTACACTAGAAATCAGACGTTTCACAACAAGAATATGGAATAAATGATAGAATACATAGCGAGCGCACATGATGATCACGTTAGTCGTCGAATCGTGTAGTCACCGCTCACGCGGAAATCGCTGACACATTTCCCTCCCATTCTACCATCACATCGTGAGGTTTTCAGATCCAAAACTTGAAGAAGTCATACAACTACAATAAAAACAACATAGTCTGCCGAATGCTTAGTAAGTTTTCCGGGATTCGCTCAATCCCATTATTTCCACGAATTACTTCAAACACGAAAAAATGAGTCATTCGTATTCAGGGAAAAAGTAGCGAGTCAAGTAGGCTGCCTCCATGTCTCGGTCGTCTTATCTTCGTTTACTGGAAAAGATTTATGGGTTCCTTTTGTCGAAAAAAGGCGTTTGGACCAGTGAGTGTTTAAAAAAACCGTAAATATTACCGTGTAATTATCCCGGCTACTTTTGTTATCATGCTTCTTGGCAGTACATTGGAACAAGTTCTGCTGGAATCGGTTTGTATTGGCGAACAATGTGTGAATAGACTGTCGACGGGACCACATGGAACGGCGTCCCAGGGGACGAGTGGAGAGCGGTGGGGGCGGGAGAACTCGGCCGGTTGTCTAATGATCGGTAACTTGGCTACTGCTTCCCTGAACATTTGTACTCCGAAGCTATTAATCACAACGCAGGCGTGTTATTTTATTAAATACATAATGAAACAGTCTCATTTATGTTTTGACAATTGACTAGAATTTAGAAAAAATAAGCCCAGAAAAGACCGAGTGTAAATATTTCTGTTTCTCGTATAGGCCCACAAATGTGGGCCTTGGTAACAAACGGGCGATCATGTAAATCGGAGAGATCATGCAATTACAATAACGCTTCCCTTGTCGGACCGTTTCTCCACTCTCATCCCACACCCTCCCTTTGTCTGTGTCACGATGATCACTGTATGTTCCCGGTCTTCACACCTTGTAATTTTGTTCCGACCACTTATCTTCTTCATTTGTTAGATATTCCTGAGAGTACGTAGCTGTTATGTTACTCTGTTTGTTTTGATGCTTCTTTGTTTAAAACAGCTCCTAATTGGAAGTACGCTCTGCAAAGTCGCGAAGAATACTTGATTAAGTTGTTTGAGAAATGTAACTGTAACAAACATATTACACATTTTTTTAAACATAAAACACGCAGCACATTCGTTAATGAGAGCCTAAGTTTAACCTGTATCGTGATAGAAAAATTTCGCGCGCAGCATCTACAACCTTCTCACTTGTTGGAATGATTCAAGTGATAAAATTCGCTTCCCACTGTGTGATTCGAACCTGTGCTTATCGTATACGCTCCCTCTATCAGCCGAGCTGTGAAGCTACTCGGGGCTTCGGATATGTGACAAGTGGATCATATTGGCTAATCGTCTATGCAACAGTGTCTACAGTGGTCACTTTTGATCAGCTCCCGATCCGAAACCGATGGAATCGTAGAACCTTTTTGTTTCACTTTGTTAGGAAACACCAGCAGTGTGAACTGCTACTCCAGCCTCGAGGATTCAGCTCACATGACAGGCTCGACACAACTCACTTGAAGCCGCCACAAAAAGATATGCGCCGATCTGTCGTACGTTATGAAACCATCACTCAATCAGCGATTAGATCACACGTTGAATTTCCTTTCAGTGGAGTAATAAACGTGAGCCGAGGACATTGAATTGGCATTCAAAACTATCCTGTACGGTACAGAATAAAATCGGAATTCGGGGGGAAATCCATGCATCGAGGGCTTATATACAAGCCCGGGGCGAGGTGAACGTCATAAACGTACTCGTCTCAAAGAGTAGTTTTTGCTTATCTTGGCACTACTCTGCCTGCTACAGGTCTGGCCAATATAATACTTGAAATTCTGACATTAGTTCACAAGATGTTAGCAGTTCATCACACTAATCACTGGACCGAAAAATGATCCGGTTTGAATCAGATAACAGACAGATAACTTTTAATGAAATACCGGCACATATCAGGCTTTCGCATTGCGAGTACTCAGCCAAATTGCAATGATTTAAAAGAACTTTCAGGCTTGATTGCTGGTAGAAAGTTTTAAAGGCCTTTTCGAATTAATTACTCGTGTTATCTGTCTTTGCTCTAAGTTGTCATTTGAAGGATTATCTGCAGCAACATCTGTGATCTATGACCCCTTTGCATGCTAAAGCACAGGTGATGTTATAATTTGGAACTCCACCTAGAGAGGTCTCTGCTTTACGACGTTCTACGTCTTCACTAGGACGACAAAGCCTTTTGTCGGTTCGCATGCTTCCCGTTTAATTGCCATGAAAATACGACTGACAATGGGAACGTGGTGAACAAATTTGTGGACAAGCAACTTCATCTACCTCCCATTACTGGTACGAGCAACATATATGGAGTTGTCAAAATGGCCAATTTGAAGGGGCATTACCTTTCAAGTGGCTGGAAATGGAAGCAGTTCAGTTTTGGTTACTGAAGATAACTTTTAAATGAGCTCATTTATTTCTTAAATGTTCACGTGAAAGACATGCGTTTTTGATTTTTCTTGTTTGTAGGCCTATCGTATCCATCAAGCGATTTTTTAAATAACAAAATTTGATCACAGAAAGTTTTGGTTCTTCTTCTGAGAGAATGATATAAGCCATAAAGGACTATAGATAAGTAAACAGTAATATTTTGTGGATATTATTTCTTACACTTCCATTGTTGGTGGTATTCCATGATCGCAAATTTTCAAAACCTCCGAGTTCATTGTTATATTCATTGATCTTGGCAACTAGGGTAGCGTCTGTTCGTATTTAAATGAACACATGTCAGAATGGAACGGAAAATGCTAATCTTGGTAGCTGAGTTGTTATTCTGCCAGGAACTACCTTCGTTTCTCTATTGCAAAGTTTTCATTCCTCTTCTCATCATCTGTGAACAGTTGAGTTGTAGGAAACAGGTTCTATATAGCCTCAAATAACCTCTGTATTGTTGGACAGACGTGTACTGATAAAATAAAATACATGACTCCATTAGACTAGTTGTAATAGTCGAGCGGGTGATATAGGGAGTTATGTACGATTGAAGTAGCCGGGGTGCAAAAATTGTACCTTAGTTACACAACAGGATTCATCATGAGGTGGGAATGTTCAACTCACAAATGAGAGCTCGACTTCTAAGTACACCTGATGATTTCCAATAAGAATGAAGCGGTTGTGCAGTGCTTGCATGGTAATCAATGTCGAACTGAAAGTTTGCGCTGCATGATGAATCGTATCATGTAAGTAAAATTCCGTTTGGAAACAATATTTTCTCATCACAAATTAAAATAGAGGATTCAGAAACATGGGACTGAACAATGTCTTCTGGGCCACTTTGCTGCATCCGTGCACGTGAGTCCTACGGTCAATTTGATTATGACGCTTTGATGACATGCTCATCGTCAGTGAAAACCACAGCGAGCCAGATAGATTATTTGAAAAAATTTTAAATAACATTCACACCAAAATCAAACTGACTCACCATTGGATAGAATACGATCATATCCCCTTTCTAAATGGATTGATTAGGTAGTCATTTTGCCGGAAAAACATGCGGTCCGGACTATATCTACTTTTCAAGAGCTTTGCACCTACAAAGGATAAGATCGGAGTCATTCGAGCACTGTTTCACAGGACACGTGAAACGTGTACAGATGAGTATGAAAAGTTAATCACAAAGCTACAGTACAATGGTTATCCCATACAGTTTTTTTGTGAAGTTCTGTAAGGAGAACCCAACCAATACAAAGCTATAAAGTGCTCAGGAGTTGGAGGTTTTCCTATTGTTACCGAAAGCAACGACGTCAGACCACCATTCAGCAAGCTCTTAAATTCAGCCATCAAAAGCGCTTCATATAAGTAGTGCGGAGTCGTATCTTGATGACGGAACCAAATTCTTCCGACAGCTTACGACCTGTTTCGCGGTTGCTGTTGCTCATCAGTCACAAACCAACTGTGAAGTGCTCAGGTATGGGAATCACTGGGAAAAAGAGTACCGGGTGGCCATATTTAAGGGGTGGCCACAACAGTGAAATTGGTGGTGTACTTCTGGGAAAATTTGGTCCTGTTATCCAGACACAATACCATACTGCTTATATCAAAAATCGAGTCTTGGGACCATGTGCCCTCGTTCTGAAGACTGTCCCTGAATAACCGACAAAAATCTTTGGAAGAATCACCCAGCATTACTATGAATGGACTCTTCGTCCATGCTGCTTACGAAGCAACTAAGATTGCAGCCATAAGTCAACTACTGATATTAAGCTGTCGATCCGATCATCGTCGTCACAACCACATGGATACCAATACCATCTGTGTCTGTCAGTTCACACCAGGATGTTCAGTCGTCTACATCGGCAGAACAAAGAGATAATTGTGCCACCGAATAAATGAAAATATTCGGGTGCTGCTTCGGAAGGCATGCGAATAGTGAATCCACAGTGATGATGTCATCAACGAAGCCAAAAGCAATCAGATTAGCAATTGTGCAACTTCTGATTCAGCAAAAATACTGTAACAACAGGCAACTTGTTTAAATTTATATACAGCACTTCAAATATGAGAATGCTATGATAAGCGGAGGTTTAGTCTTTCTCAGTTATAAATCCGAAAAATGAAAACTGCGTGAATGGCTTATCATTTTGACTCTACCCGGATGGCCTAACATCTGATCCCTTCTCTCATTCTTCCTCGTTCTTATCACTGACCATTTATCATTCACTTCTCAGTTTCCAATGTCCATTTGATTGATTGCATAAAAATCATATATGCACGTATAAGGATACAACCAAATGGTTCACGATAAAATGTGCAGCCCCATGCTCCCAAATTCTTTATTCAGAGTTGAGTTTGATATGTTTTTGCCAAAGTTGAATTGACCGAAAAGGGGAAAGCTTTCGGTCTAGATGCGATTGGACTTCTCGTATGGATTCGAACCCACGCCCGATGACAGTGAGAACTATAGGAGTTGACTATAACGGGGCACTAGTAGGAAAACAGTAAAGGCAGGTCGCAGATTAACCTGCTAATCTAAATACTGGAAAGTGTTGGTACACCTACTAAGTTCTAGCTCACGATGTTTTTCTGTTCCTGTACCTTGACAGAGTGAATACGTGCAATATCACTGAAAGATCGTTGAGCAAGCATACTAAAAACTATAAGCTCCACAGGGAAAGGTTTTTGCATTTGATTGCTTGTAGTAGAAAGATGGCAAAGAACCATGCAGTATTGATTGTAAATCAGCGGATGTTGGAAAACCAGGTGTGGTGCATACCTAAGGGTCACAATGAAGATCAACAGCCCCCACTGCTATGGTTCACGAATTACCAAAGTAACTAACGTACACTGCTCGGTATATCCACCGGTTGATCAGACATTAAGAGGAGTCTGTGGGTTGGCAGATCATATTTCACTTAAATTATTCGACAAAATATCTGTCTTTCGGAAGCATATAAACGTATATTGCACATGTAGTAAGTAGTATGTAAGCGGGCGGAATAATACTTCCCCGGAGTACACGAACGGTTTCGCGCTTGTTGCCGCTCATCAGGTGTGCTTACCCGAAACTGTTACGTCTATTCATCTTTATACTAGTACATCCTGTTCTTATTTTGTGGCTTGGATTTAAGTTGAAGATTCCGTAGTATTTTATCTACACATTGGTATACTATTTAGTATCAATATGAAAGCTTGCACACGCAGCCTCGTTGTTCGTTGGGTTAGTAGTAACTTAGACGTGAATAACTAAGGGAAATCACAGTTGCTATTGATTTGTGGTCTCTTCAATAAAGAGTATCCATTCACATTCCTGACGCTTCAACCTAGATCCTAGTGACAATATATATATATATATATATATATATATATATATATATATATATATATATATATATATATATGAACGTGGTAAAATTTAACCGTAGTTGTCGAACCATGTGCATGGCATACTGCTTATAATACGTCGTTGATGATTTTGTAAATGTCGGTGACATCGTAGTCTGGAACAGCTCATGTAACTCCCGTCCCCGGGACCTATAAACGAGTGTCTGCCACAGACTAATGACTTCGGCGATTACAGAGATCTTCTGCAGAAATGAGTTCCCTGTGTCAATTGCAATTTCATGCTGAGACTTCATTCACTGCATGTTATATCTTTTATTGTAAAAGTGTTATCTGAGTGAAAGTAGAATCAATGGACTTAAATGACCAACTCGGTGATTAAAATGTGCCTTGCATTGATCTTTTTTTTCGGACATGGGCCAGTCAACACAGAATACCTTCGCTCAGCATGGGGACAAAAGACTTACTAACTGCTTCCTGTCCAAGGTATAGAACCGTTTAAATTAACTAGCAAAATGTTTGATTTCATTTGCATTCTTTTGTGTTGACTTCAACAAAACTTTTCGAAAAGCCAGTGACTTTTTGTTCATCTCCGACTGGACCTAGCAGACACCAGCCAAATCCAGTAACTAGCTTAAACTGTAAGCTGGACAAAATAAGAACAACAAAAACCTTTACATTTTGCAACCCTCTTCTAGTGTTATTCTTTTACATAGCAACCCTATATTTATGCTTGTGTCTAACAGCGAAAACAATCTAACAGGTACGTGATTTTCAGACGCTACTGGTGACAAGTTTTGAGTCATAAAAGTGTGATAAACTACCTTACATCGAAATCGTTTGGCGTGCCAGACTGACTAGGTTGAGAGAAAGATGCATAGTATCACTTTGTTTTGAAACGTATTTGTGCGTGTATACCCCCCCCCCCCCTCCCTTCCTTCCCGGGGTGTCAGCAATAGAAAACAAGCTGTCCTACGGACACGGTTTCAGTTCTGATGACTGGACAACATGTTATTAGATCTGTGGCAGTCTGCCAGAAAATCAGACTGACTTTATCAACCTAAATGTTACGTTCGCAGTTAGTAGTAGAACCAGTAATAAATGCACTCCATTTATTCTTATGAATGTGAACACAAAACCCGACCGTAGCCGGTAAGCAGCCAGGGAATTGTATCAGTAATGTCACTGGGCTGAGTAGCTTGTTCGCATTGACATACATTCACTTCAGGTCAAGCAAAGTCGAGAAGTAGCGGGATCGATAAGTCGACAAACAGTGCAGGGACTGAAGTATGGGTAAAAATCAATAGGCGTACGTCCATGCATGAGAAGGTTATTGGTCAATTGTCCGAGTATCAGCCGAGACTGTTCAGATCGGATACAACACTAAGTTCTAATAACAAGATCCGAGTTTTTTTCTTTTGATAAAAAGGCAAGTAGCCAAAAGTGAGCACGTCGGTGACTTATTCCTATGATGACTGTTACTCTGTGACACAACTGTCCGTGGATTGATGACTTAAAAGAGAGGTAGTTGAGTGAGCGGGAAAAAGTGTTCCCTAGTTCAGTTCTTTGGTGTAGATAATCACAGTATTGCTTTACAACTAGCAATTTGAATAAATGCAAGTGTAGTCCCTTAGATCGTGATTTGGTATTGCTGATATTTTCAACGTCAGATTTCATTCTGGTAAGAAGACTTCGACGAATGGCTTCCATCGCAGCACTTGATCGATTCCTTCCTGATTTAACTAATTTATTTATATTCGAAAACGAAAATTTACGCGCATACATTGGGGCATCATTCCTATCGTATTAGGAGAAAACTAAAGTCTTTGCGCGCAGAACACTTTGAGGGCGCAAAATCACGGGATTTTTAATATGAGTAGTATGATGTCGTATATGGATGACGGGGCAAAATTTACCCGAAAGTACACGACCGGTTTCGCGGTTGTAGCCGTTCATTGGGTAGACGTACCCGGTACTCTTCTTTCCATTGATCTTCATACTTCAGCTTTCCACAGCTGACATGCAGCTGTGATCTCCTTTGAATTGAATGGAGCATGGATGGAAGGAGAGTTCATTTTTACAATCATAAGATGATTCTTCCTAAGTAAACTCATCGGCTAACAAGGTTAACCTTGAGAACGAGGACACATGGTCCCACGTATGGGTTCTCGAAATGAGTAGTATGGTATAATGTTGATTGGACGGAAGGACGCCGGGTATGTCTACCCAATGAGTGGCTACAACTGTGAAACCAGCCATGTACTTCCGGGTAAACTTTGTTCTGTTACCCAGGTACATTGCCGTGCTACTCAAATCGCTTATCTATACTTGAGACCATGTGTCCTCGTTCTGAGAGTTAGCCATGTTAACTGGCGAATTAATTTTGGAAGCATTACCGTGTGATTCTAAAAATGGACCCTCCATCCATGTACGCTCCATTCGATTCAAGTGAGATTACAGCTGCCCAATCAAGGAAATTCATCAAAACCGTTAAAGCCGGCCTTTACTGTTCCTCCTTTACTTTGTCTTCCAGTAGTAACCTGAAGCAGTTATCTTTGGAATGCGAGAAATTAGACGGTTCCGGATTAAACAGGTTATCAGTTACACTTCCAGCCCTAAGTAGTCCTATCCATTTACTCTACTACACCCAAATAGCTGTCGCTGACCCTTTGAAGAACGATTTTAGAGAAATTTCCCGTAGTTTTTCAATTACCTTTTTACTTCTTCAATCATTTGAAACAATTTACTCGCGGGTTTATGCGGAATACTTCTAACCAAAGGACACACAGAGGACCTATATAACCCCTACTCATAGACTAATCCTCTTTTCGTCATTCAGACTCAGGACTCAATCCTCCATGAGTTATCTGTTGTTTTATTTATCTCTCATAAAAGCAAATAAAGGGTCACGAACGATTCCCTCGTTTTACGATTACTGCAAATATTGCTCGGAAGGCTTATCTAAAGATGTGTAGAACACACAATTCGGCCCCACTATTTAGTAAATTTGACGACTTTCATCGGTACCTGACATGAATGCATTTTTTGCTCAATATACCAACTCAGTGAAATGCGAAACATATGTGCCCGGAAATAAAGTTGATAACTAGCAAGTCGTGTCTAACAAGATGTATGAAGTAATAATTAGACAGACGTTGTTCAGAGTATTAAATGAAATATTCAGTATACGACTGACTATAAATTCGAGCTTGTGTTGGGTAGAGCAAACTATTCCTCTTGAGTGATGGGATAGAAGAGTGAGGAAATGAATCGTTGAAAGACTGACTTAGTAAGTTAATGATTGGTCGATCGGTCGATTGATTGATTGATTGATTGATTGGTTGATTGATTGATTGATTGATTGATTGATTGATTGATTGATTGATTGATTGATTGATTGATTGATTGATTGATTGATTGATTGATTGATTGATTGATTGATTGATTGATTGATTGATTGATTGATTGATTGATTGATTGATTGATTGATTGATTGATTGATTGATTGATTGATTGATTGATTGATTGATTGGGTGAGTGAGTGAGTGAGTGAGTGAGTGAGTGAGTGAGTGAGTGAGTGAGTGAGTGAGTGAGTGAGTGAGTGAGTGAGTGAGTGAGTGAGTGAGTGAGTGAGTGAGTGAGTGAGTGAATGGAAAGGTTTTTTCATGCGAGTGGACGAGCCTATAAGCCCTTCAATTCATTTCAGTTTTGGATTTTTATGTAAATTATCCATTATTCAATTGTACCTCGTTGAAGAACATACTGTATGCTGCTTTCAAACTAGTGACGATAAAACTTTTAGTAGTTAGTGTTACATCGTTCGGAAATTCTCTTGAAATAAGTAACAGTATACGATGGTCAATTCGCAACTCTTCCTGTCTTACTGAATCGCTCCCGCTCTAAAGGCGGGGTTTCATCTTATAAAAAAGTAGATCGTACAAATTTCTACCTTATATATATATATATATATATATATATATATATATATATATATATATATATATATATATATATATATATATATTACTCTCTTTTGCTCTCTTGGCTGGTGATATAGTTAGCGGCAGTAATATTGTTTGGTTGTCCCGAGACTGTTTTCTGGGCGAGACGCTACGAAGCGGAAACAAACTGACGACCGAGCTCACGGAGAATGCTGCCCCTGGCGCGACTACAGCTATCGGCGGTACTGTAGCTACTGAAGACGACCGTGATGATGCTGACATGACGGGCGAATGGCCTGAACATGACTGACGGATTGACTAGTTGCTCGAATTAAAATTTCCCTCAGCTCTGTCAACCCGTTCAACCATGACTTGGCTCGCTTTCATATTTCAAGGAACTACAGAGTGAATGAGCAGGGAAAAAGCGAGCGAGCGAAAGGGGAAAAGTGTACACATCCATATGGATCCTCATAGTTTTTCACATTCGGCCGTCTAATTTCGTATCGACTCATGAGTCTTAACCACACTGTCAATGGCTGATACGAACAGACAACCTGCCCGATATCTTTATTCCCTGTGGGTACATAGAATAGATGTATATGTATACGATAAAACCAAAGGGATCAGAAGCTGATAGGGAAACCAACTTATTTCTCGGGATTATTGCCTCGCATGATAGTTTTTGTCTATATACATTTCGCTGGTGCCCACCAGTTGGGTATAGTAGAATGAGAGGGGGAGAGAGGAAGAGTAGGGTTTGACGTTGCCACTTCCCCGTACATAAGTGGAAAGATGTCGGCAAGCCCGAACTTGTTTCACTTCCGGCAGTGTTAATAGGATGGAGACAAGCGACTTGTGAATGATCATTGGCCTTCACTCTTGTTCCGCTTATCACCCCGTTTCACGCTCACTAGCTCGCTCTTTCCCCCATTCCGACTTTGCATCCGTCCCACAAAATGTTCTTGTGTTATTCTATATCGACTGCGACACGAGAGGTTAAAATGGAGAGTACAAACGAAGGGTGAGAAAAATAGAAAGATGTAAAGTGTGGTGGACTCCGGTGTTCGGTCTGCCCATCCCTATCTCGACTCAAATATAAGGCAGATGGAGAAGCCGACAAAAGCAGTGCTCCCCTCCTGTCCGCCGTCTGCACCAAAAGCCATGAGACCTCCCTATTTCAAGACCCTCTTCTGCTGGTTCTTCTCGAATTGACATGTCACGACTACGTAGTCTGTCAGCCCAGCGAGGAAATTTTGACAGAATGTCACACAGGCGTTCAAGATTTCATGCCCGTTTGGGCGCGTAATATCTCCTTAGCAGGAGTTCGGTGTGTTTGTGTTTGTGTGTGTGTGTGTGTGTACGTGTACGTGTGTGTGTGTGTGCGCGCTCGCGCGAGGAGAACAGGGGCCTAGGGGAGGAGAAAACAGGAAGGTTTTGGTGCGCACTGACAGCTTACTGTTGCCAAACAGAAAGACCATTTTCTAATGATGATAACAGATTCGCAACAGCCGAATCGAACAAAACGCACTCAGATGCTGGTGAGATAATTAGGTGTGAACATTTCAACATTGTCAGACAGGGTAAATTTGTCCGGTTCGTGGAGTAGATATTGGCCATCACCTCCGGTCTGAAACAAAAGATGTGCATCCATAGGTGGTAGAAATGCTGCCTATTCGTACCTCGCGAGATGAGGACTAGCCACCACTGAATTCCGAGGACGAGGGCCTGGGGAGGGGATGTGTTGTCCTACGAAAACGCACGCACACACACACACACACACACACACACACACACACACACAGGGGGATGGCGTTTTTCATGAGTGCCAACGGGTTTAGTGTATCCCAGATTTTTGTCCGGACAGTTGGCGACTAACAGCTGCTCTTATCAGTTGCACAAGTACGATCCATTGCTGACTATCATGGCATCTTATACTGTAATTCCTGCAGAAATAGCTGATTGTGAGGGTGCCTGTTTTGTGTAAATGTGATTTATCCATTAACTAGAGATTCGCTTAGCACGGCCATCCACTTGAGTTAGATGTTTTTCATTCTCCAGGTAATTATTTTATTTCACGTTTTGAATTCTTTCGAGAAAGCAGCAAGTAAGGTGAATACTGACGGTTTTGCAAATTCGGGGCACTTTATTATTTGTCACAATCATCCCGAAAAAACGTTCCTTCCATTGTAAGTTCAACATGTGTTTACACAACCGGCATCGCTCAATCAGACGATAGTACCTTCATATATTTTGCAAAGTAAATATGGCAATTAAAGACCATTAGATTTTGTTCTGTTCTACTCTGGACTTCTTGATTTTCTGGTAGCTTGTTTGTTTGTTTGGTTGTTTCAGTCAGTACACGGTTGATCGGATGGTCTGAGATATGTGCGTGAAAGGTGGATTCTAAAGGAGAGTCATCCAAGCAAAACCAGTAGAGTTTATTCTGGGTTTTCAGGCACTAAATTTATCCACTTAAGTCCTCGCATAAAATGAGAATTTGACACTTTCCCTTTACTTGCCTAGGTTATCGAGTAGAGTATTCTCGTCCCATCGGTTTCACTCAATGTAGAGCAGAGCTTGAAAATCAGCTTCATGGTATTCACTAATTTCGATTACTGCCAGTAATTTCTAAGCAACCGTATATAAAAATATACTATCGGTTGTGAGCTGAGCGTGAATATTGCATGGTTTATCACTCAATAACGATTGTCTCATCGCTTATACTGGGTGCTAAGAAGCTCGAGAATTACCGGAAACATTTTTATACCATACAACTGAATGGTTGCGTGTATTCTAAGCTCATTTCAACAACAGAAAGTGATTTGTGTTCCTCGGAATATAAGTAAAGCAATAACATTCCTCGTCTTCCGCGTTTCACCACATTGTAATACCAAAACATAAGTGTGCCTGTAGTCGTAGGGACAAATTGAACCACCAGGCTTTTGAGACAAGTTTAGGCGGATTTATCTTGTTTTTTCCTTTTCTTTTCCCTTGCTTCCGTTTATTGTGTAATAATGATGTAATATATCAGGAAGGGGGCCGCGGCCATTTGGGAGGCTGTCATTTGGGGAGAGTGACCTGCTGCTGTAGCAGGGTTCGAACCCGGGATAGGAGGGTTGAAAGCCCCCCGTGATTGACCGTGTGACCATCGCCGGCTGTCTTGTGCTGACCGGGTTTTATGTTTATTCTTGACTGTACACACACACACACACTCATAGATTCTGCTCGATATTTTTCAATACTGCCTTATGCACTGAGTTGATATCCACCCGAACGTACTGGAACTTAACTTACCGTTATTTTGGAAACGGCAGTTTTCAATTTCAAAATGAAGTTGATTCGTCCTCACCAATTCTGTACAACTTCATTCTACCAGGATTCCCTGAAAATGCGGGAAGCAGGAAGGTAAGACTGGAAAGTTAAGGCGGGGAATGAAATCAGTTAGGACCTGTGACTTATGAATCCACCCCAGACAACTTATTTGAATAAGTTTACCATGAAATTGAGAACTTTTCCCACCAAATTAGTTACAGTATTATCTACAGGTGAATATCGGTCAAATGTAAGCCGAGGACAGAAAGTCGCAACTGAATCAGCTACTCGCTCACTTAGGTTTGCCACCTAACAGTTGCAATGTACCGTGGCCCGCCACGTCTACTGTTTTCCTCACTATCTTCCGTGCTTCGTCTCGCTTCAATATTTCTCTCATAGTATGCGTTATGAATAATCATCTCTCGGGGAAATCGACTGTTCGGCTGTTTCCGTGAGAAGCGAAGCATGACATGGCATATGTCAACTACGAACGATGGATACGCTTCAGCAGGCCTAACTAAAACCGGTATAAAGCATCAACCTATATCGCAGCCTGCATGTATGTCTGCCTGTCCGCCTGTCGGATACGGAGACATTTGAGCTACGACTGTGGTACAACCGTCTATCAATACGGAGGCTCTGTTCATCAAATGCCACTATCCGTTGTGTACTGTCAATCACAGAGGAAGCTGTCATTTCTTCCGAATCGTAGGTGCAAATTAGACCAAACAATTTCTTTTGTACTACAGGCGTTGCTTTGTTAAGTATTGCTGAAGACAACAGGGCAGCTTTTTCGGTCTTGTTCATATACCGAATTTGATATTTTGCCTAATAATTTATTGATATGTTTGATATTACCAAAGCATTTATCAGTAGCTCAAAAACTGTGCACGTATGAATGGCGCACAATATTTGGGTTGTATCAAATAGAAACTTTGAACAATTCCAAAAGCTACCGCTACTGATAAAAGTGGCTGATATTAATCTAAGCACTAAGGAGAACTTTCACGTGAAAATGACAATGGTGCAGTTGAACAATTTACTGCTGAACTTCTCATAATTGACACACTATCTGTGAGTATATCACCTGAATCTCATTCAAATCGTCAGGAGCGTGCGTGGACGAAGAGCCCATTTTGAGAATTAGAAGGTGATTCTTCCAAAACTGTTTCGTTGGTCAGTCAAGGACACCGGTCCCAAGTTTCGATTTTTGATGTGAGTGGTATGGTAATTTATCTCGATGATGACAGCAAAATTTCCCCGAGGCACAATACCGGTCTCGCGAGTGGTACCGCTCATCAGAGCAACATTCGCGAAACTGGTCGTATGTCTCCGTGGAGATTTATCCTGTCATCATCCAGAAACAGCACCATATTACCAACATCAAAAATTGTCGATGAGTGATTTCTTCTTGTGGCTTACTTTGGAAACTTGAAATAACCGTTTTTTCCTCTCAGATGATCATTTTCACGCAGAACTCTCTGATACTATTCAACATATTCTTCAATTGACCCTCAGAAATAATTCGGTAAATGTGTCTTTTATGGTTAGTGGTGGTGTGAACATGCAGTTTATCTATGTGAGACGACGAGTTGAGAATCACGGTTGCTTAATTAATGAACGCGAAAAGTGTTTAGTTCTAAAATGTGTATTGGGTTGCGAGTGTTGAACTCTCCATTTCCATTCTAAACAGAATATCGATTGCCAATATAGGACGTGGGAAATAAATTGCCTTTTTGTCCTTATAAACGGTTTTCTTGACGAGTTCCAGTAGTGAACAATGAAATTAAATAGAGAACTGCATTAGGTAAAATTTTGATTAGTTGTGCGGATTAAACAGCCCAAGTGGATAAATTAATTTTGGTGCTTTTGCTGTTGGTGTTAAGATGTGCTTCACAGGAATCGATTGCCTTGTGAATGGCAAGTCCAAAGTCAGTAACGGACAGGTGCTTCATCATGTTGTGCTGATGTGATGGTGTCGACGATGAAAATTTCTCATTTGTCAGTTATAAGATTCGTTCACTATTCAGAAAGATACCTTTTCTAATCAATCTTCTCAACTCTTGGATTATTGCGAACACCGGTGTAGCCTGTACCCAAGAGTCTCGAATAAAGTAAAGCACTGAAGTCGATCTGGTTCTCTTGAGAACTTTGACTGCTTGCGTCAAGACAGAAAAGAATGCAAGAGAGGCGGCACCTTACGTCAGTTCCGAGTGGTCAGGCAAGTCTAAAGTTATCTCCACCCTTCCCACTGCGTGGCTGTTGAATGTCATCTTAAATTCTCAATTTTTCAATGCGGTCATTAGCAATCTGTACGAAACTCCTTTTTGCTCTACTAGGGACATCTGCCCATTCGCTCACAATTTTAAACTAGTTCTGCTCCCATTGCTGTGGGCTTTCTTAGACATTACTGTGGGACATTTTTATCATGTGCTAACGCACCCTTGGTCTTTTGGGCCGAGTGATT
Organism: Fasciola hepatica; assembly: GCA_948099385.1. Taxonomy (NCBI): domain Eukaryota; kingdom Metazoa; phylum Platyhelminthes; class Trematoda; order Plagiorchiida; family Fasciolidae; genus Fasciola; species Fasciola hepatica. The sequence continues at coordinate 570,201 of CANUEZ040000006.1, forward strand.
TCAGTCTTATCCCACGTAGGAAAAACGGTGTTTTAGTTGGGATTATTACAAACCAACCTCAACTTTTTCAGTTACAACTGAAGGCTCCCGTTTCAATGAGTGATCACGCTCGCATTACCCTCAGACCCTAAATTTATTGTCGTTCAGTACACTGGCCACTGGTTAGAACCGAATAAATAGAGGTTACCTCCAAAACTTGTCACATTTCACTGTCCCTATTCGTTATTTTCTTGGCGGTTTCATTCGAATGTTCTCTTTACCCACTAGACTCGATTACAAAGATATTGAATGCAGTATTTGATTGGTGTTGTCCTATGGGGACTGTATTTCTTGAAAACGGCAGATTGGCTTCTCAATTGCTAGAATTTCTGAGAAGACAAAAGGAACATGTCCACAAACCACACGATTAGAAGTATGTGGAACGTTACCCTATTCTGACAAAACAAGAGATACGACAGCCGAATACCACATTTGCCCACCAGTTCTGCACCAGAAATGGCAAACTTCTTTGGTACTGAAATCGGCTTCTATTTGGTGAACGGTCCTATCAAGAAATCACAAATAAATGCCGACAGCAGAAAAGCCGTATCTATTCATTATTCATTGGATACCCCACCATCATTTAACCTTTCTTTCCCTTCAGAAATAAAGCCATTTCACCCACAAGAATTCATCACGTTACTTGAGGCCTCAAAAGTAGTGTCCACTGTGAGTCCAGATGACTCATGTTGCACTAATCTTCAATTTAGAGCAAGTTCGCTATTCTTAGTAATAACTTACCTCATCAACAATCCGTTGATATCAGTGCAATTCCTGCCTTCAAGAAACCCGTAATAGTGGTACCTATCTCCTAGGATTCTACTTCTAACATTTTGTGAAAATATTTTCGTCCCATCACCATTACTTACTCTGCGCTCAAGTTGACCGAGTGCATTGTCCATAGGCGATTGAGTTCCACTTTTATTGTTCCAAATGATCCCTATTAGTTTGCATACGAGCCAAAACAGATACACTCTGAATGCAGTTGCTTCAGTTTGTCATTTAACTTCAAAAGCCTAAACAGTTCCGTGAAATCCATTTGTTGTATTTTCCTTGACTATTTCTCTGCGTTTGTTTCACTTCCCCGTTCTCTACTTCTTTAAAAGTCAGCATCATTTGTCTGTTCCAAATCTTTACTTACATGGTTGAAAAACTACTTTTCCAATAGAACTGAACGTACTAAATTTGGTGCCAGTTTATCGAGTCTCCTAATGAACAACTCTGATGTTCTTCAGGGTGCTGTCCTTTCCCCCTAATTTTTCATTACATATATTGGCAGTTTGCCCACTGCACAACGCGCACGACATTCTTAGAATACAATACTCTGTCAGTCCATCTTGAATCAATCAAAATTCATCTATTTTTCTGAGAAATTCCTCAGTAAACAAAATTTTCGTCCCATTCTAGCCTACAGCCTCACTTCCAAGTGTTTTAACTGTACCATCCATCCCTCTCGTTCCTCTTACCCCAGAGATCAGTCTGTCATCGACACCGTTCCCGTTTCCAGAGCTAACTCGACCAGATACTTGGGCATTTCCACCAACACGAATTTACAGTATGCTTCTCATATTCTGGTTTGTGTGAAAAAACAATGTAAACTGTCTTTCTAAATTCGTACGTTAAGGCAATTAGATGCCAAACAAGCTGTTATTTTTTATTCTGTACAGGTGTTGTTGAAGTTCGCTAGACGAACCTTTTTCCTTGGAATCAATTCGTCTTTCCTAAACATTCCCCAGAATATCATAACGTAACACTGAATTATAAAATTGTATGGAATTTAATATCACCTACGTAAGTTCTGCTGCGATCTGTTGATGATTGAAATTGTGTGACCTTGGTCACCGTGATAAATTGGTATGAATTTCAGGACTCAGAAATTAGCTGAATGTTAAATGTGGCTCATTATCAACTCGGCGAAGGTGGGATTCACCATAAGTGGTTTCTGTCATTGCGAAATCAGCGCTGATCCGCCTAGAAACCCCTATTTTATCTGAATTGTCTGCCATCTTCTGCCTAGCAGAGAGATGCATAAAGGAAGCGAACATATATGGATAATTCTACGTTGTCTAACATTTTAGTAGCCCACTCACGATGAATGGTTGCATCAAACGACAAGATCTTTTGGTAAAATTCGAACGCGTGACCTGGACTTCGAGTTCATAAAAGTGCGTCCCGTTAAATATCCATTTTGAGTATGAGTAATAGCAGAATATGTTTGTACTTAGTAAAACTATCCATTTTGTTTTCGACAAGTTGAGGAAATGTTCACCGAGAATCGGAAAATTCCATCACTTTATTAGATAGTAGAGGGATGATATCGTGGGAGCCCATCGAACACGTCTTCTTCTGATAACCACATTCCCTAATCTTCTTCTGAATGACAGCATGTTTCTTCGCATGACTCATGTAAGAGAAGATTTCATAACAAGATCTGTGCTGCAAAATGAACATTTCCCAATTGTATAAGGATGGTAGCTGCATTGGGATAAAAAATAATACCCAGTGAATATTTAATCCGCAAGAAGATTTGGTAAAAATTCTCAAGCGCCTTTGCAAACAAGTGTGGAGAACACTTAACTACTTTAGTCTACAACAGATCGAAAGTCAGTATTATACGAACAACAAAGGTGGCTAAATATTGCAACCACAAAAACATCCCAATCGCATCGTACATCGTTTCGACCATCGATCTATCTTGTGAATGCAATGTGGTGAGAATTGAGTAGCTCACGAATACGTTCGTCGTGAAACCCAAATTTCCAAACAAACTGATTTTAGTGAATTCGAGATCGCAAAACTGTCCACACAGGTCAATAGGGGCCACAAAATATCACAACGAACCTTACTGATTGGGTGTGATAAAAAATACTCTGAACAATGTAGAATTCACGGTGCTCAAATGATGAAAGTTCCCTTTCTGTCAGACTAGAATTTATTCTAGGTGAACTGTTTTATTGTAGAATATTGCTCTAGGTCATGTCTCGCACGAAGCTGTGTATCTGGTAGATGTGGACAAATCCGTTCATTTGTTATAAAATGTTACACTAACAAGACCGCTGGAAAATTCATTGATCCGAATTGTACCATTTCCTACTAAAGTCAAGATTTGACTGGAACTACGAATCTGTACCTTTGTGTTTAATTAAGTAGTTATCGCAATTCTGTCACGCGGCTTAAAAATTTTCACGAGGTTGTAACCGTGCATTTTGCAGATTAAATACTGCGAACAATCCCAGTGTCTACGGAATCTCCACAATACTCCTACTGCAACGCTTTCTATCGGTTTAACTCTACGGCTCTCACGTAATCCATCATGGTCCACCTAAGAAAATTTTTATCTGATTTCACGAGTAGAAGTTACAGAGGAACTTCTGAAGAACCTCGGTGGCTGGACCAGACTTCTTTCTGCTTTAATTTTTACTCACTTCAAATTGATGATGGTCGGTTTCTCCGTCTTTTGACTGAAATGTAAGTTCGTTAACTTGCTGAAGCTTGCATTACAATACAATACAATACAATACAATACAATACAATACAATACAATACAATACAATACAATACAATACAATACAATACAATACAATACAATACAATACAATACAATACAATACAATACAATACAATACAATACAATACAATACAATACAATACAATACAATACAATACAATACAATACAATACAATACAATACAATACAATACAATACAATACAATACAATACAATACAATACAATACAATACAATACAATACAATACAATACAATACAATACAATACAATACAGTAAAATACAATGCAGCATAATGTAGTTGGAATCCATTCCTTGTACTGCTCACCGTTATCTCACCTGCTTCTTCAGGAGTGTAAACGGATGCTGTTCATTGGAGATTTCATTAGAGAATCACAGTCCGAAGAGTGAAACTGAATGGACAGAGCAGTACCGGGTACGCGTATCTAATGAGCGACAGTCACTGCAAAACCGGTCTTGCACTTTTAAAAAATTTTCCCAGATAAGTCTGTACCACTGCATCATCTCGGAAAGCCAAGGGGTAAACTTGCGAGACACACAATCTTGCAGATCGGAATCAAATCCCGTTTCACAACTTTGATGTTTCGAAGCTGTCGATTGGTTTAGAACTTACGTTTACCCATTTAGAGATGAAAGGTTTGAACCCCGTTAGGACCGGTCAATTAGGTGATCCACGGTAATCCACTGTCGCCGGGTGTGTTACCACACTTGATATTTTGGGACCTTATGTGGTTCTCCACTCCAAGTCTCTGGGTTAGTACACCGGTTATATATATATATATATATATATATATATATATATATATATATTGGTGTAGTGGGCCGTCGAGATATGCGGCATATCCCTTCCACTGCACTCAGGCAGAAAAAAGCAATGAAAAGCAGAAACAGTTGTATTGCTTATGCATAAAATTTTAGGAGTGAATAACTGAGTCATAACATTATGCGGATATTTCTTTGGAAACAAGAAGGAGCACTTATTTTTATCACAATATTGCATTTTACACGAGCTGATGATGAGTTCATTAGGACGAAAAACTGGGAAATATCACGACTGTTCCGATGATGTACATATTCTTTGTAAGTTGATCTGCCACTACAGGTAGATGACTGAAATGGTTGACACATTCAACTCGGTATACTTTTCTTCCAAGCAACGAATTCCAAAAATCTGATGATTTATTTACTGATTACAGTGGAAGCAAGAGTTTCTTGGACCTTCATTGCACAGTGGTGATCTGGCTGATTGATTCATTGATTGATTGAAACATTCGCTCCGGTTGACTCCTTTTAAACTTCGATGATATCATATACCACAGCCTTCACAACCGACGACTAAGTGGGTAGGATCACACAATAACCAGATCGTGTTGTTACCTTCATTCGTTTGGCCAGAGACGCGTTTTTCAGGAGCTCTATGCCGAAGGTCTGGAGATCTGAAGTAAAACAGAATATCAAAATTAAGGACCACGGATGCTTTCGATCATGTGGGCAACAATTAGGCACCAGCCTCAAACTGGTGGACTACTTCAAGAGAGCAAGGATTGAAATCAAGTATGCATTCTTGATTCTTTTTGGACATTTCCACTGGTTAACACGTATCTTACCGACTTTATTTTGTTCAGCAAGAATTCATGATTTTAGAAACAATTATTTTGTTGTTCATAGCGACTCGGATGACGGGAAATATCAATTTTGGTCTAGCTGTAAAATAAGTCACAGATTTTCTAGCCAGCATCTGCGGGGACATTAGGAATCTCTTTCTATGCACGTACTATTCTCCGGTTATCTTCAGCTTGAGTACAAAGTTATTGCCGTGAGCTAACAAGTGTTTTTTAGTGATTTTGATTACACTGGTGATATCGTTAATTCAAAATAGAATATTCTGCGTCACCTCGATCAAAATATCTCGAAGATAACCCATGAGTGTTCAACAAAATTTCCACCGGATGGGTTGCTGTTTCACAGGGGTCAATGAGAAAGCAAAATTAACAATACACCTTTCATCTCTTGGTTGTATTCGTGACACGTGCGTACCGACATTCATTCTTGCAAATGTATCCGCCCTCATGGATCCTTCTCACCACTTAAGTACGGGTGGTATTTCTCCCGGACGACATTGCCCTGCCGGTCGGACACTATTTTACGGGTTAACGGCACGCGTCTTGACTGAGGGGTTCGTGCCACGTTTCGAATGAAAGCAATATAAGATTCGCCCGTTCACGTACATGACCACAAATCGGGAATTTGCCTAAGTGATTCGCTAACTCGTCTTCCCCGCTTCCCTTTTCAGTCATAGTCGTCAACATTGCCCGTCAGAGAACGGCTTCCCGCACATGCCTCGGCCCTGCTCTGAATTCTCGTTGTCGTTAACTAGTGTTTTCTGCAAGTCGGAAAAATCCCTCCCGGGTAGGCCGATGAGACAAGAGAGAGCAACTGAGCGAGGAAATGAGGGAAATAAACGCGCGCTTGCATACGTATTGGGGCGCGCCCCGGAGCACTGGAGCACACGAACACTTGTTTCCTATGCATCTGGCAACTCAATACGAGGGTAAGACATCAAAAGGTTGAGTGAACAAAAAGACAAGGAAAGACTAATTTCTCTGTGAACTGGTTCTAGCACGCATCCCAAGTCACTCAAGTCCCGACAACGGACATCAACAGTATGCGCAACCGCCGACTAAAACATTTATGTACCCCCACTGCTCGAGTGCGGTGAGATGGCAACCGCACACTCACACCGCTTTGTCCGACCAATACCCTTTTTCTCACCCATCCTTATTCTTTAGGTAGAAGAAAGCAAACTTTGTTACAAGACCAGATAATATTGTAGGGAATTTCTTTTCAAAGAGGCGCTTTAATTTTGGTCCACTTGGACAAGCGAGTGAACGTGAGGCTTGGCCATCCCATAAGACTATCGACACGCGAAGCCAAGTGAGGTATCCATCGAAATGGTGGGTTTTTATGCTTGAGATTTGCTCTTTTCATGCTTACACATATTTTCAGTTATGCTTCTAAATTACTGCTCACCCACTAACAGAAGCAAAGTTTGATCTCTATCTTGTTTGTTAATTTGTTCATTCATCAAGCGGCTGTTTGTAGGACTTTGTTAGGTGTCCCGTGTATTCCGTTTTTATATGTTCGATTTGATTTGATTTGGGATTCAGTCAATTCACTCCCCTGTTGAACGCCTTATCTGTCTCTCACAAAATCTCTCTTTCACTTGCGTGTCCGTTATTTTCATTCGTTTAAGGCTCGCATCCTGTCCGACTATAAAGTGGAACCTGTCAGTCACTTAAGGATGCAAAATGTAATACGGAATATCTGCTAGTTAGACCTGTTTCTTTGCTGATATCAGGCTTCGTCATCTGAGCGTCCATATTGAGCTAGACCGTATTGTTGGAATTTTTAGATGGCCAGATGTATATCATTGCTCTGATTTCGGCAGAATGGATGCGTACAGGACGGAGATTACTACCACCAAGGTTGAACGGTCTCGGGACAGTGTAGACGACAGTAAAAAAAGAGAGCAAAGCTAATTAACAGTTTCTCGGATGTGCATAACAGTGGACAAACAGGTTGGGTTTTACTGAAATGAGAGAGATCGGACTGGGATTGGACTGATGGGTCATAAATCTTTTGTATGGTTTTGCGTGTGTGTTTTTGCCCAGGTTATGCCTGTTCTCCAAACGTGTTTATCGTAAAACTAATGGGGTGGCCCTCCCTCTATCTACCTCGTCGTTTAGGCCGGAAGGCTAAGCGGGGAACTCATCTGTTTTATTTTAGTAGGTATGATGGTTGTCGTCGGTTGGCTTTTTTGTTTTTGTTGTTATTGTTGTTGTTGTTGCTGTTGCACGCAATCTCAGCGACAAGGATGCCGAATCCGCTAGTTTGCGAGCCCTAATCGACCTACCTGCGAGTTTTTCCCATTTTACCCTAGAGAACCCTCTGGGGCATAACATGTGTGTGTGTGTGTGTGAATGTAATTGTGAACATTTTCCCAAAATCATCAGCGTGCGTAAACAACAAAAACACCGGAAAACTGGGTTTTCTAATGTACAATCAGAGGAATGTTCTATCAAAGCAAAATGCAACCTGTGCGCATGTGTGTGTGTGTGTGTACGTGCGTGCCTTCTTGTTAGATCGGATACATGATATACCAATCTAAACAACTGTGGCGAAATAAACCAAATGTAATGATCTGAATAATGAATCTGTTTGTGGGACAATAATTCGAGAAAAAATGAAGAAAACCAACCACAGACTGACCAAATTCATTTTTTCATGGATTCAACAAATGATTTGGATTAACTTCGAATGTTTTGCCTACCAATATTGGGTTGTTCTCCCTATCACTCCTGTCCTATCAATGGCGTGCAACTTCAGACCAAGTCTATAAGCTCTTGCCAACTAATTTAGATGGGCCTGTTGCCAGTCGCTGGTCAAATCTGTCCGTAGAGGGATCTGAGCGTTAGTAAGACGTAGACGCACTGGATATCCAACTGCGCCGGACACTTGCGGCTTTTGCAGATGCATTGAAATTTAATCGTTTCTACTTTTACCTTGGATCACATGCTGCATAATGGGCTTTGGAGAGTAGCATAAAAGGTGGCGTAATGGTGGGACTGCTTCACAAACAGTAAACGGATCCATGACAGAATTACAGCACTGTATCTGCTCTGTATTCTTAGGTATAATGACGAATAAACCTCGCAGCCCAGTTGTAACTCTGCAAAAGGAAGACATTCATTCCTTTTTCCGGTCGAAAACATGGTTCCGACACGACCAGCATTACAGGGATTCGCTTCCTTGAATTGATCTTATAGGGCAGTGGTAACTTTTTCTCACTGTAACTGGCAAAGAATTTATTTCTACGTCGTTTTGAAAGCTTTTTTGAAACGGCTTCTCATTGATCTGCAAAATAGCTGGACGTCCAATGATCCGGTTTCCACAACTGCCTCTATAAATATCAATCCAGAGTGAAGTAGAGAATTGGTTTGTTGTTTCCCCAACGAACTGTTATTGTCATCTTCCTCGGAATTGGACTTTGAATATGCTAGGAGGTTACGTGATTACGTATAGGGTTACAAATAGCCACATCACAATTTGGCTGGTTTCACAGAAGCTGGATGAAGCACTGGCGCATGGTAGTTGGCCCTCTGACGATAATTCCTGGAGGAGTTTATTTGAGATTGCATCCTTGAACTGCTGTCTTTTAAATGAATATCTTTAGCTTTTCCCGAAGCTTATAATGGATTATGATCAATGTAACTTCCAGGTGCCATCATGACATTTTCCATATTTGGCTACTAGTTTTGATTTCGGGGAACTCAGACCTCACCGACCTCTATAATCATAAACACATCCACACGCACATAGCGAGGGTGCTATGCTTGAAATTATTTCTGTGGCTAACTAGAGCTACGTGGTTTTTACGGAAGGTTGAACATTATCATCCGCAAACCACCAATCAGAACTAAAAGCACTGTCAAACCACTTCACCAGACAACCCATAAGGACTGATCAAAGACGTGTATCCAGTGAAACGTAATTCATTAGGCCATCTGAATAAATGACTGCGCTACATCTCTGAGTTAATCACCATAACGTCAAATTAAGGGAATTTGTTCGTTATGGCCACCTTGTGCCGTTATACGAGGCTAGAAATACATCTGCTAAAACAGAATACTGAACTGTACGCTTAGCCACGCAACAGCTCATCTATATCAAGGATTCTGCGGTCGACGCAGAACACTCATCTGGACTGGCTGACAGGCTGCCCTTCATTGCACTCTTGGGGCAAAGAAGTCCATCCCGTCACTACTCAGAACCAACATGCATTCTCTCCTCACAAAATATACGATCTCACTCTTTTTCTTCCTTTTGGCAAACTTCCATACATGTAGGATCTGTATTCTTTAATCGAGGCAAGACCAACATATCCCGAACTCACTTCTTGTTGAAAGACGGCTTCAAACAGTACTGATAATGAGAAAAGTGGGGTCACGGTCACCTGGTACGGTAAGTCTGAAGTCATTTATGCATGCTCATTGGACGGTATTGACTAACGAGTTACTCAGTGCCATCCTAAGTTTTCTTGCGATGGAAGCGTCACGATAACAAACTTATACTCTACTCCATTTTGCACACAGATCACCACTTCGTCTTTATATCACTCCGTTTTACTTTTTAATGTTTCTTTGTTAGATGACAATCTGCATGGGTGATTTCATTCATGCTTCAACCCTGTCCTTTAATTTGAGTTTCTCCGACCAGCGGAAACTCTGTTTTAAATAGATACTACCTATCTTCCCGAATTATTCCCCCTTTAAGTTATGTGCATCCATCTCAAACACGGTCTAGTATCTGCTTTTTTTAAGGTCTGTCGTATACTCCTTGTCTGTCTTTTACTCTTTCAGGAGAAACAGTCTAATCAAAAACTACCTCCGAAATTTTTCACGTGAAAAATTCTCCTCCTACAGAACCCCCTTCCTCATGCATTTTCCTTATTTTCTTCCGAATCGTCGCTAAGCAGAGATGTCATAGATTTCCGTCGAGGTCAATTTAATTTCGAACAAGAGCTTACCCTAAACCTCCTTCATCTTTAAAGGTCGCGTTAATTCTTCGGTATTAAATTCGTTAAGAAGACGGAAGGAACATTTCTACAAACCCGGGATAATTCGAAAGCAAGATATGCTTTTGCTGTAACAAAGAAAGAAATCAAACGCACTGTGACTTCCTATGCTAATGAACTTCCATGCCTTTATAACAGTAATCGCCTATGGCTAAGGATTCGGTGGTCGGGTGGAAAGAAAACTAAACGAGTAAACTGTGTGGTACATGTTGACAGTACAAGCCGTGTATTCATCCGCCTGTCAAACGAATCTCCAATTTTATTTGCTCCAGAACATGGCGTGCACGTAGCCCCGTTCTCTACGGAAGAAGTATTTAAGCTATGTCGTACTTCCAAAATAACCCTAAGTATTGGTCCTGATGACCTATCGTCATCACTTTGGAGACAAAGCGCCATTGCTTTGGTCAGAGGATTTGCTTCTCTTTTAAGCAAATGCCTGTACTTGTGACCTACTTCCGACTGCTGGAGACCCGCTTTCATCCCATTGCTGCAACTTCATCCAGTCCTAAACATACAGAGTATGCTATTCATAAAAGCCGGAATTCCTCCATAAATGCTCTCGATGACCCCTTTCAGCTTGTCTGTATACCAAACAGGTTCACAGTTGGTACCCTCGCTTCTCTAGTCCATCAAAAAAAAACAGAATCCTAGGACGCATCAGCACAGCGTGTATGATGTGCTTCCGTAGACTAGTTATTCTTTTTAGATTCTATTCCGTGGTCTCTCCTCCTTCGTAAACTGGAGGCTTTCGATTGTCGCATGCTTTTATTGGCACGGTTGTTTGATTATTTTACCGATAGAACTCAGTGCACACGAGTGGGTTTTAAAACATTCGAACCTTTGCTGTATAATTCAGTAGAGCTTCACGGAGCTGTCCTTTCGTCCCATTTATTTTCAACCTACACTAGTGACCTTTCAGTCAGTTCTCTGGAGTATTTATTTAAATATCCTGATGATGTGGCTCTTTGTCAAACTGTTTCTATAAGCCAGGATTTCGACAACTTTTCCAGCAATCTATCTCATATTTATGACTTCTATGTCTGACCCGGTTTAACTCCAGATTTGTCTAAATATTTTGAATACTCTTTTGTCCTTTCCCGATCGGCTTATCCTTTTAACCCACCTACCATTTCCACAGAACCCCTAGTTAAACTGGGTTCTGTCAAATACCTTGGAATCATGAGCGATGCAAAACCGTACTGGTTATCTCACCTTGCAGACTGTGTACATGAAGTCCGCAAAATATATTACCAAATACGAAATCTTTGACATTTGAATGTTACACAGAGCATTATCTCTCTTTCTGTTCATCAATGTTTTTTATGTTCTTATCTACTGTTCTCCTGTTATTTTTTGCTTATATGCTGAAAAGAGATGTCAAAATCTTCTCCCAGTACTGTTCATTACCAGTCGAGTATCTTTTAAGCCACTTAATGAACGATCTGTTAAGTTGTGCAAACTACATCAGATGGCATGTGAAAAGTTTGTTCACAAATTCCTTCCAAACTCCATCCAGCTTTTATGCAGTGATCTATCCAAGTGGAACTCTGTCACCTCTACACGTTCCTTTTCTCCATCCGTACACTCGCATTAGCATCTACGAAAACGGTACTGCTCCTTATCTAGCCCTAATCCTCAAAAACCGGTTACGAGTATTAGTTGAATTTCATGCTATTTTCCGACATGTAAACAGTTCAATGAGGTCCTAAGTGCCAACCTTTTTCGACTGTAATGCTGTTACCCTACAAAAATTTGGCCAAATAAAGATACAAAGTAAATGACATTCATTCCATATTTAAATCATAATTTTTCCAACTTTCCAGGATCCCAGGACGACGGTCGAAGTTGCGGAAACCAAGCTTATGAGAGAATTCAAGGGTTGACTAGAGAAAGCTTAGAGGAAATGCTTCTGGCAATTTCAATCAAGGCCCTTCATACCAATCTGTTTGGTATCGATTTCTGTCTGACAGTCTTTGCTATTGACGCGCTCAGTCACATCCTAAAGATATAGAACCACCGAATAATCTCAGTTGGGCCTAGGCTTCCATTTTGAAAGTCTCAGGTTTCATCTCTTCCATTCAAAAAGAAGACACCTATTTTCCTATCAGAGCTGTTCCGTGACGTCGAGGAACTGACTGGTGCAGTAGTTGGTCAGGTTGAACTCAGCGACTGAAGAAAAATATCAACCGACTTTTCCACAGTTCGGTCGGTGCGGACCATGCAGACAATAATCTCACTGAATATTTGCGTGGACCGTTTGTCTAAGCCACACAAAGCTTCAGTCTCTCGGACTAAAAATTCAAAAGGGATTATAAGGACCTGGTTTTATCCGGAAACTATTTCGAGTAAGCTTTAACACAGACAGTTGATGATGCCACTTTCGTATGAACAACCGACAATCATACCTTAATATTGGGGTATTTGGAGACAAAATTATTTCCAAACATTGTTTGATTCTCGATACCTTCATATCAACAGGAAGCCAATGTTTCTTCACGGCTATAGTAAATATTTGTAGATGTGCTTTACTAGACTTTATGTTATACAGTTTTGGCAGTGAATCGGAACGTGGGATGAGTAATCATAATTGTGCAAAGATATCACAATGAGGCCAAACATTCGTGTGCACTATTTCAGGCTCGTGTCTCAAAAGAATGGACGGAGTTCGTTAATTTCATGCTTCGGAACCCGATATCACTCATTGGTGTTGAGCTAATATTCTAGTTGCATATGAATTACTGCTTCAATTTGCTTACGTATCACGATCTCAGATTTTCACTTTTCAGACACAGACGGACAATTCTCATTGTTCCCACAAACGGAGTGAGATGATATTTCAACCAAAGTATTTCCCGCAATCTGAGAACCCTGTGCCATAGGCAAACTGAGGCACAATGCTCTTACACTGTGGAAAATACTGCAGTTGCCCTGATAAGTGTGACCATCTGGAGATGGTCTGTCCGAAAGCCATAATCGCCAAACAGAGTGAGCAATAAAAACGTGTCACCCAATCGGGTTTTTCAAGGTTGTCATGAGTGGTTATGTGATCACAGCTGAGTATACGATAATAACAGCCGCTTTATGTCTGTTCATTCCGCCCTTCTTTTCGGGAACATTGAAAGAACTGGAAATATACGTCATGATTAGGTCTATTCTGACATATTAGTTTGTCACACAGAAAATCTTGCAAACGTTAAATCGGTAAATAAGTGGCCGCGTGTGAAACTGTTTCAACCGTTTATCGGCGATAGTTAGAAGTACCGAGGTAGTGGTTTTTAAAAGCCTTAGGGATGGGAAAACTGGGTATAAAGTTGTTGTCCTACTGACACACTACGGGGCAATATCCGCGGACAGGCAACGATTCGCTCCCTCCCCGATCGCCCTCCTCAGGGACTTGCGTAGATCCGTCATTCTGTGGTTAAACCAATAAATCATTTATTGGTAAAGGATGTGACATTTACTTCTACCTACTCAGTATCGTTCAGAGGCGGGTGCGTGTTCATTCATACGTTCGGGGATGGTACGGCGATGTGTGAGGAGACCGATGAATAGAATAACGAACACGTCTATGACGATAAGGTGAAAATCGGACGAGCGACAGTTGTTTTCCGCCGATTCTGTCGACACGGGGAAAAATCAAGGCACCCATCCGTGTACACACGCACACATGGATTGCCCACCACTCTTCATTCGCACCCGTTGGACACACGCACTTACCAGGCCCCCGGTGAATCCGTCTATCTACCCGACGACCATATTCCACACTGTTGATGGATGGGCTGTCAACATTGAAGTCGATTTGGCTGTCACTATTGAAGCAGAGTGAGACAGAAAGGAAGAAATAAAGAAAGGGAGAGTACGAACCACGGAAATAAAACGGACAGCGCTGAAAGAGAAGATACAAATTGCGTGCGGGCCCTCAAACAAATCATGTGACGTATTTGAAACTGATCACGGTTTCTCGTCTAGTCGTTCCTAAACAATTTTGGGGAAACAAATTTTCTAGCCAGATCACTTCCGAACGACTTTGAAAGTTTAATAACGAACCAACATGATAGAGCACTATTTCCGCTCATGAGTGTTTGCATACTTCTTCTCGGATAACGTGGATAATAAAACATCCTAGTTGTGTTGTCACTAAGTCAAACAAAGTGGGATGGGGGGAAGAAACAGACAAAAGATAAACACAGTTTCATCACTAATCCGATTTCAGCACACATTCTTGATGGGATTCGTTCAACCAGACTCAATGTGTTGCCCAGCCGGTAGTAACTCAGCTCTTTTTGTTGCGAATACTATTAGCTCCACTGACGAAAGCAACAGTTATTATGTAGCAAAATTCTCGGGAGTCTATGGGACGAATCTATATTAATTTATGACTTATTTGATTTATCAACCCCAGTCTTTCAGTTCAGAGAGAGTAGCCTTATACACCTTCGATTAGCAAAGAGTCGTTTGAAATATCTATGCAGCGCTTTCATTATAAAATTCGAGGAAGTTCTTCTAATCCGATATTCTCCATTTTTTATGAAGTCATGCAGTAACAATGTTCTGTTTGCCGGTGAAAAATACGAAAGTGCAGCTGTTTCATCCTTTCCACTAATCACCGGCAGTGCATATCCGACCATCCTCAATTGCAGCTCGACCCCGGGGTGCATGACCGTGAGTCACGCCTTTTACACCAAGGCTAACCGAGTTGTCTCTCAACGGTTCGTTTCACGTCAAAACAATTCTGAAGCTGGCTCTGAAAGATAACAGCCTGTCAATCGGACAGCGGTCGACGGGCAACAATGGATATCTTAGTCATGGTGACCACGCTGGTACAAAAGAATTTCAGAAAGCCCACGGAGTCTGATTACTAGAACAGTCTGAGTAGTACGAGATTTGTTGTTATTATTATTATTATTATTATTATTGTTATTGGTTATGAAAGGTGTCATCGTGCAGTACCGTTTCCTTAGACATGTTTTGCAGTAAAGGATTTCTCTCTCTTATCTCCTTGAGAACGGAGAGGACCAAGGTGCCATATTACACCATTCTCAGCGGATTTTCCTAATCGGACTGTACCTGTAACCGAGGGAGTGTTTGGATGGGTAGATTACGGGCATGAGGTTGAACCGTGAATTTTTCAGCAATTCAAAATGTAGATGTCCGATTGAGGTGCCGTGTGTACTTCCTTGCAAATTATGGGCTTCCATACACCAAAAAGGTGGTAGATAAGGAGCCTGTGTAGTTAAAGGATTACTAGTGATTTCACACCATTACTCCTCAAATGAAATCACTGAGTGAAGTCACTAACTCCATAAGCGAAGTCACTCACTCATCCACACGCAAAGCGAACTCATTCACTAATTCATTCGTTCAGTTACTCCCTACTCACTCACTCATTCGCTCACACTCACTCACCAAGCCAACTCATTCGCTTATTCACTTAGTCACTTATTCATTTCTTTACTGTCATTCATAAGCTCAATCGGTAATTCATTGATTCATTCAATCAATCTTCTACAAGTTGTGAGAATCTTCGGCCAAGCCGAAATTTACGCGACTTTAGAACAGTCTTGTTTGTCACGGGATCAAATAGTTATCCTACATCTGGGTTTAGCCGACCGGCTCAATCTAGCCATTCCAGATCCTTGTTCATGAAGCTTTACCTAATCAAGCGAATATCCTCTGTAGCCTTCTTCGGAATTTAGTCGCTGGGGCACCCCCCCCCCTTCTCCCTTGCCCATCCCCTCAGACCCGGTACTTCACGATCCAAGCAATGTAAAAATACCGACTTCTTTCTGTCAACTAGTTGGTAATATTTTAATCAAATATGAGTAATCGTGTCTTTCCATATATCGGTTTTCATTGAATTTTGGACATAGCAGTAACATACGATCGGCCATTTGTCAAAGAAAATTCTCCTCAGCTGATCACATACAGAATAAACGATGTTGTAACAGAAACAAATCTAACCCAAGGGGTTTTCTGTGTGTGTGTGTGTGTGTGTGTGTGTGTGTGTGTGTGTGTGTGTGTGCATACTGGAACATCTGTGTTTTCATCATACGTGTTCATGTGAATCGCCTTTCTAATTTTTCCTGTTAATATAGGCCAAATCTACATTTAAAAAGAAGAGAACAAAGATAAAGTCGAGAAAACCGGACAGTAGGGTAATAGACTCATGTTTGATTCCGCGTTGCTCCCTACGTGTGTATCAAAGTGCTCGCCGGTCTGCTACGGATTTCAGTTCCGCAATGCAGTTTCACTCTCCCTAGAGGCGCAGATCGAACGGGGGTACAAAACGTTGCTAACTCTGCAGGTAGAAAGCCACTCATTTTTTTATATTCCTTTTTTAGTTGTAGCACACACATACACACAAACTACCGGAGGAGGGGAGGGGTGGTATTCGTTAATCTACCATTTACTTCGAACACGCAGCTCTGCGGAACGCCTGGTCCCGAGGCTTGACGTAGTCAAAAACAACCTCGACTGAACCTAGACCGGCACGACCACATGTATCGACTTGGCTCTCTTTTGCTGCGCCTGAGAAGTGGGTCAATTTCCCGACTGTCAGCCGTCATGCAGCCGCTCATTCGTACCGTCATCAGTGTGAGGTTCATCATTGCAATCCACCGCCAAGGCCACGACTAACATCAAAATCAGTCTCTATTCCAAAAAATCAAAAGGGAGGATACTCAGCTCGAATTGGTTAAAAGTTTGTAAATTTTGGTCGGCCTCGATAGAGACCGTCGTGTCTATCAGTTCTGTTTGTTCGTTTGTCCAACCCAAGTGACAAACTCGGGGACCGCGCAGTCAGACTAACTTGGCGTTTGTTGATCAAAGCTTACTACGTCGTAGGAAACGAACTCCGCCACCACTGCGGACGACACCGCTTAAAAGGCTACAGATGAACAGCAGTGTTCCACTATTGCTTCTCACATCCCAACTTCCACCCCGAGAAAAATAGTCATGCTAACAAACAGATTAGACGGCCGGGAAGAGCCAGATCCTATTTTCAACTGTTCCTTCTCACTACTATTCAGTTCAAAGTTCTCCCACACTTGTATATTTGCAAATTGCGCTCATAGATACATGAGCCGAGAAAATACGAAAGTTAGAATTACAAAAAGTGCTTCTGGGTATCCTTACTTTTCCTTGTGTGAGTGAATGTCTACTTTAGGATGCTTCTGGAACTCTGTGGTTGGGAATGGAGCTAAATGTTGTGAAGATTGAGGAAGCAAAAGAATTTGTTACTGCTATCTGCCTCCATCCATCTCCTCTCCCCTCCCCCCCCCCTTCCCGTAAAAAGAAAGATACACCGAATATGCCACTCACCTGGTCTCTATGTCCATCATTTTAGCACTCTGAAATCGATACTATCAGTTGCAAAGACACTCTGGTCCGGAGGTCCTAAATAGTATGTTTGGGACAACGTGAACGAATGTTAATGTAAATGAACGCACTGGGATCTATTCTAACAAGTGGGGGTAATTGTGGATTGCAACATTTGGATGGGGACTAATTATGAGACACACGAGCAATTCTGGCTTAAATCGGACAAAAACAGTGCTCGATTTTGCGAGCTCCTAAGGTGGACAATTGAACTGTTCGGTCTGAGATTGATACCTCCTCCCTTTTGCCCGAGTGTGTCACAAATCCTTCCCAGGGAGGTGGCGTTCTTTGGAGTGTAGAATTTGTGATTTTTGAACTCGTACACCCATCCGTCCTCAGCTGGACAGACATTCGGTTTGGCATCCGAACAACTGCATGCTTTTCGTAAACTTTCTTATGTGTGTGGTTGTCCATAAATGCACACCATCAAAATCTACGATTAGATAGTTAGAAATTGCACTGTGCCGCAGCGCAGATGTACTCGACTGTCAGAAAGTTGTTCTAACCTTGTATACTTTCGAAGGACAATTGGACTGATTATTTAAGAGGAAATAAAAAATGAACCGTGTGGGGTTTGGTTATTAGTCATCGGGTTTTTTGTTTATATGGAAGGTTGAAGAAAAACAATAGAATGATTTGAGTAAAATATATTCACATCTGATTTCATACGGGCTTCTAGACAACTTGAACACGCCAATCACGTCTAACTTGAAGTTGAATAATAAAACGTATTTTACAAATCCAAACTCTTCGCGTTTTCTGACGGATGAGTATAACGGATTCTTGGGGGAATCCAACGGAAGATCACATAAGATTTGAGTTGTTCATAACATTCTGGTTTGTCCATCAGGAGTGGTAACAGACGCCCTTTCTATGAAAATCCCACTGATAAATTACAACAGTGATTTGTTGATAGTCTTCTGTGGGCTAGTCCCGGTATCAGAATGAATAAACATAGAGTAGGCACGACTGAAACCGAGCGAAAACAGGGAAGCCGTCAGTGTTCCCGAGCGACATGATCTATCAAAATCTAACTACTAATTACAAGGAAGCTCGCCCATATTTTGTAAATGATGATAATCATGATGATGATGATGATCACGATGAAAATGATGATGAGGATTCCGATGATGATGACGATGATGAAGATGATCATGATCATGATCATGATGAGGACGATTATACGGATGATGAAGTTGACGATAATGATGATGATGATGATGATGATGATGATGATGATGATGATGATGATGATGATGATGATGATGATGATGATGATGATGATGATGATGATGATGATGATGATGATGATGATGATGATGATGATGATGATGATGATGATGATGATGATGATGATGATGATGATGATGATGATGATGATGATGATGATGATGATGATGATGATGATGATGATGATGATGATGATGATGATGATGATGATGATGATGATGATGATGATGATGATGATGATGATGATGATGATGATGATGATGATGATGATGATGATGATGATGATGATGATGATGATGATGGTGATGATTCGGATGATGATGATGATGATGATGATGATGATGATGATGATGATGATGATTCGGATGATGATGGTGATGATTCGGATGATGATGGTGATGATTCGGATGATGATGATGATGATGATGATGATGATGATGATGATGATGATGATGATGATGATGATGATGATGATGATGATGATGATGATGATGATGATGATGATGATGATGATGATGATGATGATGATGATGATGATGATGATGATGATGATGATGATGATGATGATGATGATGATGATGATGATGATGATGATGATGATGATGATGATGATGATGATGATGATGATGATGATGATGATGATGATGATGATGATGATGATGATGATGATGATGATGATGATGATGATGATGATGATGATGATGATGATGATGATGATGATGATGATGATGATGATGATGATGATGATGATGATGATGATGATGATGATGATGATGATGATGATGATGATGATGATGATGATGATGATGATGATGATGATGATGATGATGATGATGATGATGATGATGATGATGATGATGATGATGATGATGATGATGATGATGATGATGATGATGATGATGATGATGATGATGATGATGATGATGATGATGATGATGATGATGATGATGATTATGATGATGATGATGATGATGATGATGATGATGATGATGATGATGATGATGATGATGATGATGATGAAGTTTATGATGATTATGATGATGAATCGGATGATGATGATGATGATGATGATGATGATGATGATGATGATGATGATGATGATGATGATGATGATGATGATGATGATGATGATGATGATTATGATGATGATGATGATGATGATTATGATGAAGATGTTACGCGCCTTTTTTGTTTCGCAGATGATTTTGAATTACTTTTGAAACTGCGGAATCTCCAGAGATATATGGTAAAGTGCTATAGTGGTGGCCTCCCTGGATTCGGTTTTTTCCGGCCATATATCCCCCCACCCTCAGTCTGTATTAGATTCTCTAAAATGATTTACCAGCTCTGGTTGACTCTTACAAGAACTGTGTTGGCTTTGAGTTCCATGGTGGATTCGCCGCAAAGTACAAGTGAATTTGTTGCTAATCGTGATGACGATGATGATGATAATAGCAAAGAATGAAAACCCATCGTGAAGCTCTATCTGAGCATGTTGGCTAGCGTTTTTTCTCCCGTTCGGCAATGTCTTATCTGAGCAGTTCGCAAAATCGGTATGAATGGTTTCAATCTGAGTCATCCACCTATCGGACATAATGAAGAACAAGCCGTGTGGACAACACCTAGTTCTTCATGGAAGTTACTATGCTTTATAAGCAAGTCAAGCAAGAAGCCGAAACAGTTGCCGGTTGCACCACGATTCTGATCTGAGTGAAGTCCCCCATATATATAGAAAACAAGAATAGCGAACCAGCTTGTTCTCGGCAACATCATCCTCGTGGCTAATGCAGTTACATTTATAGGTTAGAAATGCGTAAATTATGAACGGAGTCTGTTTGCATGATCACTAGGGCTAAATTTCTGTTGTCCTATCTCTAAGAACGATCAGTTAGACGCAGGGATGGATTTTGAAAACTTACATGCTAAAACCTACTCGTTGACAGCGACATCACAGCAAGCGACTGATGATTTCAAAACTACTCTAGCTGACTGCTTGCATCAGTATCGTCGAACCCGAAGGAACGGCAGAAGTACTCTTAATAATCGACAAAGAGAAGCACTGATAATGTTAAGGAATAACTATGACATCGTCATCTCGAGACCAGACAAAGGATCCGGGGTTGTTCTTATGGGATGTACAGATTATATCGCTAAGATGAATGATATGATAAAGGACCCGAGAAAGTTCCAGAAACAAAGAGAAAAGGACAAAACAAGAACAGTAGAGGAACAATCTACCAAAGCCCTGAAGTCACTAAAAGAGCTCGATGTTATCTCCCATGCAACCCTAGAACAGTTGAGACCGACTGGCACCACTATTCCTCGACTATACCGGTTACCAAAGGTTCACGAATCAGGGGTAACATTGAGACCGATACTCGACATGAGTGCATCCCCATATCATTCAGTTGCCCGATGGCTTGTAGATGTACTTGAACCGGTTCGCCTGTTACAGACTAAAAGATACGTTCCAGTTCATAGAACTGATTAGCTAGCAACGAGCTGGAGAACTAATGATGGCCTCTTTGGATGTGACATATTTGTTTACCAACGTGCCGCTTCTAGAAACGATCAATTATTTGTGCGATCTCATCATAGAAAACGAAATCAATATCGGTATTGCAGTAACCAATCTGGAGGAACTACTGTTTCGACGCACTTTCAATGTTCAGTTCACCTTCAACGGAGAATTACACCGTCAGACCGATGGAGTAGCTATGAGGTCACCTCTAGGCCCCTTATTTGCCGATATATTCATGGCTAAGCCGGAAAACGGGGAACTTGGTGATACGATAGAAAGTCTACCCATTTACTCTCGATACGCAGATGACATTTTCGTCCTAACTGATAGTCATACATGGTTGGAATCATTGGTGAAGGAGTTCAGTCAAGCACGTAAAGCGACGGACTTTACGTCGGAAGTAGAAGAAAGGACTACTTTCCACTTTCTAGATGCACTCCTTTTAAGAGGTGGTGATGGCAAACTGCTCCGTCGCGTATATCGCAAACCTACGTGGACAGACCAGTACATCAATTTCGCCAGCTTTGTACCTATCGGACGTAAACTTAACCTTATTCGTTCACTCGCAGCTCGTGTGCGAATGATTTGCTCGAATGAGACGAAGAGTAAAGAATTAGACATTTTGAAGCAAACGCTATTGGATAACGGATACCCTGAGCTGTTCATTCAGAAGAATATAGCAGGAAAGGCAACGACACAAGGGTTAGTGATCGTTAAGAGGAAAGAGTTATACATTCAACTCCCTTTCAAACGAGTTGACAAAAGTGAGTTACTAATAAGACTCTTGGGAAAGGCCGTCGCTCCCATTTTCCCCGCTGCTACACCACGTGCTAGCCTCACCAGTCGACCAGCCATCTCAACGAACCTAAAGGCAACTTACTTGTCCTCACCACATCCATGCTAACCTATTCGCTTGTTTGCTCATATTCGGCAAAGCTATATAGGTAGAACAACACGGCTACTATTACAAAGGACCAAACAGCAATAACCAGCTTGGCTGACGACCGGGAACAGCAAATCCATCACCTGTGCAATTGTGGTGCACCTTGCGGACACTGGACTTTAGGTAAGCAACCACGCGTTCAAAATAGTCTTGAGGCTCTACGAACGTGCTGAAAGTCGCTTGAAAACAGCATCCAGCGAAGGCAGAGGTTGTGCCGACCGGATTATTCAATCCATCGCTTTGTTCTCAGAAACGTTTCGTCAAGGCACTCAAATGGCCCTGGCCGCGATCCGAGACCGGCCCTGGAGCTCAGTGTGACCCAA
Source organism: Fasciola hepatica (assembly GCA_948099385.1). NCBI lineage: Eukaryota > Metazoa > Platyhelminthes > Trematoda > Plagiorchiida > Fasciolidae > Fasciola > Fasciola hepatica. The sequence continues at coordinate 592,796 of CANUEZ040000006.1, forward strand.
AAGTTGACCCTTTGGTTGAAGTCAGAAATGGATAATCCCCGAAACTCATGTTCATTGTTTCACTGGTCCCTTTCCCAACCAGGGGACAACAAAGTTCCCCTCCTATCTTTCCTAACTAAGCAACACCAGTTTGGATGATCATTCAATCACACTTTAACACACAGACATTGTTCATAATTTATGCATTTCTAACCTATAAATGTATCTGTATTAGCCATGAGGATGATATTTCCGAGAACGAGCTTGTTCGTTATTCTTGTTGTCTATATATGATGAGGTGGGATTATTCAGTGAATTCCGCTACGCATGCCAAACCATGGGTTACAAGATGAAATTATTTAGACCTGAAATGTTACGGCTCGAGAAACTTCCGGCTATCAAGATTTGCATTTGAGAAGCTCGAAAATTTCTTCTTGGTGAACTGAAACAAATGGTGAAAATCGCCAAGTCCAATAGGATTCAAACTGGCACGCGAACTCCACTTCACGCTCCAGTACCGCGTGTGCTCTACCAGTAGACCTACCACGAGGCTTCGAGCATATCAGCAACAGATAAGTAATCTCCTGTGGTCTCACCAGCTGCAGACTTAGTATCCAATGTGAACTGGGTTGTCAATAGAACTTTTACTATTTATCCAAAAGGGAAATTAACAATGTTTGCTACTGCTGGGACACTACTTTCCCGTAGATTCGTCGTAAGCTCATCATTGAAGAAAGATACCCGTTCTTATCAAATTCTCCTTCAGATGATTGTTGCATAAATGAAGTTCATTGAACGCAAATAAGAAATGCTCTGTGTAGTGCAGATGTACTCATTTTGATGTTCAATTACAATCACTTCTTCTTGTTTTCCTTGAGAATAAGTACCATCTGTCCAACTTGTTCCGGTAAGTCGTTGGCCAGATTGTCGATACGGCTGACAGATGATCAGAATAGTAGGCCTTCACTTACGAAGTCGCACGAAACAGGTTGAGCTGAATCCGTGTTAAACTGAAATTCAACTGACAGGTAGAAAAGCCTAGTGGCCTAGCACACTTTTTTCTACATTTAAAGTATGCCTGTCTCCTTTTTCGTGGCGTTGCGTGACCATTTCTCTGTGGGATATTTTGGGTGTGACACGTTGTATGGCCGGAAGAAAGCTATCCTTTGGGTAAATCTGTCTTCCAAATGACCGTCGTATAGCCATGATGAAAATAATAGTAGTCATCACTAAAAATAATCCTAATAAAAGAGGGCGTACAGTCAATTGTCTGCAGAATTCTGCTGCACAGAGACTATAAAATTATGGACAGTCACATCGGACTCATGCGGTGAATGTCGACAAGCATCTCTTTGAATTGACTGAGCAATATGTTCATTCTATATTCGTTAATTGTTTCTCAAAGCAGAACGATAGTCGCATGAATGACCGGCGATGGTAGAGTGGCATGAGCCCGGACGAACATCGGAGGTACCAGATTCGGACTTCGCTACCATCGTGGGCCAAGTCGAATGGCAGACAGGGTTCCGCTGTCGGCCGGTTCGCGACTGCGCCTAATTGGCTGAAATCTTCTAGGGTTATTTTGGTTTGATCCGTTCCACTAACTCTAGTAAGAATACCTTTCTGCCTTCGAACCATCTTGTTTTACTAGCGTAAAACACGATGAATATATAGGATGTTAATCCATGTACCCAATCATTGTGCACAACGTATTGGCCCGGCTGGTGTGGACAACCAAGCCTTGAGGCCTAAACAGCGCTGAGTGGATCCATCTCTCATTCTATCGATCCACGTCATCGATCGACTATCCTGTCTCTAGTGTTTCTGTGTCCTCGGTGCTGGGCTGGTGCTGACGTACTGTCCACCGGTGAGAATAAGCCGCCTATAGAACAGTGTTTCACACCATGCCCTCATATTGGTTTCGGTTATCCTCGAAAGTGTAGTGGGTATTTGTGGTCATGCCTAAGCCATCCCCCGTCCACAGTACGCGGGCGCAATTATGAACTGCACAAAGTGAATTTAAAGTCGTTCTCCAGACTGTTATTCACTTTGAGGTTTGCGAAAGCAAGAGTAGTTACAAGTTTCATTTTACACGGTTGCTTCCAAACATACTATATATCACTGTGTTTGTGGAACTTTTTCCTTGTTATGGAAAATTAAATTTATATCAATTCTCGAAATTTTACCTTGCATACTTGGGCTATTTTAAAGTGGAGTATTTAACGGCGGATGATCCCCTCGCCAGCTTAGTCGCTGAGGTGAGAGACTGTACAAGGAGGGTAGGTAACATGCAAAACCCTAATCTCTCATAGATTTCATATGATACAGAACCATTTCAATATGATATTGTTGGTCAATGTTGAATGAAACGTTTTCCGGAACTGGCTGCGTTTCACATTCAGTAGTAGACAGTTGCTCATCTTATGACGTATTTTCCAGATTATACTTGATTTTTTTAATTTCTGTTGGTAAAGAACAAATCATACACCGGTACCGACGGTGAGAACTGTTCCCAATGTAGCCGCCGTAACAGATTTCAAACGACTTCCGTGGAAAGCGGGTGTCAAACACAATACGTGTCGTTAGAAATTATTTTAGAAATAGAACGCAACAAGCTACGAAATATTCTAATTCAATGTGAAACTGATCACTGGCTAGGTCAGCACCGCTAATATGTTGGTGTACCCGAGAGCTTGATCTATTTTTCAAGTATAAAATCTACTCATTTCATTTAAAACAAATACTCAACACCAGTACCCATTGACTTTTTCTCTAGTGGGCATAGTACTCTCACTGTAGATAAGGAAATTAGAATTGCTGCTATTAATTTATTTCTGCCAGAGGACTGGGCACGTTATGACTTCCCAATTCGTACATGTAACCTTAAGTTTATCAATTGTCTAAAAGACTACTTGTCTCGGTAGGTTGTGGTTTAGTAAGATAAATTTCAGTTCATTTGTACGAATAGAAGTATAAATTTTGCCTATATATTCATCTTTTTGGATTAACCTATTTTGGGTGTGAAATATCCCAACTATTAGAGCATATTCCACGTCAAATCGCTGATAGGACCAAGTCGAATAAAGCGTGCTAAATTAACGGTACTGAATCACCTCTTCGTTGCCCAAGTCGGCCATTCCTGAGCATTAAGTGATTACGTCAGAATCATCATAAATCTTTACAAGTAAATTATCTAAATCACTTCCGTCTTTTTCAATTCAGAACTAGTCTGACATCGAGGTTAGAATAAGTGTCAGTTCATGTTTTCCTGGATTACCGAATGAACAGTACCGTAGACGAATATGATTCGTATTCTTCTCGCTCTGACGTTTGGGCGATACAATGAGACAGGCAGCTTGTGAGCCAACAGACATTCAGTACTCCAACTAATTGAAGCAATTCTTTATGATGGGCTTCCCAGTACCCATGCTTTTGTACGTGTGTGTCTTTCTAAAGGCTGAGATTTATCTCTTTGTTACCCGAATCGGTCTTCAGTGAATCAGTGTAGATTGACGCTTGTGTAAGACGACTATACGTTCTCGTTCTGCCAGTCGGCTCCAGTATTCGGACCAAGATTTTACAGCACACACGCACACACAAACGCGCGCGCAGTACGTCACGGAAATCTTGGCCAACTAAAAGATTTATGATGGTTTTCATGAATGTCAAAAACACGAAAGCACCTATATTTTACGATACAACTTTGACCAATACATCCCATCATTTCAGGGGGTGATGTTCAACGAATTTCATGTGTGGTGGCATGTGACTCAATTTATTATTATTGCCAGTACTATCCATATTATTAGTGTGCCAGGAAACTTGCACAACTAGACGGCTGATATAAATTATAGCCACTTCCCTACCGCAGTTCACCCCGGGGCTGGTAAGGTATCACTGGTATCCTACCGATTTCTTCCGCGTAAATTATAGTGAACTTGTAGAAGAACAGGGGAGAAGAAAGGTGGTATTAATTCCGGTGGAATGTGTCCAAATGAAATGTGGATAGAAATAAACCTTCCAAAAATGAGAAAAACGCGTGCCGAATCTTAAGAGCAACCACTAATTGAAGCAAATTTTGCTCGATGCTTTGGCAAAAAGATTTTGTCATTTGGGGTGGATTGTATCCAACGCATCTGCAACACCCAGTACATCCAATGGTTTGTAAATAGGTGACTGATAGTATACTGTCAAATGGATGGTGGAGCTGGCATGAAACTTCCCACCATGCCACTCATTGAACAACCTCTTTCAGAAGGTTGCTTTTCTAATCCCATTCTTCCTATTCGGAGATGACTGATGAGGCCGGTTCAGTGATTAAGTACGGAACAGCTACTCTGTATCATTTGAATATCGATAGCGCGTCATCGGATATTCTTTTACATTATTTGCATCCAACTTGCTAAATCTTGATAGATCGGCTGGTAGACAGCATCCGCCCGATAAGCAGAAGGTCGCCAGTGTCAGTGAGCCGGAAATCGACATGAAAACACTTTATCAGCCAGGCTGCAGTCAGCATTCTTCCAACCCATGGGTAGGGTGCCATGTAAACACTAACCAATGACAAGTCCCGCATACCCCACACATCAGTGCAGTCATGACGCATGTACCTATGAACCAATCAGTCCGTCACACGTCACTGTTCACATTGGTCATTGACAGACAAACTAAGGCCTACCTACCCGCCAACCAATGAGATATATGAAACATTGTGATCCAACTTAATGAACCACACTGCACACCAGGATGAGCAATCAATAAAAGCGCCGTATGTGCCTATGCATTCCCTACCTCAAGCTATATAAAGTGTTGATTTCTGGTCACACTTGAATACAGTTTCCGCATTTGTTTGTGGTTACTTTTCCACTGGGATTGGATGATCGAGAAATTAGAGGCCAGGGGTAATTCTGAGGCTTACGTGCTGATGCAACAGCTGGTTTGATTCCAGCTCTCAGAGTGGATGCGAAAAATGGGAGTGGATTTTCAGTTATCTATGTCCGTCATTTTCATCATGCCAATAATAAATTATACGACTACACCTCAATGTCACTTGGATCTCGTTCAGCCGTGTACTTTTCTTCATACTGCGCACTGACTAACTAGGATAGCCCAGTAATAATAACCGGGACAATGACCACGCATCACCGGAATAGTGGTTGGGCCTTTCCGGATATTCTGTTGTGTTATTCGCACACGACTGGCCGCACCTCGGTAGCTCAGCTGATAGAGCATCTGCCCTGTAAGTGGAAGGTGGCCGGTTCGATTCCAGTTTGTGGTGCTGTGATTCTGAATGTGAAGAAATGTCTTGTTTTCTTATTCTTGAGGTGGCTGAGCTTGCCTAGGTAGCATTAGCGTTGCTCAGGTGTATTTGCTGAAAGGGAGTTGGTCCTAGGCGGACATGTTTTCAAGTAAGGAAACCACCACAACGTAGACGAACTTTGTAACAACAATGTCAGTAATAAACAATAATAAAATATGTCACTTACGTGCGCCTTTAAAAATACAGGGGTTACAAGAACCAAGTGAGACTTGCAGTTGGGGATCTATCTGCAACCAGCATTGTTTCATGGTGTTGAAGATCGTACCTCATACTTACAGTCGATTAGCTCGAGGAACCCTAAGCCACTCGATCACTGCAAGCCATGGTTATGGGCTTCCCTTTTTTCCAGTAAAGTGATTCTTCTACCACCTACTTTCTCCCATTCGAACCCTCTGGGTTTACTAGTCAAATATAGCCCCCATAATCCGAAGGAGTTCTTGATTTCCTTGGGGTTACCATCGAAAAGAAAATACTACGCTGCGAGAATAAGACTGGATAAAGTAAACAGCCTATAGCAAACACTGAAGTGAATTTACCTCACTTGAGTATTTAACGATCTTTCATTAACAAAGTTGATTCCTGATTGAGTAAGTTACGTTACTAACGTTTCATGTCCTACGTTGAAAGCACAACACAATGGGATATGTAGAATACCACTTGAGGTATTGCTCCGATGAACAGCTAATCCTTAACCTAAAATTTGATGTCCGACATCCTTTGCACGACAGCAGCAGAATGTTAATCATTTATCGTTTCTGATTTACAGAGAGCTGGATAGCACTGATCTTAGTCGCTTTAAAGAATTTCAAAATGAGAGTGGAGTGTTGCTATTGCGTGATGGATAATTCAATAGCTAGCTGATAGTATATCTACCGGTGATCTAATGTTTAACTTCATGAAAAGCAGTTATATACAAATAGGATCAGTTACGCAAAGCAGTACACATATATAATATTGCATACTGAATAGCATGGGTTTTCAGCCGTGAACTTCGAAAGTCTAGACTTCCGCGTCCCAAATGCATTTGAAACCCGGCACAGAAAATACTGGGAATCAGTTCTTAGTGACCATTGGGTCGTAGTTACTCAATGAAGTAAAGTAAAGTAAAGTAAAGTAAAGTAAAGTAAAGTAAAGTAAAGTAAAGTAAAGTAAAGTAAAGTAAAGTAAAGTAAAGTAAAGTAAAGTAAAGTAAAGTAAAGTAAAGTAAAGTAAAGTAAAGTAAAGTAAAGTAAAGTAAAGTAAAGTAAAGTAAAGTAAAGTAAAGTAAAGTAAAGTAAAGTAAAGTAAAGTAAAGTAAAGTAAAGTAAAGTAAAGTAAAGTAAAGTAAAGTAAAGTAAAGTAAAGTAAAGCGAAGCGAAGCGAAGTGCAGTGAAGTGAAGTGAACTCTTTGTGCACACTGAGGTGAATACTCAGCAGTGAAGAGTTCAGTTCAAGATGAAAACCATTTCGCGAAAATCATATTCTCATCTTGTTGTAAATCACCTGATATTTCCATTTCACTGTATTCTTTGCTTGGGCCTAACTCTGAGCTCGATGAATCGGTTTTATTCACTCGTGAAGTGCATCCTCTTCTCAAAGCGCACAACCGGAAACCCGATTGTCAGCCGCGGAACAGTGTGCGTCTGCTAAGTGCTTCTGTTTGGGAAAAAGAAACCACAACTTAGGCGAGGGGCCCATGGATCGGCCATTTACCTCCCCGCTGTCTGTCCTCATATACCCCCATTGTCGTTCAAAACGAAAAGGGATATTACTACACAATCGAAATCCAAATGAAATTCCGATTTCCGCTCAAAAATGTAGGATGATTTATCTCAATCCAGCAAACTGACTCGTATTCGATCACTTCAATCCACGAACACCAATGTGGTTCCGTGTGCCTGTGCATCTGTCGGTTGGTCTCTTGAATATTAGCACTAACATCAATCGATCAATTTTGGTCCGTACTCGCCCAGGTAGTGTTTACTTATCTTTATCGACAGCAGACCCGAAACACCCGAATACCCATGCACCCACAGACTAGCAAAACGGCACACACACACACACACACACACACACACGCACACACACCTGTTCTAATGCTGCAACCATAGTACAAACTGCACACAAATTTCTCATCTGGCTCCAAAGTGTCTGGAGAACTGAGATCTGTCACGTCAACATAAATCAACACAGGTGATCACAGACACGCGCATGCACAAAAAAAACTGAGGTAAAGTCGCACATACAATTGGATAAAAACGGACAACATCTAGGATACGAAGTGTAATCCATAGAGCTTCCGAGTATCGGCCATTTCAGGTACTGTCACATGCTCGCACTAACTTGCGATCTAACTGGGCCACTAGTTTCAAACTAACGCACAGACACCTACACACACACACACACACACAAGGGTGGGTGAGCCTACCCCGAAAGGAAATCATCTCGGTCTCCGTGATCACCGGTGCTGGTGGTCTTGTATGCCTCATTTCATAATTTCCCAGAAAACCACTCAGCTTACTAGGATGGATATAACTAGCCTCGGCGCTGACCATTCCTCCATTCACTTTCACAGACCGAGTCGGCTGCTGGGTGACTCCCGTCCGTCTGCCCACACACGCATACACGTGCACATGCACGTGCACATACTCGACAGACCGAAGTCACCCTGCTGAAGCACCTGTCTGATGTGTGGGTTTGGGTGTACGCACTCCACACTCCACACTCCACAAACAAGGACACCAAATAGCACGGCTACGGTATTTCACCCATGGATAATCCTCGCGAAACTGCAGCACTTATCAATGCACAGACGTAGACAGTCGGGCGCCCCTTGGAGAGCTACACGGAGACGACCGCCGCATTTGAAACTTGAGTGATTGCGGTGTGTGCATTAGAGCAGATGATGTTCATTCGCAGTCAACAGACTGCATACACACACACACACACACACAAGTAAACAAGTCGGTCTGACGATTGACGTTTGTCGAGTTACACTGATCCTCCAAAGGAGAGACATGATGGAAGTCATGCCCGCAGCTGTAGTAGAAGCAATGGCAATAATAGCAGTAGTGGTAGTATTAACGCTGGGATATACATTCCAAGTTTACCAGTGTATGAAAGTGACAAATGGGAGACCAGAGTGATTTCTTTTTCATATCATACGCGAGGGCTTGACGGGACGTTTTTCACGTCGTTCCCACTACTGTGTTCATGACAGGGGCTGTGTATGCTTTTTTGTTCGTATATTTGAAAAGCTGGACCACCCGGTAGCACTGTGGCTCCATGGCCTGCGTTTTTTTTGTGTGTTGGGAAAATGAATGTTGTCTACGTGTGATTGTGTTTATGTTTTTGTATAATGATGGTGGTGGTACTACCGGATCTCTTCTGTCGGCTACCGTCGACGGTTGTGGCACTGAGGCCTAGTTTACTACGCACGCAAACTTGTCTGCTTTCCTCGTCACTTAGTGGTCTGTTAGTACGTAATGTATGTGATGCGGGTGAAAGTAGAGGTGTGAAAAGTAGAGGCCCCCGGGGATGGTTAACACAGGACCGTTAGTTTATGAGGACACCGAGAAAAACTTATACATTCAATCAAGGATGTTGACCAGACAGAGATATTCACTGTCTCCAAACCGTCTAGATGATTTACCGTGTTTTCGGTGTTGTTCCCGAACAAGCAAAGGTATCAACGGTAATCGCAATTTTTCACCTTCGGAAGAACTTAACTATTTTGTCGAATTTCGGGCGTATTTAGCTTGCATGGTATCTAGACAAAAAGAGACATACTGGTCACGCTCGGGAATGGTTAAAGGTCAGTAAGAATAATGTACATTAGAGAAATCTTATGTACTTGATTAATCTTCAGACTGTAAGGAGGCAACCCATCACACTATACGCGATGGAAGATCCCTTAGGTTAAGAGATTGGATGGTGTTGAGTCGGTGACTGGGTCAACACATTGTCCAGTTTCGTGAAATGATGTCACTCCCCATCTGCCAGTTCCACCCAACAGATTTGAAATTTTTTATCCGAAAGACCTGCCGGACAGATGACTGGCCATTGGATGCCAAGCTTTCAGATAGCATTCGGATATCATTCACTCATAACAGAACTGTCCATAAGTAGCTATGATATCCAGTCCAATTTCAACCAGTTCTTATTCGGACGCAGGAAATCATCTTGTGGTTTACATGATTTGCTCCACCCCATTGCATTCATTTCATGTGATGTAATCATTTTCGTTATCGCTGAATGGTTCACAATTGTTTTTCAGCAATTAACTACTTGGTAACTTAGATCAGCAGTGTATATACTCCAACTCAAAAGTACTTTCCGTAAGCTCCTGGTCACACAGCTCTTTGTTTAGATTATAAACTATTTAATCTCAAATATGGTGATATCAATTACTTATGAAGTATCATTCTGGTGGAAAGTCTAACGGAAACAGACTCATGGACTTTTGGGCAACTTTAATACATAGTTTCAAATGTTGCCTAAAAAATTACATGGTTGTGAAACACAACCTAGCTTTGGTAACTCCCATTGAATCATCCATGTAATCCCACGAAAATCAGTAATCTGCTTTACTTGACCGATTTTGTCTACCACATGAAGATGAGGTAATCGGATGACCTTATCACGTTTCACCGAAGTCAACGATCTGCTATCCAAATACTTCACACGTACACATAATCACACCCTGAGAGATGTTGATCAATACCAGTAATACCAGTGTTTATCCCCACTACCCTCATTTCGAATTCGAGGTTTGTATCACATCCATCTTCCCATAAGTGTATAATATCTTTGAAAATAGCGCAGTATCCTTTGCTACCCCAAAATTCCACATGTTCACGAACGTGCTTCGTGAGTCTAACGTAGTGCTATTCGAACTCTGTATTGTATAACCAATCGTATCGGGTCATAGATTTCAGAATGCAACTAACTCCTATTGGGACCTATTGTGACTCTATGTGGTTCTCCACTCAAAGTTTCAGGGTACGGTTGCCGGTTATCCCTAATAGAGCTGTGGGCCTTTGTGGCTATGGTCTATACCCTTTCATTGTGATCATGCATGTAATATAAAAAAAAACTCGTAATGAATTCATAGTATTTTACTTGGATTGGCCTAAAAAACAAAAAATTCGTGAGAAACATGCTGAAGGGACTACCATTCGAAAAAATTGGATCAGAAATCCCAGTGAGGTATCGGCTGACCTTGCCTCAAAAATATCCACGCCCTACTGTTCACTAATGATTGCCATTTCGCAACGACAGATCGTCTCGTGGCACTGTTGAAATTTTAAACTAGTTAAGTAAACTAATCAGTGAGTTGGAAAGATCTGTAGATTTTGCGTGTTGCAGCCAGGGTTCGATATAAAAATACTAAGAAGGGATTGCTCCCAGTCTGTGAAAGGTATCGACATCCAAGACCTCTCTGGTAAGATGATTAATTTATCATTTCATGTTAAAATGACTGTAACTACACGTGGAAACCACGGAAAATCCTTCGGGAGTCCTCTACTTAACTAACCATGCGTCACCGATGAATGATGTAATATCGCAATCTTTTCTCCGACGAATAGTGTGTTGTTGCCTTACTCTGCTCGCGTTTCATCCACCGACAAGAACCTTCAAATCATTGTACAGGCTTCTCTTCTGGCTTCGTCCAAAGCCAAAATGGACAAAAGATGCTATGTGGCAAATACTGTGCACTATAAATGGAGAGACTGGTTCATCTAAATGCTAGAATCTTAGTTCGGCGCGAACTCCATTGGACCGTTGAGTTCGTCCTCGGTGCTTGTTTACTAATAAGCTATTCTGTTCTATCTTGTATCACGATTAGATCGTCCGTTTCACACAATAAAATGTACAATTCTGACATAGACTGAACACGTTTAATTTCTCCGGTAAATTTTTCGATCATCCTCGGATATTCCAATAGCTTAGAAGGAATACATCACTCTACTGGCTTTGTCAAACACAGAAAAACCTCTAGCATGCTGAAAACAGGTATCATATTGGCACGGCACACTCGTCATTTGTGGTAACATTTTCACGGAGGATTTCTGGTCCATGTGAACTTGTGTTAATTTTTCAACGTTCTGTTGAATCTGAGATATTCTTACACCAGTCAAGTTTTCCAACTGGTTAATGCTGCGAACAGTTGTGTTCACGATTCACAACTGCCGTCATACAAATACGACCCACTCTGAACCAAACAATGGATTCATTTATACGATTATTTTTGTTTACCTATGTGACCAAGATCCCAGCCATCGTTGTTTGTGCACAAACAAAACAACACTGATCTTCGCATGTGTTTGCTATGTGCTTTTCGGTACCCCGTTGACAACTATCGTTGTGCGTTCATGGGTGAGCGGGGTTTAGCAATTCTTTCAATTGGGACAAAAGCACTAATCGACAAAGCTTCTGCAGCCGCTGCTCACCCGTGACACAGAGAATCACGAGGAAGACCACATTTGACAAAACCGTGGAAAACTGAGGACAATGTCGGCAAGTTGGGGACCCTATTAGAAGAACTGATCTGTTGTCACGCTCGGTATTTCTTTGTTGAATGACAAGACATGTATCGTTTTAAAACTGCGGCTTGGACACTTGACAAACGTTTTCTCCCTTGTCTTTTTGGGCGTCTTTCTCTCAGCGACTCAAGCGCGCGCACACGCACACACACACACGCACAAACATACACACAGGCACACGCTACAAAGAGATTTGGCAATGAACGGTACCTCTTTTAGCTAGTTCTATATTATCACTGTGTAAAATTGTATAATTGCAAGAATCCAAGTTAAATGACAAATGAATCCCACAACACTCCACTATATTGTAAACTAGACGGATGTATACCTTCATTGTTAGCACCAGATTACACTTGGAACAATTGGGTGTGTACGTCGACGAGTAGTGGGTGGGTGGATGTACGAACGCAGTGTAAACAGTTTCATGCAAATGCCTTATGCAAGCCACTGCGTCTTTGTCTCCTAATCGCCCCAATCTGTCCACATTTGTTTATTAGCAGTGTTCTACCTTTGTTGTGTTGTCGTCAAACGGAATCTTCGTTTTTTGGATAAAATCGTTTTGTTTGCCGGTTGTTCCATTGCGCATCCGACTCATTTTTTGTAGTTATTCCTGAGTGCTTCTTGTTGTGCTGCTGAATGGAGTGAAGTTAATATGGGATATTCTATGTGTACGACTTCCTCAACTGTAAGCTCGGTCGATGACGACTTTGTTTTTCCAACCGAATCCAGACGACTGTCCACCGAAATGATTAGATAAGGGGGGGGGGGGCGCAAGCGCTCGTTGCGCCATTCTTTTACTGAAGACGTCAACTCGACGTGGTGATTGCGAATGATCATTAGGAATACATAGATAAAGTTGCTCAAGCGGTAAGAAACCAACCCCGTTTTACAGTTCAGCAATATTTGGGGAAAAGGTAGGGATCGGTTACAGAACAGAATGTATACGTATTCTCGTTGTCCCAGTTTATAATATAATCTGACGACAAGTGTTACTCACGGTGACCAAGAGAAGGCTCTAAAGCGCAAGTGGCAACCGTTAATCTTTGGCTAGGCTTTGACTGAGGACAGAAAGACCAACCTTTCTGATAGTGGTAGCTGATAGTTAGCGATAAAAATTGTTACGGTGACTCTGAAGTCTAAAGAGATCTCATGCGTTGGTAGTTTTTATGAGTCATAGCTAAATATCGCTCATATCTTAAGACCTTACGTGATTGATCAGGATGGAGCTGACAATCTTAAGTATTGTTTTAGGTCAGGTTTATGGTGTTACTCGGGCGAATCATCAGCGACCAGGCGGCAACTACTGCGATCAGTGTGTAACATTATGGATTTCTTGTTAATAAAATTCCTCTGATAGTGACCATAGGACGATGATGTGAACTTTTGCAGAGCGTATGATCAGAAGATGGGCTGAAGTTACCGTTTGTCCGATCTGCACTTTGTCACAAGTGAACCAATTTGAGTGTTTTTGAAGATGGCAACTGTTGATACATGTAGACCTGGTCATAACTTGAATAAGCAAGTCAGAGGGCAAGCACTACGACTTTTTGTATACTTCCATCGGTCGTGAACTTAGAATCATCATGCAAGAAGTCGAAATGTTTTTTTGAAACGAACCTTTTTAAAGTGTGAAATGGTGATCATTTAACCACCGTTAATGGGAAAGGAACGGCCGCAACGCCTGATATTCTTGTCCGGTCCCCATGAAAGTACAAACAACGTCAGACGTTGCTTAACTTCGGTGATAGAACGTGAACCACTTTTTCCGACTCCGCTTTCATTTCATCCTGATAAATCAGTAACAATCGAATCACCATATGGTTGAACTAGAGAACAAAATGTTCCAAAGATGACTTCGATTTGGCCTTCTGAATTTAACCGCTGAATGGGTCAAGTTGACAAACCTTTACTCCATAACCTCTTACAGTCCGTCATGAGAGCATTAGGCTGAACTCGATCATCATTAAAACTAGCCGTTATGAGGTGCACAGACACTAACTAAATTATTGGGGTTGTGTGAAAATTCTCCGTATTTAGTCTAACAACGTTTTCATTCCGAAATGACGAAATAATAATATTGACTGCTTCATAGCATACAATTCTTCAACGCGTTTATCCGAAACGATTTTGTTCATAATCAGTGGCGTGACCACCGTTTTGAGCTATAGTTTGTATGCTGACACTGAACAGAAACCGACAAGTGTATCAGTAATAGCTTTATTTCTAATACGGTATTTCGTTCGATTCTACATGGGATTCGTGATTAGCCGGTCTTGTGTGTGTGTGTGTGTGTGTTTGTGTGTGTGTGTGGGAGTGTATGAGTGTGTGCGTGTATGCATATGTATGTGTGCTTGTCACCGAGGGATGCGAGGTGTCATCTGCCGTTGGCAATGAAGTAGGTCTGACAGCGTGAGAGAACACAATAGGTCCACGCTCGGATGTACGTAACTACACACAACCACGCCAAACTGTGTGATATGTTTGTGGCTCAATCTAGCCATAATTCATGCTGCACCGCACTGCGCTGCGTCGCTTCGCATCAAGTCGGACCACCCCGTGCCTCAGCGGTGACAGCTCTGAGTGTGTGCTACGTGATCTTGGTCCGTTTGACGATTCAACTTCGAGCGTATTCTTCGGCTTCCAACACGAGCCGTTTACACAAAGTGAATCACGTGTGAACAGTTCTTATCATTAACTAGTCCCAGTTGTTGTAAGAGACGTTGTGTGAGTACTTGTTGACAGGGTACCGACGATTCTTGAAGGATTTCACAACCAAAATGATTTCTGGGATTTCAGTTACCTTTCACACTAATGATAGCTGCATGCGGCTCAAATGTACACCCGCGATTACCATGAATCAACGTAAAAAAAACGATCAGAAGTTTTGGTGTAGTTCAACATCAAAAACTAGATCATGCAATAGTTTATGACCTTGTTGGAATCGTTCATTAAAATGGCAAAATATTCATCTGGCAGTTGATACCGTTCATGGTTCTGAAACCATTTGCAGCTTATGACACATCCCTGTCGATACCATCATTTGGTATGATATTGTTCATCTAATATATATATATATATATATATATATATATATATATATATATATATATATTAGATGAACAGTATAGTCTCAGAGAGATGACTCATTGTGAGAAGTTGATGCCTCCATTATCGTAACCGGAAAGTGGGTTTAACTTGTGCCCGGGATTCGTTGAAACGGTATACCGCGGAGGATTTCGAAATGGTATAGCAGCGGCATTGCAGTTATCAGAAGTACATTAATTCGGTCTGATCAACTTGTATATGCAAGAAAACTGGAAACCATCGGTACCTGTTTATCATCGTACTCTGTTCGGTCATTGTCGGGAATAGGTCTCAACCGTAATGGATCTCTATAGAGCCAAAAATAACGGAAAAAAGGGGCCTTCGTAGATGAATTAGGGAAGCATTTTTGGCCACACCAAGTATCCCAGTTTATTTATCCTTATTTAGTCTTTCTCTACTTCCTTTTATTAAATAATAATGGCACAATATTTCAGAAACGGAGTTGGAGACAATCAGAGGCCGTCAGCTGAGGCAGGTGACCGACGGTGATGGCCCCAGTAGCGGCAGCGGTTGAACTCGGGCGCAGAATGGCCTAAGGTTCACCGTAATGACCGGCTGATCATTGTCGGTTATAATGAACATTAGCATCAGGCTGCAGCTGCGCATGCGGTTGCTGCTCGTGCACTTTTATAATTTGGTTGACTGTGGTTGAGATTCAGTAGGGTGACTGATTTTTATTTACATGACAAAATGCGACTATTTTGCATTATCCATGTGGGATAATTGGTTACGTCATATTTATCAAACATATCAAACATCAGATGATTACACGGCTACCAATCCACTCTTGGCAGATTTTGACCGTAGACATTTTCGTGCATGAGAAGAAACATTTTCTGGTTCTAGTTGATTATTACAATGGTTTCTTCGAGATTCACTCTCAACATACCGCCAGCACATCCAACGTGATGAGCTGATTAGGCACTCGTTTTGCCAGGATCTCTGAGTCACTGCATTCCGACAACGAGAGTGGGATTTCGGCAGTTCAGTCAGAAGTGAGAGTTCAAACATCGAACCAACAGTCCATACCGCAGTCAAAACAATGTCAAGGCGGATTCAGCAGTGAACGTGCCAAAAAGAATATTAACTTTAACAAGAGCATCCAGTACTGACCCCGAATTTAATGCTTATGGGACAAAGAAACATCCCAAAGGTCATTGTGGACTGCAGTCCGGTGCAAAGACTGTTAATGTAGCCCTTGTAGTATGTTTGCTGTTCTCCACTAGGAGGCCATGGTTGACGATCTCTGCTAGGCAAATCCCAGTGGCAGACTCGTCGCCTATGGGCAGTATAGTTCGGTGTTCAGACAATACGCCTTTGCCTGTCCAGAATCAAGGGCAAGTTTGGACTCAACAAAGCAGATCGATGATTTGGAAAGCAAATAGCACGCCATTGCTTGCCCAGAAGTGAGGACAGTATTAAACCCAGCAAGGAAGAGCAATGGACCGGTCAGTAGACAACATTTGTCGGAACCTACCGCGGCCGAATCAACCCGTCGGGTTGCAGTCAGACCAGCCAGCCAGAAGAGCTGTTCGCCAATAACAACTGAACCAAGTTTTCATGCAAGCATTTGGCTATAGTCACCACACGTCTTACATAAACAATCAGTTTTGTACCAATAAACCAAGGTGGTTCGAAAACAGAAAAGTCTTACTGCTACGGTTCGTGGGATGGACCAAAACAGAGTCAGTCTACTGGAAAACTAGAACGTGCCAGCACAGCATGGAGAGTATTTTATGACGAGACATCACGATATGTGTAGTGCAATAGGAAATGTGCATCAACACCCACGCGCGCATTCAGTCGTTCTTACTTCCCCGTCAAGCTGAGTTGACTGGTACGGGGCCAGCCAGTATGATCGATTCGTGCTCGGGGGCTGTGTCGTGCAATGTTCAATTATGGTTGATCTGTGTTTGTATATTTGTGTCAACATACGAAACCGACGAGGACTGGTTGAGTGGCCCAAGATGAAATGTTCACGGTTGTAAACAGAATCAAATCGGTTTATACCTCTGGGGGAGCTGAAAATGATAGGCTCGTCGTCAGAAGCGAGGAGTTGTACGCTATTCCTGTGGTTCATTCAAGGGGGGACAGGCGTAATCAACAGTTCTATCCTTAAGTAATATGATTCATCAAACGTTATGAAAGTTTAACTAGTTCAACCTAGTCAACACCAGTTCTAACATCGATCAAAATGATTCAGTCATTGTTGAGTTTCGGGTCCTCCTCGAAGGTAGTCCGACTTCAAACCCTGGGCACGGTTGAGGCGATCGCCATACTTTCACCAAGTCCGGATCTGTCCGTACCACGGCGACCAGTCTAGGCACTTCAATTGCCTCGGCCAATGACAGAGCACTCGGGGGTGAGGGGGGGATGACCCATAAAAGCTCGCTAAAGGTGGCTGATTTTCAACAAAACTTTTTAGTTACTTCCTTTTATTATATTTATAAAGGTACAATATTTCGGAAAGGGGGTTTCGACCAGTTGGAGACATTACTACTCACTGACTGAAGAACACCACACCACACCAAATCACAACTTTCATCCAGCCAACGGTCAATAAAATGCACCAGTGTTACCCATAAGATCCCAAGAGTGAGATTAGAATTTATTGAAAACCGTTGTTGGCCCTTTACTGTTATTCTTCTAAAAGAAGCTCAGTCAGAATAAAATATTCATTTGCCGCATTCGAATCATATGACTAAAAACAAGAGCACATGAATAAGAATTCACAGTATTTCTTTGAAAGTGGCCCCAAAAGGTATCGTCTGTGTCGTCTGAATTTTAGGTGGCTTAGCTGAAATAGAATTAACCTCCACTGGTCCCGGAAAGACAAAATCCTATTTGACTAGTCGGTTAAGAACCTTACGAAGGTGGTTGTGAGGGGATGCGCCGTGCTCGTTGCTAATAAACGGCCTGGTTCGATGAAGCAGACGGCACGTGATCGGCTGACTGGGATCGCCGACAAGATCAGAGCCAGTCAGGTTGTCAATGGATCAGTCAGCGGTTACCATTGGACCAGAGCCGAATCAACCAATCCGGGCACAGCCAGATAAACCAGCCAGAACGACCTTTTAGGTCAGTCAGTAGGCCAATAAGCTTTTATGCACGGTTTTGGTTATGACGAGAGCATATCTTACATAAACAATGTATTCTACACCAACATGAACATGATGGTTCATTAACAACAAGGAGTTATCCAGTGAAGAGCTCCACATCGTGCCACGAAATGTCAATTCTCCAATAACTTTACGATGTGGTGCGTGCAGTGCTACGCAGAGACACCAGTAGTGGCATGCAGAGCAGAGCAGTCGTAAGCAATAACTTTACCTGTTGTTCCGTACTGACGAACGTGAGCCCGATTCAGTGGAACGATTCATTTGGTAGGATATCGTCCCGTGAGATGAGGCAATGCTATTTTGTGGGCTGAAAATCGAGCAGAGAAAAAGGCCTGCTTCGAGTAAGATCATGTTACTCTTGTCCCTTTTTGAACATTTTTGGTCACGTAATGGAGGATATAAAAAAATGCTTTCTACAGCCGATTAGAACTGCTTTAGCTATCATCAACTGCCGATATCATATCATTTCAGATGAGACTGACAAGCCCTACAAGTCAACCTGAAGACATTATTCATTTGATGACACAAACTGATGAGGCCCTTGAGAATCGCACTGGACGTGGTCGTCGTAGTTTCTGTTCTACAAGGCTGTCTGTCTTCATCTTAATCTCAGTTGAATCGTGAGGAGCGTGCATGGACGAAAAGTCCATTTTTACAAACACAAGTTGATTCTTCGAAATTAGTTTCGTCGGTTAGTCAAGAATGACCTTCAGAACGAGGACGCATGGTCCCAAGTTTCGAATTTTGGTGTGTTATGTTCTTGTATGTGAATTACAGGACCATGTGTCTTCTCTCTGAAGGTCATTCTTGACTAACCGACGAAATTACTTTCGAAAAATTAGCTTTTGCTTGTAAAAATGGACTCTTCTTCCATGCAATTTCCTCACGATTCAAATGAGACCAAGATGATGAACCTAATGTGTGTTGCTCGTGTATAGGGATAATTGGGTAAGAGAGTACAAGGTACGCCTATCCGATGAGTAGCAACCACCGCGGAATCGGTAGTGTTTCTGGGGCAGTTTTGTCCAGTCATCCACATACTATAACATACTACTGACTTACCTTCCTCTTTATCTGTAGAACGTGATTGTATTTCGATGCATACGTATGAATTGGTGGCCAGGGACAAGCAAAACAAACGTAGCCAGTGACAATGTTTAGTCAAAGATTTTATGTCTCAGCTAAAAATAAGTCATTTGTGCATAAAACCATACCACTAGAAACCGTTGCTTTCAAAAATAGGTTGGGGTGACTGAGAACGGTAGCAACTCTGAGTTGTTAGTTTGTCGTGAACCTTCAGGCTTCTTCCATCTCCCTGGTCTCCACCGATTAACCAACTCTCATCTGTGGCCCCACGATGGTGACGCATGCGTCGGCAGCCACATCCCGGTAAACCAATCCACAGGCGGGCCAAACCAGGTTGGAGGGCAGCTGAGGCCTAAATACCTCGGTAAGACGGTGCTCAGTATGGGAATACAGTTGGTCCTGGATGAGAGGATGAGGTCTATTGTTTGACTCAACAGCCAAAGGGAAAACTGTTCAACTGACAGAGTTGCATGGGCCCCTGAGTCGTGACCATTTTTATCGAATGACGAACGAGTTCATAGAGAGACACCGGCAACCATGCGCTGTGGATGCGTTGGATGTCCCAGATAGGTGGATCACTATCTAAAGGGTGTATGAACTGCTTTGTTGATCACCAGCTCCCAACAAACGATCTTTCTGTTGCCCCACAGGTGGCTCTCGGTTATGCACGGGATAGAGGTGCAACCTGGAGCAAAAAGCCGAGTGACGCTGAGGACGCCACTTTGTACGCTATTCCCAAGACTCTTCATGGATTTTCCCGCTACCACACACAACAGATCTCGCCTCTGACTACCGCTAGTGGGTAGATGCAATCCGCGACATCCTTGAAAACGGCTTATTATCTCCTAGGAGATATTCACACAAAAGCAGAAATAAAAGTTGCATTCAAAAAGTCCTTTCCAGACACCGCGTCAAGCTTTCACACGTAGTAGCTATTGCACCGACTTTGGCTGAGAAAGATTCATAAACCTGTTTCACGTCCTTGTGAGCTCCAACATGAAATGGAAGATTAACACGTCCCAAGGATACCTAAGTGCATAGCATTTCGCGGCGACATTGTGTCGTTTGATGACTACAGCGTAAAGCCTCTGATATCAGAGATTTATTGTAAATGATAAATTTATTGGCAGGCCGTTGCTGCGCAGAAGCAAGCCACTAAACCCGGGAACGTGAAAATACACAACCGGTAAAGCATTTAAAGGGAGAAGACTGTACCGGGTTTGCGATAAACTTGTAAATAATTTCTACTCACGTCATAAGAATTCGTAAATTTGAGGAATTTTTACAGTTTATGAGGTTTGGAAAACGGGTATTTCGTTTGAGAGACAGTTCGTAGTTCGAAAAATGTTACTCCTTGTTATGGACAACGACAGAACTGTACACACTAATGACCAACTGTTTCACATTCATGGTAGACAACCAACCCAGGATTTATGCACGTATAGTTGTCTGTGCACATAGGACAGACAACCACACAGAACATTGTGTTCCATTCACAAATATATGAAAAATTTGAGCTTACTGAAACGTACCGAGGAGTAGAATATTTCAAAGCACCTTTCGTTATTTGGTACTACTTTTTTTCTTCGAGTGGACTGTCATCCCAGTTTCCACAATAACACGGAGCTGTACACCGTTAGGAAGCGAGAGGGCACATAAACTTGTGTGTCTACGGGGACTGAAGACTGACTATTTGTGTTGAGGAGAGTTGTAACTGTCAAACATTTGTAAGGCGTCAGAAGTCACTTTGTCAAGCCGCCCTGTGCAGAGCACAAAAAATGATGCTGCTATTCCTTAGTCATTTGATAATTGGTTGCGTATTGTGTAATCTGGATGTGTGTGTGTGCTGATTCATTCGTTTGTTTGTATCCGTCATTCCCGTCGTCCACATCGGCAACACAGGTACCAACAATCGCGTTTGTTGATCCATGGAGCTGCCGTGAATCCTCTTCCACTATAGATAAACTGAAGTTACCCCTCAAATTTTCTCTTGTTACCTCTCCGTCTCTCGTACGCACGAACAAACACTTGTGCGGCCAACAACGCGAACCGGTTAGCCGCAGATCTCGGTCGGTGGAAAGCACAGATTAACTACTTTTGCTTCCATCAGTCGGTAAGTCTACTGCTAGCCGACAACAGGACAATCATTATGGTGCTTGTGGTAAGCCATCTGGAACCAGGGGACATCGAATTGGGTGGGCAATTGCACTGCGAAGGGGTGGAGGACTGTGCACATCAGTATTCAGTGCTACGGCTCCCATCCACTTGGGGGATCCTGTCAACAGGCCAGACCGTAGTTCGTTCCTTTGGTCGGTCGGTCGACTGGTCAGTCACTCATGCAGTCACAGTAGTCAGTCCATCAGCCATCTGGCCATTCTGTCGCACAATCAATCACTTAAGTTCTATGGCATATAGATCGCCGACAATATCTATCCTTTTCTATGTGAAAGTGTGCATGTATAGATTTGTATGTATGTGTGACAGGACACAGATCTTGTCAATCATGAACAAATGCATAACACGTGCAGCAAAAGGACAAAACCAAGAACCGCATATCCTGTCAGATGGTCTACGATGGTCTCGTGAACAAGCGCGAAACTGTTTGCCCGCATTGGGTTGGAAATGTGACGTGTGAAGGGGCACAGAAGAGAGTGGGTGGATGCAACAGTGCTTCCGTTGAAAAAAATCACACCAAAAGAACCGCCCGACATCTAGATGCCGATTGAAACTCTTGCGAGTGCAGACCTGTTCCAATTGCGCACCCGTAGATGCACACGTACAATGCAGCGTATTAGAGGGTAAAAGAGAGAGGCAGATGCGCGCATGAGCTTTTATACGGTTGATAGAATAAGATCAAATGGCTATTTCAAAATCGTTGATGGTGGGCTATTAAATCGGGCAAGCCCTCTGTGTGCCGTGGTATGCGAAAGCGGGAGGTTATTTACGTCCGAAGCACTTAGGAAGGATAGGTTCGACAGTCTGTCAAAGAGGAACATTACAAAGGTGTTAGAATGATAACTACTGAATTGCAGTGCGACTTGCGTGCGTATGTGTGCACGCTTGTATGTGTCTGTATACTGACAAGACACATCGAAATGGCTACTTCAGGAAAGAGTTAAACGTTTTTCAGCACTTCACTGATAAACCCCTTAGGATATCCGTTTGGAGCACAATGCAAGTTATTATATATTGTTGTGAAACTAGGAGATTTCCAAATTCTGGCATGCCGTCGTATCGGTCGAGATAAACGGGCGACAAACGGACCGAGGGATAAACAACGAAAGTAAAGTGGTTACGAAACACATTCGTGAGATGTGCATGCGGAGCAAAGGAAGTTGGGAGTGTTGCAATATCATTTATGCGCTGATATACGCTGATATACGCACATATGCGCAAATGTCAAACTTTCCAGTCAGGCTTATCATCCAATTTGAACAAAAGCACAAGGGTTACTAAAGATGAGGCAAGAATACATTTTTCCTGATCAAGATGGAAGAGAAGAATTATATTCAATTTCATTAAACCATCCCGAGATATCGAAACAAGCAGAAATTTAGCTCATTCGGAAAGCACCACACTCATTTATCTTGACCTCAGTTTTTAAATTAGTTTTCAGCTTAAAAATAATTCCAGAAATCTACCCTAAAAAGCTGACGGGAAGAATAAATCATTTTGTCCTACTTTTTTTGCTTAAACGATAGGTAACGTGCTTGATAAGTGACCATTTATATGCACCTATCTTGTTTAAAGAAGACGGAAATGGAGACCGTATATGAACCCACATACCGCATTTGATCTTTAAAAGTAAAATCCACCAGTATATTGCCCAGGTCATTTGTAGTGATGTACTGTATCACGTGCCCATGCGAGAGTGGATATCATTGCGCAACTATTACCTCTGTACAGCACGAAGATAAGAATAAACCACTCTCAGTACAAATAGAAATCGGGAAATGAAATTAGATTGTTTTACTCAATCATATTCATGACGAAACACTGAAAAAACCCGTTCTGTGAAATAGGCCTGTGTAGGATGCATTATCACGGAAAACGACGGCTTTCTTCGACTTTGGCAGTTTCTGACACCCGGGCAGCTCTGTGCTACTTATTCACGTGATTCAGGGCTGTCGCGAAAGCCACGAGTACTAAGCGAAATAAACGTCTCAGAAAACGGCTTCTCACAAACCACCATCCGTTTACTTTCTAGACTTACTGTTCATCGAAAGATTCTGGAGTTCACTTTTTTCGGTACTTCTTGTGTGCACTTCGTCTTGTTGAACTTTGTAGGATCGCGGTCACCCAGCGGACATCTGAGACATTTCGTGTAACACTGATCTTTAGCAACAGTTTCAATAGCGTGAAAAGTGAACTCGTCCCCAGCGAGGTATTTTTCAACAAATGTTATTGAGTGATTGGCAATAGTCACATAGTCTCCTCGTTCATTGTTGCTAACTTCTCTGACAAAAAAGGACTGAAACTATTGTGTGACTTCTACAGATGCTGTGATTTGGTAAACTTACAGAAGGGAGGAATGAATAAAAAAAACAAATTAAAATGAATTGTTTAAAGTGATATCAGTATGTTACTCTGAAAAATGGCTCAATTATGCAGATGACCAACTTTCTTGAGTAGATAAAAGCATGAGAGTTTCACAATGAGCCGCTTGCAGTAGGATCTTTACACTTCTCTCCTCCATAGTTAATACCGGATGAAATTGGAAGGGAAAATATGTGTCAGCTTGACAATCATTTTGATTAGAAACTCCGTTCTTTCAATAGGTGGTGGTTGAGTAGTGTAATCCTCTGACAATGAAGTATGAGGTGAGGGGTTCGAACATGAAGATTACCAATTGAATTTCATTACAATCCACTTCCGTCTTTCCGGAGTCTCATGGGATTTTCCACTCCACCAACCCGAAGTTCACAATATCCCCTACTGAGACAACGGACCTTCAAGGCTTTGATTAGTCCTCTTCTAGAACACTCCGGCCTCAACATAAAATTAAAAAGAATACTTCCGAACAAAATACAACTGATCCTTGCGAAGGGGCTCCGATAGAATGTTGTATTCGATTTCTCGGGTCGCAAAATCTATCCAACCTTTTGTTTAACGTAGCCATAAAACTTCTAACAACAAAAGAAATGCAAAGAATGAAATACCTAGTCGAATTGTGATATTCTTAATTGGGTAATTTGCTTCCTCCCCAAAACAAAGTACTATTCTTCTCTTTCACAAAAATATGAGATATGAAAGACAGAGTGACTGTGAGAAGAGCAGTGTAGTCAGGAAAATATTGTGTGGTAGAATACTGTAGAACCAAATTCGTGAATAGTATTTTTTATCGTCGCGTGATCAAAAATAGGGTTGAATGGTTTATTAGCGAAAAAGCTTTGCTGCAGAAGGAGTTCTAACCTGGAATACGAAGCCTAATGGGAATGAAAATGTGTCCTACTGCTCACTGAGCAAGTAGCTACTCTGATTTCCTTACATGTGAATGTCCATAAAGTAGTGTGTTGCTTGAGACAATCAGGTCATCACAGTCTGTGATTACGGTGAGAATCAAGATCATGAAGGGTTTCTTTTTGCACCATTTTTTGCCCTGCAACCGCGGTATCTTCAACTAAGATGCAGAAGAAAAGTCAAGATATTAATGACGAGTACCGTGTCGTATCGCGAGTTTGCGTGTGTGTGCATATGGCATACTATCGCTGATTTGTTTCTAGTATGCTGGACACAATGTTCTTTTTGTGATCTTAAAGGACAAAGTGTGACGCAGTATGCACGCTACTTACCGAATAGTAAGTAGTTGATAGCTTGAAAGTCAATTGTGGTCAATCATAGAGCGATAATGGGCTCGATTACGTCACACGGACTAAATGCAACAAGATGAAGAAAGACATACAGTCCGTAAGACGACATCCTCGATCGGATTACGACGGTCTTCTTATGGACCAGACATGGTAGACGCAAATGTGCAGTTTTGCTTTGTTTGGGTTGATTTTATAGATGTCCAAATCAGTATACATGGACGATCTGTCCAACAGGCATGTCTTGTGGATAATGACGACAGTAGGAAGACTGAGTGAGCCGAAGTTTGAAAGGCGTATAAAAAAGCTCCAAAGCTTACATCGGAGATGGGAATGATGATTTATTTCCATACGTCGCACAGATAAGCTAGCATAATTGAAAAAGTGTAGCGAAATTGAATGTTTTTGATGCTTCGAACTCTTATGTAAAATCATTTTTCCAATCTGTCTTCTGTGTACATCAGGGCAGAGTTCACTTGTGCATGGGACAAATTACGGCACTTCTTTTCGGCAGACATTTTCGATTCATGGATTTCTATTTCTGGAATATTCTACTTGGGAGCTAGACATAGTCAAATCTACAGCCACTAGTTCGGTTGGTGAAGGGTGGATTTTCATTTTCAATGCGTTTTTCGCAACAATAATCGAACCATATCCATCATATTTTTCCAATTCTAACTATTGTTGCAATCCCGTATTGGCCTTCTGATCTGGAAGAACACGATCACAGGTTTAACCAACAGTAGTTGGAAAGTTCACATCACTCGATTCGGAACTAATTACAAAAGTTCAAATTTAGTGGCTGCTTGCGTTGCTGCTATCTGGTTCAGTATCCTAAATAGTGCGATAATAAAAGCCTAGTTGTTTATGTTGTAAGATTTTATTATTTGTGCTGCATAGTTGGTTCTGAGTGCGTGGAAACTCAAGGGTCTATGGATGTTCATTCAGTATCCAAGCAACGGAAACAGATTATCGGCAACGTATTTTATAATGGCTGTTTGGGTGATCACATCAGGTAAGGACTCTGACCAATCCTTCTACCTGATTGACGTTTTCGTAGCTACACCAGTTGCTATGATTAGTCAACCGAAGAATCACTACAAATAAGCTTGTTCACTACCTTGTAGTTCCAATGATTGCCTCGGAATTGGTGGGTTACTGACCATTCTCTTTAGAATATCAGCGCATCTTTGTGGTCATCCAAGCTACCAGTTCCGTCATACCTACAAAAACCATAGAATGAATATAATTATCATCTCTTCCCAAAGCTTCACATGTGTAGCCGCTCCAATCTTGAACCAGTCTAAGATATGAATGATGTGCCGTTCTGAATTGAAGAAGATTTTTGTTCGATTCGATGCTAAAAGTAGCTCTATGTCTCTCTTTCTCTCGAACAACTCTCAAAAACTACCAGGAGTCGATAAGTTGTACCGCTTGGTTGTCAGTTGCCTTTCGGATTCATTGAAATATGATCGATTTGCGAATTTTAGTTAGACTAATTAGACAAATGAAGAGTTGAAAAAATTGTTAAGATCGACGGCTTCCGTTTTTATTCGGACCCCCGCAGGGATACGTTTCCAAAATGTCCGAGTCTCCTTATAACTGAGCCAATACAGTGCATATGTGACGTGGAAGTTCGGGTTTGAACCTCAAATCGGGATCAATTCAACGTAAAACCGAGTAAAGTGGAATAATGTAACTTGGATTTTACGACGTACGAAAATGAATTACGCGATCAAGCTGGCCCTATTTGTCTATACATGCCACATACATTTGAACACATTTAATGAACTCAGTTTCACAGACAGGAACGGGAACTGTTTACCAAATCTTGTTAACAAATCAGCTTGCTGGATCTGGGTACGGAATCATGAACTGGACCACCTGGGGTTCAATTTTCCACCGCGTCGGTACGTGCTGAAAACAACTTTCTTTTCGAACATCTGTTGGGAAACGCAAACACGCAAAAAAGGCACTTGAACGAGTTGCTGTCTCCACCTCTGGAGCTGTTGGTTCACACACAGCGGTAAAGCCGACATGTTTGATTAGCTAAAGCTGCACGCCACAAGTAACACCGCAGACAAACGAGGTCCGCCTTTACGGTCGGTTCGGCTTGGTTCGGAAAATAGATTTCGGGTGCACAAAAGGTCACGTACGCTGGAATCGACCTGACAGTCACCATCGCCGTAGAAGGAAGAACAAGGAGTACATCCGAATGTCTCACCTGCACGGTCCACAAGAGCTCACCCCACAAAGCAGTCAATC